>CM071572.1:69146889-69264889 GCA_036426205.1 Ascaphus truei
CTCTCTCACACTGTATCACATTTTCTCTTCCATACGCTCTCTCTCATACTCTCTCTGTCTCACACTTTCTCTGTCTCACACTCTCTCTGTTTCACACTCTCTCTGTTTCACACTCACTGTCTTACACTCTCTCTCACACACTCTCCCACGCACTGTATCACATTTTCCCTTTCATACTCTCTCTCTCTGTCTCACACTCTCTCTAACACTCCCGCTGTCTCACACTCTCTCTGTTTCACACTCTCTCTGTTTCACACTCTCACTGTCTAACACTCTCTTTCTCACACTTTCTCTGTCTCACACTCTCTCTGTCTCTCTCTATCTATCTCTCTCTCACACACTCTCTCTGTCTCACGATCTGGATATCTTATTTTCCCTATATATCTTAACTGCCCTATACCTTCCCCCGAAATAACCTATACTGCTTTCTTCCAGATCTGATTTTCAAGCTTCACACGGAAGACATCAGAATCCCCCCTAACCCAGAAGACAGGTAGGGAACACCTCCTTTGCAATATATAGACTTGTGGAAATTAGGGTACCTGGACAATGATGGACTGCGGATCAGGTAAGGTCCCAGGCGGGATTGCTGCTTTAGAAAATGTGAGGCGGGGGCATCCAGACACTGGTTAAGGGGTTCAGAAAACTACTCATTCACATATGGCATTTTTTCTAGATTAGTGAGGTCATCTGACATTTTAGCGCGCACACACACAAACACACAACTATGTAACAAGGACTAACTGTAGTAAAGTATAAATGTAATACAATAAATAAACTGTTATGTCAAAAACGAATGTTGTTATTAGTTCTTACTAGGAATGTATTCATTTCCTTTTTTAAAAAGCGGGACTGGGGGCGGGGATAGGGTGCGAGTATATTTTTTTGTTTGGTGAGTCGATTTTTGGGTGATTTGTCAAGCACTAACTATTGATTGGTATGGGTATACAACTCACCCATCAAGTGGCACTTAATAGCATGTGTACACAGACATAGCAAGATGTAATATTAACAGTGAGGGCACCCTGTATGCTAGGTCTAGCAACACATTCATTTCTTCTACTGTCCCCAAATTTCCTAACACACAAAGGTATATTAGAATCGAGAACCCGTTCATTTTCGTAACTCTTTCATTTAGTTACCAGCTAAAGAAAAATAACCATACAAATAACCCCTAATAGCAACCCAACCAGGATCCACTGATCTGTTTGGTAGTTTCCAGTCAGAGTCCTTAGCCAGGTGTTAGTATCTGAAATATTAAACATACTGTAGAAAAAGAAATAGTACATATACAATAACACAGCAGCAGTTAGAGGATTCAAAGTACTTATTCTTTCGGTTCTTTGAAAACTTGAGTAAATGGATCCCTTAGGCTCGAGTAGGCGCACTTTCAGGTTCTCCGATGTAAGGTGTACAGCTTTGACCGGTATATGGAGAGACTGCAACATTTTTTATTAGTTGCATACAATACTTGCTAATTTGTTTCATCAAAGTTTTATTAGTTGCATACAATACTTGCTAATTTTTCATCGCAATTGATTTGGTCCTTAATAATTAGTTATTTTGAACTACTGGTGATCATAGGTCTTCCCATAAGTATCGCATAGGGAGATCATAAGTCAGTTGCTGCTTTAGCAATTCCGGGGGCCTCCCATTTGCGGGAAACAATTTAAATTATCCCCTCTTTTGTTCACATGCAAACCATGCGCCATGTGAACAATGATATGACATAAAGTATGATATGACATAAAGGTTGATGGCATTTATAACATTGGCGGATAAGATGCACGCTCGCACAACACGCTTGGCTGCTTGACCTGCTGCAAAATTACCCTGGGAAATATGGTCTTTAAGATTTGCATGTGCAGCGAACTTAACAATAGCTACTTCTTCTGGTAAAATAAAGGCCTGTATTAGGTCTTTAATACTGCTGCGGCCGAGTTTATTCGAGCATTTGCCCGTTCTCGGCCGCAGCAGTAGCCTGGCGCGCGCCGGAGGGTGACGGGCGCGCGCCGAAGCAGCGGAAGAGCGCCCTCCGATCGGGGCGCTCTCCCTCCCACTGCCGGGTCCGCCGGGTCCCCCGGAACCCCCTGCCGCCGTCCCCCACATCGCGGGACACCAGGGCTCCCTCGGGGAGCCCTGGACGCGCGTGCAGGGGGCGCAGGCTCCCGATGACGCGTGACCGCGCGTCGGTGACACGCGGCACGCCGAGGGGCAGCCACTAGCAAGCCGGGAAATCTCCCGGCTTGCGGATCTGGCCACAGTGCGTTTAAGTGTGTCGGTAGTGTATATAGAGCATTGGCAATGGGGAACCTGCAGATGTAAGAAAAACCCTGAAATCTTGGGTAGTAGATTTGCATTAAAACCTCATGCTGGGAACAAATATAATCTGGTACCAAATTATCAGTTGTATCTCTCGGACAGGAACCATCAAAATACAAAATAAAATCTGGATTGCTAAATGATACATTCTTTAAGATGAGAGGTTTTACTGTAGATGTGGGATTGAAGGTGGGACTTCTCTGGAGAGAAAAATGGTAATCAGTTATAACATATGTAGCCCTGGTAAAATTTTGGGCTCTATGTCTATCCTCCTACTGGTGTAAGCCCTGCTAAGGGCAGGCCACCAGTAGTTATCATGGGTTTCCCCCGCTTCAAGCCCTGGCCTGATTGGTGCAGGTAAGCCCCTGACTCTGTGTGGAAGACAAGAGACACAGGGGAGGGGCCTGCTGACATCATGAGGGGCAAGGCTGTCTCAATTTAGTGGCAGTTCCTGTGTGTTCTGGGTCTGTCTGGTCTTGGAGTTGGAGGGTGACAGTTGGAGGAGAAGCTCAGGCCAGACTGATTAGAGCTGATCAAACTCTAGGGTGATGGACCAATGCCCCCACCCTGCAGGGGGTGAGGGGAAAACTAGCCTCACCCTGAGGGTCTACACCTTGGGGTGGAGGTCGGGAGTATTGGAGCTCCAGACAGCCCATCCTGAAGGGGTACAGCCTGGAGGATAAGGAGAGGAGGAAGATACCCTGTACATTGCCTATTGCTGCTGCTGTGTGCTGTGGAGGGAGAGTTTAATAAAGAGACATTGCTGCTTTTATAAGAGACTTGTGTGAGACTGAAATCTCTCGCCCTGAGACCAGGGCTCTCTGGAAGGATTTCACCCTACATCCTAAGGGCTTACAAGAGATGGAGGCGCTGCACCGTTGCTAAAGATCAAGGCATTAACCCCAGAAGCCTGTCCCTGTTATCCCCCATACCATCGCAGGAGACTCAGGCCCTCCTGTTCCTCACAGGTATGCACCACCATAAGACATGTAGCCAGCCCTCACTACACCCTAGGGGTCCAGTCTGCGACTGGGGGGGGGGGAATATGGGTTACATTTGGAGGCAAGCTGCTGAGATCCAGAAACAGGACAAGCTTTCAGCGAAGCAGAGCAGGAAGTGTTAAGTGCACCTTCCATGCAAGTGCTGGAGAAAGTAGGGCATATATGCATACCAGGGGTAGTCAGGGGAGCGTGGACTCTCACACAGTACGCCCTGGGTGCCCTAAGAGGGTGTTGTAAGATGGGTGTGTGGCTATAGCTGTCCTAGTCCCTTGAGGCAGATAGTGTGAGGCAACAGGGGGGGTTAGCCTGTTAACTAGTCCAGGGACCATGGCCCAGGGCCCGCACTATGAGTGGCCAAAAGTAGGAGACGCCCGTACTTAGGGAGATGCCCGGTACACTAGCCAGCACCGACATAAAACACACCACAGAGTACTTGCAGGAACCGTTAGCGAGTGCGGTGCACATAGAAAGAGTTCTGCCTAGCCTGGGGTATGCCACATCATATCAGTGGGCAAAGCAATCAGAGAGAGCATGCAGAGAGCATTCAGTGAGCAGTCTGAGAGCAGTCAGTATCTAGGAACGAGTTATGCACTAGACACTGAGAATAGTGAGATCATACATTTGGAGGGCTCACTAAAGATGGCGGCCGTCACTACATGTGCTCCGCGGAGCAAGAAGGAGTTAAAAATGGCGACAGCAGCGTCATCCACAGCCCAGCAGTTAGCAGCCATCCCAAAATGGCGACTCCCGCGAATCCTGGATCGCGCACATGAAGCGTGCAAAGAGAGAGACTGTGAGAGAAATGTGGCGGGAGATGTGCAGGGGTTTGGCGCCAAACCCAGATCCCCTGCAAAAGGAGCGGAGCGGCGCGAAAGCCGAAAGCCCACCCACTTGTACTGTGACTGGCCGACAGACAAAGTCACGTCACGCTGAGCGAGAAAGTGCCCCTCCTCTTGTTTCCAACAGAGGGAGGGGGCACTGCACGAGCCAATCAGAAGTGTCCACTCCGGAGAAGGGAGGTACAGGAAGTGAGAGCGAGGAACTCCACTTTAGCCTGACTGTTGAAGAGCAAGGAGCTAACAAACTGAACTGTTCAACCCCTGAGCAAAACATGTCGACAGCCTAGAGTACTTCCGGTGCCTGTGCATACACTGCAGGACACCCGGACCGGCCCCAAGCACGAAAGCACGATGCCCTCAATGTGTCACGTTCTACCTGTGGCCTACCGAGCCATGGCCCATGATCAAGACCCCTCGGGGTGCCTCTCCGGGAACTCTAACGGAGGTGGCCGGAGGCGGCGGATGAGGCTGACCTAGTTCCCTGCATCACCGCTGAGGTGGGAACCAAGGCCCAGCCAACTACAGAGCAGAGAGATGTTCCAGCGGAGAAGAGCGCGACCGCAGTGGAGGTACCGGAGCGGGCCCGTTTCGTACCACTACCCACTGGAGGTGCCGTAAAAGACCCAGGTGACTCCCTAGCGGAGGAACCGACCAAGTCGTCTTCAGAGGAAGAAGATGGCGTCTCATCGGTGGCGATGTGCCTACCGGCGAACCACCCCAGCTGTAATAAGGATGGCGGTCCACTTACTAGAAAGAGGGAGCAGACAAATCCGGATACCCACCGACGGCGTGCGCTGGTATGGCCTGAGGCCCGTAGAAGTCCCATGGCCGTGGTGACTCCCAGTGCGGCGGAGACGGGATCCGAGATGGCTCAGGAGGAACCAGAGATCAACAGCCGGCAGCGGAGCGGTAAGGAGACACCCCACCCCCTTACTCCCGCCAGGCGAAGACACAACCTGCAGAGGATGAGAGAGAGAGGTTTGCGGCCTACCTGCCCATCCGCAGACCGGATGATCCACCACCACCCTTTCCGGTCCTCGACGCACTTCCGGTGCGAGACCACGGAGCGGATGGAGATTCCGCGGGCACCAGTGATGACGTCACTTCCGGGTCCGGCTGGCATGGCGGCCCGGCACCGTTATTTGCAGCAAGAGGAGCAGTCATGGCAGCTGTGCTGGCATATTAAAGGCCCAAGGCATATCCAGAGGAGCATGAAGCACGCCGGAGAGGGCAAGTCGAAAACTGCCCACTGGTCACGGCATTGGCCGACTTATAGACACTATAACGGACATTGCCGATACCCCTGCCCCTAGCGCCATTGCCCCGGCCACTGCCCCTGCCCCATCATGATTCATGACACCGGGACCTAGCAGGGATAAGTTAAGCAAGAACCCCAAATACTCTAAAAATTGGGGGGATTGGAAGCTGAGTGATGAAGTGTCTGATGGGGAGATACCTTATGCAAATGATATTCATGTACCTAACCCTGCACCATTTTCTCCTGTGCCTAGAGGGAGGGCCCGAGGGTCCCATACTACTGCGGCAGCAGGGCCTGTGAGTAAGGTGGTCCACAAGATGAACCCCACCATTTACACCGATGATACAAGAGGTAGACCCAGACGCTCGCACTCTACTGAGGCGGTCACGTCAGGTGTGTCCTCACAAACAGAGTCAGAGGCAGGTACTTCCAGTGCAGTATCAGGGTACGAGCACTATGACAAGTGGTGGGCACCTCTATTTACAGGATACCACAAGGGTATGGACCGTACAAGGTTCCTGTTAATAAGGAACAACATAGTCGACCATTGGTGGGCTGTAGGTGCCTTTACTCCCCAGGAGGTGGCAGATGAGTTAGAGCATAGATACCAGGAGATAGGGCAGAAAAACATCCTTCCTAAAGGGGCTGCCATATTGTATGATGATGTTGCCCCAGAGGAGCCTGAGTTTTGGGTACTGCCAAGCAGCACGGGTAACCGTAAGCTTACCAGCTGAGCTGAGCAGACAGGGCCATAGTGGCCAGGTATAGACAATCGCACGGCTATGAGTTTCCCTATGTGCTGGTGCCAATTATGCAAGAAATTGAGGAGCAGAGGCATAGCTGGCTCAGAGAAGCAGTAATGGAGTATTTATGAACGAGGTTCGGTAAGGCGGGTTATCACAATGAGGATAAAATATGTGATGTGAGCCGGGCCTGGAGCGTTGGGAGAAGCATATACATGCACAGTGTAGTGTATCGTCCGGAGTATGGGTCGGTACAGCCGTACTATGTTAAGGTAACGGATCATAATGGGCGGGAAGTACGAAAGCCTGATCCGCAACATTATTATTAAGTTGGTTCTTCATGTTGGGAGTAACCGTGTGCCTTTTTGTTATACGCCATCCGGGTGGATGGTCTGATGTGCAGACACTAATCAACTATGTGTTTGTTTCCCAGATTGTTCACCTGCAGGATGGTGCTGCTAATGTTAGGTCCAAGTGGGGACCATTGAATTCCACTTGAGGGAGAGTGTAGCCCTGGTAAGATTTTGGGCTATATGTCTATCCTCCTAATGGTGTAGGCCCTGCTAAGGGCAGGCTTCCAGTAGTTATCATGGGTTTCCCCCGCTTCAAGCCCTGGCCTGATTGGTGCAGGTAAGCCCCTGACTCTGTGTGGAAGGCAAGAGAAACAGGGGAGGGGCCTGCTGACATCATGAGGGGCAGGGCTGTCTCAATTTAGTGGCAGTTCCTGTGTGTTCTGGGTCTGTCTGGTCTTGGAGTTGGAGGGTGACAGTTGGAGGAGAAGCTCAGGCCAGACTGAGTAGAGCTGATCAAACTCTAGGGTGGTGGACCAATGCGCCTCACCCTGCAGGGGGTGAGGGGAAAGCTAGCCTCACCCTGAGGTCTACACCTTGGGGTGGAGGTCGGGAGTATTGGAGCTCCAGACAGCCCATCCTGAAGGGGTACAGCCTGGAGGATAAGGAGAGGAGGAAGATAACCTGTACATTGCCTATTGCTGTTGCTGTGTGCTGTGGAGAGAGAGTTCAATAAGGAGACATTGCTGCTTTTATAAGAGACTTGTGTGAGACTGAAATCTCTCGCCCTGAGACCAGGGCTCTCTGGAAGGATTTCACCCTACATCCTAAGGGCTTCCCGGAGATGGAGGTGCAGCACCGTTGCTAAAGATTAAGGCATTAACCCCAGAAGCCTGTCCCTGTTATCCCCCATACCATCACGGGAGACTCAGGCCCTCCTGTTCCTCACAGGTATGCACCACTATAAGACATGTAGCCAGCACTCACTACACCCTAGAGGTCCAGTCTGCGACCGGGGGGGGGGAGGGATTATGGGTTACACATATATCACATATTTAGTTAACTTTACAGTAGAAAAATTGTGAATACACCTCTTTCTGCACCAATATAAAACATTTAGTTATTTAGTACAGTACATTCCAACATTGGTCCTTCTAAAAAATATCATAATTAACAAACCAATTGTTTTATATGGAAGTATGAAACTTTTACAGTGATTCAGTATTGAACACACTAATTCCCTGCACTGTATTCTTTGTGAAGGGCTGAGCACACTCCTGGTGCTATACAAATAAAGACATACATACTTAATACAAAATATTATTTTTTTGCATATTAATTTTTAGTTAATTAAATAGTATCAGAACCTTTGACTCAATTCCTTGGTATATAGCCAGTTTTCTGTGCGCTATGCCAAATGTCCTTGGGCAAGACTGGACTGTTCTTACTAAGATACTAAGACCGCGTGAGGCCTCTATAATACACTTACCTTGCCTTCCAGCAATGCGCCATGGGGGTAACCCGGCGTTCCTGGAAGAAGCCTCACGGCGAAAAGGCCGTCGGAGCGGAGCCGCGTCATACCTTCACATCCCCCTGACCCACGCATGCCCTGTGCAACGTTATGCTTATGCTTACCTCAACTATAAACACAAAAGGCATGTCACACCGCTCACTAATTCAAGTTTAGATAATACTTAATCAGAGATTTATCAAAAATGGGTGCTACCTATGTACAGTAGTCAATAGTATTAACAATTGAGTGAAAAATGGTGACGCATCACCAGATCACTCACAGAATGTACATTTGTGGTGCACTCCACACTAATAATGTTTATTTGATTTTAATAGTGACTATTCAACGTGAAACACAAAGGTGACAAAGTGAAAAATATAAAAATCTTTAAAAACTAACACGTGGTGTAGATGTAGCTAATTCCAGTTATATTTAGTGTAGATCTGTATAACACTATCCTCCTGCTCAAATTGCAAAAATGAGAGTTCTACACACAGTCGATCACCAATCTGCTAATCAGACTCATATAACCTAGCCCCAGCAATAAGATAAATACAGCATGAAATGAGAACAACACAGCGCCCGTGTAGACTGCAGAGTCTCTGATAAACCGTTACTCTCAGCGGTAAGTATGGAGGGTGGAGGGGGGATTCCAAAATTTACTAAGCTACCATATGAACGCTTTTTGGATTCAAACAGCACAGCTCTAAAATCGCTGTCAAATTTTACAAATTTGACCTGGTGATGCGTCACCATTTTTCACTCAATTGTTAATATTACCTCAACTATACACTCAGACTGATGTTCGGGCGCCTGATGCTGGCTGCTGGCTATCATTTCACTGTGGGATTGGAACGCTGGGGGTCTGTATTCACTGCACATTGTGCCTCATTTGGACCTCCTCTCTACCTTACCAACTACGTGTTTGCAATACCTCATTAGCATCAGGTCTTTACTCTGCACTTTAGCATTCTCAGGGTCTTCTCACGATACCTATATGGCTCTGGACATGTTACTTACCATCCTTACCTTAGCCAATTAGGTTTTTGCTGTTTACATTTTCATTTTCTCCCCATGTCAGTATTCATTTTTACCTGTTATTTCATGTGTCATACTTTGTAGCATTTAGATATTTTTTTCTAATTGCTTTATATGCAGGTTTTTGGTTTATGGGTTATATTTTTATTTATCATTTTATAATTTATTGTGTTATTTGGTTGTTCCAATTATTTTTGAGTCCATATTTACCTCATGATCGGCCGATCATTATTACATTTCTAGGGGAATTTTCCTTTCCCCTAGTTTTGTTTTGCTCTACTGGGACTCTCATTCTATGGTTCTTCCATTTTTGTTTTTTTTGTTTAGTATCTTATGGATACAGCAGTTGTTTACCATGTGGAATGTGTTTAGGTATGTCCTATCTGTTTTAATTTTGCATTGCTAATGAAATCCATTTTTCTATTTTTCACTATATATGTTTTGAGTGCTCCATTTTTGACCCTCTTTTTTCACTTTGTGGTTATATAGTCTTTGGGTCAGTAGCACCGCCAGAGGGTATTATTTACCCTGATGCCTGGTTTTGTGTATTATCTATTCTCTTTTGAGCTGATTTGACTGCGGCACCTATTCTGTGTGTTTAATATATATATATATTGTGATGCCGACACCACATTGCAGTCTCTTTTGTCCCAAATGAGGCAGGAAACACTGTATTTCTCTATACTTGGGGTTTATTTACAGGGATAAATAATATGAATAGGCCCACCGTCCCTTTGAGAAAAACCAAATAATAAAATCAAATCCTATTTCCTTTAGGAAAGCTAACTACACATTTCAGCAGCAACCCTTACTAACCCGGCTGCCAGCTAAGCCAGTTGTCAGCCCCAAAACATGTACATTGCATACAAAGTCTCTGCAGATAATAACAAAGCGCTTGCCTTATCTTTAATCCTTTAAGGTCCTCTGCAACCAGACGTCACTGCTTCAGCACAGCTCTCTCAGCAGTGTCTCTCAGACTTCTTTTACCAGCCTCCATTAGCTGGGGAGCTCCTCTGTCTCATCCCTTCTCTGGGATAAACTGTCTCTCTGTGCCTTGCAGCTTCCAGCCTTTAAAAAGCACTTCCTGACTATTCAGAACAGGTTGATTAGCTTCATTAGTTATCACCTGAATAGCCTTTCCAAGGAGGATTAAATTAACTCTTTGTGGTGAAAAAGTCCAATAGCTTCCCCATTCAGCCCCTAGAGGACAGCGATGGCACCACAATATATATATACCTTGTGAAACATTTTATACTGTAGCGTGACATGCCACTCTACAACATACAATACCTCTATCTTCAACAGTTAAATTGGATCCTCTGCCTTGGAACAGAAAAACATTTGAAATATTTAACAGCTCAGAGTTTAAAATTGAGCTTTTCCCACAGCCCAATGCAGGCTAAAGTATACATGGCAACCCAAAAATAAAAATCCCGAGACCTAATCAAGGGCTAAGACACCCTTAACATATAATTTAAATAGTGTGCTTTTAGCAGCATTTAAAAAAAATTCCCAAACATATCCTAACCAGAAAAAATAAAATTGAAATGTATTTACTGGTTACTCACAAACAGTAAAAAACACAAGGGGACTTTCCTTTAACTTTTGAAAACACGGAATATAGACACAAAATAAACAGAAAAAACTAATCTTTCACACAGCCAATTTAACAAACAAAAAAGCAAATATCTCACCTACCCTTATAATAAGAAAACAAAATAGTTTGATGCTGCATAAACTAAGATAATAAAAAATGTCCTTCTCTTTTTCTTATTATAACTAGCCTGTTTCTAAAATTAATTTGAAGCTACTGAGCCTCTATTTAACTTGTGTGCCTGAAATGTGTCCTACACGTTATTTCTGTGTAGTGTGTTCATAACTGAAGTGGATGGGCTGTTACAGTCTGGGCTGCTATTCTGATTCTGTCTCTCTTCTCTCTTGAGGTGGAAATTGAGGGGGGAGAATGTCATTTTGGTTAAGGGAACACATCGCCTGGCCAGTACGATAAGTACCCTTATTTTTCCAGTGACTGGGTTGAATACAAAAATGGTAAAGATCAAAGGTTCTTCCTGAATTTGCCCTTTCTTTGCCATCCTCTCTCTCCATGGACACCCAAACTCTCCTCTGTCCAGTGTTGATTAGTTTGTGTTGTAGTGGGGGTGTACACCTTTAAATAAAACTTCATAGCGAGCAATTTATTATATTTTTATTTTTGTACAAACTTGAAAGTTTCTAAATGGTAACTTTTGTAAAGACGTGAGAAAGAAAGAATCCCTTTTGTGCTACACTAAGATGACACCCCGAATAGAAATTAAAACTAATTTTATTGAAATCAATTAAAAATATATCAGTGTTGGGTTGACATAAAAGACCTGTGAACCAAAATATAATAAAACAATTAAAGCAAGGAGAGGCATGTGTGATTATTCAGACGCAACAAAGTCTTGATATATATCCTTTTATGTAATACAGTTGACTGTAGTTATACTATTGAATATCCTACATCTCATGGTGAATCCAATATATCTGTATAAGCATCAGTGAAAAAAGCTTGGTGTTTTTGGACTTACGTGTAACAATCCACCCAGGAGGTACTATCAGCACAACGGCTCATTCTAAACAAACTGCTAAAAATAGCTATTAAAGACCAGATCCGATATCATTAATTAGAGGCATCCCCACTGGACAATATCTCAGAATTCAAAGAAACTATTCGGATACTGCTGATTTTAAAATGTTCTCCTTGTTTTAATTGTTTTTATTATAATTTGGTTTACAGTTCTTTTGCATTAACCCCAACACTGACACTGACCTTCCGTGAGGGGAGAAGACACCATCCTGAGATCTTGTAAGGCTGTTCACCTGAAGTCCCGTTCCTGACTAGCTTGCTTATCCGGTGTTCGGTAACACACGTGTTGATCACATGATATGCTCTTGACCTGTCTATTTTATGTACGCAGAATACTTACCTTTTATTAATATAATATTGTTTTGATTTACTTCACAATTAGCGTATTGCACTGTTTCTTTTGACTTTGACCACCCCTCAGTAACTGATGTGTTAGGGTTTCTTCACATTATGCTCCCTTTTATCACTCCCCTCTTCAAGCGTTAGAGCAGGGAAAATACCACCCCCTAGGGAGACCCCCCAATTTTTGGGGGTAATTTTGTATACATATAAGCAGGCGTTCCCATTATTTAACTCTCACACAAGACTTGAACAAAGATTCACTCTGGTAAAATTAATTAGGGTGTTCAGGTCAGTTTTTACAGCTCTTGTCAAGGGTAAATCAATTAATTGACGGCACCGAGATTACTTCTGTATCAGAACCTGACTCAGCCACTTATTACTGTGGGGAAGAGGGAAGGACACGGTTTCTGATTTATACTACCACACACAGGGATTATTTAAGCAAACAACCCTTTTTAACATATTTATACCTGTCAAACTAATAAACATTTGGGGAAAAACTAATTTTCCCTACCTTGGACCTATATCTAGGGCGTGTTCCCCACTGAGGTTCTCAATACTTGAGACAACTCTCAATCCAGGTGGGGAAGACCCCTCTTGGGAATCCGGTAAACACCCCTTTTGGGAATCCGGTAAACACCCCTCTTGGGAATCTGGTAAACGCTTCAGACTATCAGATTCTTTTTAGGCAAAAACAATCTGTTGAGAATAATGAGGGGCTCTGATGAACTGGGACATTAACAGTGCCAGGCAGTGCACTCATACTTGGTTAATCTGGCATTAGGAATTTGGATTGTGTGTCTTAGATTTTAGTTGGCAAAATTGTTATTTCTGCTTATTTACTTTATGCCCTTTTTCAGCTAATACAGTACATTATTGTTCTGATTACTGTCATTCTAGTTTCTCTGGTCATCTCTTTTATGAGCTATGCAATTTCCGGCAACATTTCCTGCTTTCTACAATTATAACACTTTCTGTCCCTTCTTTGAACCCTATCCTGTGACACCACTTGGGTCCTATCTTATCCTCAACTTTCATTAACCGGTCTATTTTGAAAAGAACACAGTTTGTGCCTTAAGAAATTTAACTTTCTGAGCCTTTTTCTGCATAGCTTCTCAGCTCCTTTGCATATGATCTACTACAGTAGTAATTTCTGACAAACTTTTATGCTCCCAACCAATACACACAGTCTGTCCCAATTCCTGCATGGAAACTTTCACAAAAGTCGCCACAATATAGGGACCCTGTCCAATCATAATATAATTTGGAGTTTATTTTTCAGCACCCTCCTTTTCCTCAATAGGATTCTTTTGAGTCATATTAAACTTTCCACAAAAAATCTGTCTACACAGGACTTTCCACACAGACCACACAGATGATAATAACTGCAGATTTACATTATTCTCACTAAGAACCTCTATACCACACAGTTTAAATAACACACTCAGTTTAAATACACTCTGCTCATATTACTCAACCTCTCTGCAGCATTCGACACCGTGAACCACCCTCTACTCCTTCACATTCTCCATACTCTTGGTATTCGGAACAAAGCTTTATCCTGGATCTCCTCTTACCTCTCCCATCATACCTTCAGTGTCTCTTTTTGGCTACAGCTCCTCCTCCTCTATTGATCTCTCTGTGGGGGTACCCCAGGGCTCTGTCCTGGGACCCTTTCTCTTTTCTCTCTACACACTCTCTAGGTGACCTAATCCCATCTTTTGGGTTTAAATATCACCTCTATGCTGACGACACACAAATTTACCTTTCAACCCCTGACCTTACACCTGCTATACAGACCAAAGTTTCTGAATGCCTCTCTGGAATATCATCATGGATGGCCATCCGCCGACTGAAACTTAACATGGCAAAAACAGAGCTCCTTATACTTCCTCCCAAACCTGGCCCTACTACCTCCTTCCACATTGCTATTGGAAATACGATCATTCACCCAGTAGCCCACGCACGCTGCATAGGGGTTACACTTGATTCCTCACTCTCATTCTCCTCTCATATTCAAAACTTTTCAAAATTGTCGCTTTTTCCTCTGCAATATCACAAAGATACACCCTTTCCTCTGTTACTCAACTGCTTAAAACTCTGACTCAGGCCCTCATTCTCTCCCTCTGGATTACTGTAACCTCCTGCTGTCGGCCTTCCACCTCTCACCTGTCTCCCCTAAATCTATCCTAAATGCTGCTGCCAGAATCACTCTAACTCTTTCCTAAATCTGTCTCCGCATCTCCCCTCCTGAAACCTCTCCTCTGGCTTCCGATTATTAAATCAAGTATCTCACACTCAATTCTCCTGCTCACGTTTTAAAGCTTTACATTCTTCTGCCCCTCCTTACATCTCACGCCTAATTTCTCGCTATGCACCATCCCGACTCTTGTCGTTCTTCTCAGGATGTCTTCTTTTACCCCTTTGTATCTAAAGCTCTCTCCCCGCCTTAAACCTTTCTCACTTTCTGCCCCACACCTCTGGAATGCCCTTCCCCTCAATACCCGACTAGCCCCCTCGCTATCCACTTTAAGACACACCTTAAGACACATCTGCTTAAAGAAGCATTTGAGTAGCACTGGATAATCATGGACACGACACATAAAGCTTGGCCCCCTGCAGACGCACTTACTAGAATTCCCTCCTACTGTCTCTGAACATTCTCCCTACCTACCAATTAGATTGTAAGCTCCTCGGAGCAGGGACTCCTTCCTTAATGTTACTTTTACAGTATGTCTGAAGCACTTATTCCCATGATCTGTTATTTATATTATTTGTTATTTATATGATATGTATTACTACTGTGAAGCACTATGTACATTTATGGCACTATATAAATAAAAACATACAATACACTCAGATGAAAACAACTATAGATTTACGTTATTCTCACACAGAACCTCTATTCCACACAGTTTGTTATCAATTGATTCTTACAATAACTTACTCATTATCAGAATTCCGTTACCCGGACTAGACTGCAAAGAGACATCATGATCTCATGAAACACTCAACATTTTAAACTAAAGGCATTTCAAAAAGCACCTTACCTTATCAATCAAATGATCATAGAGATGAGAGTTCCATGTGAGCCGTCTGTCTTCTCTGGTCCATGTGTCCGAGATTTTGAAATCCCATCCTCGTCGCCAATCAGTCATTGTTTGTAAATTCACAGAGATAAGAGCAAACGTGGGTTCTTAGATAATGAGTAATTTTTTGCTTTACAGCAGGCCTGCACAATACATGATTGGCCAACACAAGTTTTCCGCACTGACCTATGATGAGGAATTTGCAAAGAAAGCTCTTAGAGACACAGGGTATAGCATTAAGAGTTTTGGGAAATATAAAAGCAAATTAAATACTCACATGTTAGACTATGACCATATTGGGTAGGGGGGGGGAGGAGGGGAAGGGAGAGTGCCGCCGTAATATCCCTACTACAGGGGCCGCTCCCCCTGGGTATTGTCCTCACGCTCTGCTTAATACTGCAGGCTATCAAGGAATAACACAGGAAGTCCTCCCGTGGGGGGGAATGGAGCGGTGCACAGCAGAAGAATCAAGATGGCAAACTGGATCGCTACGTGAAAAACCTATTTATTACTCAATAATTCATAGTGCAACAGATAAACAGCAGGGAAACTAACGCGTTTCACGCTAACTTGCGCTTTCTGTTGCACTATGAATTATTCAGTGATAGGTTTTTCACGTAGCGATCCAGTTTGCCATCTTGATTCTTTTGCTGTGCACCGCTCCATTCCCCCCCCCACGGGAGGACTTCCTGTGTTTTCTGCACATCAGCTGAGTGCCCGCTGATTCCGGAGACGCTGTGATCGAGGCGGTCACGGGTACCATACAGCTCATATTCCATTCAGGACCGACCTGTCACTCCCAGGAGAGTTAGGACTTTCACCCTTTAGCCTTATTTGGATTCATGCTGGTCATTGACTGTGACCACATAGCTTACCCCTCAAGGTACAATAGTTAGGGCGTTTGTTCTCCTCAATAGGAGTGGTGTTCAAGATTTTAAACTATACTATTTGAATAAAAAAAAGTCAGGCATTGTTCTCTATTTGCCTTTATATGCTGCAGTAAAAATCTGCATGGGTCTGGTTCATATACAGGCAGTCCTTGGTTATCCAACGGAATTCGTTCTGGACGTAGCGTTGTAAAGTGAGTCCCATGTTAATCAGTGGCGGTGAGCGTTGGATAGCGCATTCTGGCGTCGAAAAACGGCCCATAGGGTTACGTTGTAACGCGTTGGATATGCCATTCGTTGTAAAGTGAAACGTTGGGTAGCGGGGACTACCTGTATCTATTACGTGTGTTCTGAGCGCTGATTTTTTTGGACTTGCTCCATACTCTTCACTCTGTCGAGGAGTAATTGTTATCTCACGGGGTACTGATACCTGCTGACGTCATCTACTTGTGCCTTAGCTGCCCCACACACAGATTGCAAGCTCTGCGGCCCAATCTCCAGGGTGTATGTTTACATAACGAGCTCTCTAACCGCTACACTGCCTCTGTGATCCGTACACCAACCCGCCTCTCTCTCCCCCCCCCCCCCCCCTGCAGCAGCCCATCCCCCTGCAGGACGGCGACACAGTGTGCGTGTGCTTCTGGCGCTGTAACAACGGCAAGAAGGTCTGGTATGAGTGGGCCGTGACCTCGCCCTCCTGCTCGGCCATCCACAACCCCACGGGCCGCTCCTACACCATCGGCCTGTGACCTCCACCTGTGTCACGTCGGATTGTGGGCGCGGGTCATGTCACCTCGCGGAGCGCACGCACGGGGTTAGAACATGTCTGAACGAGGCGTGTGGCACCGAGGGTGTTAGCGGAGCCGTGGCGTGTGCTCCCTGGCCAGGGAGGTTCCCGCAGCTGATACATTTCTTCCCGTGTCATCTTTTTTTTATATTACAATAGAAAAAAATAAATATGAAATAGTCACACACGGCTGTACTGTATTTCTGGCTGTACTGGCGTGATCTCGTTTCCTTCCTAATAATATACACGCACACGTTACACACGCGCGCGCTGTACTGTAGTGATCTCGTTTCCTTCCTAATAATATACACGCACACGTTACACGCGCGCTGTACTGACGTGATCTCATTTTCTTTATTAAAGACGCGCGCACACAGGCTGAACTGGCGTGATCCCCTTTCCTTATATACATGTACATGTTACACGTGCACACGGGCTGTACTGGCGTAATCTTTCCTCTTTATTATATACACGCGCACACTCTGGCTTGACTGGCGTGATCAACTTTCCTTATACATGCACATGTTACACGGGCTGTACTGGCGTGATCTCCTTTCCTTTATTATATACATGCACACGTTACACGTGCTGTACTGGTATGATCTCATTTCCGCCCTAATACACACGCGTGCACGCTGTACTGGCGTGATCTCATTCCCAGTATCTAACAGTTGATACATATTTAGGTCAACCACAAATGGTTTTAGATCTAAATTTGAAGATGAAAAACCATCTGAACATCACATTCTGAATATTAAGAACAGATACGCTGATATATTGCATAGGACGTGGGATCTTAAGAAGGCCCAGTCTGTCTCAGCAAGAGGATTTTTAAGTAAGGATGTCTGAGGCACCTTTTTAATAAACCCCAACCCATCAGATATCATGAAAATCAGGTGTGTTTCTACCATTATAAGGTCACTAGAACACAAGAACTGAATAGGTATAGAGAGGATGGGGAAAGGTCGTGTCCAATTCTGGAGCCATATTGGGGACAGGAGACACTTTTATTATAATAATTCACACTCGGACCCGGGGTGTTGAAGCAGCAGATGATTTCATTGATTGCGGCGCTCCGGGTGATATCTTTCTCACGCAGGAGACGTACCACGTCAGATAATCAAACCCACGTGTACATATAGGCGAATGCGGTCATCATGGTTTGTGAAGAAATGATGTTGCGGAATCTTGAGATTTCGATGTAAATTCATATTTGGGTCCAACATATAATCGTGATAATTGGTGGATTCGTAAAATCCTTTCTAGTCCACTTGAGAAATTGCTCAAAGAATACTTGCTTATACGTCTTCTGTATAGAGGTAGGATAGTTCCCTCTTAATCCTAGACAAAAAACGCCCAGGCCCCTCACTATACAGGCATACCCCGGTTTAAAGCTGCAGTTCAGTCTATATCCTGCATGTGTGTTTTTTTTAATAAATCAGTTCTGTAGTAAGAAAAAATACTTTTAGCATTTTCAATTATAAACAAATGCCAGCTTTTAATATGTCACAAAAATTTCGCCGATTAATACATGGAGAACGGATTGACTGACAGCTATACAGTTCTTTAGGTAAATAGAGATTGCACACATGAAGCTATTAAAGTAAAAAAATAAATTAAAAAAAAATTAAAAAAAAAGACTGAACTGCAGCTTTAAGGGCTTATTGAGTTTTATTCTTTTGAATTACTACACTGTAGGTCACTGATGAAGTCTCCAAGATGAAGCGCTGCTATAGCGTGAAATGCGTAGAGTAGGTGGTGAAGTAGCCTGCTCTTTAGTGTGTGCCATTAATCATTAAAGCCTTTTTGTATCATCGGAATTGAATTGAATTTTGACTGACTGCTGTGGCACCGGTTTTCACACCCACCCACTGATGGAGTCACTTTGATAAACAACTTCTGGTATGGGTCACAAGTGACACCTTTGCACCATGGAAGGATCAATATACTGTATTTATCACAGAAAACGTCATATTATATTCATTGGTTAATTTCCTTTGTGAAATGTGATGCTATTTCTTGTCAGGTGCTAGGAAAAGTTGATCAATTTCCTACCAATCACTTGGAAGCTTACAAACTTACACACTTACAAATACTTCAATTTTTATGTCATTCCAGAAATTTCAACTACACAACTATAGACTGCAAATCACAAAACCTATGATAATGCAAAGAAAGCTGTATTCATGCAAACGGGATGAGTGCGTAACCTCTCAACACCTCTTTATTTGTAGCTTAACATTAGTATCACGCTTCTTTTCTATAATTGTAGGTAGAATAACTCCTATTCTCAGTGCTGGTAGGCTTTGTTTTGTATCAAACATAGTAACAGATATAATTGAAGTTGAAAAGGGACAGGAATTTAAGAAAGATACAGTAAGGATACTAATTCAAGTCCAATGGGAGACAAAAGCCAAACAAAAAAAGAGGGAGAGAAATAATTGTATATAGTGTACTATGCAAGTACACGTATATGTTATTACTTTAAAAATGGATGAGATACTGTATGCACTCACAGTATGTAACGCTTGCGCTCACCAGGTGCAAGGCGGGACCCCGGTACTGAGGTGGGAGAGTATAGAACATGCCACCCCCAGCAGCGGAGGCACGTCTGGGGAGTGGATAGTCAAGGTTTGCCGGGTCAGGGTTGGAGAAGGTAGAATAGTGTTGATACATGCCGAGGTCAGAGGTTGGAGCCGGGAGAGTAGTCGGTAGCCGGATGCCGTGGTCAGGGGTTGGAGCCAGTAGGATGGTACAGTGGCGGTCGCCTTAATCCTAATGCGGCCGGATCCACGGTGCTCTGATAATCGCGGGCAGATGCATTTTTTTTGGTCCAGATTGAATTGCGTTATTTTGGCGCTCGTAATATTAGCATTTTATTATCGCTGTCTGCAATATTGTCTAAAAACTCAGGGGGGCGTTTGCGAGCTGTTGTCTTCAAAGTCTAAAACTTTAGCAGTTTAACCTACGTCTGTACACAGTCTGCGTGTGCCCGCGCAGTAATTGTAAATTTGCATATTTATACATGCATGTGCAGTGCTGTACAGTATGTCTCATTTGAACATTGTTGAAACGCATAGGCGTGTACTGTAACAGTATCACATTTTGGCATATACAGCGCTCTCCCCTCGCTCGCCCCGCACACACACAGGATAATGTACTGCACTGCAGGGTATTTCAACTTCTTATCTTCTCTACAGTGCAGTACACCTCTCCCACACCATTCCTTTGAATGTGTGTCTTTCTGGTTTCAATTACATTCCTGCTTGACAGCTGATGATTACTGTGCATGCGCCTGTAAATTCACCACTGCTTGCTTGAGTGAGTGACCAAAAAAAATAAAAAAATTCTCCTCATTTTTTATTTTTATTTTCTCCACAAGCCTGCAAAAACCATCTTGATATTACGATATTCAATCTGTGCTGTAGCTTTTGACGCGACCCTGTGCGTTTGACTGCACATGGTTGATTTGTGTGCTTTTTATGTACTGTATTTGGGGGTGTAGGGATCAAATTAATATAATGACCTGCCTTTTGAAATTATGTGATTTCTTTGAACTGCTGCACAGCTAATCCTTCATGCAGCTGTACCCTGTAGCCCCCTCCCCCACGCACACACACAAGGCTCGCTCAAGGATTTGAAACTCTTATCGACAGACACCTCTACAGAGTCATTCATTTTCTGAAGCTTGCCATTGTGTTTTTAATCCGTCCCTAGCCGAGCGTCACCTCACTGCGCCTGCATGTAATCCTCTTTGAGATGGGAGCTAGCTGATTACTGCGTATGACCCCCCACCCCCCAACCCTTTGAGGCTTTATTTACGGTAACGCTTTGGAAAATCCCTTCTTGAATTTGATATGTAAATCTGATTTGCACAGCACTGTGAGAATTGAGAGTTAAAAAAAACATTAACTGATTCATGTTGTTTTTTCATTCTTTCTTTTTCTTTGGTGTACTGTAGGTGTGGGGGGGGTTGTTGTCAATGATTATGATTATCATGAATGTAAATACATTTTTATTTTATTTTATCAGGAAAAAAAACAAATATAAAAATAATCATGAATTATACATAATGCAGTCTTTATTAAGTTCTTCTGTCAGATGGAAATTGAGGGCAGGTGGATAATCATTAATAATGCACATTGATAATATGATAATAATATTAATTAATAATATATAATAATATGTATATATAGTAATATAATTTTTTCCGTCTTTATCTTCTTCCTCATTCTGTGTACAGTACAGTACTGTAGTTCATTGAGAGAGGAGAGGTTTTGTGTACATCATGACTGCATTTTAGATACTGTACACTTAACTGTATAAACAGTTCACAGACTTTACACGATACCCCCTCTCTCTCCCAGGCCATCCTTTTTTTCAGAAAAGACAAGAAAACAAAAAATTTGTGCAGTTATGTGCATACTGTATTATGGCATTGTGTGCTGTGTAGTACTGTCAAACTACTCTATACTGGAACTAATGTATACTGTGACTACTGTTAAATACTTTGTAACCAGATGGCTGGTGCTGCTCTTTCTGGAAAGGAAAAAAATCGAGCAGTTACTGTAGGTGCATACTGTATTATGGCATTGTGTACTGTATAGCTACTCCATATTGGACCACTGTATGCAGTTAGTACTGTCAAACTAGCCTATACTGGAACTACAGTATACTCTGACTACTAGGAAAGAAAAAAACTGTGCCATACTTACCTGTATCATACTGTACTTACAATACAACAGTACAGTACTATACCATACTACCTTCCTGATGCTTGACAATTACGCGCGATCACAATGGGCAACACAGTCGCAATATGGTCAATATATTTATTGCATCGTTCCATGGTGAGTACATCGCTCCAAAAACTCAGTATGCCTTGCGCTAACTCATCCTTTTTGGAGGGTTTCACGACTTTTCGGATATGGTCCTTTAGCTGATGCCAGACCATTTCGATCGGATTGAAGTCTGGCGATCTGTCATTGGAGGGGGAAAAAAAGGACAATTAGTTTAAGAGATATAGTACACAGTAAAAACAGTGGGAAAAAATGAGACACGGTTACTGCACTTACTCCGCTGGCGTCTTCACCCAGTTGATACCGCGCTCACGGATATGCGCTGTTGACGCAGTGTGCTTCGGATCGTTGTCCTGGTAGAAACTGTAACCATCCGGGAACTCACGTGTGATGTATTCCACAATCTCAGGCACAATTTTGTCTTGGAAGAAAGCTTTATTCATGATTCCTATAACAAGAAAAGAAAAGTGCTTAAAAAACTACACACTAGTACAGTACAGTGCGTAAGGCAAAAGCGTGTGACATACATTTTACTGTACCTTCAAAGATGACGATGCATCCTGGTCCACACCTAGAGATGGCACCCCACACATGCATCTTCACTGGGTGTTTTGGACGCGGCTTCATAGATATGCAACTTTTTTTGTGGAAGGCAAAGGTGGCAAATCTCTCCAGCGAAACAGTAGACTAGTCAGTGAAGATGCAATCCTGGAAAGTTTCTCCACTGTCGATCCATGCCTGGGCCTTGACCACTCTCTTGATTTTGTTAACGTCCCTTATCGTGGGGTACGCTCTGTAATGACAAGGAATAAATAATAAATATAAAAATAATCATGAATTATACATAATGCAGTCTTTATTAAGTTCTTCTGTCAGATGGAAATTGAGGGCAGGTGGATAATCATTAATAATGCACATTGATAATATGATAATAATATTAATTAATAATATATAATAATATGTATATATAGTAATATAATTTTTTCCGTCTTTATCTTCTTCCTCATTCTGTGTACAGTACAGTACTGTAGTTCATTGAGAGAGGAGAGGTTTTGTGTACATCATGACTGCATTTTAGATACTGTACACTTAACTGTATAAACAGTTCACAGACTTTACACGATACCCCCTCTCTCTCCCAGGCCATCCTTTTTTTCAGAAAAGACAAGAAAACAAAAAATTAGTGCAGTTATGTGCATACTGTATTATGGCATTGTGTGCTGTGTAGTACTGTCAAACTACTCTATACTGGAACTAATGTATACTGTGACTACTGTTAAATACTTTGTAACCAGATGGCTGGTGCTGCTCTTTCTGGAAAGGAAAAAAATCGAGCAGTTACTGTAGGTGCATACTGTATTATGGCATTGTGTACTGTATAGCTACTCCATATTGGACCACTGTATGCAGTTAGTACTGTCAAACTAGCCTATACTGGAACTACAGTATACTCTGACTACTAGGAAAGAAAAAAACTGTGCCATACTTACCTGTATCATACTGTACTTACAATACAACAGTACAGTACTATACCATACTACCTTCCTGATGCTTGACAATTACGCGCGATCACAATGGGCAACACAGTCGCAATATGGTCAATATATTTATTGCATCGTTCCATGGTGAGTACATCGCTCCAAAAACTCAGTATGCCTTGCGCTAACTCATCCTTTTTGGAGGGTTTCACGACTTTTCGGATATGGTCCTTTAGCTGATGCCAGACCATTTCGATCGGATTGAAGTCTGGCGATCTGTCATTGGAGGGGGAAAAAAAGGACAATTAGTTTAAGAGATATAGTACACAGTAAAAACAGTGGGAAAAAATGAGACACGGTTACTGCACTTACTCCGCTGGCGTCTTCACCCAGTTGATACCGCGCTCACGGATATGCGCTGTTGACGCAGTGTGCTTCGGATCGTTGTCCTGGTAGAAACTGTAACCATCCGGGAACTCACGTGTGATGTATTCCACAATCTCAGGCACAATTTTGTCTTGGAAGAAAGCTTTATTCATGATTCCTATAACAAGAAAAGAAAAGTGCTTAAAAAACTACACACTAGTACAGTACAGTGCGTAAGGCAAAAGCGTGTGACATACATTTTACTGTACCTTCAAAGATGACGATGCATCCTGGTCCACACCTAGAGATGGCACCCCACACATGCATCTTCACTGGGTGTTTTGGACGCGGCTTCATAGATATGCAACTTTTTTTGTGGAAGGCAAAGGTGGCAAATCTCTCCAGCGAAACAGTAGACTAGTCAGTGAAGATGCAATCCTGGAAAGTTTCTCCACTGTCGATCCATGCCTGGGCCTTGACCACTCTCTTGATTTTGTTAACGTCCCTTATCGTGGGGTACGCTCTGTAATGACAAGGAATAAATAATTTTATAGGTACTGCTGCGGCAGAGTTTATTCAAGCATTTGCCCGTTCTCGGCCGCAGCAGTTACCTGGTGCGCGCCGGAGGGTGCCGGGCACGCGCCGAAGCAGCGGAGGAGAGGCCCGCCGATCGCGGCTTCCCCCTCTCCTCTCCGGGTCCGCCAGGTCCCCCGGAACCCCCTGCCGCCATCCCCCACATCGCGGGACACCAGGGCTCCCTCGGGGAGCCCTGGACGCGCGTGCAGGGGGCGCAGGCACCCGATGACGCGTGACCGCGCATCGGTGACGCGCGGCACGCAGAGGGGCTGCCACTTGCAAGCCGGGAAATCTCCCGGCTTGCGGAACTGGCCACACTTCAATAAAGTGTGTCGCCAGTGTACAGTACAGTTTCTTAAACAACACTTTTACCTCCTGTACTGTCCAGTACTAACCTCACACATCCATATTTCCTTCCAATTCTGCGTCTCATCTTCTTTATGATGATCTCGGATACAGTGAGATTGTGATTTTCCTGCAGAGTGTATTTGACCCTTAATGCACTCTTCTCATCATTCTCCTCACTTATTTTGTCGACCAGAAGAGTTGTCTCCCTACAATGTACAGAAAAACAACAATCCGGTAAATTACAGTGCAGTAGGCCACAAGCACAGCACATCATTTGCAGTAAAAATAGTATACCATGAGATAGATCTACACAATATAGTGTTCTATTAATATGCAGCAATATAAACAATATATATACTGTTGTTATAAAAATATACCGAAATAACTATAAAATTAGATAGATCTATCTTATTAACAGGCATTGCTGCGAGTAGAAAGAAATACAAACACAAGAATGCATATTCGATGTTTAGTCGATGTGTATTCAATGTGCAGTGAATCCACAAAATGGATGGTGTATTTATACGTTAATGACTCACATTAGAGTACGCCCACTTTCAACACCTGTACCTCGTCACCATGCATAAAAGGTTACACACTTTGCATAGCCCACCACTCGATGATCTTTATCTGAACTTGCACTTGTCCAGATACTGCATCGTGCCATCTACTTCCATGGATCAACCCCGATTCTACGGACGCAGGAACCCACTCGCCTCTGCCGTGCCTGTCATGCAGAAAAATCGAAAGGCTGTGGCGGCGACAGCCGTTTCCAAGCCAAGGCTAAGGCTAAGGCTTATAAAGAAAACCTTCTGCTGACCCCAAAGGCTAAGGGTTTTAAAACACGTAAGCCTTATTATGTCAGGAAGAAATTCGGTGATGTACACACAACGCAAAACAAATGGCAGCCAACCCATCGAACCCCTAGGCCACTTCCTCGTTTATGCTTCGACGACTCTACCGCCGCTCTCCCTAAAATCTACAACCCATCTTCTCCACTACTCGTCCACGACGCTGCCGCCGCTCTCCCGGAAACCCACAGGCCATCTTCGCCACTGCTCTTCGACGACGCTGCCGCTGGTGCCCCTGAAATCCACGGGTCACTTTCTCTATCCCTCTTCGACGACGCTGCCGCTTCTCCTCTCCCGGAAATCCACAGGTCACCTCCTCCACCATTCTTCGGTGACGCTGCCGCTTCTCTCCATGGAACCCCCATCTCATCCTCCATAGCACCCATCACCCAGATGTCCACAGCACGCCATGCACAAGAACCAGCTCGTTAGACCGCATGCTGAATGGGATAAGTGTGGATTTCCCCGGGAACTCTATTGTGCTGGCAAAGATAGATCTGCTTCTGGAGACCATGCTAACTATGGATCAACGGATGCAGAAGATAGAGACTGACATAGCGGGGTTACATCATATGCTCGGTGTTCATGCCCCTGTATCCCCGACGCCAGAGCAGGAGGGTGGCATGGATGTGATGAATGGGACTTTCGACCACCTTCCATCAGCAAGCGCACCCCCTCCACCAGAAGATTTTGTGTACATGTATGCCATTGAGGAGGAGGAAAACATGACAACCCTGTCAAGACCACGCCAGGAGACAACACGGCGACCAAGACAGGAGGAAAGCTTCCTCCCAGACAACCTACCCTCACCCGCTGCCACAAGCAACCCGCTCACAGAAGCACACCCGCTCCCAGAACCCAACCTACACACGCTTGCATCGAGACGGTGCCCGACATCATCCTGTGCGAGCTGCCCCAGCCCCTCAGGGAGAAGTACTGTCGCGGCCGAGTTTATTCGAGCATTTGCCCGGTCTCGGCCGCGACAGTAACCTGGCGCGCGCCGGGATGTCCCGGGCATGCGCCGAAGCCTCGGAGGAGAGGCCCGCCGATCGGGGCTTCCCCCTCTCCTCTCCGGGTCCGCCGGGTCCCCCGGAACGTCCCACCGCCGTCCCCCACATCCGCGGACACCAGGGCTCCCTCGGGGAGCCCTGGGCACGCGTACAGGCGGCACAGGCACCCGATGATGCATGGCCGTGCATCGGTGATGCGCGGCACGCCGAGGGGCTGCGGCTCGCAAGCCGGGACATATCCCGGCTTGCGGAATGAGCCGCAGTCGAATAAAGTGTGCCGCCTGTGTATAGGGTGATGAGTGCTGGTTTACCCCACAAGTATGCCATGTTAATTTTTAAGCACCACATGTCCTACTTGGTGTACTGCGAGTGGGCCTACAAAGTGAACTATGAAGGAAATCGTGAAAAAAAGGCGCTTCCTGATAATTTAAGAAAGACTATTGTGAAGAAATTGCGGCGCTTTTTTTCAATTACAGATCCTTTAATGAAAAGCGTTCGAGACTGCATTAATGACATTTTGCGCCATACAAGGCATCGGCCCTGGAAGGACAATCTGGTGGGGTACGCATTTGCGTGAGTATTCAACTGTTGTTTTTTTTTTACTTGCTGTATTTACTGTAAATAAAGGAGATGTTGCGTGTTTTAACTGGTATTAATAAAGAAATGTTTTTACTTACTGTACACACAGGACCTGCACAATTCCAGTCCCCGAGGGCCGCAAACAGGCCTGGTTTTTAAAGGTTATCCTGAAAACTGGGCCTGTTTGCGGCCCTCGAGGACTGGAGTTGTGCAGGCCCGACTGACTGTTCTGTACACCATCCTACTGTAAATGTTTTGACTTGCTGTACTTTAATAAAGGAGATGTTGCTTTTTTTAAATTTTCTGAATAAAGAATTTTTTTTTAATAACAACTGTAAACCATACTGACTGACTGTAAATGTTTTGACTTTCTGTACATAAATGTTTTCACTAGCAGTAAACCATACACCTGTTGACGTTTTGAATTGCTGTGCACTTAAAATGTTTTTACATTGTACAGTATTTATAAATACATGTTTTTGTACTTACTCCACCAAAAGAAAATGTTGATTTGTTTTAAATTGTTCCATTGTCTCCTTTTATACTCTAACAAAATACAGTGTTCTAGAATGTACAGTACTGTACTGCATACTGTACTGTATACTATAGGCATGCTCAGTACTGTACTGGAATACATGTAGAATAAATATTACTTTTTATTTTCTCGGGTTTATTATACAGTATATATAAAGAAGTATTGTACAGTATACGTCTGAAAACATCAGCATACTGTTTCAGGTATTCTATCCTGATCAATAACAACGGCCACTAAACTGTAGACTCCGGTACGTGTTTTTTTAAATCCCATTCAGCAATGTGTAGGCATTGTTACACAAAGCGATATTATCCATCGAAATCCCTCCATTTGCCGTTTTCCGCATGAGATGACAAAGTTTTCTTTTCTGAGGAAAAAAAATAATAAAAGTTTTACTGTAATGGTCAGTCCCCTAAAGAAGTTCCCAGTCAGTCCCACCAATAATTTTCTCGGGGGATGTCTCTTGTTCACATGCGCATGCGCCTACCGTCGATGTGATGACACGCATATGCGTTGCAAGAAGGTTCCAATGTGCATGCGCCTAGCGTTCCACCAATTGTTCAGTATCTACAGTACTGTAGAAGCCGCTCAGCCAATGATATAGCTTACAGGAGAATCGCTTGACTTTTGAATCGCACTGATATTGATACTCACCATAGAATTTCCCATTCAGCTGGCGCCGGCGCCGGACCACTGCCAGTCCAGTATTCTTGATCATACACATTGACAGGTGACAGCGGGACTACTACACCTGTAGTCAGCTGATGAGGCTGGAAATCGCTTAGGTACATGCAAGCGTGCTCGAAACTGTACGTGAAATCCGGCTGAGGCTGCAGGTATCCGTGCATGGACAGACAGCAAGGGTTGTCACTGACGGTCGGACCGTTATTGGAAGCCGGTGCTGGTGCTGGCACATTGCTTGCCAGCGATTGACGTTTCTTACTTGGTTTTAACACGACCTTTCGCCTTCTGCCGTCTGCATGATCATAGATTCGGGAAAAACCCAGTCATACACACCAATACCCTCCAATAAATTCGGGATCAATACGAAAAAAACATGGATCGCTACATAACTTTTTCCTTATTGCACGCTTCCACACATGAGGAGCTGGCGAAAATTTGTAAAAGTCATAGTTTTCGATAAAATACTGATACATTTGAACAACTGTTGCCATCTTATCATCTGTTGCATTAATCGCGGCCCATATTAAATAAGCGTACGTTCTGTCGGGTTTTTAATTAAAATTAAATCCAAACCATTCTCAATAAACACATAAACCGCGCATCAACCGCGGCTGTGAATGCAACATGAATGCGGTATGAGTGCGGCATAAACGTGGTGATGTGCGTGGCATTCGGAAAAAAATCCCGGAAAAATGCGGTGATGTTGGAGAATAAAAGGGGCCGCGACAGTAGTTGTTCGTATGCCATGGTCAGGGATGGAGAGATACGGAATGTCAGAGGCAAGCCGGGGTCGTTATCCAGAGAAGGGTGCAAAGTCTAGCTGGGTCAGTACACAGGAAAGCAACACAGAGACAGGCAAGGCAACAGGAACTGGAACGTGGAAACAGCAAGGCTACAATGTACTATGCTCAGCCAATGAAGGAGTGACACAGCTGAGCATATATGAGAGTGAGAGTCCAATGAGACAGGGGGGTGGAGAGGAGGAGCGGCCTCTGTGGTGGCAGGGATAGGCTGTGAGGTGCAGGAGACAGGTGAGTGCGATAACGAGTGCTGACGCGCAGCTTGGGAGCGGAGCGGAGCATGCGCGTCACGTATGAGCACCGTGCAGGGCGTCAGCGTGTCACAAGTGGGGGGCGGAACCAACTCCGTGGGATCATTGAAAACCCTCAGTGGGTGCGCGCGCTCTGTAAGGTGCACGGGCGTCTGTGAAGCAACAGGTAAGGAGAAGCACGCCACAGAGGCCGTGCTCCCCGATTCCTTACACAGTATACATAAAGTACTTATTAGTATCCATCAGGGAAGTTTTTATCTGTTTTCGGGGCATATTCCCCGGTGGTGCTTGGCTCCTATGTAGTATGGAGTTCCAGATGTAATGAGTGGGGTCCGGTAAAATGCATAGCTAAAGAAAACCAAAACAATAGTGCAACTTGATTTATATGGGGAACATGCTATTGTAAAAGTGGGGATCTCATTAATTAATTTGATGTGAGATGCGTTGCTTCCAACGCGTTTTATGTAATAGCACCGCTTCAGTGTCTTTTGGCGGAATGCGCTGGGAGGAGCCAACTGATGGAGAGAGATGAGGCACAACAAGCAGAGGCTGAATCACATCACCGGAGTGACAGTAGACACACTCTCGGAAGTCAGCAGAGGAGACACCTGATGGGCGCTACCTTCTGTGCGAGCCTCCCAGGTACAACCTTGTCCAATCGGAGATATATTTCATATGCACATTTCACACTTTGAATTTGTGAGTGAGTTTGTACCTTTTGCTATGTTACCCCAATAAACCACCATAGGACTTTATATTCTATTTCTGTACATTTATAGATCTTTTAGGCAATCTTAAAACAGGCAGCCGGGTTGAAGAGTTTTTATTTCCTCACCATTGTATAGTTTATATTTGTGGGTATTATTTGTTATATCACTAATCATGCTGTTATAGTAATATGTTTTATCATTTTACTCACTGTGCACTTTTACCTGTGACTAACTTATACTAACTCTTTATTTAATTTATTCATCATTTTTTATGTCAGATATAAAATTTCCCAAAGGATTTTATCCCCATCTCACGTTATCCTACCTTTTGAGATCGGCCTTGATTAATGAAACAGAAGAGAAATTAAGAATAACTCAATATTTCCTAAGATAGATACAATTTGTATTTAACACAATTAATACTTGCATGACCACACTGGCGCCCAGCAAAGGCGATAGGGGCTAGTACAGTAAGGGAATCAAACAAACTTGGGATAGGTAAGGATTTCCTAAATATGATAGAAAGCCAAACATCAAATCAGGTCTGAGGTTTTATAGCAGATAAGAGAATGTGCAGACAGTGGGACAAGTGATTCTTACAGCGTCTGTCGTCAAGTGCTGTGTTTCTATTAAAACGTGCCTAGTGCCTAACAGACATGCTTCAAAGGTACTTTGGGAGTGCATCAATTCTATAGACTTTTGTAAGTATTAGGGTTATAGGTAATAAGCAATCTTCTAAAGCTGGAAGATACCTTACAACACAATAAAGTCCATGGGCTATACAGTACATTGCCTTTTGAATGATGGTAGACCATTGCTCTGTAAACTTGACTCAGTGGGGTGATTTGGAGTTGGCTAATGGCAGTAAAGTGCAAACTCAGCTCTAAGTTTGGGAAAAACTAAGAGCCATACTGGCTGTGTAAAGGGACAGTCCCAGCTATTTTTTAAACTTACCGTGGTCATAAGCATTTAAGATAATTATCAGTGTATAACCTGAAATTATGTGCTTCCCAATATGCTGCTTCCTCCTCTGTTTATCCAGCTGGCCTATTATTATACTCACCAATGCATGCTCGAGGGGATGAAGATGCAGCATGGTTTATCCTGTTTTACACAGAGTGACAGTACATAAAGGTTAGGGAGCTAGAGGAATTATACCAGCACCCTTTGGAGCACCAATGAAAAATGTTTTTTTTTTTTTTTTAAAACACTTTCCTTGTCAATGTCAGGATTTTACACCTTTCTTATGTCGCTACTATTGGGTCACTCAGAAGCACTCTCTCCTTACATGCAACAACAAACACAATGTGATCATAATCCACAACATCTGATTTCTTCTTACTGCTAAACACTTCTAAGGTCTGGATGATATAACCTGTGTCACTGAGAGCCTGACACAAGAATTCTTCATCGTATGTCAGAACATGCAGTGTGCTCACCCAGCTTGAAATATGAGGCCAACCAGTAACCCTTCCCCCCCCCCCCCCCCCCCCCCCCCCCCCACACACACACTTTTAGCAGTGATGACATGTTCTTCAGGATGCTGCGATATTAATATTGGTGTTTGCTAAATAAAAATCCAAGCATCGACAGCTAAAACAGACAGTCCACTTTTTGTAACACAACTGGTTCTGGTGGGTTAGCTTTGGTGAGGTCACATTTTAGCACACGCGTCACTGCTCTTCTTGTTTTATCTACCTTTTCTTGCAAACCCTCACTGAAAAACAGTAGTAACAATTACAGTATGTTTCACATACTGTATAGAAAAACATAACAAAAAAGGGATACCGGCGCCTAATAAGTCCAATTAGGTGGATTCCTTGATATCCAGTGAAGATAGTTCAAATTTCAGAATGATCAGCAACCTGTTATTTTATGATGACCAGATGCAGCCTCATTCATAGGGAGTGGAACATGAAATGAAATGAAAGATATTTAGTGCAACACAGCTATGTTAATTTATACAATTATCTCAAGACCATGCATCGTCGGGAGGGGAGAAATGCAGCATGGTTTATCCTGTTTTACACAGAGTGACAGTACATAAAGGTTAGGGAGCTAGAGGAATTATACCAGCACCCTTTGGAGCACCAATGAAAAATGTTTTTTTTTTTTTTTTAAAACACTTTCCTTGTCAATGTCAGGATTTTACACCTTTCTTAGTCGCTACTATTGGGTCACTCAGAAGCACTCTCTCCTTACTGCAACAACAAACACATGTGATCATAATCCACACATCTGATTTCTTCTTACTGCTAAACACTTCTAAGGTCTGGATGATATAACCTGTGTCACTGAGAGCCTGACACAAGAATCTTCATCGTATGTCAGAACATGCAGTGTGCTCACCCAGCTTGAAATATGGAGCCAACCAGTAACCCTTCCCCCTCCCCCCCCCCCCACACCACACACTTTAGCAGTGATGACAGTTCTTTCAGGATGCTGCGATATTAATATTGGTGTTTGCTAATAAAAATCCAAGCATCGACAGCTAAAACAGACAGTCACTTACTTTTGATAATCAACACACTGGTTCTGGGGGTATAGCTTGATGTAGGTCGAGATTCTAGCATACAAACGACGTGTGTTCGTCGACTGCACTCTTCTTGTTATTTCTACTACCTTTTTCCTTGCAAACACGCCTACCTGAAAACAGTGGTAAGTCAATTACAGTATTTTTCACATACTGTAGAGAATAAACCTATAGACTATAAAAATAGAGATACGGCGGGCCTATATTAAGAGTCTGCAAAATTTATGTTTGAATCTAGATTGATGCCAGTTGAGAATTTCTATTTCAATATTTCGAGAATGCATGCCATGCCTGTCTGTGATTTTCTGTGATGACATATGCAGCCTCTAGTTTCAGTTAGGGAGTGGTGAGTATAAAACATGACTGACACACACACACAGAAAGACACACCAAGAACCACCAGAAAGAGAAAACACCCACACAGATATAGACAACACACACACAACACATATATATATACACTACACACACAAACATACACAAACACACACATTGATAGTTACACACACCACAACACATATACACACACACAATCACCAACGTGCTGCCCACCCACTGCTAGGGACATCACCCCCGGCATCTCCCGCGCTGCCAGGGATTCAGGCACAGGGATCAGAGCAGAAGGGAGAACATTCTCCCAGCTCCCCCCTCCCTTCCAAAAAAAAATAAGGGTGGAAGTAGAACAGAAAAAAAGGAAGAAAAAGTGAGGCTGAAGGCGAAGGAGAGCATGAAAAGGGGATAGGAGAAAGAAGATTGGGGGGACTAGGAGAACGGGAACAATCTAAAGCTCACAAATATCACCTTCCCCATCCCCCCCAAGTGGGCGGCCGTGCAACACCCCTTTCCCCGAGGGGCCATCTCCCGTCGGGGCAGGGAGGCCAATTGCCAGGGATCGGAGCAGAAGGGGGCAATCTACCGCTCCCCCCATCCCTTCCCCACCCCCCAACGGGGGCAGCGCAACCCCCCGCATCTCCCGTGGGGCAGGGAGGGCAGGCACCAGGGATCGGACAGAGGGAGACACATCTCCCGCGCCCCCCTCCCCAACTTGGCCGGCACAAGCCCCCCTCCATCTCGCCGGCGACCCACAGGGATCGGGCAAGAATGGGGCACCACACAGCGGCAGATCGGGAGTCGAGCGGCACACGTACACTTGGGAGACTCATGATATTCATGAGTCTTCCAAACCATGATCTGGCCGGAGCCAAATTATAACAAAATCTTCAGCTTTTAATATGTCACACAAATTATGTTCGCGATTAATACACTGCAGAACGGATTGGACTGACAGCATGACAGTGCTTTAGGTAAATAGAGATTGCACACAATGAGCTATTAAGTAAAAAAATAATTAAAAAAAAATAAATAAAAGATCTGACTGCCTTTAAGGGCTTTGAGTTTTTATTCTTTTGATTACTATAATCACACTGTAGGTCACGATGAAGTCTCCAAGATGAAGCGGCTGCTTATAGCGGGAAATGCGTTATGAGTAGCGTGGTATGAAGTGAGCCTGCTTTTAGGTGGGCCATTAATCATTAAAGCCTTTTTGGTATCATCGGAAGTTGAATTGATTTTGAATGACTGCTGGGCACCCGGTTTCACACCCACCCACTGATAGTCACGTGTATAAACAACTTCGGTATGGGTCACAATTTGACACCTTGTTGCACCATGGAAGGATCAATAACTGTATTATCACAGAAAACGTCATATATATTCAATTGGTTATCTTCCTTTGGGACATTGATGACTATTGTCTGTCAGGTGCTAGGAACAGTTGATCAATTTGCCTACCAATCACTTTTGGAAGTACTTAAACTTACACCCTTACAAATACTATCAATTTTTAATGTCATCCAGAAAAATTTCAACTACCAACTATAGACTGCAAATCACAAATCCTATGATAATGCAAAAGAAGCTGTTATTCATGCAACGGGATGAGCTGCGTACCTCTCAAACACCTCTGTTATTTGTAGCTTAACATTAGTATCCACGCTTCTTTTCTTCTATCATTGTAGGTAGAATAAGCTCCTATTCAGTGTGGTAGGCTTGTGTTTGTATCAAACATAGTAACAGGATATAATTGAGTTGAAGAAAGGGACAGGATTAAGAAAATCATAAGTGATACTACTATCCAAGTCCAATTGGAGACCAAAAGCCAAACAAAAAGAGTGAGAGAAAATAATTGTAGATAGTGTACTATGCCAAGTAGACGTATATGTTATTACTTTCAAAAGGATGAGATACTGTATGCACTCACGTATGTACGCTTTGCGCTCACCAGGTGCAAGCGCGGACCCCGTACTGAGTGTGGGAGAGTATAGACACATGCCAACCCCCAGCAGGCGGAGGCACGTCTGGGGAGGGATAGTCAAGGTTTGCGCCGGTCAGGGTTGGTAGAAGGTAGAATAGTGTTGATACATGATCCGATGGTCAAAGATGTTGGGCCGGGAGAGTAGCGTATAGCCGTATTCGTGGTCAGGGGTTGTGAGCCAGTAGGATTGTACAGGGCGGTCGCCTTAATCCTAAGGCGGCCGGACATCCACGTTGCTCGATAATCCGGGGCAGAGCATTTTTTTTGGTCCGATGATTGAAATTGCGTTTTTTGGCGCTCGTAATATTATCATTGTATTATCGCTGTCTGCATATATTGGTCTAAAAAACTCAGGGCGTTGCGAGCTGTTGTGCTTCAAAGTCTAAACTTAGCAGTTTAACCTACGTCTGTACACGCGTTGCGTGTGCCCGCCGCAGAGTAATTGTAAATTGCATAATTTATACATGCTGTGGCAGTGCGTACAGGTATTGCTCTCATTGAACATTGTTGAAAAACGCATAGGTTGTACTGTAAACAGTAATCACATTTTGGCATTATACAGCGCTCCTCCCCTCGCTCGCCCCGCACACACACATAGACTGTACTGCATGCAGGGTATTTCAACTCTTATCTTCTTACAGTGACAGTACAACTATCCCACACGAACATTCGTGAAATGGTGTTCTTTCTGGTTTCAATTACATTCCTGCTTGACAGCTGAATGATTACTGTGCAGTGACGCCTGTAAAATTTCACCATCTGCTTGCTTAGTGACGTGACAAAAAAATAAAAAAATTCTCCTCATGTTTTTAATGTTGTGTAGGTTTTCTCCCACAAGCCTGCAAAAACCATCTTGTATTTATCGATATTCAATCTGGCTGTAGCTTTTGACGCGGGACCCTGGCGTTTTTGACTGCACATTTTATTTTGTGCTTTTTATGTACTGGTCTTGGGGTGTAGGGATCAAAAATTAAATACTGACCTTGCCTTGTGAATTATGGGATTTCTTTGAACCTCTGCTGCAAACAGCTAATCCTTCATGTCAAGCTGTACCTGTAGCCCCCTCCGGCCCACGACACACAACAAGGCTCGCTCAAGTATTTGAACTACTTATCGACGACACCTCTAGCGAGTCATTCATTTCTTCTGAAGCTTGCCATTGTGTTTTTAATCCGTCCTGCGAGGCTATCACCTCACTGCGCCTGCATGTGAATCCTCTGTGGATGGGATGGCTAGCTGATTACTGCGTATGACCACCCACCCCCCACCCTTTGAGGCTGTATTTACGGGTAACGCTTGTGGAAAATCCCTTCTGTTGAATTGAATTAAACTCTGATTTGACACAGCACTATGTGAGAATTGAGAGTTAAAAAAACATTAACTGATCATGTTGTTTTGCATTCTTTTCTTTTGTCTTTGGGTGTGTTACTGTAGGGTGGGGGGGGTTGTTGGTCAATTGATTATGATATAATGAATGTAAATACATTTTATTTTAGTTTTATCGTAAACAAAAACAAATAAAAAATCAATCATGAATTATACATAATGCAGTCTTTATTAAGTTCTCTGTCAGTATGGAAATTGAGGGCAGGTGGAATAATCAATCTAATATGCACAACTTGATAATATGGATAAATAATATAAATTAATAAATATATAATATAGGTATATATAGTTAATGATAATTTTTTCCGTCTTTATCTATCTTCCTCATTCTGTTACAGTTACAGTACTGTAGTTTTCCTTGAGAGAGGAGAGCGTTTGGTCATCAGACTGCATTTAGATGACGTAGCACTAACTGTGATATAAACAGTTACAGAATTTACACGATACCCCCTCTTCTCTCCCAGGCCAATCCTTTTTTCAGGAAAAAGGACAAGAAGAACAAAAAAATTAGTGAGTTATGTGCATACTGGATTATGGCATGTGTGCTGTGTAGTACTGTTCAAAACTACTCTATACTGGAAACTATTGTATAACTGTGCTAATTTAAATACTTTGTAACCAGATGGCTGGTGCTTGCTCTTTCTGGAAAGAAAGAAAAAAACGATGTCAGTTATGTAAGGTGCATACTGTATTATGGCATGGTGACTGTATAGCACTCAATATTGGACACTGTTGCAGTTAGTACTGTAGTAAACTTAGCCTACTATGGGAATCTACCAGTATTAACTGGACTACTAGAAGAAAAACTGGTGACAACTGTACTGTAATTCATACTTACTTAGCAATACAACAGTACAGAACTTTTAGAACCATACTAACCTTCCTGAATGCATTACAATTACGCGCGACTCACAATGGGCAACACGTCGCAATATGGTCAATATAATTTATTGATCGTTCCCATGGTGAGCGTACCGATCGCTCCAAAACTCAGTAGCCTTTCGCTAACCTCATCCTTTTGGAGGTTTTCACGACTTTTCGGATATGTCCTTTAGCTATTAGCCAGACCATTTCTCATCGGATTGAAGTCTGGGCGATCTGTCATTGGAGGGGGAAAAAAAAAAGGACAATTAGTTTAAGAGATATAGTACAGTAAAAACAGTGGAAAAATGAGCACGGTTACTGCACTTACCTCTCCTGGCGTCTCACCATTGAATCCTAAAATACCGCGCCACGATATGTCGACTGTTTGACGCATGTGCTTCGGATCGTTTGTCCTGTAGAAAACTGTAACCATCCTGGAATCACGTGTGATGTATTCCACACATCCTCAGTGCACAATGTTTGCCTTGGAAGAAAGCTTATTATGACCTATAAACAAGAAAAGAAAAGTGCTTAAAAAAACTACACATTAGTACAGTCAGTGCGTAAGGCAAAAGCGTGTGACATACAATGTTACTTGTACTTCAAAGATGCGGATATGCATCGGTCCACACCTCAGAGATGGACCCACACATGCATCTTCACGGGTGTTTTGGACGCGTGCTTATCGATATGCAACTTTTTTTGTGGGAAGGCAAAAGGTGGCAAATCTCTCCAGCGAAACAGTAGAATAGTCAGTTGAGATGCAATCCGGAAAGTTTCTCCACTGTCGATCCGCCTGTGGCCTTGACCACTCATCTTGATTTTGTTACGTCCCTTATCGGGGGTTAACGCTCTGTAATGACAGAGAATAAATAATTTATAGTGTACTAGTGCGGCGGCAGAGTTTTTATTAGCATTTGCCCGTCTCGCCCAGCAGAGCAGTTACCTGGAGGCGAGCCGGAGGGTGCGCGGGCACGCGCCGAAGCACGGAGAGAGGCCCCCGATGCGTCGCGATTCCCTCCCCTCCTCTCCGGGTCCGCCAGGTTCCCCCCGATACCGCCCTGCCGCCTCGCCCCACATCTCGTCGGGACACCAGGCTTCCCTCGGGAGCCCTGGAGGCTGCGTGCGGGGGCCGGCAGGCACCGCGATGACGCGTGACCGGCCGGCTACGGTGTACGCGCGGCACGACGCAGAGGGGGTGCCACTTCAGCCGGGGAAATCTCCCGGCTTGCGGAAACTGGGCACACTCAATAAAGTGTTGCTGCCAGTGTACAGTAACAGTTTCTTAAAAACACTTTTACCTCCGGTGTAACTGTCCGGAGTATAACCTCAACACTTCTCATATTTCCGTTCCAATTCTAGTCTCATCTTCTTATGATGATCTCGGATACAGTGAGATTGTGATTTTCCTGCAGAGTTGATTTGACCCTTCATGCACTATTCTCATCATCTCCCTCATTATTTTTTCGACCAGAAGTTGTTCTCCCTACACATGTACAGAAAACAACAATCCGGTGTAAATGACAGTCAGTAGGCCACAAGCAACACAAGCATTTTTTTTTGCGGTTGTTTTTTTTTGTTAAAAAAGTATGGTTCTGTCTTTTTAACCAAAGTGTTTTTTTTAGATAGATCTTATATAGGTGGTGTGTTTATTGTACGTATGTTAGAATATGAACGTTGGGGGGAATTATGGGATAACTGGGTGGTTGTTGTTTTCCAGCCCCCCCCCCCCACACACCCCCCGAATCCCCCCCCCAACCCGCACCCCCCCCCGCCCCCGCCCACCCCCCCCCCCGCCCCCCCCACAGCACCCCCCCCCCCGACCCCCCCACCACACCCGACCCCCAGCCCCCACTCACCCCCCCCGGACCCCCCCCCCCCCCTCACCACCCCCCCCCCCCCCCCACCCCCCCCCCGCTCCCAAAAATTTTTCGTTTTTTGTATTGGTTTTGTTTGATTTTTAATTTGATATTTGTTTGTTGTTCCCTCGTTATCATGATAATCGAATGGTTTATATGGATATACTTATATTTGAATTACAAATCAAGATAGTCTCTACGGCAGCTGGAGAAAGGAAATACCAAACACAAGATGCATATTCGATTTTAGCGCCATTGTCATTCAATGTGCAGTGAATCCCACAAAATTGGATGGTGTATTTTATCGTTAATGACTACATTAGAGTACGCCCACTTTCACACCTGAACCTCGTCACCATGTAAAGGTTACACACTTTGTCAAGCCCACCACTCGATGATCTTTATCTGAACTTGCACTTTCCAGATACGGCAGTGCCATCTACTTCCAGGATCAACCCGATTCTACGGACGCAGTGAACCACTCCGCCCTGCGTGCCTGTCATGCAGAAAAATCGAAAGGCTTGGTGGCGGCGACAGCCGTTTCCCAAGCCAAGGCTAAGGCTAAGGCTTATAAGAAAACCTTCTGCTGACCCCAAAGGCTAAGGGTTTTTAAAACACGTAAGCCTTATATGTCAGGAAGAAATTCGGTGATGTACACACAACGCAAAACAAATGGCAGCCAACCCATCGAACCCCTAGGCCACTTCCTCGTGTTAATGCTTCGACGACTACCTACCGCCGCTCTCCCTAAAATCTACAACCCACCTTCTCCACTACTCGTCACGCCCGCTGCCTGCCGCTCCTACCCGGAAACCCACGGCCATCTTCGCCACTGCCTCTTCGACGACGCTGCCGCTGGTGCCCCCTGAAATCCACGGGTACCTTTCTCTATCCCTCTCGACGACGCTGCCGCTTCTCCTCTCCCGGAAATCCAAGGTCACCTCCTCCACCATTCTTCGGTGACGCTGCCCGCTCTCTCCATGGAACCCCCATCTCATCCTCCATAGCACCCATCACCAGATGTCCACAGCACGCCATGCACAAAACCAGCTCGTAGACCGCAGCCTGAATGGGATAAGTGTGGATTTCCCGGAACTCTATTGTGCTGGCAAAGATAATCTGCTGTCTGAGACATGCTAACTATGGATCAACGGATGCAGTAAGATAGAGACTGACATAGCGGGTTACAATCATATGCTCGGTGTTCATGCCCCTGTATCCCCGACGCCAGAGCAGGAGGGTGCATGGATGTGATGAATGGACTTTCGACCACCTTCCATCAGCAAGCGCACCCCCTCCACCAGAAGATTTGTGTACATGTAGCCATTGAGGAGGAGGAAAACATGACAACCCTGTCAGACCACGCCAGGAGACAACACGGCGACCAGACAGGAGGAAGCTTCCTCCAGAACCTACCCTCAACCGCCGCCACAAGCAAACGCCGCACAGAAGCACACCCCTGCTCCCAGAACCCAACACAACACCGCTTGCATCGAGACGGTGCCGACATCATATCCTGTGCGATGCTGCCCCAGCCCCTCAGGTGGAGTACTGTCGACGGCCGAGTATTATTCGAGCATTTGCCCGGTCTCGGCCGCGACAGTAACCTGGCGCGTGCCGGGACTGCCGGTCCGGGATGCGCCGAAGCCTCGGAGGAGAGGACCCGCCGATCGGGGATCTCTCCCTCTCCTCTCCGGGTCCGCGTGTCCCCCGCGCCGTCCCCGACGTCAACATCCGGCGACACCAGGCTCCCTCGGGGAGCCCTGGGCACGCGTACAGGCGGCACAGGCACCCGATGATGCATGGCGTGCATCGGTGATTGCGCGAGCTCGAGGGTTGCGGCTCGCAAGCCGGACATATCCGGCTTGCGGATGAGCCGCAGTCGAATAAAGTGTGCCGCCTGGTATAGGGATGAAGTGCTGGTTTTACCCCACAAGTATGCCATGTTAATTTTTAAGCACCACATGTCCTACTTGGTGTACTGCGAGTGGGCCTACAAAGTGAAACTATGAAGGAATCGTGAAAAAAAGGCGCTTCCTGATAATTTAAGAAAGACTATTGTGAAGAAATTGCGGCGCTTTTTTTTCAATTACAGATCCTTTAATGAAACGTTCGAGACTGCATTAATGGCATTTTGCGCCATACAAGGCATCGGCCCTGGAAGGACAATCTGGTGGGTACGCATTTGCGTGAGTATTCAACTGTTGTTTTTTTTTACTTGCTGTATTTACTGTAAATAAAGGAGATGTTGCGGTTTTAACTGGTATTAATAAAGAAATGTTTTTACTTACTGTACACACAGGACCTGACAATTCCAGTCCCCGAGGGCCGCAAACAGGCCTGGTTTTTAAAGGTTATCCTGAAAACTGGGCCTGTTTGCGGCCCTCGAGGACTGGAGTTGTGCAGGCCCGCACTGACTGTTCTGTACAGCCATCCTACTGTAAAGTGTGACTGTCTTACTTTAATAAAGGAATGTTGCTTTTTTTAAATTTTCTGAATAAAGAATTTTTTTTAATAACAACTGTAAACCATACTGACTGACTGTAAATGTTTTGACTTTCTGTACATAAATGTTTTCACTAGCAGTAAACCATACACCTGTTGACGTTTTGAATTGCTGTGCACTTAAAATGTTTTTACATTGTACAGTATTTATAAATACATGTTTTTGTACTTACTCCACCAAAAGAAAATGTTGATTTGTTTTAAATTGTTCATTGTCCCTTTTATACTCTAACAAAATACATAGTGTTCTAGAATGTACAGTACTGTACTGCATACTGTACTGTATACTATAGGCATGCTCAGTACTGTACTGAATACATGTAGAAAAATATACTTTTATTTTCTCGGTTTATTATACAGTATATATAAAGAAGTATTGTACAGTATACGTCTGAAAACATCAGCATACTGTTTCAGGTATTCTATCCTGATCAATAACAACGGCCACTAAACTGTAGACTCCGGTACGTGTTTTTTTAAATCCCATTCAGCAATGTGTAGGCATTGTTACCAAAGCGATATATCCATCGAATCCCTCCATTTGCCGTTTTCCGCATGAGATGACAAAGTTTTCTTTTCTGAGGAAAAAAAATAATAAAAGTTTACTGTAATGGTCAGTCCCTAAAGACAGTTCCCAGTCAGTCCCACCAATAATTTTCTCGCGGGGATGTCTCTTGTTCACATGCGCATGCGCCTACCGTCGTGTGATGAAACGCATATGCGTTGCAAGAAGGTTCAATGTGCATGCGCCTAGCGTTCCACCAACTGTTCAGTATCTACAGTACTGTAGAAGCGCTCAGCCAAATGAATAGCTTACAGGAGAATCGCTTGACTTTTGAATCGCACTGATATTGATACTCACCATAGAATTTCCTCATTCAGCTGGCGCCGGCGCCGGACCACTGCCAGTCCATATTCTTGATCATACACATTGACAGGTGACAGCGGGACTACTACACCTGTAGTCAGCTGATGAGCTGGAATCGCTTAGGTTACATGCAAGCGTGCTCGAAACTGTACGCGAAATCCGGCTGAGGCTGCAGGTATCCGGCATGGACAGACAGCAAGGGTTGTCACTGACGGTCGGACCGTTATTGGAAGCCGGTGCTGGTGCTGGCACATTGCTTGCCAGCGGACTGACGTTTCTTACTTGGTTTTAACACGACCTTTCGCCTTCTGCCGTCTGCATGATCATAGATTCGGGAAAAACCCAGTCATACACACCAATACCCTCCAATAAATTCGGGATCAATACGAAAAAAACATGGATCGCTACATACTTTTTCCTTATTGCACGCTTCACAATGAGGAGCTGGCCCCATCTTGTATCATAGTTCATAAAATCACGTACTCTTTGCAACACTTTGCCTCTTATAAGTGCCTCTCAGTAACCCTCTCGTCATATTTATCTGATTTTTTCTCCCTTTGAACCTACTCCCTCTGCTCTAACACCTCAACGCGACCCCACTACTCGATATCTCTCCCTACCCCCTCCCTCCGCCTGACTCCGCGCAAAAACAATTACCGCTATCCTCTTGCCTAACCCGTCATTCCTTTCACTCGATAGGATGCGCCTCTCTCCTAACCCGGCTACCTATCATTTCTTCGGTCTCCTCTCCACTACGTACTCGTCCATTTGCCTCCAACTTCAAACCGACGCCCAACTGACCTGCATCGCCTCACCTGCTATTCAGTTTACCATTCCGACCCAGCAACCCTCCCCAACGGATCACACCAGTGGCTGGTGCAAAAACGGATAAGCTAACGGAGTAGGCCTCGCTACAACCGCTTTATTTAGTTTTGGTGGTCTGTTATAGATAGCAATCGCAAAATGAACCTCTCATATTGACTTGCAAATATCCATGACACGCGTCTTATCCCTTCTTCTGCGCGTCCTCCTCTCTCGCGTTTGGATACAAACATACCTAGCGGGGGCAGCAACAAGAGAGCGTGTTAAGAATACTATATCCGCATTCGGGGGTTATGGTGCCCTGGCCCGGCTAATCCGTTCAGTCAGAATGAGAGGTCTGTCGGCTTCGTTGTGTAAAACTGGATAGTAAATTAGTGAATCCCTGAAGGGCCAGGGACGAGCGTTTGCTTTTGCCCGCGGGTTTGGGTGCCGGGCGGGGGGGGATAGGATAGAAGGAAAGCCAAACCAGGCGCCAATGAAGACACAGGAAATCAATTACTACGTCGTTTATAATCTCTGTGCCGCAGGATTGAAACTTCCTTTCAAGAATGAGGACTGTCATATCTCCTCTGCCCCTTTTCATCCGCCCGTGGGAATGCAACTGAACTCGTATGAGGCGGCATATAAAACGTGGTGAGTGTGCGGGCATTCGAAAAAAAAATCCCGGAAAAAATGCGGTGTGATGTTGGAGAATAAAAGGGGGCACCGCGACAGTAGTTGTTCGGTATGCCATGGTCAGGGATGGAGAGATACGGAATGTCAGAGGCAAGCCGGTGGTCGTTATCCAGAGAGAGGGTGCAAAGTTAGCTGGGTCAGTACACAGGAGAAGCAACACAGAGACAGGCAAGGCAACAGGAACTGGAACGTGGAAACAGCAAGGCTACAATGTTACTAGTGCTCAGCCAATGAGGAGTGACACAAGTGAGAATATATGAGAGTGAGAGACAATGAGACAGGGGGGGGAGAGGAGGAGCCGGTTCTGTGGTGGGAGGGATAGGATGTGAGGTTGCAGGAGACAGGTGAGGAGGTGCTAAACGAGTGCTGACGCGCAGCTTGGGGGACGGAGCGGAGCATGTGCGTCACGTTATGAGCACCGTGCAGGGCGTCAGCGTTGCACAAGTGGGGGGCGGAACCAACTCCGTGGGATCATTGAAAAACCCTCAGTGGGTGCGCGCGCTCTGTAAGGTGCACGGGCGTCGTGATGCAGCAGGTAAGGAGAAGCACGCCACAGAGGCCGTGCTCCCCGATTCCTTACACAGTATACATAAAGTACTTATTAGTATCCATCAGGGAAGTTTTTATCTGTTTTCGGGGCATATTCCCGGTGGTGCTTGGCTCCTATGTAGTATGGAGTTCCAGATGTAATGAGTGGGGGTCGGTATAAAATGCATAGCTAAAGAAAAACCAAAACAATAGTGCAACTTGATTTATATGGGGAACATGCTATTGTAAAAGTGGGGATCTCATTAATTAATTTGAGTGAGATGCGTTGCTTCCAACGCGTTTTATGTAATAGCACGCTTCAGTGTCTTTTGCGGAATGCGCTGGGAGGAGCCAACTGATGGAGAGAGATGAGGCCACAACAAGCAGGGCTGAATCACATCACCGGAGTGACAGTAGACACACTCTCGGAAGTCAGCAGAGGAGGACACCTGATGGGCGCTACCTTCTGTGCGAGCCTCCCAGGTACAACCTTGTCCAATCGGGAGATAATTCATATGCACATTTCACACTTTGAATTGTGAGTGAGGTTGTACCTTTTGCTATGTTACCCCAATAAACCACCATAGGACTTATATTCTATTTCTGTACATTTATAGATTTTAGGCAATCTTAAAACAGGCAGCCGGGTTGAAGAGTTTTTATTTCCTCACCATTGTATAGTTTATATTTGTGGGTATTATTTGTTATATCACTAATCATGCTGTTATAGTAATATGTTTATCATTTTACTCACTGTGCACTTTACCTGTGACTAACTTATACTAACTCTTATTTAATTATTCATCATTTTTTATGTCAGATATAAAATTTCCCAAAGGATTTTATCCCCATTCACGTAATCCTACCTTTTGAGATCGGCCCTTGATTAATGAAAAGACAAGAGAAATTAAGAATAACTCAATATTTCTAAGATAGATACCATTTGTATTTAACACAATTATACTTGCATGACCACACTGGCGCCCAGCAAAGGCGATAGGGGCTAGTACAGTAAGGGAATCAAACAAACTGGGTATAGGTAAGGATTTTAAATATGAATAGAAAGCCAAACATCAAATCAGGTCTGAGGTTTTATAGCAGATAAGAGAATGTGCAGACAGTGGGACAAGTGATTCTTACAGCGTCTGTCGTCAAGTGCTGTGTTTCTATTAAAACGTGCCTAGTGCCTAACAGACATGCTTCAAAGGTATTTGGGAGTGCATCAATTCTATAGACTTTTGTAAGTTAGGGTTATAGGTAATAAGCAATCTTCTAAAGCTGGAGATACCACAAAACAATAAAGTCCATGGGCTAACAGTACATTGCCATTGATGATGGTAGATCATTGCTCTGTAAACTTGACTCAGTGGGGGTGATTTGGAGTTGGCTAATGGCAGTAAAGTGCAAACTCAGCTCTAAGGTTGGGAAAAACATAAGAGCCATACTGGCTGTGTTAAAGGGACAGTCCCAGCTATTTTTTAAACTTACCGTGGTCATAAGCATTTAAGATAATTATCAGTGTATAACCTGAAATTATGTGCTTCCCAATATGCTGCTTCCTCCTCTGTTTATCCAGCTGGCCTATTATTATACTCACCAATGCATGCTGAGGGGATGAAGATGCAGCATGGTTTATCATGTTTTACACAGAGTGACAGTACATAAAGGTTAGGGAGCTAGAGGAATTATAACAGCACCCTTTGGAGCACCAATGAAAAATGTTTTTTTTTTTTTTTAAAACACTTTCCTTGTCAATGTCAGGATTTTACACCTTTCTTATGTCGTACTATTGGGTCACTCAGAAGCACTTCTCTTACTATGCAACAACAAACACAATGTGATCATAATCCCAACATCTGATTTCTTCTTACTGCTAAACACTTCAAGGTCTGGATGATATAACCTGTGCATGAGAGCCTGACACAAGAATTCTTCATCGTATGTCAGAAACAGCAGTGGTGCCACCAGTGAAATAGAGGCCACCAAAAGATCAACTACCCCACCCCCCCCCCCACACACACACTTTTAGCAGTGATGACATGTTCTTCAGGATGCTGCGATATTAATAATGGTGTGTTGCTAATAAAAATCCAAGCATCGACAGCTAAAACAGACAGTCCACTTTTTTGTAACACAACTGGTTCTGGTGGGTTAGCTTTGGTGAGGTCACATTTTAGCACACACGCGTCACTGCTCTTCTTGTTTATCTACCTTTTCTTGCAAACCCTCACTGAAAAACAGTAGTAGTAACAATTACAGTATGTTTCACATACTGTATAGAAAAACATAAAAAAAAGGTACCGGCGCCTAAAGTCCAATTAGGTGGATTCCTTGATATCCAGTGAAGATAGTTCAAATTTCAGAATGATCAGCAACCTGTTATTTTGTATGACCAGATGCAGCCTCATTCATAGGGAGTGGAACATGAAATGAAATGAAAGATATTTAGTGCAACACAGCTATGTTAATTTATACAGACATAAACTCACAGAACATACCAACAACACAAACAGGACTAATAAACACAGACAGGACTAACAGCCACAAAAGCAACAGTATATAATAAAAATTAGGTTAATATAACTATAATAGATAAAAAGGGGTGGACATAGCAGGAACGCCAATCCGGTTGGGTAAAAACCTGAGTAAAACTCACAGGACGGACAGAAAGTTAAAGGCAATGTACATCAGCTGAGATGATAAATTCTATCATCCACGTGTAGAGGATTCGCAGGGCTTCAGATCACCGTAAGCTTCCCCGTGTGTTCTGGTTCCCTGCACCCAGAAGTGACGTCTGGATTGGCGTTCCTGCTTGTCCACCACTTTTATCTATTATAGTTATTAACTAATTTTATTATATAGCTTTTGCTTTTGTGGCTGTTAGTCTGTCTGTGTTTATTAGTCTGTTTGTGTTGTGGTATGTTCTGTGAGTTATGTCTGTATAAATTAACATAGCTGTGTTGCACTAAAACTAAATATCTTTCATTTCATGTTCCACTCCCTATGAATGAGGCTGCATCTGGTCATCACAAAATCAACAGGTTGCTGATCATTCTGAAATTTGAACTATCTTCACTGGAAATCAAGGAATCCACCTAATTGGACTAATTAGGCGCCGGTATCCCTTTTTTGTTATACTCTTGTGTTCTGATTGTACCATCAGAAAATCATCAGGCTGCCTAGCTTGCCACTAGGGCCACCCTCACATTAGGGTTTAATATTAATCTCAATTATCGCTATTCTACATCACCATTTTTTTCTTTACATACTCTATAGAGATGATATCATGTTATTGCCCATATTCGCTTTGTGCGTGTGGCCAATTCTGCGAAATGAGGGTTTCCCCCACATGCGGCATCCTGCATGTGTAAACCCCCTCTTAAGGGGCTAGCTGGTTTGTTTATGCTGGTCCACAATGTTTTGCTAAAGGGGTCCTGACGTCACAATAGAGTATTTCGGATAGAAGGAAGGTTCTGGAGAGTCAGGTTCCCAGAGGACAAGAGTGGGAGAGTAGATAGGGATATATTTCTGAAGTAATTAAACATACCAGGCCCCCATTATTTATTATGTTGTAGGTACAGATGCAGCGGCCGTTATTCGAACATTTCACTGAGCCATTTTCGTGCGCCCTGCTGTATTTCACGCAGCATTCCCGCTGCAAATAACACCAGGCACACCTGTTTTTACCGAGGTTGATTTGTTTGAATTTCATGGATTCTGATTTCTTTGAGTGCAATTCTTCACGTATCCGTGGCAGAAATTAATTAATTGTAATGTGTACAATACTGTGCTACTGTGTTAATTTGCAGGTGTTTAAAAACCAGAACACTAAAATGCCATTTTCTGCACTCGATAAAAACGTGAGTCAACAAGCCTTTTTAGGGGGGTAAGATTAGAAGAAATCACATGACATGGGTATTCCGAGGTAAACAATATGTGAAATGCTCGAATAACGGCCGCTGCATCTGTAGGGACAGTGCCCTTTAAGTTAAGATCCCAGAAGATTGCTAGTGGAATCCAGCAGGTCCCAGAGAGGGGAAAGCAACATAGTTACATAGTTACATATATAACTATGCCACAGAGGGACTTAGACCGAGGATTCCCAGTTGTCGGCGGATCGGCTATAACACCAGGTCCATACCAGTATTTGGTTCAGCCTGTATTGAAGGTTCAGTTACCAGACAGGACAAAGGTATAATCTTCACCTGCATCGAAACAATCAGGATCCCAGTAAGGGTCCAGCTAAATTTGGGTGTTACAGAAGTTACACCGAAAAACAAGGGGGTCCGGATCCAATACCAGTAAAGAAACTAAGCAGATATACCTCTCTCTGAGTGTTACGACTGGGCACTTAAAGAAGCACAGTTTTCATAAATATCACCAAATAAAGACAGTGTGACGAAACGCGCCAGGGTATGCAAAATTAAGTTACTTCACTCCACCAGAGTATGATGAAAGAAAGACACAGAACTGCTAGATGGTATCCTGTTGTGGCTGGGCCAAGGGGATGCCCGCCCTCTGGCTGTACTTAAGGGCAGGACCGCCCTAAAGTTGGTTGGTCACGTCTGGGAGCCTGAGGAAGGAAGGTCACGTCTGGGAGCCTGAGATTGGGGCTTTCCCACGCGCTCTTCCCTCCGAGGAGTAGAGTGACTATACCTCTACCTCTGCTAGGGAGGTGGGGAAGAGCTAGGACGGCTGCAGGTGCCCTAGGTCCGTAGTGAATGTTCAAGGACTATCTCTGGTGATTATTGAAAGAAAAGAGACTGTGATCCGGCAGGTGACTGCTGAGCACCTGTATTACTGCACTACGAGTGTCTGGTGTGTGATCTGGGGGGGGGAGGGGAGTTACTGTTCTACCGTGGGAGATCGCCTCCATATCCCTGGAGCCTACGGCAGATGGAGGCGCTGCACTGCTAAGTATTATGTAACACCGTTACATAAGTATATTAAAGTCCAGTACAAAATCCAATGTTTCGATCATCCTCACGGTATTATCCCACATGAAACATTGGTTTTTTTTGGACTTTAATATATATTTTTATGATCATAATCTAGTAGTGCGATGTGTTTCTTTCATCATAGTGAGGTGAAGTCTCTTTTTATATTTGATTTTTCTGCTTGTTGTGCCCGTTATTGCTTTTATGAGATAGATATATAGGCATTCCAGGGCTTCAAAAACATGAATAAAGGTTATTACAAATTATAGGCTAAAGCAGTAAAATTCAGGGCATTATTGAAAACCCTGCTCTCTGATTGGTTAAAATTCAGGGCATTATCCACAGTAATGCCCTGAATTTCAGCAGTTTGCAAAATGCAGTTTTCAATCTGTTTATTTCCAGCCAATCAGCTTTCAGAACAGCTGAGACATGGCAGGGGATTGGTCAAAAAGTATCAGCCACTGTTTGACTTCTCCCCGTCCCGAGCGGACTGAGATTGTCTGAGCAGATTCAGTTGAATTGGGGGGGGAGGAGACTGCAAAGAAAAAGTGGTTGTTGTATGGAGGTTGAGGTGTGTGTGTGTGGGGGGGGGGGGGGGGGGGGTGGGGTAGAGGTGTTTGTGTGTTGTGGTGTAGAGGTGCTGGTGGGGGGGGGTGGTGTAGAGGTGCTGTGTTGTGCTGTGTTGTGTGTAGAGCTGGGAGGGAGCGTGCAAAGTTTAAAAGTGGCTGCATTTTTTATTGTGGCTGCAGTGTGTGTGTGTGTGTGTGTGTGTGTGTGTGTGTGTGTGTGTGTTTGTGTGTGTATAGAGCTCCAGTGTGTGTGTGTGTGTGTGTGTGTGTGTGTGTGTCAGTAGCAGTGTTTATGGGTATAGCATGTGTGTGTAGCAGCAGAGTTTGTGTGTGTGTGTAGAGCTGCTGTGTGTGTAGAGCTGCTGCTGTGTGTGTAGAGGTGCTGTGTAGTGAGTGTAGAGAGGTGCTGTGTTGTGTGTCTAGAGCTCCAGTGTGTGTGTGTGTATAGGCACTGTGTTGTGTGTGTTGTGCTGTTTTGTGTGTGTGTGTAGCAGCAGTTTGTGTGTGAGCTGCTGTGTGTGTGTGTGTGTGAGTGTGTGTGTGTACACAGAGGGGGTGACAGTGTGTGGATATAGATATCTGCAGTGTAAGCGTATATAGAGGTGGTTTCATGTATTTACCATTTTATTTTAATAAAAAAAATCTATTTAACTATACAAAAGTGTCTATTATTTATGAAATAAGCTACATTTAGCCTATAATAGTAATAATCCCCTCAGAACAGGGCATTACTGGTCAATAATGGCCTCTCTGTGATCATTGTACACATTCACAGGGCAGTGAAACTTTATATCTAGGAGAAACAGGCACTACATGAGTTAGGATCCAGTACATCCCTGCAGATTCATATGTGCATTTTAACATACCTGATGGAGTAATTGTTACAGAGTTTTTAGGGATTACTTAGTGTGGCTCAATGCTTGCACTGATTAATGAAAGAAATCTGGTGTTCAGTGTTGTACAACAAATACAGCAGAAAAAGTAAATACCTGTATTATCCTTATACCATTTGTTGTACCATTTCTGTTTGGCATCACATTTGACTTACTTGAAAATGAGACTAATATCTAAATGTATTTTCACAGGTAATATATTTCACAAATAAATAAAACAGGATCTAGAAAGTTCTCAAAATACTGTAACAGTACATATCTTTCAACATTTAAAGATCTGCAGAATAAATGAGGACTGAATAGAAAATAGTCAAAAACAGCACTAAGTGGATAATTTATTTTTAAGGTTTTTATTTTTTCAAACCTGATTACATTTTCATGATTCTTTCTGTGCCCTTTCCCTATATTTATGGGTTATGCACCTTGCAATCACAGTACGTATTGATTGGACCGGAATCTGTGAATTTAACACATATTCTGAGCAGGGGCGGCTTTTGTGGCATTTATACCAACTGTACCCAATATGTAAAGCAGAAACTGTAACTTTTAGGAAAAAATAATGGACTAAAAATGACTTTTTACCCTTTGCCTTCCATGTCACAGACATATTTGGACAGATGAGACCAATCAAAGGACCCTGGATACTTTTTCAACCACATTTCCAGTTCCTTGTGGTGGGTTTCCACAGGATCTAACACAATGATCTCCTTGAAGATTTCGCTGGCTGACAGGAGATGATGAATTACCGGACCCATGGTGATATCAATTAGTGTATCTCCACTGACACCACCTAAAGCATAGAGACAAAGGTCCAGAAAATCATACTGATTAAACAATAATGTATCCAGCCTCCTCTTATTTAATCTTAGAAATAGCAAGCTTCAATGTTGATCTCTATGTAGTGATTGTGTTAATGCGAATATAGATGCTTCTATAGAAGATGTAGGGATTTTATTAACAAACATATATTGTGCAGTCGAACTATTCCTGGATGTAAACGCAGCATGGAAGTTAGAGGTAATTATTCCTGATAATATCTTTTAAGAAAGAGGATTCTGTCAATGGCATGTATCTGTCTCTGTGTCACATTGCATTTATATTAAAAACTATCACCAACTGCTTGCAGCAGGTGTAATATGATCAAAGAAATTCACATAAGGAATAGTGAGGGATCTAACTTTCCGTCCATCCAAACATCTGTCTGTCTGTCTGTCTCTTAAGGGTTTTCAATTTGGGTTTAAAATGTAAGATTCTAGTGGGTTCTGATTTCTCACACCTTGTGTCACCCATCTTTATTAGTTATTATAACAAGATGAATTCCTATTTTCTAGAAAATGCAATATTACTGATATTTTAAATGAAAAATTGGAACTTATATTTGACTGTCTCAGATTAGAGGGGTTATGCATCAAAGTTTCCCAGTTTCAAATCTGGTGCAAAAACTTTACCACATAAAATCAAGGAGACGTTTTTTTATTATTCTAGTATTTCCCTCTTAGATTTAATTTAAAACATACCAGTTAAAATCAAATGTATTGAATAACAGTTGCAAATAGCAAAGCACTGAGACCCAGATTTTACACTGTAATGTGACATTAACATAAGTTCAAAAAGGGGGGGGGGGTGGACTGGGCGCTTCTAAAGTGATTTTATAGTGATAATAGACAAATGTAATGAAATACAAAATGCAAAGTGAATAAACTTAAATATGTGATCAACCAATATCTTTCACCAACCCATATTGAAGAATAGCAATGAAACAATATAAACAATGTGAAATGAAGCTGCTCAACATCCAGGTGGGACTGTTCATTGTCCCAATGGTAACAGTTTTCTTCTTTGAGAAGAGGAGCGCTGAATATATCCAGTAATATGTGGAATGAAAGAAAACAAGATTGTGCAGATGGTATATGCCAATAGTTAAATAAATAATAAGGCTCCGATGTTGTTGCACTCACAAAAGTTCCAGGTATAAAAGGCATGTCAGAGATTCTTCTCTCTCTGACTGGAGCCCTTTTGTAGAGAGATGGTGTAGTCACAGGATATCCCTCAATGTGTATGGTTTGTAGTCATCAAATATACAATGAGAGAAAGATGCCACAATAGTGTGTAATGTTTCATCAAATGTATTCAAAGGTTTAAGATAAAAAGTAACAAACTCACATTTTCCATAATATAAAATTCATTCATTCTTGTTTTAAGTAATTGTATGTTATTTGCCCTGATTCAGTGAATCTAGTCCTGAGTTTCCAGAACAGAAATAAACACACATACCTGATGTGAATGCCTTATGCAGTTGTTTTAGTGGATATTCCAGTATCTCCTCTTGCAAATCATTATTTTCAGCACAAATATAGGTGTCCAATATTATTCTTGGATCTATGTCCACATGGTGGTACTGTTTGTGGCTGGAATCCATTGGGTTTATCTTCTGTTCTTCTGCTCTGACTCTGTGTCTTCCGAACTTCATGTGCATGAGAATCTTATCATCTGATTGGAAAGAGCAGCTGACTAGTCAGGTACACAGACATTGAGACAGAAATATGCTGAATTGTATTAGATAAATAAAAATCACTCAGTCACTGTAAATATTCTGGTCACAAGGTATCCTCTATTTTGTGCAGCACTGTGCCCATGAGTGCATCTGCATGTGTTCCACCGTCTTTAAATACTATATATATATATATATATATATATATATATATATCACACAGAAAGACTAAGACAATCCCCAAAAATAGCACTCTAAATTTACCACAAAATAAATCTAGAAGTATAAAGGCAAAGACCAGGATTCTGAGTCTAAGTAGAAAAAAGGAAATATTTTAATTGCGAGCTATAAGACACACTAACATTAAAAACATAAACACACTAAAGGCAGTATGATGAAAATAAAAAGCTGTGACTAGAAAAAAAATATAAACAAATAATAAGGTATAATCACTGCAAGTAAACCCTAAAGCAAAAAATGTATCAAAAATACGATAATTAACCTATCAAATATATGAGGTGATACAAATGAGCTAAAAGATTACAAAACCTCCCTAAGGATCCTAGCTACAAATAATATAACTAAGCGCAAAAGAAAAATAAGAAATATAAGATGAATAAACTTATATACACAAAGGTGAACATAAGACAAAAATAATATATCTTAAACCAAGGGGGGGGGGGGGGGGGAGACAGGGGAAAATAGGATGAAAAATACTCAAGCCCTGTACAGCAATAACCAAAGAAAAAATAATAAAAATATCAAAAAGCCTTAATGCAAGATATGCCCGTGGACAAAAAAGGAAAAACACATGGCTGTATAGAATACCAATGAAAGCCAGTGCTGAGTGCATGATCAGATAAGCATATGCCTAGATCCCACTGAGGGGAAAGAGACTCTGGGCAGCAGGGATAGTATTGCTCAGCTGTCCAAAATAGTATACAAGTCTGTCCAAAGGAGTATTGCGAAACCCAGTGACTTGGAACGGCGCTATAACCAGCAGTGAAAGTGGTCAAAGAATAATATAAAAATATGGTGATTCTGAAAGATTCTCAACCTTCCAGGGAATATGCACTGATTCCCTTACAAACAGTTAGGATCTAGGGCAGGAAGGGAGCGATGTCATCAGGAACACCCAGAAAAAAACACATAAATAATCATAGTGTAGTAAATAAAATAAGTGTGAATCAAACTAAAATAACTTGGCTCTTATGGATGACCTACTTACAAAAAGTAAGGTAAAAAACAGCAGGTTTGTTTAAAGATGAGTCTTTAGGCACCTCAGCTTGAGACCGCAGCACACAACAGTAAACACTGGTAGCAGGCTGGATGATGTTTTCACGGAGGCTTCAGCTCCCAGTCAGGTACATTGTAATAAATGAGCACAATCACATAGGGGTTTTCTTTAGGCAGTAGATATGACGGATCGGCGGATGAAAGAACCTCCACTACTCTCACTGTCCCTCCTCGAGGGTGCCCCCTCGTCCGGTGTCGGATGGATGGCGTCTGTCGTCACGTCCTGGCCTGGGGGTGACGACTTCCGGTAGGAGCGGATAGATCGAAGGGTAGGAGGATCGCCGCACCGCAACTATGCCTCCGGGGATGAAGCAGGTAGTCAGACAGCCAGACTGCGATTCAGCTGTACTCTGCTTACTCTGTTTGCTTGGCTCAACGCATTTCACTGCGTACCGCAGCTTCCTCAGGAGCAATGATTACATCCCCTAATGGGTGTTATTTAAATAGCATACTCAATTAGGTCAATAATTAAAAACACAATCAAATAGTTAATTAATAAATTACACACAGGTTCTCCCATAAAGGGTACATAATCACTGTGGTCCAAAAATACGACGCATAAAATACATTAATATGTTTATTAACTCTATTTTAAGAGGATCAAAAATAATAAAATGTTAAAATGTATATAAAAAATAAAAATAATAAAATTCAATTAATAAGGAGGTATCAAATGGAGAGAGATTCATGGATTTAAAGGGGGAGAGAGAAAGAGACATGGGTTAATCATGGGAATATAGGACAGGAATCATAGAAACAGGCAGCAGCATATTATAAAATATAGAATCAACTCATAGTGTGATACTGACATGTATCAAAGCTGAAAGTGCAATTACAGTGACTAGAGGAAAGGTGTAATCTCAAAGTCTACATTCAGACCATTAGGTGTGAGAGTATTGAGTTTATGTACCCAGTACATCTCTCTTTTACTTAAGTCTAAGTTTCTATCCCGTCCTCTCCAATGCTGTGCAACATGTTCTATAGCGGTTAATTTTAGCCCTACTTTATTGGAGTCATGGAATATAGAGAAATGCTTAGAAACATTATGTGTCTGGACACTGCGTCTGATATTACTTAGGTGTTCTAAGATGCGTGTCTTGATAGCTCTTGTTGTCTTTCCCACATATTGTAGCCCACGGGGGCATTCAAGGAGGTAGATTATGTAAATTGGATTACAGTTCATGTACTGTTTTATTTTGTATTCCTCATTTCTATTATTGTACTTAAATCCCTTTTTATCTTGTTGTTTGTATTCGCAGGCTTTGCAGGAACTACAGCCGTAGAACCCTTCCAATTTCTGGAGCCATCCATTCCTATTTGTCTCTAGTTTTTTTATTGCACTAGGCTATCATACCCTTCAAATTTCTCGCTTTTTTGAAGATTACCTTAGGGTATTTTGGGATTTCATCCTTCAAAATTGGATCATTCAGCAGGACATGCCAGTGTTTATTTATTATTTGATTCTTTATTAAAAGAAGTTAAAAATGCTGTATCGAAGTTTGTATTTATAGTTTTATCTTTGTTTATGGGCACTATTAGATCCTTTCTATTCAGACAATTGGCTTTTTCAAATGCTGGGTCCAGAAGGTCTGTCCTATAATGTTTTTCTACAAAGCGTTCCTTTAGTATATTACACTGATCACTGAACACTGCTGCATCAGTGCAATTTCTACGCATCCTTCTGAACTGGTTGTACGGGACGTTATCCATCCATAAATTGTGGTGACAGCTTGTGCGTAGAATATAGTTATTGCTGTCAACTTCCTTAAAGTAAGACCTAGTTTTTAGAATGCCATTCTCTATATAAATATTTAAATCTAAATAATTGAGAGAGGGTTTACTTGTTATAGAGGTAAATTGTAGATTATACGTATTAGTATTTATACTTGATAGAAAGGAGTCTAAACTCTCCTGGCTGCCTCGCCAGATCAAAATAACATCATCGATGTAGCGCCGCCATAGGACAAGGTCCGCCCCCAGTACGCCGCCGGGCCAAATGTGGTGTTCCTCCCAGAGTCCCATAAAGAGGTTGGCGTAACTGGGAGCAAACCTCGTACACATGGCGGTGCCACATCTTTGAATATAAAATTCATTTTCGAACCAAAAATAGTTTTTATCAAGTATAAAGCATATCCCATCGAGAATAAATTGGACTTGCTGTTCTTTCATATCTGGATCTTGTTTAAGAAAGAAATTCACTGCTTCACATCCTAGATTCTTTTCTATTGATGTGTATAAAGACGCAACATCTATAGTGTCCATAATATACTAATTTTTCCAGGTAAAGCTCTCCAACAGATGTAACACATCTGTAGTATCTTTCAGATATGATTTAAGGGATTTAACATGACTTTGTAGAAAAGTGTCAATATAAGATGACAGATTTGATGTCAGTGAGTTAATTCCGGAGATGATGGGTCTCCCGGGAGGTTGTTTCATACATTTGTGGACTTTTGGCAGTATATAAAATATCGGTAATTGGGGATATTCATTAAATAAAAATTTATATTCGTTCTCATTCAGTATACCCAATTCCCTACCTCGTTCTAAGAGCACTTTTAGATCATTTATAAAGGTTTTAGTAGGGTTATTTTTTAGAATTTCATAAGTCTTTTTGTCTCCTAAGAGGCGGTGGGCTTCTTTTAGGTAGTCATCTCTATTTAAGATGACTACCCCCCCTCCCTTATCAGCCTGTTTGATGACTATTTTTGTGTTATTTGTTATTTGCCACAGTATACTCCTTGAGAAAGCTCTCTAAGCATGAAACTCGTGGGAGGAGAGCTCCCCTGTTTTGTCCACAGTATGTCTTTGTTTTTAATCATCTAGTTTAATACATTTGTCTTCGTTTTTCTACACCCGGTGAGTTGTTGAGATCTTTTTCGGAGTGTTTGCTGTCAAACCAATGCCTTGCAGTTTTTCTATGTTCCGCTTCACGATTGGATGGACGCACAGCGGTTGTGCAGGATTGGACATTGGGGACTGGTGCCAATTGTTTGATTGAAGACGGTGGATCATCGCAAGTAGTTGGACGCAGCGCCTTGATCACAGGAGAACAGGAAAATAACTTCATCTCGAGCGGGGTTTCAGAGGTAATTAATCCCTTTCCCTCTTGAATACATATCCCCGCTAGTCGTTCACATAGAGCCACCGGGCTCATCCCGCATACTAACTGTGTTGTCTTTGTCTTCTGTGACAACTAACAGGCTGTTCCCCCTAAACAATTTCACTACACCTGCATCTCAAGACTGCAGAAAACACACTGATTACTTACCTTTATATGATCTACATTGCTGGACTTGTTTTAGTTCATTTATATGAGTTACCTTTGAGCTATGAATAGCTATTTTTTGTTTAACTGCTGAGTATCCCCTGCACACACACACAATATCACTTTAGGAGACAGTGAAACACTTTGGTGTGGTACCTCTTCTATTGGCCGGGGGTAGAGGTGTTACAAGTACAATAACTGCAAGCTAAAGACCCCACGTGCCCGGCACTCCCGCTGCCTGCGAAGGGCAGGGGATTGGCGCGGGAGGAGGGGGAGCGGGGTGGTGGTGCTGGTCGCGGCCTTTCCTCTCTTCCGACACCCTCCGTGTGTGTGTAGAGTGAGTGTGTGTGTGTGTGTGTGTATATATATGGGAGAGAAAGTGGCGAGCAGATTTCTTGGTTGGGCGAATCAATTTTTGGGTGATTTGTCGAACACTGTATATATATGTAGCCCTTTTTGTGAATCCTGGATTGAAAGGAACTACTGGTGTACTGTATATACCTGTAGGTTCAGGAGCTCTGAGCCTCCGCCATGGGAGAGCCTGGGGTCATACCCTTAACTATCATGGTGCAGCGCCTCCACTTACCCAGGATCCCCATATTAGAGAATCTGCCCTGAGTAAGAAACATACAACGGTTTGTGCAACGGGCAACCTTTTACTATTGCAATATGTAATGCACGATTATAGAATATACATGACACATCATAACCCTTATACTCTATATATATCACATCATGTAAAACACACACACAGTGGCTCAGCCACACCTTGTTCGGTATAATGTCCTGTACACAGGTGGCTCTGCCACTCTCCCTAGGAGTATGTCCTGTAACTAGTGTCTGTACAGCATAGTACGCTGGCACACTGGTGCCCCCAATTAGTTAGTGGGAGGCGGGATCAGCGCCTGATGACCGGTGTAGGTGCACTTGCTGATTAAAGATACCTTCCGGTCACTACGGTGACCACACCACTCCACACAGGTACTCAGTGTTGCTCCAGCCTTTCGCCGACACTCCGTGATGCTGTGAGGTCTGTCCGCCAGACCAAGATGGCGTCCGCCACTCCGCAGCTGAACCGCACTAAAGGATGGGTCCCTAACTACTACGGCCGTCCCTACAAAAGCGGCACCCTACGATGACAGGGGTAATGCTCCTGGGGGCTGGGGAATGTCTCTCACCTAAGCGGAAGGGTCACTGACCCTCCGCTCGCGCACACGAGGTTCCGCCACCTTCCTCCTTCACCTCTCACTCGTGTGTCCCCCCGCCCACACGCATCCTGTTTCCTCTATCCAGAGTCTAGCACCCTATTGGTCCCCAGCCTCAGCTGACTCTCCCACAGTTCAGAGTTCAGAGTGCAACCCCCAAAGTCTCTCCAGATTGGTTGCCGTTCGCGCGCTTTCCTCGCGCATGCGCAGCCTGACTCTTACTCAGTGACCTTACTGGCAAAAGAACAGTATGGCGCTTCCTATGTCAGTGACAGCGCGGAACCATACATATATATGTATACACATCCTTACATATACATATATATATATATATACATATATATATATATATATACAGTTGTGCACTCACAAAATGGAGGCTATCTTGTGACCAGAATATTTACAGTGACTGAGTGATTTTTATTTATCTAATACAATTTAGCATATTCCTGTCTCGATGTCTGTGTACCTGACTAGTCAGCTGCTCTTTCCAATCAGATGATAAGATTCTCACACACATGAAGTTTGGAAGACACAGAGTCAGAGCAGAAGAACTGGAGCTAACCCCAATGGATTCCTGCCACAAACAGTACCACCATGTGGACATACATCCAAGAATAATATTGGACACCTATTTTGGTTCTCAAAATAATGATTTGCAAGAGGAGACAATGGAATATCCACTAAAACAACTGCATAAGGCATTCACATCAGGTATGTGTGTTTATTTTTGTTCTGGAAACTCAGGACCAGATTCACTCATCTCCATGAATCAGGGCAAACATGGTGATTTTACCTGAAACAAGAATTGACATTACTTTCCCTGAGACAATGACCCTTATTCACTGAGATAAGGATAGGCTAAAACAACACACATATTATACTTAAAGCATCTGCACTTTAAAAAATATGTATTATTATTTCCCCCTCGGTAGGAAGCAAGGAGTCTCAGGAGTAAACCCACTTTAATTAGGGATCGCCTGCTTCCCAAGATACTTCCAAAGTTGATGCCGGTTTCTCTGTTCAGACTAAACTTCCCGTGTCACGCGGGACAATATTAACCGTAAGGAATGATGTCACGGCTTCCAATTGGAAAGCGGGACATGGGACATTTAAACCGCCATACTGGGTGCCCGGCCAGAGCTGATACCGGCAGCCCCTTCCTAGGTAAGTATCTCCAGAAACAAGGAGACCCGGAGATTAAATCAATGTGGTTCAGTTCCGGAGATTCCTTTTTTTTTCAGAATAACATTACGGTATTTTAAAATTACTTGATGTTACTCCCATCCCTAGAATTGCTGATAAAATTGAATGAAACAAACTTGTATCAACTTTTTAATGGATTAACCACTTAGCAAACCATGGCTAGCTGCATGGTTGGGTTACTTAAGGGTTAATACTGTATATTAAATAGGGAATAAAAGTGAATTCAATTGACTTTGCAACAAGATTTGAAGCTGGGAAACTTTGATACAGTACTCCTCCAATCTGAGGCAGTCAGATATAAGTTCAACTTTTCATTTAAAATATCAATAATATTGTTTTTTCCAGCAAATAGGGATTCATCTTGTTATAATAACTAATAAAGATGGGTGACACAAGGTGTGAGAAATCAGAACCCACCAGAATCTTACATTGTAAACCCAAATCTAAAACCCTTAAGAGACCGACAGACAGACTTACAGATGTTTGGATGGATAGAAAGTTAGATGCCTCACTATTCCTTATTTGAATTTGTATAATCATATTACACCTGCTGTATTCAGTTGGTGATAGTTTTCAATATAAATACAATGTGACACAGAGACAGATACGTGTCAGTGACAGAATCCTCTTACTTAAAATATGTTATCAGGAATAATTACCTCTAAATTCCATGCTGCCTGTTACACCCAGGTATAGATCGACTGCACAATATATGTTCGTTAATAAAATCCCTACATATTCTATAGTAAGGTCTATAATTGCATTAACACAATCACTACATAGAGATCAACATTGAAGCTTCATATTTCTAAGATTAAATAAGTGGAGGCTGGATACATTATTGTTTAATCAGTATGATTTTCAGGACCTTTGTCTCTACGCTTTAGGTGGTGTCAGTGGAGATACACTAATTTAGATCACCATGGGTCCGACAATTTTTCAACTCCTGTCAGCCAGCGAAATCTTCAAAGAGATTATTGTGTTAGAACATGTGGAAACCCACCATGAGGAACTAGAAAAGTGGCTGAAAAAGGATCCAGGGTCCTTTGATTGGTCTCATCTGTCCAAATATGTCTGTGACATGGAAGGCAAAGGGTAAATAGTCATTTGTAGTCCATTATTTGTTCCTAAAAGTTACAGTTTCTGCTTTATATGTTGGGGTATGGTTGGTATAAATGCCACAAATGTCGCCCATGTTCAGAACATGTGTTAAATTAAGTTTCGGTTCCAATCAAAACGTACAGGTGGTGCATATAAAAATATAGGGAAAGGGCACAGAAAGAATCATGAAAAATGTAATCAGGTTTGATATAATAAATAAAACCTTAAAAATAAATTAGCCATTTAGTGCTGTTTTTGACTATTTACTGTTCAGTCCTCGGTTATTCAGCAGATCTATAAATGTTGTAAGAAAGTTGCTGTTATTTTGAGAACTTTCTAGATCCTGTTTAATTTATTTGTGAAATATATTACCTGTAAAAATACATTTAGATATTAGTCTCATTTTCAGGTAAGTCAAATGTGATACCAAACAGAAATGGTACAACAAATGGTATATGGATTATACAGGTATTTACTTTTTCTGCTTTATTTGTTGTACAACCCTGAACACCAGATTTGTTTCAGATCAGTACAAGCCTTGAGCCATACTAAGTAATCCCTAAAAACTCTGTAACAATTACTCCATCTGGTATGTGAAAATGCACATATGAATCTGCAGGGATGTACTGGATCCTAACTCATGCAGTGCCTGTTTCTCCTAGATATAAAGTTACACGGCTCTGTGAATGTGTACAATAATCACAGGCGCGCCAGTATACAGATGTAGCGGCCTTTCTTACTCACATTGCTGCGTTATGCTGGCATACAGTATTCTGTGATACTCTGTGTTATCACTGCCATTGAATCCTATGGAAACTGTATGGCATTCTGTATTACAAAGGGATATGTTGTTTTATTGGAAGGAACAATTTCCCTACTACATTTGTATATTTAATGATAAAGAATTATAACTGATAGCACTGATACAATATTTTCATGTTCCTATCTTCCAGGGTGAAGCTGAGCGCACGTGCGCACTCGTGCTTAGTGGGATCAAACACATTGTGATAATGTGTTTGTACTGAGTGTGCGGGTGCAGGTTCCCGTGAGCGCTCCACGCTTAGCTGCCTCCCTAGACAAATTTTTTTGAAATTGTCGTGCTTTCCCAGGTCACGTGCACGGTTCTGCCAATGAGGGTGAACCGCACAAGTGACATCATGGCATGCCTGTGACGATCGAGCCCCTAAATAGTGTTGGTACTTAAGGGGTTAATGTGTAAACTGTGCGTAATAACTTGCATTCCCCTTCACCATCTGTATTTGTCCCAGATTGCAGCTGAATTTCCCAGCTGCAATGCGTATTAACGGTGTGTCCCCTAAATCATCTTGGGAGGGAAAGGGTTAACTGTATTGTGTGTATAACCCTGTGTTCCCTGCCCTAAAACACAATTCCTTCACTGGAAAATGTGTTTTAGAACTTGTCAATGTTTTTGCTATAAGTTATAATATAGAGCAGAGCTCACCAAATGGTGCTTTGATGGGATAAGTGTGGCAAGGGGAGGACACTTTAAGTCCTTTTGTGATGTCCTACACTTCCTGACCCCTGTGAATACGTAACACAAGAGGTGAGACAATATGCTAACGCTAACATCATTATTTCTACTGTTTTTCAGCAAGGGTTGGCAAGAGAAGGAAGATAAAACAAGAAGAGCAGTGAAGCGTGTGCTAAAATGTGACCTCACCAAAGCCAACCCATCAGAACCAGTTGTGTTACCCCAAGTGGATTGTCTGTATAGTGGTTTCATGCTCGGATGTTTTTAGAAAACACCAAGATGAATATCGCAGCATCCTGAAGAACATGTCATCACTGCTAAAAGTGGGGGGTATCTCTTACTGTTTGGATTTCTCAATATGTCATATTTCAAGCTGGGTGAGCACACACTGCATATTCTGACATACGATGAAGAATTCTTACATCAGGCTCTCAGTGACACAGGTTATATCATCCAGAGCTTAGATGTGTTTAGCAGTAAGAAGAAATCAGATCTTTTGGATTATGATCACCTTGTGTTTGTTGTGGCACGTAAGGAGAGGGAGATTTAAATGTGCATCAGAGTGACCCAATAGCAGGGACATAAGTAAGGCGTATAATCCTGATTTGATTGTTTAAAAACAAAGACAAATAAAGCATTTGAAAAATACATTTTTAATTGTTGCTTCAATGGGTGATGGTATAAATCTGTTTGCTCAATTAACCTTTGTGTGATATTAATGTGCATTAAACATGTTGAACCATTCTTAATTTTCCTTCCCTCTCCCTTTGGCACAAGGTGATGAGTTTGCAGACGTATGATAATATGCCAGCTGGGTCACAGGTGGAGGAAGCAGCATATTGGGAAACACAGATTTTCAGGTTATACAGATATAGGTAACATGACTTACCATCGCCTTGAGCTGGACCCCTCTCCCATTCCCAATAGACATACCATACATCTTCTTGGGTGAAATTAACGGCCACAGCTTTATTTATTACACAGATACATACTGTATCTCATATGTTTCCCCAACTAGGGATATACAGATTGCCCTGCTCACACGTACCGGAGCTCGAGAGATACCCTCAGCTCGTGCTCATCTAGCCATTCAGTACCTTAGTCTGAATGCACAGATTCCAGGAAGGTCACCACCTCACCAACCGAGCCTAGTTTGGAAAGATACAGCCTTCCCCAAATTCCATCCGGAAGTCACCACCATTCCAGCTGCACAACCTGGAATGGTACCATCTTTCCCAACTAAATAGTCCCCCTCCCAGAGTAATATTACTCCCGCCAACACATATCCCAAGCTGCGACAACAACAGAGCCGAATCCTGATCTTTCATTTATACGTCGACATCAATCATGCCTTAAAAACAGGGTGGGTGTGTTAGACTTTAGTCCAGTAGATCCTAGAAGAAAATGGAAGCTAGGATTCCTCCCCCTTGCCCTAAGTACCCCTTACTTAACCCCCCCCCCTCTGTCCTGACATCATGGCACCATAGGGGTGGACCCCTCGACCTTAAGTCATGCAGCCCCTTCCTTAGAAGTCCAGGGATTTCTTGATTTATCCATGCCTCGAGCTTGATCCCTCTCCTTTTCCCAATAAATGCACCATACAAGTTCTTGGGAGAAATTAACGGCCACAGCTTTATTTATTACAACAGATTAATATCTCATATTTATCCCCAACTAGTGACCTGAACAGATTGCTCTGCTTCACACCTACCAGAGCTAGAGTGATACGCTCAGCTCGTGCTCATCTTGCCCTTCAGTACCTTAGTCTGAATGAACAGAGCCCTCATCGGAAGGTCACTTCGAGTGATGTCACTGCCGTGACGCCCAACATTCCCAACGCACGTTTCACGTGCCCACCATGCTTCATCAGGGGGAGGAGGGATAGCTATGACGTCACTCGAAGTGGCAGCATCCGATCACATCAGATGAGCAGGCTTGTATCGTGTAGCGGCATTTTGATCCAGACTATCACTAAATGTCTATTGTTACAAGAGGGGACTCTGTTATGGCATAGAAGGTTTTGCTTTATTACACTGCCCTGATATCGCTAATTGCAACAACTCCTATACATACAGTGGTAATGTTCCCTATTTTTTCACATATAGAGAGCTAATTAGAGGTGGTAAATATCCTTGCAGTAGGGGTTTCACGGCTGTATCTTATGGGATCTACTAGGTTTCTCTACTGCCCGTGAATCCCTATTTCCACACACCACTATTAAAATAGATGTTTGTATTTACATTCTATACGTCTATGATAATATCAATGCTCTACTGCTACATGTTTATGGTTACAAAGGAGATTTTGTTATAACATAGAAGACTCTGTTACAATACTATGCATATATATTGTTACTTGTAATAAACTCACACACATGCAGTGTCTCTATCCCTCAGCTCACACACATGAGAGCTAATTAGAGGTGAGAAACACCCTTCTCTAAGGGGTTTCAAGGCTGTAACTTTGGTATTTACAGAGTTTTTCTATTGTTTGTGATCACCCTATCCTTTAACATCATAACCAACATAGATATGGGCAGTCATTTAGGGTACTATCATTGCACCTAGATACAATATTAGCCTATCTCTGAAGTTTCCTCCATTGCAAGCTATTTTTGTTTGGATGTTAAGATATGAATGGTTGAAGAGACTAACCAATTATACTTACCTTATTATTCCAACTATTCATATCGGCCACAACAATATGGGGATTTTTAATATTGTATCTGTGTTTTTAAAGGTCGATATAGACATAATAAAATGTTATTGTTTTTGATTTCTGCAGTGATTCTGGAATACTTACCAGTTTGTGCAGCATTTCTGCTGGACCATTTACTGTGTCCATCAGTACACTATATATGATTTGAGTGCTGTTTATAGAGGTTTGCCTTTCTGATCAAATTCTTTTTTTGATCAATACTCCCAATGGTATACATCCATGAGTTCTTAAGGAGTTAAGTTCAGTAATAGCCAAACCATTACATTTAATATTCAAGAACTCCATTTTCACAGGCTCAGTAGAGTACCACAAGATTGGCGTAAAGCAGATGTGGCGCCTATATTTAAAAAGTGAGTGTTAGGGACAGTAGGTAAGGCCAGAAACTGCATTTGTGTTAAACCATCCATTTTGTCTGTTCATAACCTGTTAAGATTCTGTAATCAGCCTTTTGCTGAAATATAATTTCTAATGTATTCAGCTTCTGACAAAATACATTTCCTCTTTCCTTGCTAAGATACTTTTTGTGTTGTCAGTTTCCTGCTGTTTTACATTAGTCAGTAAACAATAAGACTCTGAGAGAGGAAGGATAACCTAACATACTGTCGCGGCCGAGTTTATTCTAACATTTACCCGGTCTCGGCCGCGACAGATACCGGGCGCACGCCGAGGTGTCCCGTGTGCGCGCCGGAGCCTCGGAGGATCGTCCTCCGATCAGGGCTTCCCCCTCCCCTCTCCGGGTCCCCCGGAGCCCCCCACCACCATCCCCCACATTACAGCAACCCAGGGCTCCCTCGGGGAGCCCTGGGCACGCGCGCCATGCGCACACGCTCCCGATGAAGCGTGAACGCGCATCGATGACGCGCTGCACGCCGAGGGAAAAAAACGAGCAAGCCGGGAAACCTCCCGACTTGCGGCTCTAGCCAACTAAGGATAAAGTGTGCCGCCTCTGTAGTTGCTCGAAGAAATTCAAGGTTTTTGATAACAGACAATGAACAGGCTATGCATTTAGACAGTGCCTGTATAGGGAGAATTACGCCCCAAAATCATTCCCCTAATACTGTATGTCCTGCCCATAAATCACGCCTCTAATCTAAACCACACCAAAGCCACACCCAGGTTACACCTACGTTACGCCTCTAACCAAACCTTTCTTTTTTTTGTATAAAAATCTTTACCCTATGCTTAATAAACTGAGGCGGAAGGATTGAAACACTGTCTGTGTGTCGGTTCTTTCGCTTTCCCGGGCCTGTACGTTCATCAGATTGGAGATAACAGTGCTAGTGCGTGATAAAGCTTCCCGGGGGAGTCTGCAGCAGGGCGGTGCTGTGTGTTCGTATCCAGTCACAAGGCCTCAAGCCCTTTTGGCAGAGGAAAGGTTCCTCTCAGAAAGCTAGATCACAACTGGGGAATTTCAGAAATGTTAGCCTGACATAAATAGTGTGGAAGCTACTTGAAGGTTTACTACATGATAATATTCAGGAATACCTATTGAAAAACAAAATTATTAGTAATAATCAGCAAGGATTATTGAAGGATAGATCATGCCAAACTAACCTTATTAGTTTTGTTTGAGGGGGTAAGTAGGAATTTAGACAAAGGTAATGAAGTTGATGTGGTCTACTTAGATTTTGCAAAGGCTTTTGATACGGTTCAAAACTGGAGGTCAGTGTACAAAATAAAGCATATTGGACCTGGATTGAAAACTGGTTGAAGGATAGTCAGGCAACAGAGAGTTGTCATAAATGGAACTTTTTCAGGTTGGGCTAAAGTTGTAAGTGGAGTGACTCAGGGATCAGTACTGGGACCCCTAATTTTTAACTTGTTTATTAATGACCTTGAGGTGGCAGAGAGCAAAGTCTCCATCTTTGCTGATGACACTAAATTGTTTAAGTTAGAAGAATCAGAGCAGGATGTAATTTCTCTGCAGAAGGACTTGGGTAGGTTGGAAACTTGGGCAGGTAAATGGCAGATGAGGTTTAATACAGATAAATGTAAGGCTATGCATTTGGGAAACAAGCATAAACAGGCGACTTACAAATTAAATGGGGATAAATTAAGGGAATCCTTGATGGAGAAGGATTTAGGAGTGTTTGTAGACATCAGGCTTAGCAATAGTGCCCAAAGTCATCATGCAGGAGCTGCAAAGGCAAACAAGATCTTATCTTGCATTAAACGGGCAATAGATGGAAGGGAAGTAAACATAAATATGCCCCTTTATAAAGCATTAGTAAGACGACAACTTGAATATGGAGTACACTTTTGGGCACCACTCCTTAGAAAAGAGATTATGGAACTAGAGAGAGTGCAGAGAAAAGCCATCACATTAATAAAGGGATTGATAATCTGATTTATGAAGACAGGCTAGCTAAATTAGATTTGTTTACATTAGAAAAGAGGCTTCTAAGAGGGGATATAATAACTATACTGTATACAAATATATTCGGGGACAGTATAAGGAGCTTTCAGAAGAACTATTTATTCCAAGGGCAGAACAAATGACTCAGGGGCATCCCTTAAGGTTGGAGGAAAGGAAATTTCACCAGCAAAAAAGGAAATGGTTCTTTACAGTAAGGGCAGATAACATGTTGAATTAATTACCCATGGAGACTGTGATGGCAGATACAATAGATTTGTTAAAAAAAAGGTTGGACATCTTTATAGAATGGAAAGGTGTACAGGGATATACAGTAACAAATAGGTAGACACGGGAAGAATGTTGATCCAGGGAGTCATCTGATTGCCAATTCATGGAATCAGGAAGGAATTTATTTTTCCCCTTATGAGATATCACTGGATGATATGTCACTGGGGTTTTTTGTTTGCCTTCCTCTGGATAAATATACTGTAAGTGCAGATATAGAACTACGTATCTGTCGTCTAAATTTAGCATAGTTTGAACTTGATGGACGCATGTCTTTTTTCAACCTTATCCACTATGAAACTATGTAACTACCACCCTGTGCCAAAGGGAGAGGGGAGGAAAATTCAGAATGGTTCAACCTGTTTAATGAACATTAATATCACACAAAGGTTATGGAGCAAATGGAATGATACCATCACCCATTGAATGCAACAATTAAAAATTTATTTTTCAAAAGCTTTATTTGTCTTTGTTTTTAAAGGCATCAAACATCAGGATTATAGGCCGTACGTATGTCCCTGCTATTGGGTCAATCTTATCTACATTTAAATCTCCCTCTCCTTACGTGCCACAACAAACACAAGGTGATCATAATCCAAAAGATCTGATTTCTTCTTAATGATAAGCACATCTAATCTCTGGATGATATAACCTGTGTCACTAAGAGCCTGATGTAAGAATTCTTCATCGTATGTCAGAATATGCAGTGTGTGCTCACCCAGCTTGAAATATGACATAATTAGACTGCCAAACTGTAAGAGATACCCCTTCACTTTTAGCAGTGATGACATGTTCTTCAGGATGCTGCGATAATTATCTTGGTGTTTGCTAAAAATATCCAAGCATCCACAGCTAAGCAGACAGTCCACTTGGGCAATACAACTGGTTCTGGTGGGTTGGCTTGGGTGAGGTCACATTTTAGCAATATGATTTAAAAGGGGTGTTCTGCACTCCACAATGAAAAGATAAATACATACAGTTTACCGGTGCTGCTGGTTCAAGGAGGTACCTGTCAGGTATATTCCAAGGTAATACTCAGGAAAGAAGGATCCTACGCTCTACAGATTTCTGAATAAAGAAAATGTATTGTGCCACACAACGTTTCGACCAATAGCTCTTTCTCAAGTGACGAGGCATGAAACAACTGAGGATAAACCTAGAATGTATACCCTCAACCAAAGACAATACAACAGGTGAAAACAAGTGAAAAATCAACCCAGCTGACCCCAATCTGCCTCCCCTGATCAGTCCAATCATCATGCTTTTACCACAATAGCTCCTGAGAGCCTCTTTCTGCTGTTGCGTTTAGGTGATGCCTTTCTCCTTCTTTGTTGGACTCCTTCATCTCTATTCTCTTCTGCGCATGCGTCGCCAGCGCTTGCATTCCAGCACTATCTTCTTCTGCATTACGGTCGGGTCTGACGTCATCCGGCACTTCAGAATTGTTCCTCCTCTTATTGCGATGTTACGGGGGCTGCTCAGACCTCTTATGAGCTTACAAGCCTTCCCTCCTCACATCAGAGGAGCCAAGGCAACGAAGGACGCAGGATTACTACCCAAGCCGCAATGTAGTAATATCTATGTATTTTTACAAGTAATTTATTTCACAAATAAATTAAACAGGATCTAGAAAGTTTTCAAAATAACAGCAAATTTCTTTCAATATTTATAGATCTGCCGAATAACTGAGGACTGTACAGAAAATAATTAAAAAAAAAGCTGTAAGTGGATAGTTTATTTGTAAGGCTTTTTTTAAATGTATTATTTCAAACCTGATTACAATTTTCATGATTCTTTCTGTGTCCTTTCCCTATATTTTGGGGGTATGCCCCTTGCAATCACTGTACATATTGATTGGACCGGAAACTAAAATTAACAAATGTTCTGAGCATGGGCAACTTTTGTGGCATTTATACCAATCGTTACCCAAGATGTAAAGCAGAAACCGTAACTTTTAGGAATAAATAATGGACTACAAATGACTATTTACCCTTTGCCTTCCATGTCAAAGAAATATTTGGACAGATGAGACCAATCAAAGGACCCTGGATCCTTTTTCAGCCACATTTCCAGTTCCGCGTGGTGGGTTTCCACAGGTTCTAACACAATGATCTCCTTGAAGAGTTCGCTGCTGACAAGAGATGAAAAATTGCCGGACCCATGGTGATATCAATTAGTGAATCTCCACCTGCACCACCTAAAGCATAGAGACAAAGGTCCAGAACATCATACTGATTAAACACTAATGTATAAAGTATCTTCTCATTTAATCTTTTGTCAGAGGATTCTGTCAATGGCATGTATCTGTCTCTGTGTCACATTGTATTTATATTGAAATCTATCACCAACTGCTTGCAGCATGTGTAATATGATTATTCAAATTTAGATAAGGAATAGTGAGGGATCTAACTTTCCGTCCATCCAAACATCTGTCTTTCTGTCTGTCTGTCTGTCTCTTAAGGGTTTTAGATGTGGGTTTACAATGTGAGATGCTGATAGGTTCTGATTTCTCACACCTTGAGTCACCCATCTTTATTAGCTATTATAACAAGATGAATTCCTATGTTCTGGAAAAGACAATATTACTGATATTTTAAATGAAAAGTTGAACTTATATCTGACTGTCTCAGATTAGAGGGGTTATGTATCAAAGTTTCCCAGCTTCAAATCTGGTGCAAAAACTTTACCACATAAAAGCAAGGAGACATGTTTTATTATCCTAGTATTTCCCTCTTAGATTTAATTTAAAACATACTAGTTAAAATAAAATATATTGAATAACATTTGCAAATAGCAAAGCACTGAGACCCAGATTTGATGCTGTAATGTGACATTAATCTAAGTTAACATATCATTAATAGTAACCCTGAATTAATTTACTAAAGTTAAGAATGCATTACTACCCCAGCATTATTCCCTAAAAAGCATAGCTTAAATATTAATGGCTGTTAGTGAAAATAATATGCAATTAATATACAAATTAGATGTTATCAGAACATAATATTAGCTCCATGAAGATTAAATGTTACATTTTTTATTTTACTTAAGTTTTTTATTAGTTTCCAACAGTTGGAATTGCTACAGTTTAGATATTCATTTTATCAGAAGTCAGTAACAACTCTATGTTTAGTAACTGTATGACTTAAAAATGTTACATTTTTAAGTCATAACTAAATATAGAGTTGTTACTGACTTCTGATAAAGTGAATACCTAAACTCATAAATAGAAGTCGATTTAATTAACTTTTATTCCTAACCGTGCAGCTAGCCATGGGTTACTAAGTGGTTAATCCATTAAAAAGTTGATAAAAGTTTGTTTCATTCACTTTTATCAGTAATTCTAGGGATGGGAGTAACATCAAGTAATTTTAAAATACTGTAATGTTATTCTGAAAAAAGGAGTCTCCGGAACTGAACCACATTGATTTCAACTCTGTGGACTCCTTGTTTCTGGAGATACTTACCTAGGAAGGGGCTGCCGGTAGCAGCTCTGGCCGGGCACCCAATATGGTGGTTTAAAGGTCCCATGTCCCGCTGTCCAATAGGAAGCCGTGACATCATTCCTTACTGCTTAATATGGACCCGCGTGACACAGGACCTTTAAACTGAACAGAGAAACCGGCATCAACTTTGGAAGCATCTCGGGAAGCAGGGGGTCAGAAATTAAAGCGGTTTTACTCCGGAGACCTCCTGGTTCCTACCTAAGGGGGAAATATTAAAACATATTTATTAAAGCGCAGATGCTTTAAGTATAATATGTCTGTTGTTTTAGCCTATCCTTATCTCAGTGAATCAGGGAATAGGGCATTGTCTCAGGGATAATAATGCCCATTCTTGTTTTAGGTAAATGTATGTTATTTGCCCTGATTTAGTGAATCTAGTCCTGAGTTTCCAGAACAGAAATAAACACACATACCTGATGTGAATGCCTTATACAGTTGTTTTAGTGGATATTCCACCATCTCATCTTGCAAATCATTATTTTCAGCACAAGCATAAGTGTCCAATATTATTCTTGGATCTATGTCCACATGGTGGTACTGTTTGTGGTTGGATTCCATCGGGTTTAACTTCTGTTCTTCTGCTCTGACTCTGTGTCTTCCAAACTTCATGTGTGTGAAAATCTTATCATCTGATTGGAAAGAGCAGCTGACTAATCAGGTACACAGACATTGAGATAGGAATATGCTGAATTTTATTAGATAAATAAAAATCAGGATAATCCAGGGATGGGAAAGGGGAAAAAAGGGAGGGGTAGGGGATGCTCCCGCATCAGCAGGTAAGTGAGTGATTAGTAGTATGTCAGGCAAAATGCCGGTGCAAAAGAGGAAAAATATATATAACTGAAAAAAAGAGAGAAAAAGATCCTCCTTGAATGCACTCGGATTGGCCAGTGATTGATGATAATGAGTGTATTTAAAAACCTTTTAATCACAAGAGAAGGTTTAAAATAGGATTGTATAGAGGGGCATGGTATATATAATCCAAGGCCAGCCCCTAATAGGCAAACCAAACAAAACAAAATCGTCCTCACTTGAGAGGAGATGTAAGTATGACAACACCTTAATGTGGAACTGTGTCGCTCAGACAATCCCCATTACTATAATACCAGAATCGACGGCCCATAAGCCATATGGAAATCCTTTTATCAATAATTCAATGAACCTAAAATGGTATAGGTCATTGAAGCTAAGTCTGGAAGGGTGATTATCTTACACCGAATGGACAGATGGTATATATCTGGATGATGTCCCTAGTCCACTTAAGCGGTGTGTACAACAAATAAACAAAACATGGTGAAAACAATAACAACGCAACAAAGATGATCATCATAAAAATGGAAACTCAACCACCATATGCATGTAGTAGTGGGATGCGTAGCTGAATAGTGTGTAAGCTCTGTAAAGGGCAAGCACAAAGTGTGCTAACGGAAACGCCCTGAGGCACGGTTCGAAGACCGTATCCAGTTATAGCCTCATGCATGTAGTAGTGGGATGCGTAGCTGAATAGTGTGTGAGCTCTGCAGAGGGCAAGCACAAAGTGTGCTAACGGAGAACGCCCTGAGGCACGGTTCAAAAGACCGTATCCAGTTATAGCCTCTGTGTACTGATTGATGTTTAATGCAGAGATCGAAATCACAGGTAGCCTCTCTAGAGTCCGGTAATAAACACTGATCAGACCTAATAATTATAAGTTACTGATAGTTACACGGGGTAAGGAACAGCCTGACTCATAAATCATATTGAGTCTCCCTCTAAGCAGGTAAATATAGATTGCTAGGGCTGATCATGGTCAGTGACCAGTACCCCTGATTACACCTCCCTCCCTTATGTGCATATATTATGCTGGTGACCTGAATGGTAGCTATGGTAAAAATGGAAACATAGCAAACATAATGATGCACAATATAATATCAGGACATAAAAGTGTCTTAGGTCCTAATAGGGGTGCTACTTAGCTCATGGGTGCATATAGAAGCCATTACACCATCGTAGGTAGAAGGGAACGGCTACAGGATACCATGGGAGGGGTGTTCCGGTCTCGAGGCAGCAGCTACAGCCGCGGAGGCGCCATCTTGGATGCGGTGACGTCACCACGCTCGTAGTCACCTAAAGTGTGAACTGCTGAATGAAAGTATCTGAGTACCTCTAACCTACACATGTTAAAGCTGCAGTACCTTACTTGGATGAAAATAAAGCAGGCAGAAGCCTGAGTTAAGCAGCATAATACTTTGCATGATCCTGTTTGTTGTATAATTAAGAGAGAGAGAGAGAGAGAGAGAGAGAGAGAGAGAGAGAGAGAGAGACTGCTGCGCTAGCTGGAATACCAAATAGTAAATAATGACAAATGCACAGTGATAATATACCAGAGGGATGCAGTCATGGGTTTTGGCTATTATGATTGTCTATTAATATATGTTAGTCTTTATTCTCAAATTATTTTGATGTGGGCACATTTTTCAGTTAGAACTTTGTATCAACGTTTTTTTTTTTAACTACCATTTTTTCTTGTTTTGAATTATTGCACCAGCTTATCCTATTGGGTTATTTTAGTAACAAATATAACCAAGTACCATCTAATGATATGGGTCTATTTTTTTAAATAGCTACATAGAAATTTAATTTACTCTTTACTTGATATATAACCAATACAGCTGGTGATTTCATTTCAAGACAAGGGGAGTATTCTCTTTGCACATGCCATCATCTGATAATCAATTAATTGTTATCAAGTGTGTTTGTTAGAAGGTAGGGCAATATTAGCTGCCTTTGTACCTGCCCCCGTATACTCCTTGACAGGCTTTCAATGACGTCACATCCGTTCTCCTCAAAGCCTCTGTCACATGGTCTACTAGAGCCAACCAGAGTAGGGATGTAGTTCCCATGCTCTGATTGGCTACCGTTCCATGTGAGGCCGGCCATCTTTCTTTTCATGACGTCATCTTAAAGGCAATTGAAGTACAGCCATTCTGATTGGCCTGTGTCATTGCCTTTAAATGACGTGATAAAAATTAATTTTTTGCCCCCAAATCACATGGTTTGCATGGCCCAATCAGAGCCGTGGGAACCATACGACGAAAATGTGATGTCATAGGCCTATAAAAACCTATGTCGTCTCATTTTGAAGGCAGACGCCGAGGAGGAAGGACCTCCAACAGAAGAAAGAAGACCAGGGCATGGCCGAAGAAGACAAGAAGACCTCGGAGAGAGCGCAAGATACAAGAAAGAAGTATACAGATGAAGATGGATTACAAATAGAAGACCCCTGGATTGTTTTGGTTTATTATTTTATGTTTTATTATTTTATGGTTAATTATTTTATGGGTTCCTGTGCGTTGATTGGTTCAAGAGTAAGCTGTTCAACGGGAGTCGGTGAGTGGGTCAAGTAATGGTAAGTGAACAAAAGAAATTTATTTTTTTTAACTTGTACATGTATTTTTGTTTTTTAGATGTTTTTTTAAAAAAATTTAAAAGATCATTTCTTGCCTCTGTATGTATGTATGTCTAGATCGATATATACATACAGAGTAAGAAATGATTTTGTTTGAAAAGCTTGTTTTGCAGTATTTAAAATTATTTTGGCTATGCTGCTATGCATAAATGTGTGTGTAATGTATTTTCGAATTATATAGATGTAATTTTTGGTCTTGTATGGTGTACTTTAGGTCATGGTGAGGCTTGCTTTTGTATATTGTCTTCTTTTTGGAATTTATATTTTGTCTGATGGTAACTTGTTCTGTTTAACTGTTGCATTAGTTAATTGTGTACTTGTTATAGATGGTATTTTAATTGTTTTGGGATGTGATTAATTAATGCTAATTGATTTATGGTGACTTGCTTGGTTTAAATAGTATAGTATACTTGTTTGGATTGGATTTAATGGTATTTTGTTTGGAATATTTTATTGTTAACATTGATTTACAGAGTGTACATGGTGCATAGATTGTATGCATCATCTATACAATGTAAATTCAATGTTTTGATTGGCATTTGATGCTTTAGATTGGAAGATGAGATTTGATTTGTTTCGGAAATAGGATTTTATTTGACTGTGGCTGATATGGAGAAGTGGTATTTTTATTAGAACATGTTTTCGATAACCCCTACACATTTATTTGTATATTGGTTCATCATGTATGTATATATGTGTAACGGATTTTCTGAACTGGCCTGACCCACCCAATCTCATATTGGCCACTATGGTCTAACCAGTCCCCGTTACAGTGTAATGTCTGGTGGTGCACCTGTTGGCCTCAGGACTCCTGAGTCTCCCGCATGATGGTGTGTGGGGATTTGCCAACCCAGACAGGTAGCTGAGGTAGTGTGCTGAGTCCTACCTAGATCCAGTGCAGCGCCTCCACCTCATCAGGATCCCGGCGTCCGCTTGGGGATGATTCTGATGAGGAACTCCTCTGTGGTGCTTCTCTCTGTGCAATGACTCCACACTTACACACGAGAGGGTCTTTGATCAGATGCATCTTTATTAGTACGGTGGGCCAGCTGCCCTCCACAATGGGGTGTATTCAGCCTCCCATGTTCACCGCACTTCCCTTTGAAAGGTATCTCTTCCCTTAATTGGTGGGTTCCCTATCTCCCCTTTAGGAAGATAGTCCCTGTGCCAGGTCCCTGGTCACAGTCTTATAAGCTGTCTCCTCCCAAGCCTGCACTCAGACTTGCTCCTTGTCTCATAGCTCTTACATAACACTCCAACAGCTTTTCTCTGTCTGCTTTGTGCTGGCAGACTCACAGCTCTGCATCAGACTACTGCACAATGTTGCAGACCTCCATGTGCCTCTTACTGAACAGAGGCAGCACAGCATCAGGAACTCAACTAACTTTAGACAGTGCTGTGTCTTATATCACCTAGGAACAGGCACATCTCTGATGTCACTAACCGTGCACACACAGCATGTTGTCACTTCCTATGAGACATATGACACCTCACCAGGGTGTGAGGGCAAACCTCCATGATAACTGCTGGCATGCCCATAACTTACCAGGCCTTACTGTCAGCAGGAGAGATGACTGCAGCCATTTTACAGCATGGTTACATATGTATGTATGTATGTATGTATGTATGTATGTATGTATGTATGTATGTGTATATATATATATATATATATATATATATATATATATATATATATGTGCGTATATATATATATATATGCGTATATTTATATAGTTGCATAATGGTGATTAAGGGGTTAATTGATATCTGAATGTAATTGCGATGTATTGGCTATGTATTTTTTTGGCAATGGAGGACAAGGATTTTGCTGGCGGCGGGGGCTTCTTCTTGATGCGGTCAGTAGAACTTTATTTATTTTATTATGCTTGTTAATGTGTTTAATAATGGGCAAATAATCTATTATTCCTATCTGGATAATAGTTATTTGGCACATTATTGTACTGTATGTGTTGGGGGGTGGGGGGATTGATGTATTTAATATATAGGTCCGGTTTATTTTTACATACAGGGTTGTTTCCTTTTGTTTTGCGAGAGACCTCTGGAGACCACTTGCGGTATCATCGGCTTCTCACGGGTATCAGGCTGACGGGTCCACGGGGGACACTGCGGGGAAGAACCGGTGGCCCCACATCTGTGGGGGCACCGCAGACCTGTAGGCACCACCTGTGGGTCCCCTGACCCCCGTGCGAACAACCCAAGGCCCCTCAGACACCTGTGGGTCTGACCTGGGGCCCCCAGACATCTGCCGGCCTACCGTGGGGACCCAATTGTGGCCCACGGTGACCTGGTGGGCCATGGTGCCTGGCAGGACCCACCAACAGGCCTCCAGACCCTGTGTGAAACATGATGCTGGTAACCTGTAGGTCTGTGAGGTGACCTGTCAGGCCCACAGGGGACTCACGTGGGCCTGGGGTATGAACCCTGTATGTAAAATAATATATCATGTATTTATGGGGGGGGGGGAACAGGGGGTGGGTTATGTATTTAATAAATATAATGATGTTTATTGTGGGGCTGTGTATTGTTTTTATTGTGGGTACTGGGGGTGGGGGAAGGGGCTTTTGGCCCCAAGGGTATGTGGGTAGGCCTCCTGACTGGGTAGTGGGTGAGGATGGTTAGGCCTCATGGGGTGGGGGGTAGTGGGGGAGGGTATGTAGGCCTCCCGAGTGGTGGGTGAGGGTGGGTTAACCCCTTAATGACTGTAGCGGTTAATAACCACTATGGTGATTAAGGGGTTAGGGGACATTACATTGGCTGTTTTTATTCTAGGTCATGTTTTGCAGCATCAGAGGGGGCATGGACGGTGATGAAGATGAGGATGGCCTTCATCGTGTCAGCCGGACATGGGTGAGTACTATATGTATTTATTGTATTTATTGTTCTTTATGTATTTTAAATGGGCAAATGCACTATTATCCATATGTGGATAATAGTAATTTTGCACATTACTATACTGTATGTGTCAAGAGTGGTGTATTTCTGTGTTGTAATTTTTTGGGGGTGCACTGAATTGGTACTGCAGGCCTGCGGGGAACATCCGAGGGCCCCCCTCCCGGCCTATAGTATCATTGATGTGCATATACTGTACTGTATGTGTATGTTAGGGGGGTATAGTGGTTGTTGCTGTAATATATATATATATTGTATTGTATTGTATGTCTTTATTGATATAGCGCCATTAATGTACATAGCGCTTCACAGTAGTAATCATGTGGTAATCAAATAAATAACAGATAATATAAATAACAAATCATGGGAATAAGTGCTTTAGACATAAAAGTAACATTAAGGAAGAGGAGTCCCTGCCCCGAGGAGCATACAGTCTAATTGGTAGGTAGGTAGAACGTACAGAGAAAATAGGAGGGAGTTCTGGTAAGTGCGTCTGCAGGGGGCCAAGCTTTATGTATCATGTGGTCAGAATATCCACAGTGCTATTCATATGCTTCTTTAAGCAAGTGTGACTTAAGTTGGGTCTTAAAGGTGGATAGAGAGGGTGCTAGTTGGGTACTGAGGGGAAGGGCATTCCAGAGGTGTGGGGCAGTCAGTGAAAAAGGTTTAAGGCGGGAGAGGGCTTTAGATACAAAGGGGGTAGAAAGAAGACATCCTTGAGAAGAACGCAAGAGTCTGGATGGTGCATAACGAGAAATTAGGGCTGAGATGTAAGGAGGGGCAGAAGAGTGTAAAGCTTTAAAATTGAGGAGAAGAATGCAGTGTGAGATGCGGGATTTGATCGGAAGCCAGGAGAGGGACTTCATGAGGGGAGATGCTGAGACAGATCTAGGAAAGAGTAGAGTGATTCTGGCAGCAGCATTTAGGATAGATTGTAGGGGAGACAGGTGAGAGGCAGGAAGGCCGGACAGCAGGAGGTTACAGTAATCAAGACGGGAGAAAATGAGGGCCTGAGTCAGAGTTTTAGCAGTCGAGCAACAGAGGAAAGGGCGTATCTTTTTTATATTGCGGAGGAAAAAGCGACAAGTTTAAGAAATGTTTTGAATGTGAGGGGCGAATGTGAGAGAGGAGTTGAGTGTGACCCCTAGGCAGCGTGCTTGGGCTACTGGGTGAATGATTGTAGTTCCAACAGTAATGTCGAAGGAGGTAGTAGGGCCAGGTTTGGGAGGTAGTATGAGGAGCTCTGTTTTAGCCATGTTGAGTTTAAGGCGTCGGAGGGCCATCCAGGATGATGTAGCAGAGAGACATTCAGAAACTTTGGTTTGTACAGCAGGTGTAAGGTCGGGTGCTGAAAAGTATATTTGTGTGTCGTCGGCATAGAGGTGATAATTAAACCCAAAAGATGTTATTAGGTCACCTAGAGAGAGTGTGTACAGAGAAAAGAGAAGAGGTCCCAGGACAGAGTCCTGGGGTACCACCACAGAGAGATCAATAGAGGGGGAGGAGGTGTTAGCAGAAGAGACACTGAAAGTACGATGGGAGAGGTAGGATGAGATCCAGGATAGAGCTTTGTTCCGAATACCAAGAGTATGGAGAATGTGGAGGAGAAGAGGGTGGTCCACTGTGTCAAATGCTGCAGAGAGGTCGAGTAATATTAGCAGAGTATAATTTATTTATTTATTTATTTATAAAATATTTTACCAGGAAGTAATACATTGAGAGTTACCTCTCGTTTTCAAGTATGTCCTGACCTCTGTCTTTGGCAGCATGGAGGTCGTCAGTTATTTTAGTGAGGGCTGTTTCCGTGGAGATAGTAGTGCGGAAGCCAGATTGTAGAGGGTCTAGGAGAGAATAGGTGTTGAGAAAATGGAGCAAGCGAGAGAATGCAAGACGTTCAAGGAGTTTTGAGGCAAAAGGCAGGAGGGAGACAGGTCGATAGTTAGAAAGACAGGTAAGGTCAAGCTTGCTGTTTTTGAGTAATGGTATAACGGTTGCATGTTTGAAGGAGGATGGAAAGGTTCCAGAGCAGAGGGAGGAGTTATAAATGTGTGTGAGCGTAGGGATTATAGTAGGAGCAAGAGGTTTTAGGAGATGGGAGGGAATGGGGTCAAGAGGGCAAGTGGTAGAGGGAGAAGAGGTGATCAACAGCGAGACATCCTCCTCTGAGACAGTGGAAAAAGAGTCAAGGAAGGCAGGAGGAGAGTTAGGAAGAGGTGTAGGATGGGAGGAAGAAACAGAGGGGATGTTCTGCTGTATGGATTCCACCTTTTCCTTAAAATAGTCAGCAAAGTCCTGAGCGGAGATGGAGGAAGGAGAGGCAGCTGAGGGTGGCTTGAGTAGAGTATCAAAGACAGAGAACAGTCGGCGTGGGATAAGACTTGTGCATGTTGATTAGTGCAGAAAAGTAGGCTTGTTTAGCTTGCGAGAGGGCAGAGTTGAAACAGGATAGCATAAATTTGTAGTGAAGGAAGTCTGCGAGAGTGTGAGACTTCCTCCAGAGGCGTTCAGAGGAACGAGTGAAGGAACGCAGCATGCGCATGTGGGAATTTAGCCAGGGTCTAAGGTTAGAAGGGTGAGTGCGGCAGAGAGAAAGCGGGTCATGTATATCAAGAGACGAGAACAAGACAGAGTTGTAGTTCCTGACCAGGTTGTCAGGGTCTGTAGCAGAGCTGAGAGAGGAGAGGGAGGGGCTTAAAGTGGACTCAAAGTCAGTTAAGTGAATAGAGCGCAGGTTTCTGCAGAACTGGTGGGTAGATGGAGTAGGAGAAGGGGAGAAGTGAGATAGGGAGAATGAGATGAGTTGATAGTCAGAGAGAGGAGAAGGGGAAATGGAGAAATTGGAGAGATAAGTTTTTACTGAAAACCAGGTCTAAGTAGTGGCCATCCTTGTGGTAGCTGGCTGCAGTCCACTGTTGAAGGCCAAAAGAAGAGGTTAGAGAAAGAAAGCGGGAAGCCCAAGGGAGAGAGGGGTCATCAATGTGGCAATTGAAGTCCCCAAGGAGAAGAACAGGGGAGTTTGAGGAGAGAAAGAAAGAGAGCTAGGATTCAAAGTGAGAGAGAAAGGCAGAAGGGGGATGAGTAGAGGTAGGTGGGCGATAGATGACCGCCACATGGACAGGGAGAGGAGAGAAGATCTGGACAGTGTGAGCCTCAAAGGAGGGAAAAGCAAGAGATGGAGGAATAGGATGGGTTCGGTAACGGCAGAGGGGGGAGAGCAGGAGCCCCACACCTCCACCCCTGCCATAAGTGCGCAGAGTGTGGGAGAAGGAAAGGCCACCATAGGAGAGGGCAGCTTCCAGAGCAGTGTCAGACTGAGTGAGCCAGGTCTCAGATATAGTAAATAGGAGCAGAGAGTGAGAGAGAAAATGTAATGTACAGAGAGGAACTTGTTAGAAAGGGAGTGAGCATTCCAAAGGGCACAAGAGAAAGGGAGAGAGGAGGGAGGGTGGCAGGGGATGGGTATGAGGTTGGAGGGGTTAACACCAGAAGGAGTAGAGATTGCATTTGGCAGGCGAGGACGAGAGCAAGTAGAAATAAGGCAGGGACCAGGATTGGGAGAGATATCCCCAGAAGCAAGGAGGAGAAGCATGGATAGAAAGAGAATATGTGCAGATGATTTGTAGGGGTGTGATTTAGTGCAGGCGATATAGCTGTTTGGTGTCAGAGGACGCAGGTAAGAAAGGAGTTCATGTGAACTGAGAAGTGGGGACGGAAGGAGAAATGGAGATATATGAATAGAGTTAGAGACATACTGAGGCTGGTAAAAAGAAGTGCATAATTTATTTATTTATTTTAGCTAACCACAATAAACCTGGCATGGCTGGTTAACCCCCTTCATTGCCTTAGGGATTAGCCACTAAGGTAATGAAGTGGGCTTTAAATGCATTTGTCCTGCCTCTGATGCATGCCGGGGGGCTCCGATGCTAGTATTAATGGTATCAGCTCCAGAGAGAGACCCCCGGCATCAATCCCAGGCATGAAAAAGGCCTGATTTTTCTAAGTTCCTTTCCGCCGCTTACTGCATGACCCCCGTAATATTGAATATACTCTGCAACATGAATGCGGCATGAATGCAGTATGAATGCGGCATGAACGCGGTGAAGTACGTGACATTCGGAAAAAATCGCCGAAAAAATTCGGAGATGTTGGAGAATAAAGGGGGCCGCGGCTGTAGATCATACAGTTATTTGGTTCTGGTTGCTGCCCATCACGTGCATTATATCCTGGATTCAGGGGCGTTACACCTTTAATTTTCTGCAAACCTGTATTACCTTTGCAGTGTGTCTTATCCTGTAACAGCTGGAGAGATCTGGAAGGTACAGAAGTGTCAATACTTTGTGTGTTTACTTATATATTGACCCATTCTGACTAACGTGCCATGTTTGCTGCAATTCTATACTTTCATTTTGTTTATTTTAAAAATCCCTTGTTATCAAATCAGGGATTTTCAGCGTCTGAATTTGTGCTAAATGTGTGAGCTCCGTGGCCTGGGTAACCTCGCGGGTTTGCAGATGTAATTGTTCTCCTGTTTTCTCTCCCTCTTGTATCTCTCACCTTCTTATTCTTTCTGTCTCTCAAAACTTCACTAAAAAACACGCTGACAAACACATGTATCTTGGTTTTCTTTACGTGCATTTTATCATGGATTTGAACGCCTTTTATTTTAATGGCTTATTGAGTTTTGTTCTGTTGATTTACCACAGTTTACTGATGGAGTCAGCTTGACAAATAACATCTGTATGGGCCACAAATGAAACCTTTGTAACTTGGAAGGACCAATATACAGTATTTATTGAAGAAAAATTCACATTATGTTTATTTGTGAATTCTTTGTGTTGCTATTTATTCTCAGGTGCTAGGAATGCTGACTATATGTCTGCAAAACACTCTTGGAAACATACACATGTACACACACAGTTAATAGTATACAGTAGATAATCCGGACTCATGCAAGAAAACTATGACAAACCGTTATCTTCAATCAGTATATTTTATGTCAGTAGAAAAAATGCATACAAAGTTAAAAACTACTATCAAAACTCAACTACAGATGTGGCAGAAATAGACACGGAAAACCAATTATCTCCAGAACTGAGGCTTTCCTAGCATCGACAAAACGCACGAGGAGGAGATCTAAAATAGCCGCAGGGTGTCTGACGTCATCAACATCCAACAGCTGATTCACATCTCACGATCATCAGGAAAATTCAATGAGAGCCCGCCGCTATAGTAAGGCCGTAATTATACCAGAAATTGCGCACAAAGGCGCAACGCCGCTCAGCTTCAAAACAAAATAATCAAATGCAATGAAAGCGTACATACCAATCGCGACGGTAGTGCCGTGACATGCTGCAAAGCTTCTTTCTCATGAAGAAATTTGAGATGTGTTTTTCACAGGCTACGGCCGTATCATGTGATTGGCACGGCCAATCACAGTGCATCTTAAACAAACCAGGAAGTGATTGAACTGGTCATTTCACCTCTGCAGTAGTGCTACAGATCACTTCTGCATGTGCACATGTACAGTAGCGCCGCTACGTCGCTACGATGACATCACCGTATCACTCTGCAGCTCTGCTGTTTCTGGTATTATTGAGGCCTGAAGAATCCTGGTTGCTTAGTAGGTTGTCATGACATTTAAACCAGGAAGTAAACAACCTTCTTGTTCCTCTAGCGGGAACTCTGATCGTAGGTTTGTTACATAGAGGAATAATCATAGAAAGGCATTAGTTCAAGGGGATATAAATATACAATAACAGATACAATGAGTAACTCATAGCTTAACCCTTTACTCAAACATCTACAGTGGCGACCAACTTTATTCGAAGTTGGCTAGTTCCGCGAATTTTGGAATATCCCGGTGATGTGCGGTTTAGTAACGTTTTCTCCCGGGGTATATTGCGTTATATCGCGCCCGTGATTTAAGCATTTTATTCCCGCTGGCTGCAATACTGCAATGCCGTGTAAAAACGTATGGGGGCGTTTGCGAGCTGTTGTCTTTGAAGCCGAGAAATTCATGAATTGTAATGCAGTATATACTGTATATATACAGTATATACTGTATAACAACAAACCCTATAACCCCTAACATACACATACAGTACTGTATATGCACATAAATGATACTATGGGCCGGCGGGGGCGAGATGTGTTTGCAGCAGAGAGAGATCCACTGCTCTCTCTGCGTAAACATCTGCACATTAAAAATGATTTAAAATACATTTTTATTCATAGTGTACATGTGCAGGGGGTCTCCGGAGCTGAACCGCGTTGGTTTCAGGTCCGGGGACCCCCTGCTCCCCGAGATACAGCCCCCTTTATGAGGTGCCGGTATCCCTCTGCATTTAAAGGTCCCGATCTCGTGACCGCGGCATGTAAACCAAGCAGAGGGATACCGGCACCCCCTAAAGGGGCCTGTATCTTGGGAAGCAGGGGGTCCCCGGACCTAAAACCAAAACGTTTCTGCTCCGGAGACCCTCTGCACATCTACACTGTGAATAAAAAACATATATAAATAAAGAATCGTTCCTTACCTTAGCGGCTATGTGCTACGGTAACGAAGCAGCATTTCTGTATTTTAATAATATTGTACAGTGAGCAGGGGGTTCCCGAGCCAGAAATTAATGCTCAGGGGACCCCTGCTCCTGCACAATATTATTAAAAATACAGAAATGCTACCATCTTTGGGCCTCCTCCTTCCATCACTCAGGTAAGTGAAACATCTCAGGTAAGTGAAACATCTGTTACATGTGAGCGGACGAGGGTTTTCTTACCGGGGGGAGTCTTTATGCACGCCACTCGAGATCCTCTCCTCTGAGCCGAGCTCCCTCCCCAGCTCTTTAATTTCCGCCTGCAGTAAAGTTTTGGCAGGTGGCAGACACGAGGTGGGAAGGAAATCCAGCCTGGAACGCAGGAGAACCCCGAAATGTTGCCCCCTGCTTCTTCCCGCACTAACATCCTTCCATGTTAGGGGTCTCTTTACTCTATCCCCACTTTACTAGTGATATAATATCCCCTCTTCCCACCCCTCCCCTCCCTGCTATTATTATCTGTAAATTGTGTTTTGCACATGTGGAGATGAAAGGGTTAACCAGGCAAATAATAAAGGTATTATGCCCTGGTTAACCCTAAACCGTGTTGGGACAGAAGGTGTTAAAATATATTGACCCTATAATACCAGGTTTTCCCCTACACTACATTCTAAAGCATAGGATCTCTGAGGCTTTTCATCTCTGGGCTTCTCATAGAAATGAGGCAGCCTCTGCAGGGTGCCTCTGAAGCTGGAGATAAAAAATCCCTCAGCTTATTCAACCTTAACATATTTACATGTTATAGGATTCAGGACAGGAAAGGTTTCCTGGCTGTACATTTTAAAACACCATACAATACGTTGTTGCTTGTGCAACAATTATAAATCGTATATGTATGTTGATGGTTTCTTTTTATCTAGCTGCACTCCAAAAATTAGAGTGCTAACTTTTTCCTCCCGTGAGTTATCCACTTAATTGAACGGCTTGTAATGTGGTCTGTGGTTTGACCTGGTTCCCATCTATACTTCAAAGCGACCAACCATTCATAGGCACACTTCTTCACTTGGCGATTGGGACAGCGCTAGAGGCTTCCCCTTGTGTCACAAACATAGTAAGCACATTTTCGTTCATTCATTCTACAGCAGCTAGCGGCTAAGCTGCAAAATAGGGACAATAACGATAGTGTAGGGGAAAACATGTTATGATGGGGACTGTGACGGTGGAGGGGTGCCAAGCGAGGAATAAAGGGGTCACCCCCATTAGGCACCCCCTTCCACCATCTGGGATGTAAGGGGTTAACCAGAAATGTACGTATAATACATATGTTCCCCTGCTTCATAACCAAAAGGTATGTCCCTTGGTTATCGTATTCCCACATTTAGAGGGAATGAATGTATTTTTATTCCCCTGCCTCATGGCAAACTGTTTTATTTGCTAGATGTGTATATTGGTACAATTATTGGAGTTTGTACCTTTGCAGTGTATGCAGCAACCACATACACAGGGATCCAGACGTGAGGGAAAGGGTTAATGGTAATTTTGTGTTTATGGCCCTTTGTCCCTTTTCCCGCCTTTGCAGGCTCCATTTTGCAGTCTCTCCATAGGTCGCAATTACAGCCCCATGTAACCGTATGGAGATTCCACGATTTGGGCCCGTTATCATAGAAGACCTGCAGGTGGCGCCCGAGAGGAGGAGCGGCGGTTCCCCGTTGAAAGTCAATGGAGCCATTCATTTCAATGGGGATTCCTCGACTCAGACCTTCAGGAACGGGTTGGCAGCCATCCAAGCAACAGACCGCAAACGCGGAAACAATGTTAAAAGAGAGCTTTGATCATTACCCGGTCACGTTCAGGTGTAATTGGCGTGGGAAACTTAGGTTCTAGGGCACCCCGGAATAAAGTTCCTTTTTCTCCTAGACCCTAGGAACCCCCTCACTCGACCCCGATGGGGTCCGGCAATCAATGACCCCAGTAAGGGGTCGCGCTCGCAACAAGGGTCGCGCCATTGACTTCGGAGGTAAAACCCGTGAGTAAAAACGACTAAGTCAAAATATGCAGAAACCTGAAACCCATAACTCCGGTTCTGTTCAACCTAGAGGGCTGGGATTTGGATACCAGGTCATCATTCTGGCATGATTGCATGGGAAATATCACCCCTCTCGGGGCAACAGAACCGAGTCAGGGTAAGTGTAAAGTTTGGGTTTCTGCCATTGACTTGCATGGCAGAAAAAAGCCACTTTTGTATTGTACTTTTAAACTGTGTTTTTGTAACTCCGGTCCGGTGGGTCGCAGCGAGTTGAAACTTGGCCACCATGGAGAGTCCCCTCCAGCATGAGGGTCTGGCAAATTTTAGCCCACTCGGCCCAGCCGAACGGAGTATTTTAATATATTTAGATATTAAGGAATGTATTGTATTTTGGGTCTGGTATAGAAGCCAGCAAAGAATACTGGCTCTGCTAAATGTTAATGCTCAGGGGGCGACCCTTTCTCTACAAAAGACCCCCTGATCAAAGGATTCATCACTCCCATAGTGTACAATAGGGCGGAGAAATGCAGAGTTTGAGTTTGAGTGCTACAATTCACACTTACAGACAAAGGATTTCCTGACAGGATCCACGTCTGGTAGACTTTCAGGTGCCCTGACTTTAGTGTGGGGCTAGAGAAATGAGAGCCAGATGTGCGCATGTGCCAACAAATTGGGGGCATGGTCCAACAATGTTTCCCACGTTAGCTGGCAAAGAGTGATTGGGTGCAGATAATTGTCACCCAATGGCAAGTTTGCCAGCAGTTCCTGCAACCAGGCAAAGGGCTTCACGGTATGCCAAGGGTCATGCGCTAACTTCCTACTTAACCCACTTACTGCTGCGACAGACTTTATTCTAACAAATCACCGGTTTGTTCCTGGCAGGTACCTGAAATGTGACACTGTTCACCTGGAGCATGGGGGGATGCCCGGCTGACGCGCGGCTGATGTGTTAATTTATAATGGTTCAGGATTTATTAGGCTGCAATGTTTCGCGTGTCCGCCAGATGGCATAAATGCATGAATTGTAATGCAGTATATATATATACTGTAACAACCCCTATAACCCCTAACATACAGTACTATACACATACAGTACTGTACAGTATATGCACATCAATGATACTATGGGCCGGCGGGGGCGAGATGTGTTTGCAGCAGAGAGGGATCCGCTGCTCTCTCTGCGCAAACATCGGCACATTAAAAATTATTTAAAATACATTTTTATTCATAGTGTACATGTGCAGGGGGTCTCCGGAGCTGAACCGCGTTGGTTTCAGATCGGGGGACCCCCTGCTCCCCGAGATACAGACCCCTTTATGAGGTGCCGGTATCCCTCTGCATTTGAAGGTCCCGATCACGTGACCGCGACCTGTAAACAAAGCAGAGGGATACCGGCACCCCCAAAAGGGGCCTGTATCTCGGGGAGCAGGGGGTCCCAAGACCTAAAACCAAAACATTTCTGCTCCGGAGACCCTCTGCACATCTACACTGTGAATGAAAAGCATATATAAATAAAAACTCATTCCTTACATTAGCGGTTATATGTTACGGTAACGAAGCAGCATTTCTGTATTTTAATAATATTGTACAGTGAGCAGGGGGTTCCCTGAGCCAGAAATTAATGCTCAGGGGACCCCCTGCTCCTGCACAATATTATTAAAAATACAGAAATGCTGCTTCATTATCATAGCGTATAGCCGCTAAGGCAATGAAGGGGTTAACCCACCGTGCCCGCTTTATTGTGGGTAGCGGGGATGGGTGAAGGGGGTATTTGGCCCTTTCCCCCTCCACCGCAGCACCACCCCCACCGGCACGCCCCCCCCCCCTGCAGCCACATGCCTCACCAATCATCCCCAAGGTAAGGCTGATTTATGTATATGTGTAGTGTGTGTGTGTGTGTGTGTGTGTGCAGTGTGTGTCAGTGTGAGCAGTGTGTGTGCAGTGTGTGCAGTGTGTGCAGTGTGAGCAATGAGCAGTGTGTCAGTGTGTGCAGTGTGAGCAATGAGCAGTGTGTCAGTGTGTGCAGTGTGAGCAATGAGCAGTGTGTGTGCAGTGTGCAGTGTGTGTCAGTGTGAGCAGTGTGTGTGCAGTGTGCAGTGTGTGTCAGTGTGAACAGTGTGTGTGCAGTGTGCAGTGTGAGCAATGAGCAGTGTGTGTCAGTGTGTGCAATGAGCAGTGTGTGTGCAGTGTGCAGTGTGTGTGCAGTGTGAGCAATGAGCAGTGTGTGTGCAGTGAGTGTATGCAGTGTGTGCAGTGTGTGCAGTGTGTGCAGTGTGTGCAGTGTGATTTATTTATTTATTTAGATTTATTTATTAATTGTGGGGCTGCTGTGCGTGAATTTTTTTTATTGTGGATAGCGGGGGTGGGTGAAGGGGGTATTTGGCCCTTGGTTTGAGTTTAGGACTTGCGGGGGGGATGCGGGTGCACTTAACCCCTTCACGACCATAGCAGTTAATACCGCTACGGTCGTGAAGGGGTTAAGTGCACCCGCTAACCCCCGCAAGCCCTAAACAACCACCGTTGGGGCTAATACCCCCTTCACCCACCCCCGCTACCCACAATAAAAAAATTCACACACAGCAGCAGCACAATTAATAAATAAATCTAAATAAATAAATAAATACATGAATAGAAATAAATACATTTAAAATACATTTTTATTCATAGTGTAGATGTGCAGGGGGTCTCCGGAGCTGAACCGCTTTGGTTTTAGGTCTGGGGACCCCCTGCTTCCCGAGATACAGGCCCCTTTATGGGGTTCCGGTATCCCTCTGCTTGGTTTACATGCTGCGGTCACGTGATCGGGATCTTTAAATGCAGAGGGATACCGGCACCTCATAAAAGGGCCTGTATCTCGGGGAGCAGGGGTGAGTTTAGGACTTGCAAGGGGGTTGCGGGTGCACTAAACCCCTTCACGGCCGTAGCAGTTAATACCGCTACGGTCATGAAGGGGTTAACCCCTCCCGCTACCCCCCCGCAAGCCCTAAACAACCATCGTTGGGGCTAATACCCCCTTCACCCACCCCCGCTACCCACAATAAAAAAAATTCACACACAGCAGCCGCCCAAAAAATAAATAAATAAATCTAAATAAATAAATAAATACATGAATATAAATAAATACATTTAAAATACATTTTTATTCATAGTATAGATGTGCAGGGGGTCTCCAGAGCTGAACCGCTGTGGTTTTAGGTCCAGGGACCCCTGCTCCCCGAGATACAGGCCCCTTTAGGGTGTGCCGGTATCCCTCTGCTTGGTTTACATGCCGCGGTCACATGATCGGGACCTTTAAATGCAGAGGGATACCGGCACCTCATAAAGGGGCCTGTATCTCGGGAAGTAGAGGTTCCCCGGACCTGAAACCAACGCGGTTCAGCTCCGGAGACCCCCTGCACATCTACACTATGAATAAAAATGTATTTTAAATAATTTTTAATGTGCCGATGTTTGCGCAGAGAGAGCAGCGGTTCTCTCTCTGCTGCAAACACATCTCGCCAGGGGACGGCCTATAGTATCATTGATGTGCATATACAGTACTGTATGTGTATGTTAGGGTTTATAGGGGTTGTTGTTATACAGTATATACTGTATATATACAGTATATACTGCATTACAATTCATGAATTTCTCGGCTTCAAAGACAACAGCTCGCAAACGCCCCCATGCATTTTTGAACGGCATTGCAGTATTGCAGCCAGCGGGAATAAAATGCTTAAATCACGGGCGCGATATAACGCTATATACCCCGGGAGAAAACGATACAAAACCGCACATCACCGGGATATTCCGAAATTCGCGGAGCTAGCCGAGTTAGAATAAAGTTGGTCGCCACTGTATATACAGCTTAAAGCCGTTATAGCGCGATCCGCTATCACGCAAATCGCATATAACGAAGTTTTCAGGTGGCTCCCGTTTTTTTTTTTATTAAAAAAAAAAAATTGGGGGGGGGGGGTTTGGGCAAAATTGGAACAAAACATTAATAAAAGCTTAAAATAAAATAAAAACACAAACCCACCAAACAGCACAATATAACAGAAGAATACTGTATAAGTGAATAGGACATAAGCTGAAGATCTCCTGCCTCTCCTCTTTATGGGATTGTGCTGCCTCTGCCACTGCTCTGTGGGTGGCTGTGGGTGCTATTTGCGGGCTGTGGGTTCTGTGCGATGTGTGCACTTTGTTGGAACTCTGTGTGCTGTGTGAGTTTTGGGCGCTCAAGGCCATGATCACAAAGCACCCTACCACTTCAAAGCCAGCATCTTTCATGTTAACCAAAAGACCACACATAATTACCCCCCCTGCTCACACAGTACCTCCCCTACTTATAGTACCCCCCCTCTCTCACAGTATCCCCCCCCTGTTCCTCCCGGCCCCCTCCCCTGCCTGTGAATTGCTGACGTGCTGCAGGAATTGGATCCCGACTCCTCCCAGGAGTTTATGACCAGTAAGAAAATTAAACAGGTTCCTGGGGATCTTCCCCCTCCCCAGTGATCACCACCTCCTGTCACAGAGACCCGTCCCCCCCCCCCCCCCAGGTTGCTCCCCTATTTTGTGGCTTCCAGGTGAGGTGTCTATGTGCGTATGTGTGCCTGTGTGTGCCTGTGTGCGTCTCTGTCCAATATTCCTGTTCATGGGGGGGTCCCCAATTGCTGCGCTGAAGCTTTGTGCCTTGCTATTGCTTGGGTTAAATGCCTGTGTTTTGGGTTGTGAATCACACAGAGTTTGGGTCTCCTTGTAATGAATTTGTGTTAATCACAGGATATTCCAGGCGTGACACACTTCAATGTGCGCGGATTTTGATTATATAAATAAGCATGTTATATAAACAGCAGAGTGATAAATGTCATTCAGAAGTTTGGAGGGTTTGACGTGACCCCAAAACATATGGCAGTTTGTCCCCATGTGAGGCTCTGGTTCCCTGGTCTGCAGTTTCAGGCTCTGAATGGAGCAGGCTGGGGCACAGTCTCACACTTACACACACACACACACTGACACACACACACACACTGACACACACACACACTAACACACACTGTTAAACACTGACACACACACAGTCCGCCCATACTGTCTGTGTAGTGTTTCACAATAGCCACGAACAGCGCATGTGTCTGGATGTGGAGAGCATTGCACATGGCTCATGTAATCAAAGCAGGGATGCCACAGTCTCTTCTTTGAAACCCGATCCCATGCACATGCGCAGTGCGATTGTAACACAGCAGTGATATGCTGGGCATTCCTAACATTAACAGAGACCGGGAGAAGAGCTGCCAGATGCCAGATAAGAGCTGTGTGCGGTTGCCGCTGCCCCACCGGGTCTGGGAATGCTGGGAGAGTTCTCAGCTTTCCCCCTCCGGTGGATGCGGTAGCACTGATGCGGCGGCCATTTCTATTTATATTTTTGTTTTTGCGGTGGCGGCCATTTTGTTTTTTCACGACCCCGTTACTAACGCGGTGGTCTCGGGTGGAACCCGAGGACCGCGCTATAACGGGGTTAAGCTGTATATATCAAGCGTATGAGGGGAACTGGGGGATATTTTGTGCCACAGACGTTTTGGAGACAAACGGGAGACAAAAATATAAAGACAATTACAATATGTTTCACATATAGAGATTATTTCATGTTATTGCCCACATCGCTTTGTGCGTGTGGCCAATTCTGCGAAATGAGGGTTTCCCCACATGCGGCATCCTGCATGTGTAACCCCCCTCCTAAGGGGTTCTAGCTGGTTAGTTGATGCTGGGCCACACTGTGTTTTGCTAAAGGGGTCCTGACGTCACAATAGAGTATTTCGGATAGAAGGAAGGTTCTGGAGAGTCAGGTTCCCAGAGGACAAGAGCCACATGGGACAGTAGATAGGGGTGTATTTATGAAGTAATTAAACATTCCAGGCCCCCCTTATTTATTATGTTGTAGGTACAGATGCAGCGGACGTTATTCGAACAGCCGTTTTCGTGTGCCCTGCTGTATTCCACGGAGCATTCACGCTGCAAATCACACATGTTTTTACAGCGGTTGATTTGTTTAAATTTCATGGATTCTGATTTCTTTGAGTGCAATTCTTCACATATCCTGTGCTACTGTGTTAATTTGCAGTTGTTTAAAAACCAGAACACTAAAATGCCATTTTCTGCACTCGATAAAAACGCGAGTCAACAAGCCTTTTTAGGTGGGTAAGATTAGAAGAAATCACATGACATGGGTATTCCGGGTATACAATGTGTGAAATGTTCAAATAACGGCCGCTGCATCTGTAGGGACAGTGCCCTTTAAGTTAAGATCCCAGAAGATTGCTAGTGGAATCCATCAGGTCACAGAGAGAGGAAAGCGACATAGATACATAGTTACTGCACCGACACACTTTATTCGAGCAAATACCCAGTATGTACCTGGCAGATACCTGGAATGCGCCGCTCCTCACCTCTGACAAGCCCCGTTGCGTTTGCCTTCCCAGCCTGGGTTCATGCCTGGCTGACGGGCGGCTGATCTGTTAAATGATAATGATTAGGATTTAATAGGCTGCAATGCTTCGCGTGTCTACCAGATGGCATAAATTCACGAATTGTAATGCAGTATATATATATACTGTGCAGTATTGCAGCCAGCGGGCATAAAATGCTTCAATCCCTGCTTGGAAAATAACCCAATGCACTCGGGCAGAAAACAGTCACAAACCTCAATACACCCGGGTATACCCGAATTCGTGGGACTAGCCGAGCTCGAATAAAGAGTGTCGCCAGTGTACATATATAACTATGCCACAGAGGGACTCAGACAGAGGATTCCCAGTTGCCAGCGGATCGGCTATAACACCAGGTCCATATCAGTATTTGGTTCAGCCTGTATTGAAGTTTCAGTTACCAGACAGGACAAAGGTATAATCTTCACCGGCATCGGACCAATCAGGATCTCAGTAAGGGTCCAGCTCAAATTTGGTGTTACAGAACTTACACTGAAAAACAACGGGGTCCGGGTCCAATACCAGTAAAGAAACTAAGCAGATATACCTCTCTCTGAGTGTTATGACTGGGCACTTAAAGAAGCACAGTGTTCATGAATATCACCAAATAAAGATGATTTTGTACTAAAAATGTTTCTTGTGCCCATTACTTTCACCCTTGCTACCTCATCACTCAGCCGGCCTGAATACTGCACCCTGAGTAAAGGTAATCCATGCTGAGTAGCCAAATATTTTACTCCGATGTAATCTCCCTAGAAGCCGGGCCGGGAGGTTTACATATGTTAGGTATGTCATACTGTAATAAAGTTTTCTACATTTCTACCGCTTAAGGACAAAAGGGAAGCCTAGAAATAACTTTAACTAGATACAGATAACCGTTCTTATTCTTATACATATACTGTATAAGAAAATAGGAACATGAAAAGATTGTATCAGTGCTATAAGCTATCATTCTTTGTTATTTAATACACAAATGTAGTAAGGGTTATTGTTTCTACTAATAAAACAACATATCCCTTTGTAACACAGAATGCCATACAGTTTCCATAGGATTCAGTAGCAGTGATAACACAGAATATCACAGCATACTGTATGCCACCATAACTGTATACTGGCGCACCTGTGATCATTGTACACACTCACAGGGCTGTGTAACTTTATATCTAGGAGAAACAGACAATACATGAGTTAGGGTCCAGTACATCCCTGCAGATTCAAATTGGCTTTTTCACGTATCAGATGGAGTCATTGTTACAGAGTTTTTTTAGGGATTACATAATGTGGCTCAAGGCTTGCACTGATTAATGAAAGAACTGTTTTTCAGTATTGTACAACAAATACAGTGCAACAGAAAAAGTGAGCACTCTACTTGTAAGACAGGGCAGCGTGACATAAGGCCAGGTGCCCCTTCCCTTAAGGTTATGTGCTGTAAGGCCAGTGCGAGGGGTTAAGGAAGGGGTACTTAAGGCAAAGTGGAGGTTTCCTAGCTTCCTCTTTCTTCTAATCTACTAGAGCGAAGTCCCATCCACCCACACTGTTTTTTCAACATGAGAGATGTCAGCATTGGAAGAAAAGACCAGGATTTTTGCTTTGTTTTGTAACAGCTTGGGGAATGTTACTTTGGGAGAGGGACTCAGTTATAATTGGTTCCTGGAGGGAGGTCGTAGACCTCAGAAGTATTTAGTTTTTGAAGGCGGTACCATTCCAGGCGGAATGGCCTGAATGGTGATGACCTTCCAGATGGAATTTGGGGAAGGCGGTGCAATTTCACACTAGGCTCGGTTGGTGTGATGGTGACCTTCCGATGAGGGCTCTGTGCATTCAGACTAAGGTACTGAAGGGCTAGGTGAGCACGAGCTGAGCGTATCCCTCAAGCTCAGGTAGGTGTGAAATAGAGCAATCTGTACAGGTCCCTAGTTCGGGATAAATATGAGATATTTATCTGTTGTAATAAATAAAGCTGTGGCCGTTAATTTCTCCCAAGAACTTATATGGTGCTTTTATTTGCAATGGGAGAGGGATTAAGCTCGAGGCATGGGTAAGTCAAAAAATCCCTGGACTTCTAAGGAAGGGGCTGCATGAATTTAGGTCGAGGGGTCCACCCCTAAGGTGCCATGATGTCAGGCCAGAGGGGGGGGGGTTAAGTAAGGGGTACTTAGGGCAAGGGTGAGGAATTCTAGCTTCCTTTTTTTCTAGGATATACTGGACTGAAGTCCAACACACCCACCCTGTTTTTAGGCATGATTGATGTCGATTTAGAAATGAAAGGTCAGGTTTCGTCTCTGTTGTTGTCGCAGCTTGGGGTATGTGTTGGCGGGAGTAATATTACTCTGGGAGGGGGACTATTTAGTTGGGAAAGATGGTACCATTCCAGGCTGGGGGCTGGAATGGTGGTGACTTCTGGATGGAATTTGGGGCAGGACGTTTCATTCCAAACTAGGCTCGGTTGTGAGGTGGTGACAATCCGGGAATCTGTGCATTTAGACTAAGGTACTGAATGGCTAGATGAGTACGAGTTGAGGGTATCTCTCGATCTCCGGTAGGTGTGAGCAGAGCAATCTGTATAGGTCCCTAGTTGGGGATACATATGAGATATTTATCTGTTGTAATAAATAAAGCTGTGGCCGTTAATTTCACCCAATAAGTTGTACAATGTGTTTATTGGGAATGAGAGAGGGGTCCAGCTCGAGGCGTGGGTAAGTCATGTTTCCTATATCTGTATGTGACAGATTTTCTGGCCTAGCCTGACCCACCCAATCTCACATTGGCCCCTGTGGTCTAACCAGTCCCCATTACATGGTCGTGTCTGGTGGTGCACCTGTTGGCAACAGAACTCCTGAGTCTCCCGCATGATGTTGTGTGGGGATTGCCAACCCAGACAGGCAGTTGAGGTAGTGTTCGTGAGTCCTACCTATATCCAGTGCAGCGCCTCCACCTCATCAGGATCCCTGCGTCTACGTGGGGATGATTCTGATGAGGAACTCCTCCGTGGTGCCATCATGTGTAGAGTAAGTTCAGGCCCACACATGAAGATGTCTTTCATCAAGGTTGCTTTATTGTGGCTTACGGTGCAGGCCAACTGCCTCATCCAGTGAGTTCTCTAGCCACACATCTTGCTGTGTTATCCTTTCAAAGGTACACCCTCCCAATGGAGTGGGATCCCCTCTCCCCTCAGGGAGATCACCCCTGTGCCAGGTACCTGGACACAGTATTGTTTGAACAGCTAGATGTCTCTTAACATAACTTAAGGCCACTAGTTAAAGCACTAGTGTACCATCGACTTCCAAGTCTCAACACAGACTTGCTCCTTCTCCAACACACACACAACTTTGAACAGTGCTGTGCCTTATATCTCTCAGGAGGCAGGCACATCTCTGATGTCACTAACGGTGGACTCAGAGTATGTAGCCACTCCCATCCACACATAGGGCACCTCACCAGGGTGTGAGGGCAAACCTCCATGATTACTGCTGGCATCCCTGTAACTTACCAGGTTTACTGCCAGCAGGAGAGAAAACTGCAGTCCATTTTACAGCATGGCTACATGTATAACCTGAAAATCTGGGTTTCCCAATATGCTGCTTCCTCCACCTTTGACCCAGCTGGCATATTATCATACGTATGCAACTCATCACCCTGTGCCAAAGGGAGTGGGAAGGAAAATGAAGAATGGTTCAACCTGTTTAATGCACATTAATATCACACAAAGGTTACGGAGCAAACTGATTTATCCTATCACCCATTGAAGCAACAATTAAAAATTTATTTTTCAAAAGCTTTATTTGTCTGTTTTTAAAGGCATCAAAGATCAGGATTTTAGGCCTTACTGTACTTATGTCCCTGGTATTGGGTCACTCTTATGCACATTTAAATCTCCCTCTCCTTTCGTGCCACAACAAACACAAGGTGATCATAATCCAAAAGATCTGATTTCTTCTTACTGCTAAACACATCTAAGCTCTGGATGATATAACCTGTGTCACTGAGAGCCTGACGCAAGAATTCTTCATCGTATGTCAGAGCATGCAGTGTGTGCTCACCCAGCTTGAAATATGACATATTGAGAAGGCCAAACAGTAAGAGATACCCCTCCACTTTTAGCAGTGATGACATGTTCTTCAGGATGCTGCGATATTCATCTTGGTGTTTGCTAAAAACTTCCAAGCATCCACAGCTAAGCAGACAGTCCACTTGGGGTAACACAACGGGTTCTGATGGGTTGGCTTTTGTGAGGTCACATTTTAGCACACGCGTCACTGCTCTTCTTGTTTTATCTTCCTTTTCTTGCCAATCCTCACTGAAAAACAGTAGAAATAATGATGTTAGCATAACCTTATGTCACATATACAGATGTAGTCATGTTATTGACCATCTCCCCATTGTGCCCTTGGCCAAGTCTACTAAATAAAGGTTTCTCACACTGCAGCGTTATGCATAATATGTATGTCCCACTGTAATAAAGTTTGCTACATTTGTACAGTACCCCTTCAGTACAAGAGAAGCGTGCCTTGAAATAACTTCAATTAGATACAGATAACCTCTTGTATTCTTATATGTAAGTCCTCGTCCAGGCTGAGAGCGACTGAGCCGTGCCGTGAGAGCAGGGGTGATTAGTGTCCAGTGTAGGTGTGCGCGGGGGGAGGGAGGTGCGTGCCGGAAGCATGCCCATGAAGTCACATGAGCGGTTCACCCTCATTGGCTGAACCGTGCATGTGACCAGGGCAAGCGGGACAATATCAAAAGATTTGTCTTGGTAATCGGGGAGCGCTCACGGACACCTGCATCCGCACACTCAGGACAAACACATTGTCACAATGTGTTTGATCCCACTAAGCACGAGTGCGCACGCGCGCTCAGCTGCACCCTGGACACGATTTAAGAATAGAGGAACATGAAAATATTGTATCATTGCTATCAGTTATAATTCTTTATCATTAAATACACAAATGTACTAAGGGTTATTGTTCCTTCTAATAAAAAAACATATCCCTTTGTAACACAGAATGCCATACAGTTTCCATAGGATTCAGTGGCAGTGATAACACAGATTATAGGCTAAAGCCGTAAAATTCAGGGAATTATTGAAAAACCTGCTCTCTGATTGGTTAAAATTCCGGGCATTATCCACAGTAATGCCCTGAATTTCAGCAGCTTGCAAAATGCAGTTTTCAATCTGTTTATTTCCAGCCAATCAGCTTTCAGAACAGCTAAGACAGGGCAGGGGATTAGTTTGAATTAAGTAAAAGATCTGAGACATGGCAGGGGATTGGTCAAAAAATATTAGTCACGGTTTGACTCCTCCCCCTCCCGAGCTGACTGAGATTTTCTGAGCGGATTCAGTTGAATTGGGGGGAGGGGGAGGAGACTGCAAAGAAGTAAATGTGTTGTGTATAGAGGTTTAGTGTTGTGTGTGTGGGGGGTGTAGAGGTGCTGTGTTGTGCTGTGCTGTGTTGTGCTGTGTTGTGTGTAGAGGGAGGGAGAGTGCAAAGTTTAGTAAGTGGCTGCATTTTTGATTGCTGCTGCAGTGTGTGTGTTGTACTTTTGTATGTGAAGCAGCAGTTTGTGTGAGTGTAGAACTGATGTGTGTGTGTGTGTGTGTGTGTGTGTGTGTGTGTGTGTGTGTGTGTGTGTGTGTGTGTGTGTGTGTGTGTGTGTGTGTGTGTGTGTGTGTGTGTGTGTGTGTGTGTGTGTGTGTGTGTGTGTGTGTGTCTGTGTGTGTGAGAAAAATTTTAATTGTAATGTAGTGTTTGTTCTTCGTAGGAGAAGTGTTATTGTGTAGTACCATAATGGTTTTGATAACCTTCTAATTATTTTGTATAATCCGTTCATCATGTGTGTTGTATATTTAATTGTATAATATATATTATATATATATATTTCTATTATATATATAGAGATAATATATATATATAATATATGAGAGAAAAAGAGAAAAAAAACAGGGCGCAACCTAGTGGCATTAAGTAACAACCAATGATTTTATGGAACCTTAAAAAAAAAAAGACAAATGCCCACTCCAAAACAAATTCAAACGGGAAAATAAACAAGCAGATGAGAGATTTGGACCTTAATAAAGCCCCGGTAGCATGTCGGAACAGCAATCGAGTCTTCTCCTAAAACGTGTTGCGCAGTCTCCTTCCACCGGAAAATGACGTCCTCCCGGCGTGTGGCCCCGGCAACATGAAAATCCCTCCGGGAGCACTCAGGACTCGCATACATTCGTGATGGCTTTGCTGCCACCACCAGGAATAGTGGAATTCTGCACGCTCCTTGGATCTGGCTTGCGCTCTCCAATACTGCATCCGGGCCGTCACTGAGTTTCAGTTGGGAAAGTGCCTCTCCTCCGTCTCAAGCCCACGCCCTAAGGGTTCGTCCATCAAGGGATGGACTTCCCATGCCGGGGGGGATAATCTAATATATCAGTACAAAAGATAAATATCTATATTAAACAAATATATACTAGATGTCTCTAAAAAACCCAAAAAATTAAAATATAGGGTCATTATGTGTGTATGTTGTGTGTATATTACTGTATTTAAGGCTATATGTAAAAACAGGGATTGTTATATTGCTCAGGACTTATTTTTCAAAAAGGTTTAAACCAGTAACAGGGTGAGTATGTTTTGAGGGGCTATTTAGAGTCAGGGTGTCCCATTAGTCGGTTAACAGCAATCAAGGCCTTTTTTCTGAGGCCAGCAAGCCTGGCCCGTGAGTATTAAAAAACTATAATAAAAAACCCCTGATGGAAGTAATCCTTGATGACGAAACGCGGATTAGGGCGTGGCTGCGACGGGAGGAGGCACTTTCCCCACTGAAATTCAGGCATGCGGAGCAGTATTGGAGAGAGGGAAAGCCAGAATCAGGAAAAGAGCGGGCAGACTCTCACTTATTCTGGTGGTGCGCTTGCAGCAGCCAGAAACGGAAGTAGGCGGAATCTAGGGCTCCCGGAGGGATTTTTTTCACTTGTTGCGGGGCAACCCACGCCGGGAGGGACGTCATTTCCGGTGAAGGAGGGGAAACTGCGCAACAAGGGTGTAAGGAGGAAAGACTCGATTGCTGTTCCAGACGCTACAGGAGGCTTGATGAGGGCCCCAATCCTCATAAACTGCTGTGATTTTCCGTTGATGGAGTTGGGCATTTGTCTGGTTTTTTAATGTTCCATTTAAAAATCATTGTTTTGAATTTAATTGCACAGGTGTATCGGGCCTGTTTTTTTCTTTTTTTTTCTCATAGTATTTCAAGGGAGTGTGATCCCTGTCAAAAGGGCTTTTTGCCTGTTACCTGGGATGCAATTATTGGAAAACGGGGGACTCATGTTTTTTTAAGGTTTTTGTTGGAATTACCTTAGATTTTTAAATATTATTTTGATATATTTTTTAAAGTTTATTACTTTTAAAATATTTTTTACAAGCATTTTTTCATTTAAATTTCCTTTATATTATATGCATTTATACTTTAGCAAACATTGGATCCAATTTTTATTATCAACCCCCCCCCTTAGGCCACACCATTGGTTGTGTATCAAACACAGTAGCATACTTTCTCCAGTTCGCCGGTTGTTTGCATAATAGGCGCTTCCGTAATATTTTGTGTGTTATGATTAAATTTATAGATAGTATATAGAGTATTATATATATTATAATAGAGTATATAATGACGATATATGATAATGATATAGATAGATAGATATATATATTAGATATAGATATATTTAGAGATATAGAGATATAATGTATTATATTTATATTAGATATATATAGATGAGAAGAATTATATAGAGATAATTATTATAGATATATAATTGTATAGGGAATTGTTGTGTCGGCCACCGAGGATCCTTTAACCGCCACAGGATTCTCCGTGACAATAAGGCCAGATTTCCCAATAAATACCACTACATTGCTACTGACAGCATCAAGAAGAAAGGGATAAAAGGAAGTTCTTCCGCTCGCCAGCAACATTTCTTGTCTTGTCCACAAAATACATTGCCCAAAAAAAAACAAAAAAAGAAATAATTGGGCAATTACATCAGATAATCAAGTAACCCAGTTAAACAAACCTTATCGGATAATAAACCGCAAAGGGAATTACGGGGTTAAAAGCACACACTGCCGATTACTTCACCCTTCACCCATGAATTTGGACAGGGGCGTTCATCACCAAACGATTATATACAGTATATATATAGATATTATATAATATATATATAGATATAGAATTATATATAATATTATCATAATAATGATTTATATATTATATCTATATATATATCATATTCATATATAGAATATTTACAGAATATATACAGTATTTTTTATTATTATTCATTGTATTTTATTATTGATTTAGATTTAATTATTAAATTGTGGGGGATGGATGGGCGTTGAATTTTTTTTATTGTGGATAGCGGGGGGGGGTGAAGGGTGGGTATTTGGCCCTTGGTTGAGTTTAGGACTTGCGGGGGGGGATGGACGGGTGCACTTAAACCCCTTCACGGACCATAGCAGTTAAATACCGCTACGGGGGTGAAGAGGTTTAGTGCACCCGCTACCCCCGCAAAAGCCATAAAAACCCACCGTTGGGGGGATAATAACCCCCTTCACACACCCCCGCTAACCACAATAAAAAAATCACACACAGCACGCCAGGACAATTAATAAAAACAAACTCTTAAATAAATAAACAATTTACATGAAATTAGGGAATTAAATTTTACCATTTAAAAATTACATTTCTTTTATTGTCATTAAGTGTTTAGATGTGCAGGGGGCTCCGAGAGTCTGAAACCGCTTTGGGTTTTTAGGTCTCTGGGGCCCCTGCTTCACGAAGATACAGGCCCCTTTATGGGGTTCCGGTTCCCTCTGCTTGGTTACATTGGCTGCGGGTCACGTGATCGGGGGATATTTAAATTGCAGAGGGATTTTTTAACCGGCAAACCTCATAAAAAGGGGCCTGTGTATCTCGGGGAGCCGGGGTTGAGTTTAGGGACTTTGCAAGGGGGTTGAGGTGCACTTTAAAACCCCTTTCCACGGGGCAGTAGCAGGTAATACCGCGACGGGTTCATTTGAAGGGTTAAACCCCCTCCCGCGTTTTACCCCCCGCCGCCCCCCCCGGCCAAAGCTAAACAAAACCATCGTGTGGGGCTTAATACCCTTCACCCACCCCGCTACCACAATAAAAAAAATTGCACACACAAGCAGGGCCGCCAAAAAACTAAATAAATAAAATCTAAATTACATAAATAAATCACTATGGGGAATATAAAAAAAAATACATTAACAGACATTTTTAATTTCATAGTATCGGGTGCAGGGGGTCTCCAGAGCTGAACCGCTGTGGTTTTAGGTCAAAGGGGACCCCTTGCTCCACCGAGTTTACAGGCCCCTTTAGGGTGTGCGGTATACCTTCTGCTTTGGTTTCAACAATGCCGCCGGTCACATGATTAGGGACCTTTTAAAAATGGCAGAGGGGATACCAGGCACCTCAACCAGGGGCCTGTCAATCTCGGGAAGTAGAGGTCCCCGGACCTGAAACCAACGAGGTTCAGCTCCGGAGGAAACCCCCTGCACAATCTACACTATGCAAGAAAAATTGATTTAAATAATTTTTTTAAATTGTTGCCCGATGTTGCGCAGGAGAGGAGCAGCGGTTCTTCTTCTCTGGCTGCAAACACATCGCGCCAGGGGACGGGGCCCTTATAGTCATTGATGTGAAGATACAGTACTGTTATGTGTATGTTAGGGGTGTATAGGGGTTGTTTGGTTTATACAAGTACAGTTTTTACTGGATTATACAGTATATACTGCATTACAATCATGGAATTTCTCGGCTTCAAAGGAACAACGCTCGCAAAACGCCCCCCCATGCAGTTTTTGAAAACGGGGGGCCATTTGCCCCAGTATTGCAGCCAGCGGGAATAAATGCTTAATCCAAAAAAAAAACGGGCGCGATATAAACGGCTACTATACCCCTGGATAAACCGATCCAAAACCGCCATCACCGATATTCCGACAATGTCGCGACTACCGAGTAAATTAAAGGTTGGTCGCCCACTGTAGTATACAGCTTAAGAAGCCGTCTTATAAGCGCGATCCGCACTATCACGCAAATCCGACATATAACGAAGTTTTTCAGGTGGCTCCCGTTTTTTTTTTATTCTAAAAAAAAAAAATGGGGGGGGGTGGGGTTTGTGGCAAAATTGGAGACAAACCATTAATAAAAACTTAAAAATAAACATAAAAACAACAAAACCACACCCACAGCACAATATAAACAGAAGGATTTTACTGTATAAAGTGGAATAGGACAAAGGCTGAAGATCTCCCTCCTGCCTCTCCTTATGGATGTGCTTGTTCCTCTCCGACTGCTCGTTGTGGCTGTGAGGTCTATTTGAGGGCTGTTGGGTTCTGGCGATGTGTGCACTTTGTTGGAACTCTGTTGTGCTTGTTGTGAGTTGGGCGCTTCAAGGCCATGACACAAGGCACCCTACCACTTTCAAACGGCCAGCATTCTTTTCATTGTTACCCAAAAGGAACCACAAGCAGAATTACCCGCACCCTCTGCCTCCACACACGTTACCAGTCCCCTACTTATGTACCCCCCCCTCTCCACATATCCCCCCCCTGTTACTCCCGGCCCCATACCCTCCCCTGCCTGGATTGCTGACGTGCTGCAGGGACATTGGGATCCCGACTCCTCGCAGGAGTTTTAACCCGTTAAGAAAATTAAACAGGTTCTGGGGATTTCTTCCCCTCACCCATTGATCACCCACCTCATGTCACAGAGAGACCCGCTTACCCCCCCCCCCCACCCGTGTTCTCCCCTATTTTGTGGTTCCAGTTGAGGGTTCTATGTGCACGAGTGTTCCTGTGGTGTGGCCTGAGTGTGGTCTTTTCCAATATTCTGTTCAGGGGGTCCCCAATTTGCTGCGCTGAAGCTTGTGCCTGCTATTGCTTGGGTTAAAATGGCCTGTGTTTTGGGTTGTGGAATCACACAGAGTTTGTAGCTCTGTAGGAATTTGTGTTAATACAGGTATATTCCAGGCGTGACACACGTTCAATGTGTCGCGGATTTTGATTAATAAATTAAGCATTTTATTTATAAACAAGCAGAGTGATAGAAATGTCATTCGAGAGTTGGAAGGGTTTGACCGTGACCCCAAAAACATATGGGCCTTTGTCCCACCATGTAAGGCTCGGGTTCCTGAGTCTTCAGTTTTCAGCGGCTCTGAACTGAGAGTCGGGGGGCAACAGGGTCTCACAATTAACACCACACCACCCACCCTGACACACACACCCACACACTGACCACACACACCACATTTAACAACAGCACTGTTTTAACACTGACACACCCCACAGTCCGTCCCATTTTTACTGTCTGTGTAGTGTTTTCACAATGCCACGACAAAGCCGGCTGTGGTTGGGAGTGAGAAGCATGCACATGGCTCATGTATCAAGCGGGATGTCACAGTCTCTTCTTTAAACCCGATCCCATGCACATGCGCAGTGCGATGTGTAACCATCAGTGATATGCTGGGCATTTACCTAACATTAACAGAGACCGCGAGCGAGCTTTGAAGGATGCTGCCAGATAAAGCTGTGTTGCGGTGTGCCCTGGCCCCCCACGGGTCCGGGAATGCTGGAAGGAGGTTCTCAGGCTTTCCCCCTCCTGGTTGATGCGTGGTAGCACTGATGGCGGCGGCCATTTTCTATTTAGATTTTTTCGTTTTTGCGGTTGGCCGGCATTTGTTTTTTCACCGGGACCCCGTTCTAACGCTGGTGGGGCTACGGGTGGAACCCGAGGACCGTCTATTAACGGGGTTAGGCTTGTATATAGTCAAGCGTCGAATGAGGGGACCTGGGGGATATGTTTGTGCCCACAGAGTATTTGAGAACAACGGGAGGACAAAAAATAGTAAAGTGACAATTACAATATGTTTCCCAATATTAGAGATTATTTCATGTTTTAGCCAACATCGCTTTGTGCGTGTGGGCCATTCTTGCAAATGAGGTGTTTTCCCCAATGGGCATCTGGCATTGTAACCCCCCTCCTAGGGGTTCCCTAGCTGGTTAGTTGATTGCTGGCCACACTGTGTTTTGGCCTAAAGGGGGTCCCGACTTCAACAAGAGAGTATTTCGGTAGAGAAGGAAGTTTGGAGTATTCATTCCCGCAGAGGACAAGAGCCACAGTGGACAGTAGATATTTGTGTTTGTTATTTATGAAAGTTAATTACAACATTTCCAGCCCCCCCCTTATTTATTATGTTGTAGGTACAGATGCACGGAAGTTATTCGAAACAGGCCGTTTTCGGTGTCCCTGCTAAATTCCACGGAGGCATTCACGCTGCAAAATCAACAACATGTTTTTACAGCGTTGATTTGTTTGTAAATTTCATGGATTCTTGATTTGCTGTGATGCAAAGTCTCACAATATCTTTGTGCTAACTGTGTTATTTGTGCAGTTGTTTAAAAACCAGAACACTACAATGCCCATTTTCTGCACTCGATAAAAAGCGCGAGTCAACAAGGCTTTTTAGTGGGTTAAGATTAAAGAAATCACCCATGGACATGGGATTCCGGGTAGTATTACAATGTGTGATAATGTTCAAAAATAACTGGCCGCTGGTCATCTGTAGGGACAGTGCCCTTTTATGGTAAGATCCCCAGAAGACTTGCTCCGTGGAATCCATCAGGTCACAGAGAGAGGAAAGCGACCATAGAACATAGTTTACTTGCCGACACATTTACTATTCGAGCAATACCCAGTATGTACCTGGCAAGATTACCTGGGAATGCGGCCGCTCCTCAACCTCTGACAAGCCCCGTTTGGTTTGCCTTCCCAGCCTGGGTTCTGGCCTGGGTGACGGGCGGCTGACTGTTAATGATATGATTAGGATTTCATAGGCTCAAGCTTTCGCGTTGTTACCAGATGGCATAAATTCACGGAAATTGTAATGCAGTAATATTATATACGTGCTGCTAGTTATGTGCAAGCTCTAGGCGGGCATTGAAAAGGCTCGAATCCCTGCTTGGAAAGAAAAACCAATGACTCGGCAGGAAAAACAACGTTCACCAAACCTCAATAACCCACCAGGGTATACCCGAATTCGTGGGGGACTAGCCAGCTCAATTAAAGAGTGTCGCCAGTGTACCATATATAAATTACTTGGGATCCAAAGGACTCAGACAGAGGATTTCCCAGTTTGCACAGCGGGATCGGCTATAACACCAGGGTCATATCAGTATTTGGTTCAGCCTGTATCTGAAGTTTCAGTTACACAGTACAGGGAACAAAAGGTATAATCTTCACCGCATCGGGCCAACAACAGACATCAGGATCTCAGTAAGGGTCCAGCTCAAAATTTGGTGTTACAGAACTTACGAATACACTGAAAAACAACGGGGTCCGGGGTCCCAATAACAGTACAAAGAAAATAAGCAGATTGTACCTTTATTCTCTGAGTGTTATGGACTGGCACTAAAGAAGCCCTCAGTGTTTCATGAATATTCACCAAATAAAGATGATTTGCTACTAAAAATGTCTCTTGTGCCGCAGATATTTCACCCTTTGCTACCTCATCACTCAGCCGGGCCTGAATACTGCCACCCTGAGTAAGAGTAATCCCATGTGCTGAGTAGCCAAATATTTTACTCCGATGTAATTCCCGTAGAAGCTCGGGCGGGAGGTTTTACATATGTTAAGGGTTTGTATAGCTAATAAAGTTTTTCTACATTTCTACCGAGCTTAAGACAAAACGGGAAGCCTAGAAATAAACTTTAACTAGGATACAGTAACCGTTCTTATTTTATAATATACTGTATAAGGAAAATAGGGAACATGAACAAGATTGTATCGTGCTATAGGCTATCATATCTGTGTGTTATTACACAACTTAGTCAGGGTTATTGTTTTCTACTAATAAAACAACATATGTCCCTTTGTAACACAGGGTAGGGAAAATGCCAATACAGTGTTCCCATTTAGGATTCAGTAGCAGTGATAAAACAGGGAAATATCAAAAGGCATTTTACTTTGTATGGCCACCATAACTGGATACTCAGCAACGTGAGTAAGAAAGATTGCTACAGTACATCTGTATACTGGCACACCTGTGATCATTGTACACATTCACAGAGCCGTGTAACTTTATATCTAGGAGAAACAGACACTACATGAGTTAGGATCCAGTACATTCCTGCAGATTTATATGTGCATTTTCACATACCTGATGGAGTAATTGTTACAGAGTTTTTAGGGATTACTTAGTGTTGCTCAATGCTTGCACTGATTAATGAAAGAAACCTGGTGTTCAGTGTTGTACAATAAATACATCAGAAAAAGTAAATACATGTATTATCCATATACCATTTGTTGTACCATTTCTGATTTGGCATCACATTTGACTGACTTGAAAATGAGACTAATATCTAAATGTATTTTCACAGGTAATATATTTCACAAATAAATAAAACAGGATCTAGAAAGTTCTCAAAATACTGTAACAGTACATATCTTTCAACATTTATAGATCTGCAGAATAAATGAGGACTGAACAGAAAATAGTCAAAAACAGCACTAAGTGGATAATTTATTTTTAAGGTTTTCAAACCTGATTAAATTTTTCATGATTCTTTCTGTGCCCTTTCCCTATATTTTTGGGTTATGCATCTTGCAATCACTGTACGTTTTGATTGGACCGGAATCTGTTAATTTAACACATGTTCTGAGCAGGGGCGACATTTGTGGCATTTATACAGTACCAACCGTATCCAAGATGTAAAGCAGAAACTGTACATTTTAGGAAAGAATAATGGACTACAAATGACTTTTTACCCTTTGCCTTCCATGTCACAGACATATTTGGACAGATGAGACCAATCAAAGGACCCTGGATCCTTTTTCAACCACATTTCCAGTTCCTTGTGGTGGGTTTCCACAGGATCTAACACAATGATCTCCTTGAAGAGTTCGCTGGCTGACAGGAGATGACTAATTGCCGGACCCATGGTGATATCAATTAGTGAATCTCCACTGACACCACCTAAAGCATAGGGACAAAGGTCCAGAAAATCATACTGATTAAACAATAATGTATTCAGCCTCCTCTTATTTAATCTTAGAAATAGCAAGCTTCGATGTTGATCTCTATGTAGTAATTGTGTTAATGCGACTATAGATGCTTCTATAGAAGATGTAGGGATTTTATTAACAAACATATATTGTGCAGTCGAACTATTCCTGGATGTAAACGGCAGCATGACAGTTAGAGGTAATTATTCCTGATAATATCTTTTAAGTAAGAGGATTCTGTCAATGGCATGTATCTGTCTCTGTGTCACAATGTATTTATATTGAAAACTATCACCAACTGCTTGCAGCAGGTGTAATATGATTAAAGAAATTCACATAAGGAATAGTGAGGTATCTAACTTTCCGTCCATCCAAACATCTGTCTGTCTGTTTGTCTCTTAAGGGTTTTCGATTTGGGTTTAAAATGTAAGATTCTAGTGGGTTCTGATTTCTCACACCTTGTATCACCCATCTTTATTAGTTATTATAACAAGATGAATTCCTATTTTCTGGAAAATACAATATTACTGATATTTTAAATAAAAAATTGAACTTATATTTGACTGTCTCAGATTAGAGGGTTTATGCATCAAAATTTCCCAGCTCCAAATCTGGTGCAAAAACTTTACCACATAAAATCAAGGAGACGTTTTTTTTATTATCCTAGTATTTCCCTCTTAGATTTAATTTAAAACTTACCAGTTAAAATCAAATGTATTGAATAACAGTTGCAAATAGCAAATCACTGAGACCCAGATTTTACACTGTAATGTGACATTAACATAAGTTCAAAAAAGGGGGGGGGGGGACTGGGCGCTTCTAAAGTGATATTATAGTGATAATAGATAAATGTAATGAAATACAAAGTGCAAAGTGAATAAACTTTAAATATGTGATCAACCAATATCTTTCACAAACCCATATTGAAGAATAGCAATGAAACAATATATACAAAGTGAAATTAAGCTGCTCAACATCCAGGTGGGACTGTTCTTTGTCCCAATGGTAACAGTTTTCTTCTTTGAGAGGAGGAGCGCTGAATATATCCAGTAATATGTGGAATGAAAGAAAACAAGATAGTGCAGATGGTATATGCCAATAGTTAAATACATAATAAGGCTCTGATGTGGTTGCACTCACAAAAGTTCCAGGTATAAAAGGCATGTCAGAGATTCTTCTCTCTCTGACTGGAGCCCTTTTGTAGAGAGATGGTGTAGTCACAGGATATCCCTCAATATGTATGGATTGTAGTCATCAAATATACAATGTGAGAAATATGCCACAATAGTGTGTAATGTTTCACCAAATGTATTCAAAGGTTTAAGATAAAAATAACAAACTCACATTTTCCATAATATAAAATTAATTCATTCTTGTTTTAAGTAAATGTATATTATTTGCCCTGATTTAGTGAATCTAGTCATGAGTTTCCAGAACAGAAATAAACACACATACCTGATGTGAATGCCTTATGCAGTTGTTTTAGTGGATATTCCACTATCTCATCTTGCAAATCATTATTTTCAGCACAAACATAGGTGTCCAATATTATTCTTGGATCTATGTCCACATGGTGGTACTTTTTGTGGCTGGAATCCATTGGGTTTATCTTCTGTTCTTCTGCTCTGACTCTGTGTCTTCCGAACTTCATGTGTGTGAGAATCTTATCATCTGATTGGAAAGAGCAGCTGACTAGTCAGGTACACAGACGTTGAGATAGGAATATGCTGAATTGTATTAGATAAATAAAAATCACTCAGTCACTGTAAATATTCTGGTCACAAGGTATCCTCTATTTTGTGCAGCACTGTACCCATGAGTGCATTTGCATGTGTTCCACCGTCTTTAAATACTATATATATATATATATATATATATATATATATATGGGGGGGTATCTCTTACTGTTTGGCTTTCTCAATATGTCATATTTCAAGCTGGGTGAGCACACACTGCATATCCCCTCCCAGAGTAATATTACTCCCGCCAACACATATCCCAAGCTGCTACAGCAACAGAGCCGAATCCTGATCTTTCATTTATACGTCGACATCAATCATGCCTAAAAACAGGGTGGGTGTGTTAGACTTCAGTCCAGTAGATCCTAGAAGAAAAAGGAAGCTAGGATTCCTCCCCCTTGCCCTAAGTACCCCTTACTTAACCCCCCCCCCATCTGGCCTGACATCATGGCATCTTAGGGATGGGCCCCTCAACCTTAAGTCATGCAGCCCCTTCCGTAGAAGTCCAGGGAATTCTTGATTTACCCATGCCTCGAGCTTGATTCCTCTCCTATTCCCAATAAATGCACTATACAAGTTCTTGGGAGAAATTTACGGCCACAGCTTTATTTATTACAACATATTAATATCTCATATTTATCCCCAACTAGTGACCTGAACAGATTGCTCTGCTTCCCACCTACCAGAGCTTGAGTGATACGCTCAGCTCGTGCTCATCTAGCCCTTCAGTACCTTAGTCTGAATGAACAGAGCCCTCATCGGAAGGTCACCACCACACCAACTGAGCCTAGTGTGAAATTGCACCGCCTTCCACAAATTCCATCTGGAAGGTCATCACCATTCCGACCATTCAATGGTACCACCTTCCAAAACTAAATACTTCTGAGGTCTACGATCTCCCTCCAGGAACCAATACTGACTGAGTCCCTCTCCCAAAGTAACATTATTCCTGCCAACACATTCCCCAAGCTGTTACAAAACAAAGCAAACATCCTGATCTTTTCTTACAATGCTGACATCCCTCATGCCGAAAAAACAGGGTGGGTGGATGGGACTGTGCTCCAGTAAATTAAAGAAAGAGGAAGCTAAGATACCTCCACTTTGCCTTAAGTACCCCTTCCTTAACCCCTCCCACTGGCCTTACAGCACATGGGTAATAAATATAAAAGAAATAAGTCTATACCAATGTGGATAAATAAACAGTTAGGTGAGGAAATGGAAAAGAAGAGGAAGGCGTTTAGATTTCTATGGAAGTCAGAAGGAGATAGAGTCATCTATCAGAATTATAAGGAATGTAACAAAAGTTGCAAAAGGGCAATCAAATTGCCAAAAATAATTGCGATAGAAAGTAATATCAACCCTAAAAAGTTCTGTAAGTACCTTAATAACAAAAAATCAGAAAAGAAAATATAGGACCCTTTCTGTGTGAGATGGTCAGGCAGATTATTGGAGATAAGGAAAAAGCAGAGGTATTAAAAAAATAATTTGCCTCTGTGTTTACCAGTGTGGTTACGTAAAATGTGCCTTAACGAAAATGGATGCCGGTTTTCACGTTAGTCTGGCATGTAAAGAGTTAAAGTATTTTTCCTTGCTGACTGCCTTTTCTTTGTCTGGCTAAACTTCCGTTGTGGACTCAGGAGGAGGGGGGGAGTGACTGCTAGGGATTTGACCTTTATATGGTAGTTATACTTTTTGGTATGTGTATGTAATGACGTTGAATGCAATTTTCAGCATGTGGCACTCATTATATTATTTATACCAATATATGGGTATAGCGGGGCAAAATGCTATTCAGCTGCCTGCTTTAGCGCATCTCACCATGTAGCTACATGAATAAACTTCAATATCATTATTTCTTCCGATCTCAAATATAGTAGTTTGAATTATTTTTACACCAGGGATGAATCAATTGCAATAGTTGTGCCACAGGAGAAAGTCACAACCTCTATATTAACAAACAATTGGTTAACTGAGGAAGGAGTTCATAGGCGGCTTGATAAAATTAAAGTAAATAAGGCACCTGGTCCCAATGGTATACATTGAATATGTAAATTAAACCGCAATCACCATACAGTATGTATATATCTCAAATGGAAGGAAATGACTGGTGCTAAAAGGGTTAGTATATGATATTAACAGTGTTGATCAAAAAAAGAATTTGATCAGAAAGGCAACCCTCTATAAACAGCACTCAAATCATATATAGTGTACTGATGGACACAGTAAATGGTCCAGCAGAAATGCTGCACAAACTGGTTAGTATTCCAGAATCACCGCAGAAATCAAAAACAATAACATTTTATTATGTCTATATCGACCTTTAAAAACACAGATGCAATATTAAAAATCCCCATATTGTTGTGGCCGATATGAATAGTTGGAATAATAAGGTAAGTATAATTGGCTAGTCTCTTCAACCATTCATATCTTAACATCCAAACAAAAATAGCTTGCAATGGAGGAAACTTCAGAGGTAGGCTAATATTTTATCTAGGAGCAATGGTAGTACCCTAAATAACTGCCCATATCTATGTTGGTTATGATGTTAAAGGATAGGGTGATCACAAACAATAGAAAAACTCTGTAAATACCAAAGTTACAGCCTTGAAACGCCTTAGAGAAGGGTGTTTCTCACTTCTAATTAGCTCTCATGTGTGTGAGCTGAGGGATAGAGACACTGCATGTGTGTGGGTTTATTACAAGTAACAATATATATGCATAGTATTGTAACAGAGTCTTCTATGTTATAACAAAATCTCCTTTGTAACCATAAACATGTAGCAGTAGAGCATTGATATTATCATAGACGTATAGAATGTAAATACAAACATCTATATTAATGGTGGTGTGCGGAAATAGGGATTCACGGGCAGTAGAGAAACCTAGTAAATCCCATAAGATACAGCCGTGAAACCCCTACTGCAAGGATATTTACCACCTCTAATTAGCTCTCTATATGTGAAAAAATAGGGAACATTACCCCTGTATGTATAGGAGTTGTTGCAATTAGCGATATCAGGGCAGTGTAATAAAGCAAAACCTTCTATGCCATAACAGAGTCCCCTCTTGTAACAATAGAAATTTAGTGATAGTCTGGATCAAAATGCCGCTACACGATACAAGCCTGCTCATCTGATGTGATCGGATGCTGCCAACTAAGGATAAAGTGTGCCGCCTCTGTAGTTGCTCGAAGAAATTCAAGGTTTTTGATAACAGACAATGAACAGGCTATGCATTTAGACCTGTATAGGGAGAATTACGCCCCAAAATCATTCCCTTAATACTGTATATCCTGCCCATAAATCACGCCTCTAATCTAAACCACACCCAAGCTACACCCAGGTTACACCTACGTTACGCCTCTAACCAAACCTTTCTTTTTTCTGTATAAAAATCTTTACCCTATGCTTAATAAACTGAGGCGGAAGGATTGACACACTGTCTGTGTGTCGGTTCTTTCGCTTTCCTGGGCATGTACGTTCATCAGATTGGAGATAACAGTGCTAGTGCGTGATAAAGCTTCCCGGGGGAGTCTGCAGCAGGGCGGTGCTGTGTGTTCGTATCCAGTCACAAGGCCTCAAGCCCTTTTGGCAGAGGAAAGGTTCCTCTCAGAAAGCTAGATCACAACTGGGGAATTTCAGAAATGTAAGCCTGACATCAATAGTGGGGAAGCTACTTGAAGGTTTACTACATGATAATATTCAGGAATACCTATTGAAAAACAAAATTATTAGTAATAATCAGCAAGGATTATTGAAGGATAGATCATGCCAAACTAACCTTATTAGTTTTGTTTGAGGGGGTAAGTAGGAATTTAGACCAAGGTAATGCAGTTGATGTGGTCTACTTAGATTTTACAAAGGCTTTTGATACGGTTCAAAACAGGAGGTCAGTGTACAAAATAAAGCATATTGGACCTGGATTGAAAACTGGTTGAAGGATAGTCAGGCAACAGAGAGTTGTCATAAATGGAACTTTTTCAGGTTGGGCTAAAGTTGTGAGTGGAGTGACTCTGGGATCAGTACTGGGACCCCTGATTTTTAACTTGTTTATTAATGACCTTGAGGTGGCAGAGAGCAAAGTCTCCATCTTTGCTGATGACACTAAATTGTGTAACTTAGCAGAATCAGAGCAGGATGTAATTTCTCTGCAGAAGGACTTGGGTAGGTTGGAAACTTGGGCAGGTAAATGGCAGATGAGGTTTAATACAGATAAATGTAAGGTTAGGCATTTGGGAAACAAGCATAAACAGGTGACTTACTAATTAAATGGGGATAAATTAAGGGAATCCTTGATGGAGAAGGATTTAGGAGTGTTTGTAGACATCAGGCTTAGCAATAGTGCCCACAGTCATCATGCAGGAGCTGCAAAGGCAAACAAGATCTTATCTCGCATTAAACAGGCAATAGATGGAAGGGAAGTACACATAAATATGCCACTTTATAAAGCATTAGTAAGACGACAACTTGAATATGGAGTACACTTTTGGGCACCACTCCTTAGAAAAGAGATTATGGAACTAGAGAGAGTGCAGAGAAAAGCCATCACATTAATAAAGGGGATTGATAATCTGATTTATGAAGAAAGGCTAGCTAAATTAAATTTGTTTACATTAGGAAAGAGGCATCTAAGAGGGGATATAATAACTATACTGTATACAAATATATTCATGGAAAGTATAAGGAGCTTTCAGAAGAACTATTTATTCCAAGGGCAGAACAAATGACTCAGGGGCATGCCTTAAGGTTGGAGGAAAGGAAATTTCACCAGCAACAAAGGAAAGGGTTCTTTACAGTAAGGGCAGATAACATGTTGAATTAATTACCCATGGAGACTGTGATGGCAGATACAATAGATTTGTTAAAAAAAAAGGTTGGACATCTTTATAGAATAGAAAGGTGTACAGGGATATACAGAACCAAATAAGTAGACACGGGAAGAATGTTGATCCAGGGAGTCATCTGATTGCCAATTCATGGAATCAGGAAGGAATTTATTTTTCCCCTTATGATATATCACTGGATGATTTTTCACTGGGGTTTTTTGTTTGCCTTCCTCTGGATAAATATACTGTAAGTGCAGATATAGAACTAAGTATCTGTCGTCTAAATTTAGCATAGTTTGAACTTGATGGACGCATGTCTTTTTTCAACCTTATCCACTATGAAACTATGTAACTACCACCCTGTGCCAAAGGGAGAGGGGAGGAAAATTCAGAATGGTTCAACCTGTTTAATGAACATTAATATCACACAAAGGTTATGGAGCAAATGAAATGATACCATCACCCTTTGAAGCAACAATTAAAAATGTATTTTTCAAAAGCTTTATTTGTCTTTGTTTTTAAAGGCATCAAACATCAGGATTATAGGCCGTACGTATGTCCCTGCTATTGGGTCAATCTTATGCACATTTAAATCTCCCTCTCCTTACGTGCCACAACAAACACAAGGTGATCATAATCCAAAAGATCTGATTTCTTCTTAATGATAAGCACATCTAAGCTCTGGATGATATACCCTGTGTTACTGAGAGCCTGACGTAAGAATTCTTCATCGTATGTCAGAATATGCAATGTGTGCTCACCCAGCTTGAAATATGACATATTTAGACTACCAAACTGTAAGAGATACACCCCACTTTTAGCAGTGATGACATGTTCTTCAGGATGCTGCGATAATTATCTTGGTGTTTGCTAAAAATATCCAAGCATCCACAGCTAAGCAGACAGTCCACTTGGGCAATACAACTGGTTCTGGTGGGTTGGCTTTGGTGAGGTCACATTTTAGCAATGTGATTTAAAAGGGGTGTGCTGCACTCCACAATGAAAATATAAATACTTACAGTTTACCGGTGCTGCTGGTTCAAGGAGGTACCTGTCAAGTATATTCCAAGGTAACACTCAGGAAAGAAGGATCCAGCGCTCTACGGATTTCTGAATAAAGAAAATATATTGTGCCACACAACGTTTCGACCAATAGGTCTTTCTCAAGTGACAAGGCATGAACCAACTGAGGATAAACCTAGTATGTATACCCTCAACCAAAGACAATACAACAGGTGAAAACAAGAGAAAAATCAACCAGCTGACCCCAATCTGCCTCCCCTGGTCAGTCCAATCATCATGCTTTTACCACAATAGTTCCTGAGAGCCTCTTTCTGCAGTACCGTTTAGGTGACGCCTTTCTCCTTCTTTGTTGGACTCCTTCATCTCTATTCTCTTCTGTGCATGCGTCGCCAGCGCTTGCGTTCCAGCGCCATCGTCTTCCGCATTAAGGTCGGGTCTGAAGTCATCCGTCACTTCAGGATTGGTCCTCCTCTTATCGCGATGTTACGGGGGCTCCTCATACCTCTTATGAGCTTGCAATCCTTCCATCCTCACGTCAGAGGAGCCAAGGCAACGAAGGACGCAGGATTACTACTCAAGCCGCTATGTAGTAATATCTATGTATTTTTACAAGTAATTTATTTCACAAATAAATTAAACAGGATCTAGAAAGTTTTCAAAATAACAGCAAATTTCTTTCAATATTTATAGATCTGCTGAATAACTGAGGACTGAACAGAAAAGAATAAAAAAAAGCCCTAAGTGGATAATTTATTTGTAAGTTTTATTTAAATTTATTATTTCAATTCTGATTACAATTTTCATGATTCTTTCTGTGCCCTTTCCCTATATTTTGGGGGTATGCACCTTGCAATCACTGTACATATTGATTGGACCGGAAACTGAATTTAACACATGTTCTGAGAATGGGCGAATTATGTGACATTTAAACCAATCATTACCCAAGATGTAAAGCAGAAACTGTAATTTTTGGAAAAAATAATTGACTACAAATGACTATTTACCCTTTGCCTTCCATGTCACAGAAATATTGGACAGATGAGACCAATCAAAGGACCCTGGATCCCTTTTCAGCCAAATTTCCAGTTCCGCGTGGTGGGTTTCCACAGGTTCTAACACAATAATCTCCTTGAAGAGTTCGCTGCTGACAGGAGATTCAAAATTTCCGTACCCATGGTGATATCAATTAGTGAATCTCCACTGACACCACCTAAAGCATAGAAACAAAGGTCCAGAAAATCATACAGATTAAACAATAATGTATTCAGTCTCTTCTTATTTAATCTTAGAAATAGCAAGCGTCAATTTTGATCTCTACTGTATGTAGTGATTGTATTAATGCGATTATAGATGCTTCTATAGAAGATGTAGGGAATTTATTAACAAACATATATTGTGCAGTCGAACTATACCTGGGTGTAACAGGCAGCATGAAAGTTAGAGGTAATTATTCCTGATAACATCTTTTGTCAGAGGATTCTGTCAATGGCATGTATCTGTCTCTGTGTCACATTATATTTATATTGAAAACTATCACCAACTGCTTGCAGCAGGTGTAAAATGATTAAAGAAATTCACATAAAGAATAGTGAGGGATCTAACTTTCCGTCCATCCAAACATCTGTCTGTCTGTCTGTCTCTTAAGGGTTCTAGATGTGGGTTTACAATGTGAGATGCTGGTACTGTAGGTTCTGATTTCTCACACCTTGTGTCACCCATCTTTATTAGCTATTATAACAAGATTAATTCCTATTTTCTGGAAAATACAATATTACTGATATTTTAAATGAGAAGTTGAATTTATATCTGACTGTCTCAGATTAGAGGGGTTATGTATCAAAGTTTCCCAGCTTCAAATCTGGAGCAAGGACTTTACCACATAAAAGCAAGGAGACATGTTTAATTATCCTAGTATTTCCCTCTTAGATTTAATTTAAAACATACTAGTTAAAATAAAATATATTGAATAACATTCGCAAATAGCAAAGCACTGAGACCCAGATTTGACGCTGTAATGTGACATTAATCTAAGTTAACATATCATTAATAGTAACCCTGAATTAATTTACTAAAGGTAAGAACGCATTGCTACCCCAGCTTTATTCCCTAAAAAGCATAGCTTAAATAGTAATGGCTCTTAGTGAAAATAATATGCAATTAATATTCAAATTAGACATTATCAGCACATAATATTAGCTCCATGAAGATTAAATGTTACATTTTTTATTTTACTTAAGTTTTTTATTAGTTTCCAACAGTTGGAATTGCTACAGTTTAGATATTCATTTTATCAGAAGTCAGTAACAACTCTATGTTTAGTTACTGTATGACTTAAAATGTTTATATTTTTAAGACATAACTAAATATAGAGTTGTTACTGACTTCTGATAAAGTGAATACCTAAACTCATAAATAGAAGTCGATTGAATTAACTTTTATTCCCTAGCCATGCAGCTAGCCATGGTTTGCCACGTGGTCAATCCCTTAAAAAGTTGATAAAAGTTTGTTTCATTCACATTTATCAGCAATTCTAGGGATGGGAGTAACATCAAGTAATTTTAAAA
>CM071572.1:69270627-69307688 GCA_036426205.1 Ascaphus truei
AAAAATATGTATTATTATTTCCCCCCTGGGTAGGAAGCAGGGGGTCTTTGGAGTAAAAACGCTTTAATTTGGGACCCCTGCTTCCCAAGATACTTCCAAAGTTGATGCCGGTTTCTCTGTTCAGTTTAAAGGTCCTATGTCACGCGGGACAATATTAAGCAGTAAGGAATGATGTCACGGCTTCCTATTGGACAGCGGGGCATGGGACCTTTAAACCACCATATTGGGTGCCCGGCCAGAGCTGCTACTGGCAGCGCCTTCCTAGGTAAGTATCTCCAGAAACAAGGAGTCAACGGAAATGAAATCAATGTGGTTCAGTTCCGGAGACTCCTTTTTTTCAGAATAACATTACAGTATTTTAAAATTACTTGATGTTACTCCCATCCCTAGAATTGCTGATAAAAGTGAATGAAACAAACTTTTATCAACTTTTTAATGGATTAACCACTTAGCAACCCATGGCTAGCTGCATGGTTGGGTTACTTAAGGGTTAATGTATTAAATATGGAATAAAAGTTAATTCAATCAACTTCTACTGTATTTACGAGTTTAGGTATTCACTTTATCAGAAGTCAGTAACAACTCTATGTTTAGTTATGACATAAAATGTAACATTTTATCTTCATGGAGCTAATATTATGTGCTGATAACGTCTAATTTGTATATTAATTGCATATTATTTTCACTAACAGACATTAATATTTACGCTATGCTTTTTAGGGAATAAAGCTGGGGAAACATTGAATTCTTAACTTTAGTAAATGAAAGCAGGGTTACTATTAATGATATGTTAACTTAGATTAATGTCACATTATAGTGTCAAATCTGGGTCTCGGTTCTTTGCTATTTGCAACTGTTATTCAATATATTTGATTTTTACTAGTATGTTTTAAATTAAATCTAAGAGGGAAATACTAGGATAATAAAACATGTCTCCTTGCTTTTATGTGGTACAGTTTTTGCACCAGATTTGAAGCTGGGAAACTTTGATACAGTACCCGTCCAATCTGAGACAGTCAGATATACGTTCAACTTTTCATTTAAAATATCAGTAATATTGTTTTTTCCAGCAAATAGGAATTTATCTTGTTATAATAACAAATAAAGATGGGTAACACAAGGTGTGAGAAATCAGAACCCAGCAGAATCTTACATTGTAAACCCAAATCTAAAACCCTTAAGAGACCGACAGACAGACTTACAGATGTTTGGATGGATAGAAAGTTAGATACCTCACTATTCCTTATGTGAATTTGTATAATCATATTACACCTGCTGTAATCAGTTGGTGATAGTTTTCAATATAAATGCAATGTGATACAGAGACAGATACTTGTCAGTGACAGAATCTTACTTAAAAGATGTTATCAGGAATAATTTTCTCTAACTTCCATGCTGCCTGTTACCCCCAGGTATAGTTCGACTGCACAATATATGTTCGTTAATAAAATCCCTACAAATTCTATAGTAAGGTCTATAATTGCATTAACACAATCACTACATAGAGATCAACATTGAAGCTTGATATTTCTAAGATTAAATAAGAAGACTGGATACATGACTGTTTTATCAGTATGATTTTCTGGACCTTTGTTTCTATGCTTTAGGTGGTGTCAGTGGAGATACACTAATTGATATCACCATGGGTACGGCACTTTTTCATCTCCTGTCAGCCAGCGAAATATTCAAGGAGATCATTGTGTTAGAACCTGTGGAAACCCACCACGCAGAACTGGAAATGTGGCTGAAAAAGGATCCAGGGTCCTTTGATTCGTCTCATCTGTCCAAATATGTCTGTGACATGGAAGGCAAAGGGTAAAAAGTAATTTGTAGTCCATAATTTTTTCCTAAAAGTTACAGTTTCTGCTTTATATCTTAGGGTATGGTTGGTATAAATACCACAAAAGTCGCCCATGTTCAGAACGTGTTAAATTCAGTTTCGGGTCCAATCAAAACGTACACGTGGTGCATATATAAATATAGGGAAAGGACACAGAAAGAATCATGAAAAATGTAATGAGGTTTGAAATAATAAATTAAAAAAAACCTTAAAAATAAATTAGCCACTTAGTACTGTTTTTGACTTTTTACTGTTCAGTCCTCAGTTGTTCAGCAGATCTATACATATTGAAAGAAATTTGCTGTTATTTTGAGAACTTTCTAGATCCTGTTTAATTTATTTGTGAAATATATTACCTGTAAAAATACATTTAGATATTAGGTTCATTTTCAGGTAAGTCAAATGTGATACCAAACAGAAATGGTACAACAAATGGTATATGGATAATACAGGTATTTACTTTTTTTCTGCTGTATTTGTTGTACAACACTGAACACTAGATTTGTTTCATTAATCAGTGCAAGCCTTGAGCCACACTAAGTAATCCCTAAAAACTCTGTAACAATGACTCCATGTGGTATGTGAAAATGCCCATTTCATTCTGCAGGGATGGTCTGGATCCTAACTCATGTAGTGTCTGTTTCTCCTAGATATAAAGTTACATGGCTCTGTGAATGTGTACAATGATCACAGCCGCGCCATTATACAGATGTTGCGGCCTTTCTTACTCACATTGCTGCGTTATGCTGGCACACAGTATTCTGTGTTATCACTGCCTTTGAATCCTATGGAAACTGTATGGCATTCTGTGTTACAAAGGGATATGTTGTTTTATTGGAAGGAACAATAACCCTTACTACATTTGTGTATTTAATGATAAAGAATTATAACTGATAGCAATGATACAATATTTTCATGTTCCTATCTTCTTAGGTCGTGTCCAGGGTGAAGCTGACCGCTAGTGAGCACTCGTACTTAGTAGGATTAAACACATTTTGATAATGTGTTTGTACTGAGTGTGCGGGTGCAGGTGCCCATGAGCGCTCCGCGCTTAGCTGCCTCCCTAGACAAATTCTTTTGAAATTGTCGTGCTTTCCCAGGTCGCGTGCACGGTACAGCCAATGAGGGTGAACCGCTCAAGTGATATCATGGGCATGCCTGTGATGATCGAGCCCCTAAATAGTGTTGAGACTTAAAGGGGTTAATGTGTAAACTGTGCATAATAACTTGCATTCCCCTTCACCATCTGTATTTGTCCCAGATTGCAACTACACTGGACACTAGACACCCCTGCTTTCACGTCATGGCTTTCGAGTGAATACAAGGTTATCTGTATCTACTTTAAGTTATACTAGGCACCCTTCTCTTGTACTGAAGGGGTACTGTACAAATGTAGCAAACTTTATTACAGTGGGACATGCATAATATGTATAACGCTGCAGTGTGTGAAACCTTTATTTAGTAGACTTGGCCAAGCGCACAATGGGGAGATGGGCAATATCATGACTACATCTGTATATGTGACATAAGGTTATGCTAACATCATTATTTCTACTGTTTTTCAGCGAGGGTTGGCAAGAAAAGGAAGATAAAACAAGAAGAGCAGTGACGCGTGTGCTAAAATGTGACCTCACCAAAGCCAACCCATCAGAACCAGTTGTGTTACCCCAAGTGGACTGTCTGCTTAGCTGTGCATGCTTGGATGTTTTTAGCAAACACCAAGATGAATATCGCAGCATCCTGAAGAACATATCATCACTGCTAAAAGTGGGGGGGTATCTCTTACTGTTTGGCTTTCTCAATATGTCATATTTCAAGCTGGGTGAGCACACACTGCATGCTCTGACATACGATGAAGAATTCTTGCGTCAGGCTCTCAGTGACACAGGTTATATCATCCAGAGCTTAGATGTGTTTAGCAGTAAGAAGAAATCAGATCTTTTGGATTATGATCACCTTGTGTTTGTTGTGGCACGTAAGGAGAGGGAGATTTAAATGTGCATCAGAGTGACCCAATAGCAGGGACATAAGTAAGGCGTATAATCCTGATTTAATTGGTTAAAAACAAAGACAAATAAAGCATTTGAAAAATACATTTTTAATTGTTGCTTCAATGGGTGATGGTGTAAATCTGTTTGCTTCGTAAACTTTGTGTGGTATTAATGTGCATTAAACAGGTTGAACCATTCTTAATTTTCCTTCCCTCTCCCTTTGGCACAAGGTGATGAGTTTGCATACGTATTATAATATGCCAGCTGGGTCAAAGGTGGAGGAAGCAGCATATTGAAACAAAATTTTTCAGGTTATACAGATATAGGAAACATGACTTACCCACGCCTCGAGCTGGACCCCTCTCCCATTCCCAATAGACACACCATACAACTTCTTGGGTGAAATTAACGGCCACAGCTTTATTTATTACACAGATAAATATCTCATATGTATCCCCAACTAGGGACCTATACAGATTGCTCTGCTTACACCTACCGGAGCTCGAGAGATACCCTCAGCTCGTGCTCATCTAGCCATTCAATACCTTAGTATGAATGCACAGATTCCAGGAAGGTCACCACCTTACCAACTGAGCCTAGTTTGGAAAGATACAGCCTTCCCCAAATTCCATCCGGAAGTCACCACCATTCCAGCCGCCCAGCCTAGAATGATACCATCTTTCCCAACTAAATAGTCCCCCTCCCAGAGTAATATTACTCTCATCAACACATACCCCAAACTGCGACAAAAAAAGAGCCGAATCCTGATCTTTCATTTATACGTCGACATCAATCATGCCTAAAAACAGGTGGGTGTGTTGGACTTCAGTCCAGAAGATCCTAGAAGAAAAGGGAAGCTAGGATTCCTCCCCCTTTCCCTAAGTACCCCTTAATTAACCTCTCCCTCTGCACTGACATCATGGCACCTTAGGGGTGGGCCCCTCGACCTTAAGTCATGCAGCCCCTTCCTTTGAAGTCCAGGGATTTCTTGAATTACCCATGCCTCGAGCTTGATCCTCTCCTATTCTCAATAAATGCACCATACAAGTTCTTGGGAGAAATTAACGGCCACAGCTTTATTTATTACAACAGATTAATATCTCATATATATCCCCAACTAGTGACCTGACCAGATTGCTCTGCTTCACACCTATCAGAGCTTGAGTGATACGCTCAGCTCGTGCTCATCTAGCCCTTCAGTACCTTAGTCTGAATGAATAGAGCCCTCATCGGAAGGTCACCACCACACCAACAGAGCCTAGTGTGAAATGGCACGGCCTTCCCCAAATTCCATCTGGAAGGTCATCACCATTCCGACCATTCAGCCTGGAAAGGTACCGCCTTCCAAAACTAAATATTTCTCAGGTCTACGACCTCCCTCCAGGAATCAATACTGACTGTCCCTCTCCCAGAGTAACATTACCCCTGCCAACCCATTCCCCAATCTGTAACAAAACAAAGCAAACATCCTGATCTTTTCTTACAATGCTGACATCTCTCATGCCGAAAAAACAGGGTGGGTGGATGGGACTGTGCTCCAGTAAATTAGAAGAAAGAGGAAGCTAAGATACCTCCACTTTGCCTAAAGTACCCCTTCCTTAACCCCTCCCACTGGCCTTACAGCACATGGGTAATAAATATAAAAGAAATAAGTCTAAACCAATGTGGATAAATAAACAGGTAGGTGAGGAAATGGAAAAGAAGAGGAAGGCGTTTAGATTCTTGGAGTCAGAAGGGATAGAGGCATCATATCAGAATTATAAGGAATGTAACAAAAGTTGCAAAAGGGCAATCAAATTGCAATTATCATGACTACATCTGTATATGTGACATAAGGTATTCTAACATCATTATTTCTACTGTTTTTTCAGCGAGGGTTGGCAAGAAGGAAGATAAAACAAGAAGAGCAGTGACGCGTGTGCTAAAATGTGACCTCACCAAAGCCAACCCATCAGAACCAGTTGTGTTACCCCAAGTGGACTGTCTGCTTAGCTGTGCATGCTTGGATTTTTTTAGCAAACACCAAGATGAATATCGCAGCATCCTGAAGACATATTCATCACTGCTAAAATGTGGGGGTATCTCTACTGTTTGGCTTTCTCAATATGTCATATTTCAAGCTGGGTGAGCCACACTGCGCTCTCTGACATACGATGAGAATTCTTGCGTCAGGCTCTCAGTGACACAGGTTATCAATCCAGAGCTTAGAGTGTTTTAGCAGTAAGAAGAAATCAGATCTTTTGGATTATGATCACCTTGTGTTTGTTGTGGCACGTAAGGAGAGGGGAATTTAAATGTGCATCAGAGTGCCCAATAGCAGGGACATAAGTAAGGCGTATAATCCTGATTTAATTGGTTAAAAACAAAGACAAATAACATTTGAAAAATACATTTTTAATTGTTGCTTCAATGGGTGATGTTGTAAATCTGTTTCTTCGTAAACTTTGTGTGTTATTAATGTGCATTAAACAGGTTGAACCATTCTTAATTTTCCTCCCCTCTCCCTTTGCACAAGGTGATGAGTTTGCATACGTATTATAATATGCCCAGCTGGGTCAAAGGTGGAGGAAGCAGCATATTGAAACAAATTTTTTCAGGTTATACGATATAAGAAACATGACTTACCCACGCCTCGAGCTGGACCCCTCTCCCATTCCCAATGACACACCATACAACTTCTTGGGTGAAATTAACGGCCACAGCTTTATTTATTACACAGAAAATATCTCATATGTATCCCCAACAGGGACCTATACAGATGTTGCTCTTACAACCTACCGGAGCTCGAGAGATACCCTCACTCGTGCTCATCTGCCATTCAATACCTTAGTATGAATGCACAGATTCCAGGAAGGTACACCTTACCAACTGAGCCTAGTTTGGAAAGATACAGCCTTCCCCAAATTCCATCCGGAATTCACCACCATTCCAGCCGCCCAGCCTAGAATGAACCATCTTTCCCAACTAAATAGTCCCCCCCCCAGAGTAATATTACTCTCATCAACACATACCCCAAACTGCGACAAAAAAAGAGCCGAATCCTGATCTTTCATTTATACGTCGACATCAATCATGCCTAAAACAGGTGGGTGTGTTGGACTTCAGTCCAGAAGATCCTAGAAAAAAGGGAAGCTAGGATTCCTCCCCCTTTCCCTAAGTACCCCTTAATTAACCTCTCCCTCTGCACTGACATCATGGCACTTTAGGGGTGGGCCCCTCGACCTTAAGTCATGGCAGCCCCTTCCTTTGAAGTCCAGGATTTCTTGAATTACCCATGCCTCGAGCTTGATCCTCTCCTATTCTCAAAAATGCACCATACAAGTTCTTGGGAGAAATTAACGGCCACAGCTTTATTTATACAACAGATTAATATCTCATATATATCCCCAACTAGTGACCCTGACCAGATTGCTCTGCTTCACACCTATCAGAGCTTGAGTGATACGCTCAGCTCGTGCTCATCTAGCCCTTCAGTACCTTAGTCTGAGAATAGACCCTCATCGGAAGGTCACCACCACACCAACAGAGCCTATTGTTGAAATGGCACGGCCTTCCCCAAATTCCATCTGGAAGGTCATCACCATTCCGACCATTCAGCCTGGAAAGTGTACCGCCTTCCAAAACTAAAATATTCTCTCAGTTCTACGACCTCCCTCCAGGAATCAATACTGACTGTCCCTCTCCCAGAGTACCATTACCCCTGCCAACCCATTCCCCAATCTGTAACAAACAAAGCAAACATCCTGATCTTTTCTTACAATGCTGACATCTCTCATGCCGAAAAACAGGGTGGGTGGATGGGACTGTGCTCCAGTAAATTAGAAAAAGAGGAAGCTAAGATACCTCCACTTTGCCTAGTACCCCTTCCTTAACCCCTCCACTGGTTACAGCACATGGTAATAATATAAAAGAAATAAGTCTAAACCAATGTGGATAAATAAACAGGTAGGTGAGGAAATGGAAAAGAAGAGGAAGCGTTTAGATTCTTGGAGTCAGAAGGGACAGAGGCATCATATCAGAATTATAAGGAATGTAACAAAAGTTGCAAAAGGGCAATCAAATTGACAAAAATGATTGCGATAGAAAGTAATATCAACCCTAAAAAGTTCTTTAAGTACCTTAATAACAAAAAATCAGAAAAGCAAATATAGGACCCTTTCAGTGTCAGATGGTCAGGCAGATTATTGGAGATAAGGAAAAAGCAGAGGTATTAAAAAAATAATTTGCCTCTGTGTTTACCAGTGTGGTTACGTAAAATGTGCATTAACGAAAATGGATGCCGGTTTTCACGTTAGTGTGGCATGTTAAGAGTTAAAGTATTTTCCTTGCTGACTGCCTTTTCTTTGTCTGGCTAAACTTCCGTTGTGGACTGAGGAGAAGGGGGGCGATTGACTGCTAGGAATTTGACCTATGTCCTACACATAAAAGTATGTTCAGGAAGGCCCCGCTTCTCGGCGCTATGTTATCCGGTGTTCTGCTTATCCGAAGGCACCGAGAAGGGGCCGCCATCTTTAAACCGCAGTCGCGCATGCGCAAAATGGGTGGGTGCGCCTGGCGCACATGCGCAGACCGCTTTCTACGCGCGCATACTGTAGTTTGCGCGTGCAGACCATAGGCCGCGCATGCGCAGAACGGCGAAAATGCCGTTCTGTGCATGCAGAGAACTGAAAATCGCCGGATCCGCTTTCCGGCGATTTTCACTATATGGCAGGGCCCTGGAACGGAAGCCGCCGTATACCCGGGGCCCTGCTGTATCCTTATATGGTAGTTATACTTTCTGGTATGTGTAAAATTACGTTGTATGCAATTTTCAGCATGTGGCACTCATTATATTATTTATACCAATGTATGGGTATAGCGGGGCAGAATGCTATTCAGCTGCCTGCTTGAACGCATCCCACCATGTAGCTATATGAATAAACTTCAATATCATTATTTCTTCCGACCTGAAATATAGTAGTTTGAATTATTTTTACACCAGGGATGAATCAATTGCAATAGTTGTGCCACAGGAGAAAGTCACAACCTCTATATTAACAAACAATTGGTTAACTGAGCCACATAGGTGGCTTGATAAAATTAAAGTAAATAAGGCAGCTGGCCCCAATGGTATACATCCAAGAGTTCTTAACGAGTTAAGTTCAGTAATAGCCAAATAATTACATTTAATATTCAAGGACTCCATTTTCACAGGCTCAGTACAGTACCACAAGATTGGCGTAAAGCAGATGTGGCGCCTATATTTAAAAAGTGAGTGTTAGGGACAGTAAGTAAGGCCAGAAACTGCATTTGTGTTAAACCATAATTTTGTCTGTTCATAACCTGTTAAGAATCTGTAATCAGCCTTTTGCTGAAATATAATTTCTAATGTATTCAGCTTCTGCCAAAATAAATTTCCTCTTTCCTTGCTAAGATACTTTTTGTGTTGTCAGTTTCCTGCTGTTTTACAGTAGTCAGTAAACAATAAGACTCTGAGAGAGGCAGGATAACCTAACATAGTTGCTAGAAGAAATTCAAAGTTTTTGATAACAGACAATGAACAGGCTATGTATTTAGACAGTGTCTGTATAGGGAGAATTACGCCCCAAAATCATTCCCCTAATACTGTATGTCCTGCCCATAAATCACGCCTCTAAACTAAACCACACCCAAGCCACACCCAGGTTACACCTACGTTACGCCTCTAACCAAACCTTTCTTTTTTCTGTTTAAAAATCTTTACCCTATCTTTAATATATAAAATCGAAAGGTTGGTACTAGCTGCGGTGAATCTGATTGGTCCTCAGCCTCTGGCCAATCAGATTGGTGGCTCTATGATGTCACCCAACTCTCTCTCTCCCCCTCTCCCTCTCTCCCCCACCGGCTCCTGGACGGAGGGGAAGCGTGGCGCGGCCCTCCTGCCCCAGCCGCCAACGCTCACTTCCCCCCTCCCCGGCGGGGGGACAGGCAGTGGGCAGGCAGCCTCCGGAAGGACCCCCTTCCTCCTGCAGCTGGCCCCGGTAAGATGGCGGCGCACAGCGGACAGGCGGGGGGTGGTATTCAGTCAGGAGAGAGAGGGGGGGGAGTTAGTCAGGAGATAGGGGGGGAGGGAGTCAGTAGAGAGGGTGGGGGAGAGAGTCAGAAGAGGGGGGGAGAGAGAGTCAGGAGAGATGGGAGGGAGAGAGGGAGTCAGGAGAGAGGGGGGGGGGTGCGAGAGAAGGGGGGGAAGCTGACAGCTGTGAAGAGGTGGGGGGGGAAGGGAGTTGAGAGGGAGGATGGGGGAGGCAGAACATTACATCACGGGCAACGCCAGGTATATCAGCTAGTGCTTAATAAACTTAGGCGGAATGATTGAAACACTGTCTGTGTTTCGGTTCTTTCGTTTTCCAAATCCTGTACGTTAATCAGATTGGAGATAACGGTGCTAGTGCGTGATAAATCTTCCCTGGGGAGTCTGCAGCCCGGGCGGTGCTGTGTGTTCGTATCCAGTCACAAGGCCTCAAGCCCTTTTGGCAGAGGAAAGTTTCCTCTCAGTGAGCTAGATAACAACTAGGGAATTACAGACCTGTAAGCCTGACATCAATAGTGGGGAAGCTACTTGAAGGTTTAGTACATTATAATATTCAGGAATACCTATTGAAAAACAAAATTATTAGTAATAATCAGCATGGATTAATGAAGGATAGATCATGCCAAACTAACCTTTTTAGTTTCTTTGAGGGGGTAAGTAGGAATTTAGACCAGGGTAATGCAGTTGATGTGGTCTACTTAGATTTTGCAAAGGCTTTTGATACGGTTCAAAACAGGAGGTCAGTGTACAAAATAAAGCATATTGGACCTGGATTGAAAACTGGTTGAAGGATAGTCAGACAACAGAGAGTTGTCATAAATGGAACTTTTTCAGGTTGGGCTAAAGTTGTGAGTGGAGTGACTCAGGGATCAGTACTGGGACCCCAGAGTTTTAACGTGTTTATTAATGAACTTGAGGTGGCAGAGAGCAAAGTCTCCATCTTTGCTGATGACACTAAATTGTGTAAATTAGCAGAATCAGAGAAGGATCTAATTTCTCTCCTAAAGGATTTGATAGATAGATTGGTTCAAAAAAAGGTTGGACATCTTTATAGCAAGGAAAGATATACAGGGATATACAGTACCAAATAAGTAGACACGGGAAGAATGTTTATCCAGGGAGTCATCTGATTGCCAATTCATGGAATCAGGAAGGAATTTATTTTTCCCCTTATGAGATATCACTGGATGATATGTCACTGGGGTTTTTTTATTTGCCTTCCTCTGGATAAATATACTGTAAGTACAGATATAGAACAAAGTATCTGTCGTCTAAATTTAGCATAGTTTGAACTTGATGGACGCATGTCTTTTTTCAACCTTATCCACTATGAAATTATGTAACTACCACCCTGTGCCAAAGGGAGAGGGGAGGGAAATTCAGAATGGTTCAACCTGTTTAATGAACATTAATATCACACAAAGGTTATGGAGCAAATGGAATGACACCATCACCCATTGAAGCAACAATGAAAAATTTATTTTTCAAAAGCTTAATTTGTCTTTGTTTTTAAAGGCATCAAACATCAGGATTATAGGACATACGTATGTCCCGGCTATTGGGTCAATCTTATGCCTATTTAAATCTCCCTCTCCTTAAGTTCCACAACAAACACCAGTTGATCCTAATCCTAAAGATCTGATTTCTTCTTACTGATAAGCATATCTAAGCTCTGGGTTTTGATGCTGTATTGACATGCTGTACATTTGGCACATGGAAAGTATCCTTTAATTATATCTCTTTTATTTTGTGCATCTCTACTAAAGGGACAACTGGGTGACAGTTTTGTTTTTAGGTTGTTTGCTTTCCTGAAATAAATTTCTGGTTTTTATTTCAGAAATCCTTTCAAGATGTCATCTTGCCGTAAAAGGCAAAGAGGCCGCGAGGATTGCAGGAAATCTCCCCGCATAAACAGACGTTTTGAACCCCACGGCGAGCGGTGATATCTGGATCAAAAGACCCCGAACCATTGCACATGTCCTACTCATGGACGGTGAGTAGGATTTCAGTTTTACCAACGGCGGAGCAGTACAGCTTCCTTAAGCACAAGCGCTTGGAAGTTATTCTTTTATTTATCTATCAGTAGATTGATCAACTGTTTTATTAATATATTTTACATCAATTGTAGTAACAATTGTTTTAATCAATAAATGCTCTTTGTACCTTATCCATCATATTATCTATTGTCCCAAGGGTAATAGACTATTGTGGTGTTTTTTGCATATTTTTTGTCTCCCTCTCTGAGGTTATCAGCACAAGAAGAAAAGTCTTGCACAAAACTCTATTTCCATTTCCAGCCTTAGCGCCATAGGAGGTTACTTCACACAAACTCCTCATCTGGTTGGAAGATACCGGATCAACCTTTCAGGCAGCTCAAGGACTACCTTCATCATATACTGAATCACAGGTTTTGGTTTATTGTTTATTGTTTGTATATCACTATATATTATTGTTTACACAAGCGCTAATTGCACTTATTATTTTTTCACTTCATATCTAAGCTCTGGATGATATAACCTGTGTCACTGAGAGCCCGATGCAAGAATTCTTCATCGTATGTCAGAATATGCAATGTGTGCTCACCCAGCTTGAAATATAACATATTGAGACCGCCAAACAGTAAGAGATACCCCCCAATATTAGCAGTGATGACATGTTCATCAGGATGCTGCGATAATCATCTTGGTGTTTGCTAAAAATATCCAAGCATCCACAGCTAATTAGACAGTCCACTTGGGTAACACAACTGGTTCTGGTGGGTTGGCTTTGGTGAGGTCACATTCTAGCAATGTGATTTAAAAGGGGTGTGCTGCACTCCACAATGAAAAGATAAATACATACAGTTTACCGGTGCTGCTGGTTCAAGGAGGTACCTGTCAGGTATATTCCAATGTAATACTCAGGAAAGAAGGATCCAGTGCTCTACGGATTTCTGAATAAAGAAAATATATTGTGCCACACAACGTTTCGACCAACAGGTCTTTCTCAAGTGACTAGGCATGAACCAACTGAGGATAAACCTAGTATGCATACCCTCAACCAAAGACAATACAACAGGTGAAAACAAGTGAAAATCAACCAGCTGACCCCAATCTGCCTCCCCTGGTCAGTCCAATCATCATGCTTTTACACAATAGTTCCTGAGAGCCTCTTTCTGCTGTTCTGTTTAGGTGACGCCTTTCTCCTTCTTTGTTGGACTCCTTCATCTCTATTCTCTTCTGTGCATGCGTCGGCAGCGCTTGCGTTCCAGCGCCATCGTCTTCCGCATTAAGGTCGGGTCTGAAGACATCCGTCACTTCAGGATTGGTCCTCCTCTTATCGCGATGTTACGGGGGCTGCTCATACCTCTTATGAGCTTGCAATCCTTACCTTCTCACATCAGAGGAGCCAAGGCAACGAAGGACGCAGGATTACTACCCAAGCCGCTATGTAGTAATATCTATGTATTTTTACAAGTAATTTATTTCACAAATAAATTAAACAGGATCTAGAAAGTTTTCAAAATAACAGCAAATTTCTTTCAATATTTATAGATCTGCTGAATAACTGAGGACTGAACAGAAAATAATCAAAAAGAGCCCTAAGTGGATAATTTATTTGTAAGGTTTTTTTTTAATTTATTATTTCAATTCTGATTACAATTTTCATGATTCTTTCTGTGCCCTTTCCCTATATTTTGGGGGTATGCACCTTGCAATCACTGTACATATTGATTGGACCTGTAACTGAATTTAACACATGTTCTGAGAATGGGCGAATTATGTGACATTTAAACCAATCATTACCCAAGATGTAAAGCAGAAACTGTAACTTTTGGAAAAAAGAATGGACTACAAATGACTATTTACCCTTTGCCTTCCATGTCTAAAAATTTCCGTACCCATGGTGATATCAATTAGTGTATCTCCACTGACACCACCTAAAGCATAGAAACAAAAGTCCAGAAAATCATACCGATTAAACAATAATGTATCCAGTCTCTTCTTATTTAATCTTAGAAATAGCAAGCTTCAATTTTGATCTCTATGTAGTGATTGTGTTATGTGATTATAGATGCTTCTATACAGTACATTGATGTACAGTAGGGATTTTATTAACAAACATATATTGTGCAGTCGAACTATACCTGGGTGTAACAGGCAGCATGAAAGTTAGCAGTGGTAATTATTCCTGATAACATCTTTTGTCAGAGGATTTTGTCAATGGCATGTATCTATCTCTGTGTCACATTGTATTTATATTGAAAACTATCTCCAACTGCTTGCAGCAGGTGTAATATGATTAAAGATATTCACATAAGGAATAGTGAGGGATCTAACTTTCCGTCCATCCAAACATCTGTCTTTCTGTCTGTCTGTCTGTCTCTTAAGGGTTTTAGATGTGTGTTTACAATATGAGATGCTGGTGGGTTCTGATTTCTCACACCTTGTGTCACCCATCTTTATTAGCTATTATAACAAGATTAATTCCTATTTTCTGGAAAATACAATATTACTGATATTTTAAATGAAAAGTTGAACATATATCGGACTGTCTCAGATTAGAGGGGTTATGTATCAAAGTTTCCCAGCTTCAAATCTGGTGCAAAAACTTTACCACATAAAAGCAAGGAGACATGTTTTATTATCCTAGTATTTCCCTCTTAGATTTAATTTAAAACATACTAGTTAAAATCAAATATATTGAATAACATTTGCAAATAGCAAAGCACTGAGACCCAGATTTTACGCTGTCATGTGACATTAATCTAAGTTAACATATCATTAATAGTAACCCTGAAATAATTTAATAAAGTTAATAACGCATTGCTACCCCAGCTTTATTCCCTAAAAAGCATAGCTTAAATATTAATGGCTGTTAGTGAAAATAATATGCAATTAATATACAAATTAGATGTTATCAGCACATAATATTAGTTCCATGAAGATTAAATGTTACATTTTTTATTTTACTTAAGTTTTTTATTAGTTTCCAACAGTTGGAATTGCTACAGTTTAGATATTCATTTTATCAGAAGTTAGTAACAACTCTATGTTTAGTTACTGTATGACTTAAATATTTTACATTGTTAAGTCATAACTAAATATAGAGTTGTTTCTGACTTCTGATAAAGTGAATACCTAAATTCGTAAATGGAAGTCGATTGAATTAACTTTTATTCCTTAACCGTGCAGCAAGCCATGGGTTGCTAAGTGGTCAATCCATTAAAAAGTTGATAAAAGTTTGTTTCATTCACGTTTATCAGCAATTCTAGGGATGGGAGTAACATCAAGGAATTTTAAAATACTGTAATGTTATTCTGAAAAAAGGAGTCTCCGGAATGAACCACATTGATTTAATTTCCGTGGACAATTTCTGGAGATACTTTTCTAGGAAGGGGCTGCCAGTAGCAGCTCTGGCCGGGCACCCAGTATGGTGGTTTAAAGGTTCCATGTCCCGCTGTCCAATAGGAAGCCGTGACATCATTCCTTACTGCTTAATATTGACCCGCGTGACACAGGACCTTTAAACTGAACAGAGAAACCAGCAACAACTTTGGAAGTATCTCGGGAAGCAGTGGGTCCCAAATTAAAGCGGTTTTACCCTGGAGACCCCCTGCTTCCTACCTAGGGGGGAAATAATAATACATATTTTTTAAAGCGCAGATGCTTTAAGTATAATATGTCTGTTGTTTTAGCCTATCCTTATCTCAGGGAATAGGGCATTGTCTTAGGGAAAATAATGCCCATTCTTGTTTTAGGTAAATGTATGTTATTTGCCCTGATTTAGTGAATCTAGTCCTGAGTTTCCAAAACAGAAATAAACACACATACTTGATGTGAATGCCTTAAACAGTTGTTTAAGTGGATATTCCACTATCTCATCTTGCAAATCATTATTTTCAGCACAAACATACAGAAGGTGTCCAATATTATTCTTGGATCTATGTCCACATGGTGGTACCGTTTGTGGCTGGATTCCATCGGGTTTAACTTCTGTTCTTCTGCTCTGACTCTGTGTTTTCCAAATTTCATGTGTGTGAGAATCATATCATCTGATTGGAAAGAGCAGCTGACTAGTCAGGTACACAGACAATGACACAGGAATATGCTGAATTTTACTAGATAAATAAAAATCACTCAGTCACTGTAAATATTCAGGTCACAAGGTATCCTCTATTTTGTGCAGCAATGTACCCATGAGTGCATCTGCATGTGTTCCACTGGTCTATAAATACAATATATATATATATATATATATATATATATATATATATATATATATATATATATATATACACAGATGTGTACTCATGGGTACATTGCTGCACACAATAGAGGCTACCTTGTGACCAAAATATTTACAGTGACTGAGAAATTTTTATTTATCTAATAAAATTTAGCATATTCCTGTCTCAATGTCTGTGTACCTGACTAGTCAGCTGCTCTTTCCAATCAGATGATAAATTCTCACACACATGAAGTTTGGAAGACACAGAGTCAGAGCAGAAGAACAGAAGATAAACCCGATGGATTCCAGTTACAAACAGTACCACCATGTGGACATAGATCCAAGAATAATATTGGACACCTATGCTTGTGCTGAAAATAATGATTTGCAAGATGAGATGGTGGAATATCCACTAAAACAACTGTATAAGGCATTCACATCAGGTATGTGTGTTTATTTCTGTTCTGGAAACTCAGGACTAGATTCACTAAATCAGGGCAAATAACATACATTTACCTAAAACAAGAATGGGCATTATTTTCCCTGAGATAAGGATAGGCTAAAACAACAGACATATTATACTTAAAGCATCTGCATTTTAAAAAATATGTATTATTATTTCCCCCCTGGGTAGGAAGCAGGGGGTCTCCGGAGTAAACCCGCTTTAATTTGGGACCCCCTTCTTCCCAAGATACTTCCAAAGTTGATGCCTTTTTCTCTGTTCAGTTTAAAAGTCCTGTGTCACGTGGGTCAATATTAATCGTAAGGAATGATGTCACGACTTCCTATTGGACAGCGGGACATGGGACCTTTAAACCACCATATTGGATGCCCTGCCAGAGCTGCTACCGGCAGCCCCTTCCTAGGTAAGTATCTCCAGAAACAAGGAGTCCACGGAGATTAAATCAATGTGGTTCAGTTCCGGAGATTCCTTTTTTCAAAATAACATTACAGTATTTAAAAAATTCCTTGATGTTACTCCCATCCCTAAAATTACTGATAAAAGTGAATGAAACAAACTTTTATCAACTTTTTAATGGATTAACCACTTAGCAACCCATGGCTAGCTGCATGGTTGGGTTACTTAAGGTTTAATGTATTAAATATGGAATAAAAGTTAATTCAATCAACTTCTACTGTATTTACGAGTTTAGGTATTCACTTTATCAGAAGTCAGTAACAACTCTATGTTTAGTTATCACTTAAAATGTAAAATTTAATCTCCATGGAGCTAATATTATGTGCTGATAAAGTCTAATTTGTATATTAATTGCATATTATTTTCACTAACAGACATTAATATTTACGCTATGCTTTTTAGGGAATAATGCTGGGGAAACATTGCATTCTTAACGTTAGTAAATGAATACAGGGTTACTATTAATGATATGTTAACTTAGATTAATGTCACATTATAGCGTCAAATCTGGGTCTCAGTTCTTTGCTATTTGCAACTGTTATTCAATATATTTGATTTTAACTAGTATGTTTTAAATTAAATCTAAGAGGGAAATACTAGGATAATAAAAAACGTCTCCTTGATTTTATGTGGTATAATTTTTGCACCAGATTTGAAGCTGGGAAACTTTGATACATTACCCCCCCAATCTGAGACAGTCAAGTAAAAGTTCAACTTTTCATTTAAAATATCAGTAATATTGTCTTTTCCAGCAAATAGGAATTCATCTTTTTATAATAACTAATAAAGATGGGTGACACAAGGTGTGAGAAATCAGAACCCACCAGAATCTTATATTGTAAACCCAAATCTAAAACCCTTAAGAAACCGACAGACAGACAGACAGATATTTGGATGGATAGAAAGTTAGAAACCTCACCTTTCCTTATATGAATTTGTATAATCATATTACACCTGCATCAGTTGGTGATAGTTTTCAGTTGCAGTGTGATAGTTTTCTGTGGTGAAACATCAGTTGGTGATAGTTTTCAATACAAATGCAATGTGACACAGAGACAGATACATGTCAGTGACAGAATCCTCTTACTTAAAAGATGTTATCATGAATAATTATCTCTAACTTCCATGCACCCATTACACCCAGGTATAGTTCGATTGCACAATATATGTTTGTTAATAAAATCCCTACATCTTCTATAGTAAGGTCTATAATTGCATTAACACAATCACTACATAGAGATCAAAATTGAAGCTTGATATTTCTAAGATTAAATAAGAGGAGGCTGGATACATCATTGTTAAATCAGTATGATTTTCTGGACCTTTGTCTCTATGCTTTAGGTGGTGTCAGTGGAGATACACTAATTGATATCACCATGGGTCCGGCACTTTTTCATCTCCTGTCAGCCAGCGAAATATTCAAGGAGATTATTGTGTTAGAACCTGTGGAAACCCACCACGCAGAACTGGAAATGTGGCTGAAAAAGGATCCAGGGTCCTTTGATTCGTCTCATCTGTCCAAATATGTCTGTGACATGGAAGGCAAAGGGTAAAAAGTCATTTGTAGTCCATTATTTTTTCCTAAAAGTTACAGTTTCTGCTTTTTTCTTGGGGTATTGTTGGTATAAATACCACAAATGTCGCCCATGTTCAGAACATGTGTTAAATTCAGTTTCGGGTCCAATCAAAACGTACAGTGATTGAAAGGTGCATAACATAAAAATATAGGGAAAGGGCACAGAAAGAATCATGAAAAATGTAATCAGGTTTGAAATAATAAATAAAAAAAATCTTAAAAATAAATTAGTCAATTAGTGCTGTTTTTGACTATTTACTGTTCAGTCCTCAGCAGATCTATAAATGTTGAAAGAAATTTGCTGTTATTTTGAGAACTTTCTAGATCCTGTTTAATTTATTTGTGAAATATATTACTTGTAAAAATACATTTAGATATTAGTCTCATTTTCAGGTAAGTCAAATGTGGGGGTTCAATATGAGCTTGTTAGGTGTCCAGTATATTTTACAAATGTGATACCAAACAGAAATGATACAACAAATGGTACATGGATAATGCAGATATTTACTTTTTCTGCTGTATTTGTTGTAAAATACTGAACACCAGATTTCTTTCATTAATCAGTGCAAGCATTGAGCCACACTAAGTAATCCCTAAAAACTCTATAACAATTACTCCATCTGGTATGTGAAAATGCACATATGAATCTGCAGGTACTGTATGTACTGGATCCTAACTCATGTAGTGTCTGTTTCTCCTAGATATAAAGTTACACGGCTCTGTGAATGTGTACAATGAACACAGGCGCGCCATTATACAGATGTAGCGGTCTTTCTTACTCACAGTGCTGCGCTATGCTGGCATACAGTGCAGTATTCTGTGATATTCTGTCTTATCACTGCCACTGAATCCTATGGAAACTGTTTGGCATTCTGTGTTACAAAGGGATATGTTGTTTTATTGGAAGGAACAATAACCCTTACTACATTTGTGTATTTAATGATAAAGAATTATAACTGATAGCAATGATACAATATTTTCATGTTCCGATCTTCTTAGGTCATTTCCAGGGTGAAGCTGAGCGCGCGTGCGCACTCGTGCTTAGTGGGATCAAATTGTGATAATGTGTTTGTCCTGAGTGTGCGGGTGCAGGTGCCCGTGAGCGCTCAACGCTTAGCTGCCTCCCTAGACAAATTCTTTTGAAATTGTCGTGCTTGCCCTGGTCACGTGCACGGTTCAGCCAATGAGGGTGAACCGCTCAAGTGATATCATGGGCATGCCTGTGACGAGCGAGCCCCTAAATAGTGTTGGGACTTAAGGGGTTAATGTGTAAACTGTGCGTAATAACTTGCATTCCCCTTCACCATCTGTATTTGTCCCAGATTGCAACTACACTGGACACTAGACACCCCTGCTTTCACGTCATGGCGTTCGAGTGAATACAAGGTTATCTGTATCTAATTGAAGTTATTTCTAGGCATCCTTCTCTTGTACTGAAGGGGTACTGTACAAATGTAGCAAACTTTATTACAGTGGGACATACATAATATGCATAACGCTGCAGTGGGTCAACCCCTTATTTAGTAGACTTGGCCAAGCGCACAATGGGGAGATGGGCAATAACATGACTACATCTGTATATGTGACATAAGGTTATGCTAACATCATTATTTCTACTGTTTTTCAGTGAGGGTTGGCAAGAAAAGGAAGATAAAACAAGAAGAGCAGTGACGCGTGTGCTAAAATGTGACCTCACCAAAGCAAACCCATCAAAACCAGTTGTGTTACCCCAAGTGGACTGTCTGTTTACTGCTGCATGCTTGGATGTTTGTAGCAAACACCAAGATGAATATCGCAGCATCCTGAAGAACATGTCATCACTGCTAAAAGTGGGGGGGTATCTCTTACTGTTTGGATTTCTCAATATGTCATATTTCAAGCTGGGTGAGCACACACTTCATATTCTGACATACGATGAAAAATTCTTACGTCAGGCTCTCAATGACACAGGTTATATCATCCAGAGCTTAGATGTGTTTAGCAGTAAGAAGAAATCAGATCTTGTGGATTATGATCACCTTGTGTTTGTTGTGGCACGTAAGGAGAGGGAGATTTAAATGTGCATCAGAGTGACCCAATAGCAGGGACATAAGTAAGGCGTATAATCCTGATTTGATTGTTTAAAAACAAAGACAAATAAAGCATTTGAAAAATACATTTTTAATTGTTGCTTCAATGGGTGATGGTATAAATCTATTTGCTCCGTAACCTTTGTGTGATATTAATATGCATTTAACAGGTTGAACCATTCTTAATTTTCCTTCCCTCTCCCTTTGGCACAAGGTGATGGGTTTGCATACGTATGATAATATGCCAGCTTGGTCAAAGTTGGAGGAAGCAGCATACTGGTATTGAAACAAAAATTTCAGGTTATACAGATATAGGAAACATGACTTACCCACGCTGGACCCCTCTCCCATTCCTAATAGACACCATACAACTTCTTGGGTGAAATTAACAGCCACAGCTTTATTTATTACACCGATAAATATCTCATATGTATCCCCAACTAGGGACCTATACAGATTGCTCTGCTCACACCTACCGAAGCTCGAGAGATACCCTCAGCTCTTGCTCATCTAGCCCTTTAGTACATTAGTCTGAATGCACAGATTCCAGGAAGGTCACCACCTCACCAACCGAGCCTAGTTTGGAAAGATACAGCCTTCCCCAAATTCCATCCGGAAGTCACCACCATTCCAGCCGCCCTGCCTGGAATGGTACCATCTTTCCAACTAAATAGTCCCCCTCCCAGAGTAATATTACTCCCGCCAACACATACCCCAAGATGCGACAACAACAGAGCCGAATCCTGATCTTTCATTTATATGTCGACATCCCCCATGCCTAAAAACAGGGTGGGTGTGTTGGACTTCAGTCCAGTAGATCCTGGAAGAAAAAGGAAGCTAGGATTCCTCCCCCTTGCCCTAAGTACCCTTTACTTAACCCCTCCCTCTGGCCTGACATCCTGAAACCTTAGGGGTTGACCCCTCGACCTTAAGTCATGCAGTCCCTTCCTTAGAAGTCCAGGGATTTCGTGACTTACCCATGCCTCGAGCTTGATCCCTCTCCTATTCCCAATAAATGCACCATACAAGTTCTTGGGCGAAATTAACGGCCATAGCTTTATTTATTACAACAGATTAATATCTCATATTTATCCCCAACTAGTGACCTGACCAGATTGCTCTGCTTCACACCTACCAGAGCTTGAGTGATATGCTCAGCTCGTGCTCATCTAGCCCTTCAGTACCTTAGTCTGAATGCACGGAGCCCTCATCGGAAGGTCACCACCACACCAACTGAGCCTAGTGTGAAATGGCACCGCCTTCCCCAAATTCCATCTGGAAGGTCATTCAGCCTGGAAAGGTACCGCCTTCCAAATCTAAATACTTCTGAGGTCTACGACCTCCCTCCAGGAACCAATACTGACTGACTCCCTCTCCCAGAGTAACATTACTCCTGCCAACACATTCCCCAAGCTGTTATAAAACAAAGCAAACATCCTGATCATTTCTTAAAATGCAGACATCCCTCATGCCGAAAAAACAGGGTGGGTGGATGGGACTTTGCTCCAGTAGATTAGAAGATTTACCAGTGTGATTACGTAAATGGCTCTTACCTAAAATGGGTGCTGGTTTTCACGTTAGTCTGGCATGTAAAGAGTTAAAGTATTTTTCCTTTGCTGACTGACTTTTCTTTGTCTGGCGAAACTTCCATTGTAGGACTTAGGAGTATGGGCGGGATTGACTGCTAGGGATTTGACCTATGTCCTACATGTAAGAGTGTGTATCCTTATATGGTAGTTATACTTTCTGGTAAGTGTATGTAATGACGTTGCATGCAATTTTCAGCATGTGGCTCTCATTATATTATTTATACCAATTGTTGCATGGTACATACAACCACACATGGGTTTCTTGCAAAGGCTTATTTATTGAGCCTTAAATAAGCGGGGCTTGGCCCTTTTCTCAACAAGGGCTGTTTAGATGCCAGCATAACTGTCTAGCAAACAGTCCATCAAAATAGTGTAGTGAAGACAGACCTTAGCAGTAGTTCTCGCTCAGCAATTCAGTATCTCTCACTGGATCAGACAGGCTGCATGTGTGTGCAGCCTGGGTTTTTTAAAGCTTCTTCATTATGCAGCTGGGACCAGACTAATTGACAAGACCTTCCCAGCTGAAAGTTAACCCGGTCATTGCTGCACTGCAGACCTAAACATAGGTCTGCCAGGTATAGAGCTGGTAACGTTTATTCACCCTGTCACATTCCTCCCCTGTTAGTGTGTGGCTGGGGCCATGCACGGCTGAAGCCCGACCATTCACCCCTTCTTTAGAGAAGAAATCAGCATTTGCATTTTCTTTGCCACGCCTGTGCTGAATCTCAAATGAAAAGGGTTGGAGGGCTATATACCACCAATATATTCCACGTTACCAAGGGTGTCAATTAACTCATCCACCCTTGGCATCAGATATGCGTCAAACTTGGATACCGCACTGACCTTTCGGAGGTCCACACAAAATCTTACCTTCCCATCTGGTTTAGGGACCATAACTAGTGGACTACACCACTCACTGAATGATTCCTCAATCACGCCCAAGTGTATCATTTCTTGTACCTCCTTCTCTACCAGGGCCTTACAGCTTTCAGGCAACCTGTAAGGACGAGAACGTACTTTTACCTCAGGTGCTGTCTCTATCACATTTGAAACTAAATTAGTTTGCCCTGGTAAATCAGAAAAAACATCATTAAATTGTGTAATTATTTCTAACAAGTCCCCTTTTTGTTCAGAGGACAATTGTCTACCCGTTGGGATTTTCTCATCACCAAAGATGATCCCCCGTGGGGGCTGAGGACCCAGGTCCGTTTTCTCCTCCACCGGGTGGATGAATAGAGACCGCTGCACCTTCCAGGGTTTCAGCAAGTTCACATGGTAAATTTGTTTACCCATCTGGACCCTGGTTGAGCGATCTCATAATCCACATCACCCGTGCGGCAGAGTACTTCAAATGTGCCCTGCCATTTGGCTAGGAGTTTGCTCTCACAACTGGGTAACAAAAACATCACCTGGTCTCCCGGGTTAAACACTCTCATGCGAGCATTATGATTGTAATGTGTCTCCTGACTGACCTGGGCTGATCTAAGATTCTCCCTAGCAAAATGGCCGACCACATCTAGGCCCTTCCTAAGGTCTAATACATATTGCAGGGTATTCTAAGAAGGGGACCGCTGTTCCTCCTAGGACTCCTTTAGGAGGTCTAGGATACCCCAGGGTTGGCGGCCATACATTAATTCAAATGGAGAGAATCCTGTGGAGGCCTGGGGAACTTCCCACACTGCAAAAAGCTGAAAATGGAGAAGTTGATCCCAGACTCTCTTCTCTAAATCTACAAATTTTCTCAGCATACCTTTTAGAGTTCGATTACATCTTTCCACCAATCCGTCAGTCTGTGGATGGTAGACCGATGTCCCGATGTCCGAACAGACTTGACCTTTAGTCATTTTAAGACATCCTGCATGAGTTAAGCCATAACATTTGTACCTTGGTCTGACAACAAACCTGGGGATGTTCAACCCGTGAGAACAGCTCCAACAATTTGTTGGCTACTTCCTTCGCCGTTGCTGTCCTCAGGGGGAACACCTCAGGATATCTTGTTGCATAGTCAACTATTACGAGAATAAACCTATGTCCTTTCACAGAAGGCTCCAGATGCCTTACCAATCCTCTACACCAATCCTCTCAAAGGGAACTGACACCAAGGGTAGAGGAAACAAGGGGGCTGGTTTTTGTCCCTTCGGACTAGTTAGCTTGCATTCAGGACATGCCGCACATAACTTAGCAATATCACTATGCATCCCTGGCCAATAAAAGCAGAACGAAATACGGTTCCATGTTTTATCTCTACCAAGGTGACCACCCCAAGGGACAGTATGGGCTAGGGTGAAGACAGTTTTAACAAACGCCTTGGGAACCAATATTTGTCTGGTGACCTCCCCTGTTTGTGTCTGCTTGTTCACCCTATACAGGATATCATTTAATTCAAAATGAGGGAACACCATTACCCCTTGTGCATTCAATATCTGGTTATCAATGTTTAACACTTTATCATATTTTTTGGCCAGGACTGGGTCTTCCCTCTGCTTCTTGCGAAAATCAGGGAGACATAGCTCTGGTAAATCCCCAGGGCCTATCTCTCCCTCCTTCTGGCCATTCCCAGGCATTACTTGTGACTTATGCCTATTAGTATGGCCACCTTGAGTCCCAGATTTCTGCAACCAGTCCTGTTTGTCACAGCGCCTTTGCCTCCGAGTCTTTGGAACCCGATGTCTACTGGGGAACAGGTCTGCTGAGAAGGGGAACAGTTTACCAGGTTTCTCCTGAGCCAGAGAATGAGGCTCCTCCTGAGAGACTTGAGCCATTAGGTTTGAAAAGAAAGGCCACTCATGGCCAAGCAAAACGGGGGCAGGGAGCCAAGGAGCAATTCCTACTTCGAGCCTGGCCTCCTGACCTTTTACCTGTAGCAGGATTTTGGAGCAGTGAGATCGCTACTCACCTGTATCTATTGCAATCCCAAACCGTGCCTTTTTCTTCTCTTTCATGTAAGCCTCCATTTGCGAGTGTGTGTATTGAGATAAAATTGTTTTTGACCTGCACTATGGTCTGCCCTCTCTTCTTTCGAGACTGCTGAGACTACCTACCCCCATCTACAAGTACTCTGTACAGCACCTGTTGATCACCAACCAGGCACTTCATCTGGATATCCAGTTTTCTCCAGTATTGACTGGCACACTGCGCTTCCAAATCCACTTTATTGTGAGTAGGAATTTGGGAGCCTGTTTACAGCACTATTTATTTGTGTATAACATATTGCACTAGATCTGAAGACCAGCCCTGGGCTTCGGCAACCCTTTCAAACGTCAGTAGAAAAGCCTCTGGATCCTCGTTTGGAGCCATTTCCCTCAGAAGGACCATGGGTTTGTTCACAAGTTCTGGACTGGCAGACCCCTGGGATTGGGTCAGAAACCTGGTCATCCGCTCATTCTGTGCTGCCTGCTGCTGGATTAGGAGCTGGGTTTGCTGCTGCAATAGTCTTTCATCTCTCTCTGCCTGTAGTTGGGCCAGGGTGCACAGAAACTCTTTTAAAAATTATTCCATTTTTTTGTGTGTGGCCCTTCAACTTCAGGGGCCTCTCAACATCCCACATCTGACACCATATGTTGCAGGGTACATGCAACCACACGTGGGTTTCTTGCAAAGACTTATTTATTGAGCTTTAAAAATATGGCACACAAAAACAAAACAGCTTCTTTTCAGCATATAAAACAGAAAATAAGTCCTGCGCAGGGCTTGGCCCTTTTCCCAACAAGGGCTGTTTAGATTCCAGTGTAACAGTCTAGCAAACAGTTCATCAAAATAGTATAGTGAAGACAGACCTTAGCAGTACTTCTCCCTCAACAATTCAGTATCTCTCACTGGATCAGACAGGCTGCATGTGTGTGCAGCCTGGGTTTTTTAAAGCTCCTTGATGATGCAGCTGGGACTAGACTAATTGAAAGTTGACCCGGTCATTGCTGAACTGCAGACCTAAACATAGGTCTGCCAGGCATATAGCTGGTGACGTTTATTCACACTGTCACACCAATGTATGGGTATAGCGGGGCAGAATGCTATTCAGCTGTCTGCTTGAACGCATCTCACCATGTAGCTACATGAATAAACTTCAATATCATTATTTCTTCCGACCTCAAATATTGTAGTTTGAATTATTTTTACACCAGGGAAGAATCTATTGCAATAGTTGTGCCACAGGAGGAAGCCACAACTTATACATTAACAAACAGTTGGTTAACTGAGGAAGAAGTTCATAGGCGGCTTGATAAAATTAAAGTAAATAAGTGTCATTGTCTCCTAGACCTCCTGCCTAGCCATAGTTCTTCTTTGTCCACCGGGTGTGCTGCTGCTTTCTGTGTGCTCTGGGGTTTCTCTATCTGTCTGTCTTCTTGTTGCTCATGTCTCTGTCCTTTATAGCTTCTGCTTCCTGTTTGTTCCCTTGCCTTTGTTTTGAGTCAGACTCCTCTGCACATGCTTCTGTCTCTGATCCTGATCTGTTCCTGTATTTGATTCTGTTCTTAGTAAAGGCCCTTGCTGGTAATCTGGCTTGTCCTGTTTGTTCCCCAGTCTCAGTCCCTGCTCCCCGGTCTCAGTCCCTGCTCCCCGGTCACAGTCCCTGCCCCCAGACCTGTTCCTGCTCCCCTGTCCTGTTCCAGTCTCCTCATTGCCGATCTCTGCTTTTTACCTGACTACGCTATCTGCCGCCTGCCTCGGACCCCTGCTTGTTACCCAACTACGCTATCTGCCGCCTGCCTCGGACCCCTGCTTGTTACCTGACTACGCTATTTGCCGCCTGCCTCGGACCTCTGATTGTGACCCCTACTACACGCCTGCTGTTCCGGCCACCGAGATCCTACCCGCTACAGGAGTCTCCCGTGACAGAAAACAAATGCCACTTCTGGATCTAGCTTGGTCAGATTCTCTGCCTTCCTGCTTCAGCAGACCCCATCGGCTTGGAGGAAGATAAGTACTTTTTTTGTTTGTTTTTTAGAAATCCCAGTTGGGATCCTGAAGGTTTTTTTTGCTGCAAAGGTTTATGCAGGGTTTTATGTGCCACTTTCTCCCTGAGAAGAATTCCCTTTTTACAAAACAAAAAGCCTTCCCTGCAGTACCCGTTTTTGCCATTTTCAGACTTTCATTACCTGGACAAAGATTGTCTCTGCATTGTGGGTGGGCCACTGCAGATTTCAGACTCACATTTCTATTTAAGACGGTTACCTTGATTTACTGTTTTCCCTGGTTGGTCCACTGCTGTTCACAGGGTCCCCATTTCAAAAGACAAAAGTGCTCCCATTATTTTGCTGCATGCTGTGATTTTCCTGCAATCTGTAGTTCTTCCTATGATTGGTTTCAGGTTTCCCTGTAGTTTGTTTCTCTGTCTGTTATTCCCATGCTTAATTCTAAAGTTTCAGATCTAACTGCAAGTTTTTTTCTGTAGTAGTTTCCTGCTGTCTATGATATTTATATGCATGATTTCTAAAGATCCAGATTTAACTGCATGTTTCTCTGTATGATATCCCTACGCCTGATGTCTAAAGTTTCAGATCTAACTGCAAGTTTTCTCTGTAGCAGTTTCCTGCTGTCTATGATATTTTTATGCCTGATTTCTAAAGATTCATATTTAACTGCAGGTTTTCTGTTTATATGATATCCCTACGCCTGATGTCTAGAGTTTCAGATATAACTACAGGTTTCTCTGTCTATGTTTTTTCCTTGCATTTATGATACCTCTGTGACTGATGCTAAGGTCTCAAAAGGTCAGCTCTCCTAGCTTGTGTCTCTCTGTGTCTAATATTCCTGTTGTTCATTCTAATGCTTCTGCTTTAAAGACACATTTCCGCTTTACTGGTTTCTTGGGAAGTTTGGTTTCCCTACAGTATGTCCGAAGTTATGGCTCCCACTCTGAAAACAGTCTTGAGCAGTAAATGTGAACACAGTACCACTGATTCTTCAGAACTTCTCAAAGCAAGGAAGAAGAAGAAAAAGAAAGGAGGTATTAAGGTGGAAGTTGCAGAAGTAATTAAGGATGAACCTTTAACCCCAGAGTCTGCATTTGATAAAAGAGATATGCTGCAGCTTAAGGCAACTCACAGACTTATCCCAAGAATAGTGGAAGAAAAGAAAGATGTATTTAATCAAGGAAAAGATGCCCTAACTCAGACACTTCAATCTACACGAAAAGAGATTGATTGTCTTCATGGACGTTTAGATAAAGCGCAAGAAGCCAAGGCTGCACTACAGAGCGGTCTATCCTCAGCAATTGGCAAGTGTGTTCTCCAGGAAAAAGAAAAGCACCAGTTGGAGAGTGACCTGGATGTCATGTCAGGGTAGCTGGAGAGGGCATATGCTGATGCTGCCGAGAATCAGCACCTCGCTTTTAAAAGTAACGAATTCCTGGAAATCTCTACGAAGGAAATTGACAGGCTTAATACAGAGCTTGAAACCTCTCAGAAGGAAGTTCACAGGCTTAATACAGAGCTTAAAGTCTCCCATGAGGAGATTTGCTATTTTAAAACAGAGATACGTTCTGTGAGAGACGCCTCCGAAGAGTTAAATAGTAGGTTTTGAAACTATAAACCAAATGAGTAAGAACTTCTTTGTCCAAGCCAGTAAAGGAGATGAAAGACTCCATGAATTAGAAGAGGAGAAGAGACTATTGATAGAAGAAAAGTCAAGGATGCAATTAGCACTGGAAAAAGCAGATGGTGACTTGGAAAAAGAAAAGTATCAGTTAGAGAATGACAGGGTGATATTGTCAAGAAAGCTGGAGAAGGCTTACGCGGATAATGCCCAGTACCAGAGTTTCATGGCTCAAGTTGGCGCAGCACTGGAAGCATCTCAGAAAGAGGTTCACAGGCTTACTACAGAGCTGGAAGCCTCCATGGAGAAGAGTTGCCACTTAAACACAGAACTATGCTCATTGAGAGAGATCTTCAGAGGGTTAAATATCAGTTTTGAAACTGTAAACCAAGAGTGCAAGAATCTCTATGTCCAAGTCAGTGAAGGAGATAAGAAACTCCATGAATTAGGAGAGGAGAAGAAACAGTTAGCCCAGGAAAAGTTAGACGTGCAGACAGCACTGCAGAATGCAGAGAGAGTGCTGCAAGAAGGACGTGTCTCGCTGGAGCAGCGCACACAAGCAGAAAATATGCTGCAGAGTCATCTGCAAGAATTGCGTACACATCTGCAGGACTCGAAGGAGAAATGGGTGAAGGCTGAGGAAAAGCAGCGAGTTCTGCAGGAAGAAAGTTTCCAGACTGCCTACAAAGTAAAGATGCTGCAAGAGTATTTGAGTACCCAGTGTGTCCCCACAGAACAGCATGAGGAGCTGAAGACTACTCTGAACATAACCAGAGCCTCGCTGGTGGAGGAGCTTAGAGCCCAGATAACCCTGTATGAGAGGGAGCACAAGGCGGTCCAGAAACTGAAGCAAGAGTTAGAGGAGCACAGACACTGCTCCATCCATACCAGCCAGTACACTCACGAGAAGGAGACATGGAAAAGACAAGCTGCTGAGACCCTAGCAAAGGAATTTGCAGAGCTCCAAGACGTGATGAGGGATGCATGGAAGCAAGCTCAAAATGATCACAGTGAAGAGATGAAAGCCCTGAGAATAGAATTGCAGGATGCACTCAACCAGGGGCCTCTCGCTGAGGAGTGGAAATTGCAGCAATGCCTAAAAATGGAAGAGCTAAATCTGGCAGCTGAACACACATCTCAGCAACTCACAGCACTGCAGGCGCAGATCGCTGAGCTCAAGACACAGCTTGCCAAAAAGGAGGAGAGAGAGGAGGTGTCCGTCTGTCAAGTGGCTGGCCTAACACTGCGCTATAAGGTCAACATGGAAAATGCCTGCAAATTATTGGACCACACAGCCCGTGATAAGGTCTGGCTGCAGCAGAGCTGACAAGGTCCGGGAGGAGTACCGGCAGCTGCAGATCAGAAATGAAGAATATGAAACACATTTAAGCTTTACTCTTGTATTGCTTTGACTTGTATTGAGAGTCTGATGCACCCGTTCCTAAGGCCCATGTTCCTGATGTCCATGCCCCTGTGATTGAGTTGAATGTACCCATTGGGAAGTTCCTGATTCCAAAACTAAAAGAGATATGTTGGTCACAAAAAGAGACCACGGAAAGTGAACTACATGTCCCCACTAATGCATGTGAAGAGCCTGATGTATCTGTTCCGGATGCCCCTGTAATGACATTAGATGGATCCCTTGTGAAGTTCCTTGCTATGCCTAATGTACCTGATGCTGATGCCTACGCTCCTGTGATGAGGATAAATGCACCTCTCACAGATTTCCCATCAGCACTTGACATACACACTAAGTTGGCCTTCCATCAAGGTTTCCCTGAAGAGCCTGGAGGGTTGTCTGGAGTCGTTGCTGATTACTATGTTCCTGCGAAACATGGAGTGTTGTCCGAAGGCCATCGTGAGTCGGCTTTCCATCAGGGACACCCTGCTAAGCCTGTATGATCGTCCGGAGAACGCTTTCGAGAGGGGGGAGTAATGTCAGGGTCTCCTAGACCTCCTGCCTAGCCATAGTTCTTCTTTGCCCACCGGGTGTGCTGCTGCCTTCTGTGTGCTCTGGGGTTTCTCTGTCTGTCTGTCTTCTTGTTGCTCCTGTCTCTGTCCTTTATAGCTTCTGCTTCCTATTTGTTCCCTTGCCTTTGTTTTGAGTCAGACTCTATGCACATGCTTCTGTCTCTGATCCTGATCTGTTCCTGTATTTGATTCTGTTCTTAGTAAAGGCCCTTGCTGGTAATCTGGCTTGTCCCTGTTTGTTCCCCGGTCTCAGTCCCTGCTCCCCGTTCTCAGTCCCTGCTCCCAGACCTGTTCCTGCTCCCCTGTCCTGTTCCAGTCTCCTCGTTGCTGACCCCTGATTGTTACCCGACTACGCTATCTGCCGCCTGCCTCTGATTGTGACCCCTACTACGCGCCTGCTGTTCCGGTCACTGAGATCCTACCCGCTACAGGAGTCTCCCATGACAATAAGGCACCTGACCCCAATGGCCTACATCCAAGAGTTCTTAAGGAATTAAGTACAGTAATAGCCAAACCATTACATTTAATATTCAAGGACTCCATTGCAAAAGGCTCAGTACCACAAGATTGGCGTAAAGCAGATGTGGGGCCTATATTTAAAAAGGGAGATAGATAACAAATGGGGAATTACAGACCTGTAAGCCTGACATCAATAGTGGGGAAGCTACTTGAAGGTTTAATACAGGATAATATTAAGGAATACCTAATGGAAAACAAAATTGTTAGTAATAATCAGCATGGATTAATGAAGGATAGATCATGCCAAACTAACCTTATTTGTTTCTTTGAGGAGGTAAGAAGGAATTTAGACCAGGGTAATGCAATTGATGTGGTCTACTTAGATTTTGCAAAGGCTTTTGATACGGTTCAACAAAGGAGGTCAGTGTACAAAATAAAGCACATTAGACCTGGATTGAAAACTCGTTGAAGGATAGTCAGACAACAGAGAGTTGTTATAAATGGAACTTTTTCAGGTTGGGCTAAAGTTGTGAGTGGAGTGCCTCAGGGATCGGTACTGGGACCCCTGCTTTTTAACTTGTTTATTAATGACCTTAAGGTTGGCAGAGAGCAAAGTCTCTCTTTGCTGATGACACTAAATTGTGTAAGTTAGCAGAATCAGAGCAGGATGTAATTTCTCTCCATAAGGACTTGGGTAGGTTGGAAACTTGGGCAGGTAAATGGCAGATGAGGTTTAATAGAGATAAATGTAAGGTTATGCATTTGGGAAACAAGCATAAACAGGTGACTTACAAATTACATGGGGATAAATTAGGGGAATCATTGATGGGGAAAAATGTAGGAGTTTGTAGACAGCAGGCTTAGCAATAGTGCCCAAAGTCATGAAGTAGCTGCAAAGATCTTATCTTGCATTAAACGGGCAATAGATGGAAAGGAAGAAAACATAAATATGCCCCTTTATAAAGCATTAGTAAGACAACACCTTTAATATGGAGCACACTTTTGGGCACCACTCCTTAGAAAAGACATTATGGAACTAGAGAGAGTGCAGAGAAGAGCCACCAAATTAAAAAAAAAAAGGGTGGATAATCTGATTTAGAAAAGAGGTGACTAAGAGGGGATATAATAACTATACTGCATACAAATATATTCGGGGACAGTACAAGGAGCTTTCAGAAGAACTATTTATTCCACGGGCAGTACAATGTACTCTGGGTCATCCCTTTAGGTTGGAGGAAAGGAGATTTCACCAGCAACAAAGGAATGGTTCTTTACAGTAAGGGCAGTTAAAATGTGGAATTAATTACCCATGGAGACTGTGATGGCAGATACAATAGATTTGTTCAAAAAAAGGTTGGACATCTTTTTAGAAAGGAAAGGCATTCAGGGATATACCAAATAAGTAAACATGGGAAGGGTGTTGATCCAGGGAGTAATCGTATTGCCAATTCTTGGAGTCAGGAAGGAATTTATTTTTTCCCCTTATGAGATATATTTGGATGACATTTCCCTGGGGTTTTTTGTTTGCCTTCCTCTGGATCAATATACTGTAAGTGCAGATATAGGATAAAGTATTTGTCGTCTAAATTGGTTGAACTTGATGAACGCATGTCTTTTTCAACCTTATCCACTATGTAACTATGTAACTATCACCCTGTGCCAAAGGGAGAGTGGAGGAAAATTCATAATGGTTCAACCCGTTTATTGCACAGTGATATCACGCAAAGTTTACGGAGCTAAAGGAATTATACCATCACCAATTGAAGCAAAGAAAATGTAAAAATATTTTTTTAATGCTTCATTTGTCTTTGTTTTTAAAGGCATCAAAGATCAGGATTTTAGGCCTTACTTATGTCCCTGCTATTGGGTCACACTTATGCACATTTAAATCTCCCACACCTTACTTGCCCAACAAACACAATCCATAAGATCTGATTTTTTCTTGCTGCTAAACACATCTAAACTCTGGATTATATACCCTGTGTCACTGATAGACTGACGCAAGAATTCTTCATCGTATGTCAGAATATGCAATGTGTGCTCACCCAGCTTGAAATATGAGGCATTGAGCATACCACTCAGTAAGAGATACCCCCCCCACTTTTAGCAGTGATGACATGTTCTTCAGGATACTGCGATATTCATCTTGGTGTTGGCTAAAAAAAATCCAAGCATCCACAGCTTAGCAGAAAGTCCACTTCGCGTAACACAACTGGCTCTGGTAGGTTGGCTTTGGTGAGGTCACATTTTAGCACACGTCACTGCTCTTCTTGTTTTTTCTTCCTTTTCTTGCCAATCCTCACTGAAAAACAGTAGAAATAATGATGTTAGCTTTACGTTACATCACATATACAGATATGTATTCTTATGTTCAGTAAAACTGTTATCTTTCATAAGTGTGTGTTTTATTGTATGCGGGTCCTGTAGCAGGGTTATTCGACATCATAGAATCCTGTACAGGTGGAGGCACTACCGACCGAACATCGACTCAGGTATACCCCAGGTTCCCATTAGCGGAGACTCAGATCTCCTGTGCACCACAGGTATTGCACCTTATACACACACCATAGCCACACATCTTTTAGGGGGTGGGGAAAGTGGGCTACATGTATTATCCATATACCATTTGTTGTACCATTTCTGTTTGGCATCACATTTGACTTACCTGAAAATGAGACTAATATCTAAATTTATTTTTACAGGTAATATATTTCACAAATAAATTAAACAGGATTTAGAAAGTTCTCAAAATAACAGCATATTTCTTTAAATATTTATAGATCTGCAGAATAACTGAGGACTGAACAGAAAATAATCAAAAACAGCACTAAGTGACTAATTTATTTTTAAGGTTTTCATTTTTTCAAATCTGATTAAAATCTTCATGATTCTTTCTGTGCCCTTTCCCTACCTGTATATCATTGGGTTATGTACATATGCACTATGACTTAAATGTGTGGATATGTGATACTTAGCAATCTGTAATAATACACTGTAGCTAAAAAAAAGAATCACTGTACATATTGATTGGACCTGAAACTATGAATTTAACACATGTTCTGAGCAGGGACAACTTTTGTGGCATTTATACCAACCGTACCCCAAGATATAAAGAGGAAACTGTAACTTTTTGGAAAAAATAATGGACTACAAATGACTATTTACCCTTTGCCATCCATGTCACAAATATATTTGGAAAGATGAGTCCAATCAAAGGACCCTGGATCCTTTTTCAGCCACCTTTCCAGTTCCGCGTGGTGGGTTTCCACAGGTTCTAACACAATGATCTCCTTGAAGATTTCGCAGGCTGACAGGAGATGAAAAATTATCGGACCCATGGTGATATCAATTAGTGTATCTTCACTGACACCACCTAAAGCATAGAGACAAAGGTCCAGAATATAGTGCAGATATAACAATATTGTATCCAGTCTCCTGGTATTTAATATTATAATTATCAAGCTTCAATGTTGATCTCTATCTAGTGATTGTGTTCATGCATTTATTGATCTTACTATATATATATTGTGCATATATTGTGCAGTCGACCTATACCTGGGTGTAACAGGCAGCATAAAAGTTAGAGGTAATAATTCCTGATAATATCTTTGAAGTAGAGAAACAGAGCACCTTGTCTGTGTCTGCATTTCTGCTTCCCGAACTTTCGTGCTGCTCAGTTGTGAGAGACTGAGAGTAACCAGTGCCATTGTAAATCTCCCCAGGTCGAGTGTTAATGTGTGGGCATACCTACCAAACGACGGGGATCGTTAAGAGAACCTTTCATCTGGTGTTAGAAGCGGGAACTCCACAGGGTCGGTAAAAACCATCTCTAAATCCTCATTGAAGCCTTTGCTGTGTGTATTATATAGTATATGCAAGTAATCCAATGCTAGGTAAAAACCATCTCTAAATCCTCATTGAAGCCTTTGCTGTGTGTATTATATAGTATATGCAAGTGATCCAATGCTAGGTAAAAACAATCTCTAAATCCTCATTGAAGCCTTTGCTGTGTGTATTATATAGTATACTAGTTGAGAGACCCGGCTCTGCCCGGGACCAAAACCTCCTATCCACGTCCCTCTCCACCTCCCTCCCCTGCGCAGCTCCAGTTTTCCCATCCCCCCCCCCCCCCCCCCCCCCGCCGCCCCTCCCCCCCCCCCCCCCCCCCCCCGGGCCCCGGTTTCCCCCCCCCCCCCTGCACAGCACACAGTGAGACACACACACACAGTGAGGCACACAGTGAGACACGCGCACATACACACACAGTGAGACACGCGCACACACAGCGAGACGCGCACACACGCACACGCAGTGACAAACGCACACACACAGTGATGGGCGCGCACACACACTGTGAGACACACACACTGTAAGACACCAGTCCCCTCCGTCCATTCTCCGAGCTCCCACCGGTCCGGAAGGCGCCTCTCTCCAATCCGGGCACTCAGCCGGTCGGTCCTGGGCGTGGGGGGCAGAGCATGCAGCGCAGTCTGCCGTGCGCATGGCACCCAGGAGAATGCACGAGCCGGCGTCGGGAGGACAGTGAGCCGCCCGAGGAGCGGGAGCAGCCATGCGTGGTTGCACGGCCAGGCCGCTGGACGGCTCTGAGCACACGTGCAACACGCAGGTGACAGGGGGGCATCGGGGGAAAGGGAGGGGGGACCGACACAGGGGCCAGTGGGGGGGAGTGATACCCGGGGGAGTGGGGGGGAGTGACACCCGGGGGCAGGGGGGGGCAATACCCGGTGGGGGTGATACCCGGGGGCAGGGGGACTCAGCGTGAGACAGAGAACAGGAGGGAGAGGGAGAAGAAGAGAGTGGCTGGGCGGCTGTACGAGGAGGAGGGCCGGTCGAGGCCACAGAAGCAAGCCAATGAGAGGAGGGCGGACCACGTAGCAATCTGATTGGCCAGAGGCTGAGTGACAGAACAATCATATTGCCCCTAGAGACGGACATACAACGGTTTCAAATATATATATCTACTAGCTGAGAGACCTGGCATTGCCCGAGAAAGGGGGGGGGGGACAGTGGACGGGAGGAGGGGCGAGGGGAGGGGAGGGAGGTGGACAGGAGAGGGGACGGGGAAGGGGAATGCGGGGGGAGGCGACAGTGGACAGGGAGGGGGGAGGGGGGAGGGACAGTGGACAGGAGGATGGAGGCGGGGGGAGGGAAGTGGACAGGAGGAGGGGAGGGGGGGGGAGGGGAGGGAAAGTGCGACAGGGGAGGGGAGGGGAACAGTGGACAGGAGATGGGGGGAGACAGGGGAAACGGAGGCAGGGGGACAGTGACAGGAGGGAGGCGGAAAGAGACAGGAGGGGGGGACAGTGGACAGGAGGGGGGGGACAGTGGACAGGAGGGTGGGGGACAGTGGACAGGAGGGGGGGGCAGTGGACAGGAGGGAGGGGGACAGTGGACAGGAGGGGGGTGGGTTGCTTACAATTTCCGTGTCCCTCCTCTCCACTCCCCCTGTATGTTTCTCCGCTCCCCCCTCTCTCTCCGCTCCTGCTCCCCAGCCACATTCGTAGCTCCGGTCCCCACCCTAGAGTGTCTGACACGCACACAGTGACACACACACATACAGTGTAACACACACACACAGTTTAACACACACACACAGTGTCCCACACACACACACACACACACACAGTGACACACACACACACAGTGACACACACACGTCACCTCTCCTTCCGTCCGCCGCCATCTTACTCCGCGAGGGAGGAAGGGGTCCTTCCGGGCGCCACCATCTTAGGCGCCGCGTGTCCACTGCCTGTCGGAGCACCGAGGGGGAGGTGAGGGGAGCACCGGGGGGGAGGTGAGCGGAGCACTGGGGGGGAGGTGAGCGGAGCACCGG
>CM071572.1:69307762-69531002 GCA_036426205.1 Ascaphus truei
CACTGGGTGGGAAGCTGGACGATGCGGGTGTGATGGTGAGGAGGAGGAGCGCGGCGGGGCTGTGCATGCTTGGAGGCACGGGTGTGGGGTGTGCCCGGGGGGGCTGTCTGTATCGCATAATAAACGGGACTGTACTGACTCCGGGCGCCTACATAACCGTCTGAGTGAAAGGGTATTAGAGCAAAATCGCAGCCTGGGTGAATAAAGATAACTATGGGGTGAGAAAGTTGCTGATAGGCCGTATAGAGGTAAGATAGGGAGAGAGTGGGATGATAGTGTAGTGGTGGTGGTGTAGAAGCGAGGGCAGGGAACACAAAAGACAGGGTGTGAGTACACAGGGGGCAGAAATGGTATGTGGGATCTGTTTGGTGTGATCGTAGAGTCCACCTGAAGCGAGCCTCCTGCAACGTCGCTGTGGTGTCCGTGAATGGTTGTGTGATGGTGAGGGTTGAGTCACACAGTCGCATGCGTAAAGGGAGAGGACAATGCCGTCGGGGTGGGTGTGTGCGGGTATGTCACGTTAGTGCGTGAAAGGTGTGTGAGGGAATGGAAGTGAATACACTAACGTGCGGTGACCACCGGCTGAATGTGGGGGAGGTGTGTATTCGCAAAGCAAATGTACAGTGCCGTACAGAGGCAGTGTGGGGCTCAAATCAGATTATGCGGTTATGTGCGGGTTTAGATGTGAGGCGTGAAGTGTGTATGAACTGTTTGCAGTTGCTGAAATCAAAACTAAGACTGTGTACTGCTTCGTGCAGGTTCTGTCGTGTAGCAGGCGGTCAGGGTTTTCTGGGTTGAGAGCAGTGAGTGTAGGGGCTGCAATCTCTCAGAGCATGAGGGTTAGGTGCTGGCAAGCATTCCCAAAGCTCTGAAGTGAGTGTGTGGTGGTGGAGAGTGTGGTGTCAGTGGTAGGGTGCAGTGAGGGGTGGGGGGGCGCGGCGTGTGCGTGTGTGTGTGGCCGCAGACCACATGGAAGTGTGCTGCGGGTTGGACCCGAGACCAATAAGTTTGTCGGGGGCGGGCATGCCTGAGGCGGAGTGACAGGCCAAGGTGCAATCAATGTCCTTAGGGGACACAGGAAGATCAGACAGGCATACAGTGCTTTCCATAATATATAATAGATGCAGTGATCCAATGCTAGTAAAAAACAGATTTGAATGCGTTTTCTGTCTACCCTAATCAAATAAGTGTTGCACCTAGGCAGGAACACCCTGTGGTAGAAAACCATTTGTTTGAATGTGCCTCAGATGTGCTAATTAAAGCAGACAGACCACACTGTCCAGGTGACTTTTATAGGCCTTATATAAACCCAGTCAGAACAGCTAGTCTGCCTGCAGCTCATATCAAGTCGCCCATTATAAGTGGCATTATCTGAACAACTGAAGTTTAAAAGGAGTTCAAAGAAGTGAGGAAGAAGGTGGCACCCCAACATGCCCTGATTCCTGCATTTGAACTACTGCGGAAAGGAAGATAATGCATCAAACCAGACTGCATCATTACTGCTGTATGCTGCCTTTACCATTTATGTTTTGTGCTGTACTTAACTTCTTCTCAAATAGCACTTCTTTTACCAGCCTCAGTATGTCTCTAACTCTATTCATATATCTCCATCTCTCCTTCTCCCCACTTCTCATTTCACATGAACTCCTTTCTACCTGCATCCTCTCAACACCCACACAGCTATAATCCCCTGCACTAAAAAAACACCCCTAACAAATCATCCTCACACATCCTCTTTCTATCCATGCTTCTCTCCTTTCTTTCTTCTGGGGATTCTCTCCCAATCCCTGGTCCCTGTCTTATTCCTACATGGCGCTCGTCTGCCTCGCCTGCCAACTGCAACCTCTACTCCTTCTCTGTGTCAACCCCTCCCACTCATACCCTCCCCCTGCCATCCGCCCTACTCTCTCCTTTCTTCTCCTGTGCTCTTTTGAAGCTCGTCTCCCTTTCTAACAAGTTCCTCTCTGCCTGACTTCTTTCTCTCTACTCTACTGCTCCCTATTTGCTATAAATGAGCCTCTTGGCTCACTCAGTCTGACCTCTGCTCTGGAAGCTGCCCTCTCCTATGGTGGCCTTTCCTTCTTCCCCACACTCCGCGAACTGATGGCAGGGGTGGAGGCGTGGGTCTCCTGCTCTCCTCTCTCTTCTGTCGTTACCGAACCCTTCCTATTCCTTCCTCTCTTGCTTTTCCTCCTTTGAGGCTCACACTGTCCAGATTTGTCTCCTCTCCCTTTTCATGTGGCCGGTAACACTCTCGCCCATCCTACCTCCTCTACTCATCCCCCTTCTGCCTTTCTCTCTCACTTTGAATCCTGGCTCTCTTTCTTCCTCTCCTCAGACTCCCCTGTTCTTCTCCTTGGGGACTTCAATTGCCACATTGATGACCCCTCTCTCCCTTGGGCTTCCCGCTTTCTTTCTCTAACCTCTTCTTTTGGCCTTCAACAGTGGACTGCAGCCAGCACCCACAAGGATGGCCACTACTTAGACCTGGTTTTCACTAAGAACTTCGCTCTCTCCGATTTCTCTATTTCCCCTATTCCTCTCTCTGACCATCATCTCATCTCATTCTCTCTATCTCGCTTCTCCCCTTCTCCACCTCCATCTACACCCCGGTTCTGCAGAAACCTGCACTCTATTCACTTACCTGACTTTGAGTCCACTTTACGCTCCTCCCTCTCCTCTCTCAGCTCTGCTACAGACCCCGACAACCTGGTCAGGAACTACAACTCTGTCTTGTCCTCCTCTCTTGATCTACATGCCCCACTTTCTCTCTGCCGCACTCGCCCTTCTAACCCTAGACCCTGGCTAAATTCCCACACACACATGCTGCGTTCCTCCACTCGTTCCTCTGAACGCCTCTGGAGGAAGTCTCACACTCTCGCAGATTTCCTTCACTACAAATTTATGCTATCCTGTCTCAACTCTGCCCTCTCGCAAGCTAAACAAGCCTACTTTTCTGCACTAATCAACATGCACAAATCTAACCCACGCCGACTGTTCTCTGTCTTTGATACTCTACTCAAACCACCCTCAGCTGCCTCTCCTTCCTCCATCTCCGCTCAGGACTTTGCTGACTATTTTAAGGAAAAGGTGGAATCCATACGTCAGAACATCCCCTCTGTTTCTTCTTCCCATCCTACACCTCTTCCTAACTCTCCTCCTGCCTTTCTTGACTCTTTTTCCACTGGCTCCGAGGAGGATGTGTCGCTGTTGATCGCCTCTTCTACCTCTACCACATGCCCTCTTGACCCCATTCCCTCCCAACTCCTAAAACCTCTTGCTCCTACTATAATCCCTACGCTCACACACATTTTTAACTCCTCCCTCTGCTCTGGAACCTTTCCATCCTCCTTCAAACATGCAACAGTCATACCATTACTCAAAAACAGCAAGCTTGACCCTACCTGTCTTTCTAACTATCGACCTGTCTCCCTCCTGCCTTTTGCCTCTAAACTCCTTGAACGTCTTCTATTCTCTCGCTTGCTCCGTTTTCTCAACACCTATTCTCTCCTAGACCCTCTACAATCTGGCTTCCGTACTGCTCACTCCACGGAAACAGCCCTCACTAAAATAACTGACGACCTCCATGCTGCCAAAGACAGAGGTCATTACACTCTGCTCATATTACTCTACCTCTCTGCAGCATTTGATACTGTGGATCACCCTCTTCTCCTTCACATTCTCCATACTCTTGGTATTCGGAACAAAGCTCTATCCTGGATCTCATCCTACCTCTCCCATCGTACTTTCAGAGTCTCTTCTGCTAACACCTCCTCCTCCTCTATTGATCTATCTGTGGGGGTACCCCAGGGCTCTGTCCTGGGACCTCTTCTCTTTTCTCTGTACACACTCTCTCTAGGTGACCTAATAACATCTTTTGGGTTTAAATATCACCTCTATGCTGACGACACACAAATATACTTTCCAACACCCGACCTTACACCTGCTATACAGACCAAAGTTTCTGAATGTCTCTTTGCTATATCATCCTGGATGGCCCTCCGTCGCCTTAAACTCAACATAGCTAAAACAGAGCTCCTCATACTTCCTCCCAAACCTGGCCCTACTACCTCCTTCCACATTACTGTTGTTTTGGCCCCCTGCAGACGCACTTACCAAAACACCCTCCTACTGTCTCTGTACGTTCTCCCTACCAATTAGATTGTAAGCTCCTCGGGGCAGGGACTCCTCTTCCTTAATGTTATGTTTATGTCTAAAGCACTTATTCCCATGATCTGTTATTTATATTATCTGTTATTTATTTGATTACCACATGTATTACTGTGAAGCGCTATGTACATTAATGGCGCTATATAAATAAAGACATACAATACAATACAATACAAGTAAAAGGCTTCTGTCACTGACATGTATCTGTCTCTGTGTCACAATGCATTTATATTGAAAACTAACACCAATTGCTTAAAGCAGGTGTAATATGATTATTCAAATTCACATAAGGAATAGTGTGGTATCTAACTTTCCATTCATCTAAACATCTGTCTGTAAGGCCATCTGTCTGTCTGTCTCTGTCTGTCGGGCTCTTAAGGGTTTTAGATTTGGGATTGGAATGTAAGATTCTGGTGGGTTCTGATTTTCCACACACTGTGTCACCCATCTTTATTCCTTCTTATAACAAGACAAATTCCTATCTGCTAGAAATTACAATATTACTGATATGTTAAATGAAGAAGCTGAACTTCTATCTGACTGTCTCAGATTGGAGGAGTTACAGTATGTATCAAAGTTTCCGTTATGAATCAAAGTTTCCCAGCTTCAAATCTGGTGAAAAAATTAACCACATACAAAAAATGGTATTAAAATCAACCAATCTGGTGTGTTTTTTTATTGTCCTTGTTTTTCCCTTTTCGATATAATGAAAAATACTACAGTAGTTCAACTGGTGCGCTAGCCGTGGGTTGCAAAGTGGATCAAAGTTGGTTAAATTAACTTTAATCAGCATTTCTAGGGATGGGAGTAACATCAAGTAATTTGTAACATAATGCAATGATTTTCTGGGGAAAAAAATGATTATCCCAATGTTAATGAGCTAATAGAAGCATTTTTTTTTTACTAGATATGAAGCAGGAGGTCTCTGGGACTGAACCACATTGATATAATCTATGGGGGCTCCCTGTTTCCCGAGAAACTTACCTAGCAAGGGACTGTCGGTTGCAGCTCTGGCTGGACACCCAATATGGCAGTTTAAAAGTCCCATGTCCCACTGTCCAATAGGAAGCCGAAACATCATTCCTTACGGCTTAATATTGACCCGCGGGACTCAGGACCTTGAAATTGAACAGAGAAACGGGCATCAACATTGGAAGTATCTCGGGAAGCAGGGGGTCCCCGGAGCGCAAATTCATGCGGTTTTACTCCAGAAACCCGCAGCTTCCTACCTAGGCGGGATATAATATTAAAAAAAATGTTTAAAGTGAAAATGTTTTAAGTGCTTTATGGCTGTTATTTGAGCCTATCTCAGTGAATAAGGTATTGTCTCAAGGAAAGTAATGTCTATTCTTCTTTTAGGTAAAATCACGATGTTTGCCCTGGTTCATGGAGATGAGTTAATCTAGTCCTCAGTTTCCAGAACAGAAATAAACACACATACCTGATGTGAATGCCTTATGCAGTTTTTTTAGTGGATATTCCACTACCTCCTCTTGCAAATCATTATTTTCAGCACAAACATAGGTGTCCAATATTATTCTTGGATCTATGTCCACATGGTGGTACTTTTTGAGGCTGGAATCCATTGGGGTTAGCTTCAGTTCTTCTGCTCTGACTCTGTGTCTTCCAAACTTCATGTGCGTGATAATCTTATCATTTGATTAGAAAGAGCAGCTGACTAGTCAGGTACACAGACATCGAGACAGGAATAAGCTGAATTTTGTTAGATAAATAAAAATGTAAACATTCTGGTCACAAGGTATTCTCTATTCTCAATTTTGTGCAGCAATATACCCAACACTCTCACACAGACACTCTCACACAGACACTCTCACACAGACACTCTCACACAGACACTCTCACACAGACACACTCACACAGACACACACACACAGACACACTCACACAGACACATAGACACACTCACACAGACACTCTCACACAGACACTCTCACACAGACACTCACACTCTCACAGACACATGGACACACACACGGACGGACACACACGGACGGACACACGGACACACACACGGGCACACGGGGGGGGGGCAATGGAGCAAAGGGGGGCAATTGTAGCAGGGGGAAAATGGAGCAAGGGGGGCAATCAGAGCAAGGGTGGAGAAATCAGAGCAGGGGTGGCAATCGCATTTAAGGGGGCATGGAAGCATGGGAGGTAAGTGGGAGGCAAGGGAGGCATGGGGTAGTACTCGCCTTACTTCCTCCATGCGGGATCCAAAAGAAAAGGCAGACTTCGCTTTGCAAACTTGGTGCGGGCCCCCAAAAAAATCCTGGCAGCGTGCCAACGCGAGCCAGCCAATCAGGTGGGGGGATTTTTTTGTTTATTGGTAGAGAAAAGCAAGTGCTGCTTGGCGGAACGCCAGTGCACAAAATCCTGCTGCCCTAGGGTGACAGGGCGTCGGGATTTGTCGAGGGGAACGGCCCATGGGGCCCTTAACTCATGGGGGCCGGGATGCCAACCCCGGCAGTCCCCCCACTGTTGGTGGCCGTGTCTGTATATGTACACCAAAGTGATTTGAACGTCACTTAAACCCAATTGAACTTAATGAGTGAAAAGTCATCTAATCTAATTCACTAATTAGTGTAGTAATCACCAAATTCTCAATGATCACAAATAGGGTGATGTCAAATTTAGAATAGGTAAGTGTTAGGTAATTGATAGAATCTCAACCTCTGGTGGGAACTGTTTAGGATTATCTTTTAAAATATGGACTTGTCCAGGATCCAGAGGGAGCGTATATATCAGGATCACCCCAAAAAGGAAGAAAAGAATATACTGCAATATTGTCATATAATCTTGGCAAGGGTAGAATTTTGTTGGAATCTCTGGTAACTCAGAATCTTTAGATGCTAGAAATAGATGCTAGTATATAATTTTCATTCATGATGTATTTTTAGTGGTGTTTTAAATAGTTTATTTCAGGGGGTGCATGTTTTTGTCTGCTGGTGTATACTTTGAGCTTTCATTTATTTCATAATGGTTTGGTTATGGTGTTTTAAGTGTGAATTGTGGAATTTATTTTGGATTGGATTAATTGATTGTTGGTAATTTAGTTCTGTTTACTTCTTGATTTGTTTTTATTTTCTGATTGTTTGGATGGTATTGGATCTTTTTTGTAATTGTTTCTTTTAGGTTGAGCATTGACTGGCATAGTGTTAAATGATGCACAGATTATATGGGCATCATGTACCCACTGTGCCATGCAATAGTTGTATTAGCATTTGTAACCTATTTAATTGGCTATGTGCTGTACTTTATTTTGCTATGTGCTGTGTTTTATTTTGCTATGTGCTGTGTTTTATTTAGTTATGTGATGCTTTTGATTTGGGCCCTTTTTTTATTCCTTCCCCATTCCTTGGTATATTGGTAAATCATGCCCATTATATGGGCATGATGTACCCACTGTACCAATGTATGAGTGAAGTATGGGGGTAGTTGCCTTGGGGTGGTTAGCCCTCCTGGGTGGGTAGTGGCAGCGGGTGGGTTAACCTCTTAATTACTTTCATGGTTATTAAATGCTAAGGTGATTAAGGGCTTAAGGGACATTAGATTGTATTTTGCTATGTATTTTTCTGCAACGGAGGACAGGGACCTTGCTGGATCCTGATGAGGACACCCTTCATAATGCCAGAGGTAAGTAGAACGGTTTTATTTACTTTATTTATGCTGGCTAATGTTGTGTTTAATAATGGGCAAATAATCTATTATCCATATCTGGATAATAGTTATTTTGCCCATTACTGTGCTGCATGTGTTTTGGTGGGGTGGGGGGGGGGCGTATTTATTGAAATGTAGGGCATGTTTTATTTTTTACATACAGGATTTGTTCTGCAGGGCAGCGGGGACCCAAGGAGAACACCCGAGGACCCCCGGATGTCCACGGTTACCACCTGAGGACCTATGGACGCCACTGGGTACCACATGAGGACCCACGGGGGACACCTGCGGGGAAGAACTGGGGGCCCCACAGCTGTGGGGGACCCACAAGTACCACCTCAGGGCCCCAAGACCCCAATGGGAACCACCTGAGGGCGCCTAGACACCAGTGGAGATGACCGGTGGACCCTCTGACACCCACAGGGACAATCCGTTGACCCAATGAGGTCCACGGAGCCTAGCGGGGACCACCCAGAGGCCCTCAGACACCCGTGAGGACCTCCGGGGTGCACTGTGGGGCCTGCGGACACTCTTCAGGACAACCGGGGACCCCCGTCGGCCTGTGGTATTAATCCTGTGTGAAAAAAATTAAATCATGTTTTTATGTGGGGGCACAGGGTGGGTGGGATGTGTATTGGTGTTTATTAAATATGGTAATGGTTTATTGTGGGCCTAAGAGGTGGTTATTGGGGCTGTTGTGTGTATTGTTTTTATTGTGGGTAGCAGGGGTGGGTGAAGGGGGTATTGTGCCCAAGGATGGGTGTTTTGGCCTACCGGGTGGGTAGTGGGGGAAGGTGGGTTAACCCCTTAATTACTATAGCGGTTACTAACCGCTAAGGTGATTAAGGGGTTAGGGGACATTGTCTTTTTTTATTCTTCTGTATTGTTTGTAGCAACGGAGGACATTGACGTTAATGAGGATGGCCTTCATCGTGGCAGCCTGGCAGGGATGAGTGCAAGATTTATTTACTTTATTTATGCTGCTTATTGTATTTTAAATGGGCAAATGCACTATTATCCATATTTGGATAATAGTAATTTTGCCCATTACTGTACTGTATGTTAGTGGATGGGGGTGTATTTATTTAAAAGTATTGTTTCTTTTTTGGGGAACACCATTGGTACCGCAGGCCCAATGTCATGCTGCTCATGACAAAGCTGACTAGACTCAGTAAGACTTGTAGAGCTATTGGCTGCTGCTACCAAGACGCAAGACGCCTGTGCTGGGAGGACTCGCCGACCCAAGATTTCGTCTCTATCTCCCTGATCCCTGAGACCGGATGTGACAGTTACCCGGTAGGAATTGATGGGACACGCCAAACCGGAGGATCAAGCAGCGATTGTGCTGCAGAGAGAAAGTCTTAGGACAGGGAAAAGGCACGAACTGTTACCTTCACGGCGCATGACAAGCTCGAGCGTCCAACACTTTTATGTGTACATTTTATATGTACACAAAATAAGCAACATATGTGTTGCTTATTTTAATTAAGATAAAGCTTTAGATTGGTCTGCACAATCAGTCTTCTCTTTTCCTCTTCTCCTGAGAATATTCTACAAACAACAGATCCTGACCTAGAAACCTGGTTACTATTCTATCTGCCCATATACCATGTGTACACTCAAAGTAGGCACCCTGAAGTAGCCAAGACCCCTACCCTTGCCAAGATTATATGACAATATTGCACTATATTCGTTTCTTCCTTTTTGGGGTGATCCTGATATATACACTCCCTCTGGATCCTGGACAAGTCTACATCTGTTTATCTGACATAAGGTAACGCTAAAATAATTATTTTTACTGTTTTTCAGTGAGGGTTGGCAAGAAAAGGAAGATAAAACAAGAGCAGTGACGCGTGTGCTAAAATGTGACCTCACAAAAGCCAATCCACCAGAACCAGTTGTGTTACCCCAAGTGGACTGTCTACTTAGCTGTGCTTGCTTGGAAGTTTTGAGCAAACACCAAGATGATTATCGCAGCATCCTGAAGAACATGTCATCACTGCTAAAAGTGGGGGGGTATCTCTTACTGGTTGGTGGTCTTAGTGCCTCATATTTCAAGCTGGGTGAGCACACATTGCATGTTCTGACATACAATGAAGAATTCTTGCGTCAGACTATCAGTGACACAGGTTATATCATCCAGAGCTTAGATGTGTTTAGCAGTAAGAATAAATCAGATCGTATGGATTATGATCACCTTGTGTTTGTTGTGGCACGTAAGGAGAGGGAGATTTAAATGTGCATCACAGTGACCCAAAAGCAGTGACATAAGTAAGGCGTATAATCCTGATGTTGGATGCCTTTAAAAACAAAGACATATAAAGCATTTGAAAAAGACATTTTTAATTGTTGCTTCAATGGGTGATGGTATAATTCATTTTGCTCCGTAACCTTTGTGTGATATCACTGTACATTATTGTAGTGGCAGAGATGGTGAGTGCATATGGTGAATATATATAAGAGAATGTATTAGAACATACAAAATGGTGAATAATGAAATAAATAGATAATACAGGGGCAATTATCTCAAGGAGAGATGGGATATATATAACTATAATCACACGGCCATGTGTGAGCCCCTTCCCATCAAACTTTTCTTCAGTGCATATAGTATGCCACCTCTATAAGATAGTTTGTCTTCAAAACTACTATGATCTGAGGTTTCTGCTGTATGGCCAAATTGAGCATCCCGTCAGGGATGTTCCTCACACCGTCCCAGTAGAGATAGTGAACATGAACACAGAATTAAAAGTGAACACTTTTTACAACAACAAAATAAATCTTGACTTACATATATAACATTTAATTAACATTTGTAAACCACCCGGCCTAGCTTCTAGGGAGATTACATTGGTGTAAAATATTTGGCTACTCAGCATGGATTACCTTGACTCAGGGTGCAATATTCAGGGTGGCCAAGTGATGAGGTAGTAAGGGTGAAAATAATGGGAACTAGAAATATTTTTAGTACAACATCATCTTTATTCATGTCCCCAGGTATGGGGACACATAACACACACATACGACAACGTTGTACTATTTTTTTGTGATATTCATGAATACTGTTTCCTTAAGTGCCCACTCGTAACACTAATAGGGAGGTATATCTGCTTAGTTGCATTAATGGTATTGGACCTGGACCCCCTAGTCTTTCGGAGTAACTTCTGTTACGCCCAATTTAAGCTGGACCCTTCTTGGGATCCTGACTGGTCAGATGCAGGTGAAGATTATACCTTTGTCCTGTCTGGTAACTGCCCCTTCAATACAGGCTGAAGCAAATAGTGGTATGGACCTGGTGTTATAGTCGATCCACCGACAACTGTGATTTCTCTGTCTGAGTCCCTCTGTGGCATGTCGCTTTCCCCTCCCTGTGACCTGCTGGATTCCACTAGCAATCTTCTGGGATCTTAACTTAAAGGGCACTGTCCCTACCTACAACATAATAAATAAGAGGGAAAAAGAGAGCAAACAGCGCACTGCCAGGGAGTCAGGTGGTGAGAAGATAAAAATTCATTTATTTCAGAACACATCTGATAAAAACCATCACCCCGGGGGTTTACAAACAACCTCCTACGCGTTTTGGATGGGTAGGTCCTTTATCAACGAGTGTGGAACATAGAGCAATAAGGGTACCTTATATACCCCTTACTTAATAAGAAAATTTCAAACACATGAAAAAAACTCAGCCCACAACCCACTGCGCATGCGCGTGATGTCACGCGAGGCGCCACTGTCACCGACCAAACATCGGCTGGTAGACATGCCCCCCGCTCATCCCGCGCATGTGCACCAAAGCGAAGGGCACCAGCTAGGTATATTCCTAGTCTGTGATGACTTAATATCTCTCATATAACGATAACCTAAAGAACTCGGCCCGCTCCCTATCGCGCATGCGCGTGACGTCATGCGAGGCGCCACCGTCGCCGACCAAGCATCGGCTGGTAGACACGCCCCCCGCTCACCACGCGCATGCGCACTAAAGGGAAGGGCACCCGATGGGTGTATTCCTATGTCTGAGTTGACATAATTCTCCGCCCCCAAGGCATGCCCCTTCAGGCTACCCATAGGTGTAGAGGTGCCACTCCTCAGCCAATCAAAGACTGGGATGAGTAGGTAACACTCCCCCCTCATCGGCGCCGTACCTGACGGCCCTGGATGGTCACTAGGACATAGTAATGTGTAATAGCACTCCTTATATCAACATAAAACCCATACTAATAAGTACACTATAGGGTATACAAGCGCAACAACTATAAACACCAGGGGTAGAGAAACCCCCTTATTGCTCCAGTCCCACAATGAAGACATATACAATAAAATACAATGTGTGCATCCAAAATCATCTATATCATTATCTTTACATAGAAATGATACATGAATTCCAAAACGAACAGTGTGACATCCTTATAACTATAGAGCACCTTAAAAAATCATAGATATTTTAAATGAAAAGAACATTCTTCAGATATGTTTGGCAATGTGCCATACCTATGAATATCACATTGCTCAAGAAATATGTACATCCTCCCTGAATGATGCAATAGTGAACCTACAATGTTTATAATTTTTTTTTTTTTTTTTCATGTTTGAAATTTTCTTATTAAGTAAGGGGTATATAAGGCACCCTTGTTGCTCTATGTTCCACACTCCTTGATAAAGGACCTACCCGTCCGAAACACGTAGGATGTTGTTTGTTACCCCCCCCCCCTGGGGTGATGTTTTTTATCAGATATGTTCTGAAATAAATGGATTTTTATCTTCTCACCACATGATTCCCTGGCAGTGCGCTGTTTGCTCTATTTTTCTACTTGTATCTGGATTATCTCCATGGCTGGCACGCCACAGTGGACCCCTAGAGACGGCAGAAGTGGGTAAGGATTATATATCTTTATGTTTGACCACTATAGTTGAGTACTCTAACTTGGACTGTGTAAGCTACCATGAGGCAATTATTCTACATCTGGTTATGAGTGACTCACAGGCCATTCTATTTATCAAACCCACTCTGCTATATTGGGGTCCTTGAAGATTCATACTCTATGGATTAGTCGTCATATAGTGGAGCACCCCTTGACCTTCTACTCCTTGCTAATAAATAAGGAGGGCCTGGTCTGTTCTATTACTTCATAAATACATCCCTATCTACTCTCCCCGAGGCTCCTCTCCTTTTGTCCTCTGGGAACCTGACCCTCCAGAATCTTCATTCTATCCGAAAAACTCTATTGTGACACCAGGGCCCCTATAGTAACACTGTAACGGAGTGCTCACCACAAACAAGGCGTGACTGTGAGGCCGAGGTGGGGATTTGATATAACACCAACCCACATCCGCATGGATGCATTGGGTGTTTAGATTGGTTGAGGTAGCCGGGTCGAGGAAGGAGAGGTCTGGATGGTCAGTAATACTTGCCGAGGTCGGTGTTGGAGAGTAGCTGAATGTAGGAGGTACTTAGCTGTGGTCTGGATTGGAGGGAGGCGGATGGTCGTGGTACTAACCAAGGTCAGTATTGGAGAGGTGTGGATGGTCGTACGTAGCCGAGGTCAGGAGAATAGAAGAGCGGAGTCCGGAGGAATAGCTAAGGTCAGGAGCAAGGATCTGGAAGCACGACAAGACTGTGGAGGCAATACAGCAGTGAACACTTCGCTCATAGGAAGGTTAATGCTCAGCCAATTTGCCAGTATGGCAGCTGAGCATGTAAAGGGAGATAGTCCAATGAGAGGAGAGCAAACTCAGTAGTATGCCTTGTTGTGGTTGGCTGGAGAGAATCAGCACAGGTGTATGCTTAGGCATAGGAATTAACATCAGGTGTAGTAAAGGCAGAGGAGCAGGAAGGTTCTGCACCTGTGTGTGAGTGCCACGCATAGTGTTTGCGTGCTGCATGATGGTGGCGTCACCGCATTAGCGTAGCCTGGAGGCGGGGCCAGTGGGAACGGCATTTAGTGCAGAGTGTTGTCTGCGCATGCCCCTATATGAAATGCTGGTATTCACTGGCAGTCGAGATGTGCTGCAGAAGGCAGGAGAAGCGGAACATCCGGTCGTGGGTTGGGGTAAGCGAGGAGCGCGCCAAGGATCACGGATCCTTACAGTACCCCCCCTTCAGGAGCGACCTCCAGGTGACTCAGGGATGGCTTGTGTGGATACTTGGCATGGATTAGCCGGACAAGCCTGGGGGCGTGAAGACGGTGGCAAGGAACCACGGAGCGTTCCTCCAGTCCGAAACCCTTCAAGTGCACCAGATACTTGATCGAGCCCCTGGAAATCCTGGAGTCCAAGATGGACTGGACCTCGTACTCTTGTTGGCCCTGTACGAGGACAGGAGCCATAGACTAGGAAGGATAAGGAAAGCGGGGGTCCTGGACAGCTGGCTTCAACAGGGATACGTGGAAAACGGAGGGAATCCTCATAGATGGAGGAAGGCATAGCCGGTATGTGACCGGGTTTACTTTTTCCATGATGGAATACGGACCAATGAACCTAGGTGCCATTTTCAGCGTAGGGACCTTGAGCTTGACATTCTTAGAGGACAACCACACCCTGTCTCCTGGGTATAAGTTTTAGGTCTTTCTTCTGTGACGGTCCGCTTGTGCCTTTTGTCTGGTAGTTGCCTTTTTGAGGTTCTCCTGGATCCCTCTCCATAAATTCTGAAACTATGGATTCTTTTGTCTGCTGCTGGTAACCCGGAAGTGGGGGCAGTGATGGGTAGAGGTAATGGGTGAAACCCATAATTAACGAAGAAGGTGGTGGATTCACTGCGCAAATTTTTATGCGTGAACTCAGCCCAAAGAAGGAGATCAGACCAGTCGTCCTGAGCGTCCGAAACGAAACACCGGATATACTGCTCGAGAGACTGATTGGTTCATTCAGTCTGGCCGTTGCTTTGTGGATGATACCCTGAAGGATCTTCGAAGCACTGAAGCATAACGTCTTAGAAGCACTGAAGCAGGTTTTGAGCATGAAGTACTCAACTGGAAGGGCTCCACATCGATCTAAACTATGTGGGGTTATGCAACTGGAGCCATTGAAGTCCAACGATAATGTCAACCATAGGAGTGTGGATGACGTCTAATTGAATCGTCTCGGTGTGAGTTTCTCCTGTTCGCAACTGGAATGGGATGGTCTGTAGAGAAATAAAAGCAGGTTGTAGAGGACGGCCATCAATGGCCTCAAGAGCTACTGGATGCTGCTTATGAACCATGGCAATTCTTTCTCTCTCTGCAAATCCCTGGTAAATTACCCCCTGACCTGGAGTCCAGAAAAGCCTGTGCGGAGATCCGGAAGATCTTACCGGTTAAGGTGACGGGGTTAGAATCCTAGTAGGCATCTTTCTCTCTTTGGGAGGAGGCGTTTCCTGACTTGTGGGGACAGATGAGGGCCTGGTGTCCGATGTTTCTACAGTATAGACATAGGCTGGCATGGCGTCGCTGTTGTCACTTGCTGGGAGATAGCTTATTGCCTCCGAGTTGCATGGGATCGTCTGTGTCCAGAGAAGATATGTTGACAACCCCTGAGAAGAAATTGAGAGGGCCTTGTTTGTGCCGGGTTCTCTCGGATCTTCTATCCTGTAACCACTGGTCTACTCAGATACAAAAAGCAACGAGCTCCTCCAGATCGGGGGACCTCTCCTGTGCTGCCAGTTCGTCCTTCAGATTCTCGGAAGACCTTGCCAGAAGGCGGCAGTTAGAGCCTCATCATCCCAATCAGTCTCTGCGGTGATGATGCGGATTTCTAGAGTGTAACGGGCCACTTGACGGTTCCCTTTGGAGATATGCAAGAGGGAGGAGGCAGCAGTAACCTTGCGTCTGTGTATCAAACACTCTGAGAAACTCCTTGGTGGAGCGTACGATATCGCTGGAAAGATCCGACCTCAGCTCCCAGATGGGAGAGGCCCATGCCAGGGCTTCGTCAATCAGCAAGGAGATGATGTATGCTACTTTAGAATGGGAAGACATTAAGCGAATTGAATTGAATGAAACATTCATTGAGGAAACCGCGACACCCATAGCGATTAGGGGTAGGCAATAGTTATTCAGAATTGGCAGCCACAGGAATAGGAGCAGGGAGCGCCGCCACAGGAGTTGCCGAGTGGGAAGAGAAGCGTTGCGTCAGATCGGTAATAGTCTGAACCGACTGTTGGAGCATGTCCATGCGCTGGTTATTTAGCTCCAGATATTTATCCAGTCTATCAAACATATTGCCGTGTGCGGTCAAGAGTCGACCCACCTCAGAGGGGTCCATGTTTGTGGGGCTGAGTATACTGTCACGAATGCTCACCACAAACAAGACGGGACCACGAGGCTGAGGTGGGGATATTGATAGTCACTGACCAACAACCGAGCAGACACGTCTGGAGTGCAGAGTGGTAGTCATGAAGCTGGGTCAGGGTAGGAGAGGTCAGGTTAGTGGAGGTACTTGCCGTGGTCGAGGAAAGGAGAAGGTCAGATGGTCGTTTATGCAGTGCCGGGTTCCGGGGACAGAGAGATCAGAATAGTCGAGTCTGTAGCCGTGGTCAAGGGGTCAGAGAAGTCAGGAGTCCAGGCGCAAGCAGGGGTCAAAGGAACTGGAAAGAAGACAAGGCAAGGCAGGAACCAGGAATCTTGAGGTAAGCACACACTGACAAGAGTTTATGCTTAGCCAGTATGGAGGAGGGCTGACTGAGCATTTAAAGAGCATGTACCGATATGCAGGGGCGGAGTCAGTAGCAGCTATGGGATAATGGATAGCATTAACCCCTTGAGTGCCTGTGTTCGTGCAGCGTATGCGTGTAGTCGGAGCGCGCTGAGCGCTGCTCATGTCGTCACGGGGCGGAACCTGGAGGCGGACCCTGTGTGTCTCCTCTCATAGAGGTGTGACGCCTGCTCGCAGGTTGTGATTGGTGCGTGTCACCCGTGACGTCACGGAATGAGTGATGGGGATGGCTCTTGCCAGTGATCCTCACACCCACCCAGTCAGTCACCCACCCAGGCAGTCACCCACACACCCAGACAGTCAGTCACCCACCCAGGCAGTCAGTCACCCACCCAGGCAGTCAGTCACCCACGCAGTCAAAAGCAGTCAGTCACCCAGGCAGTCAGTCACCCAGTAAGTCAGTCCGTCACCCACTCTCCTACACACCCAGTCAGTCACTCACCCACCCAGTCAGTCATTCACCCACCCAGTCACCCAATCACCCACCGATCCAGGCATTCACCCACCCAGTCAGTCCATCACCCACCCAGTCAAAGTCAGTCACCCACCCAGTCAGTCAGACACCCACCAACCAAGTCAGTCAGTCACCCACCGAGCAGTCAGTCAGTCACCCACCCAGTCAGTTACCCACCAAGTTAGTCTGTCACCCACCTAGTTAACAACAGAGGTTGCTAGGAACTTTTGGGGTCCGCAGGAATCCCTAAATGAAAATTGTACCAAATACAGAAAATGTACAATGCATCTGATCTTAGACTTCCTATTAGAGAGGGTTGGGGTTCCTTACAATGCATCTGATCTCAGACACGCTATTAGAGAGGGTTGAGGTTCCTTATAAAATATCTGATCTCAGACGCACTATTAGAGAGGGTTGGGGTTCCTTACAATACATCTGATCTCAGATGTGCTATAGGGTTGGGGTTCCTTCCAATGCATCTGATCTCAGACGCACTATTAAAGAGGGTTGGGGTTCCTTCCAATGCATCTGATATCAGACGCACTATTAGAGAGGGTTGGGGTTCCTTACAATGCATCTGATCTCAGACGCACTATTAGAGCGGGTTGGGGTTCCTTACAATGCGTCTGATATCAGACGCACTATTAGAGAGGGTTAGGTTTCCTTACAATGCATCTGATCTAAGACACACCATTAGAGAGGGTTGGGGTTCCTTACAATGCATCTGATCTCAGACGCGCTATTAGAGAACGTTGGGGTTCCTTACAATGCATCTGATCTCGAGATGCTATTAGAGAGGGCTGGGGTTCTTTATAATGCATCTGATCTCAGACGCACTATTAGAGAGGGTTGGGGTTCCTTACAGTGCATCGGATCTCAGACACACTATTAGAGAGGGTTGGGGTTCCTTCCAATGCATCTGATCTCAGACGCACTATTAGAGAGGGTTGGGGTTCCTTCCAATGCATCTGATCTCAGACGCACTATTAAAGAGGGTTGGGTTTCCTTCTAATGCATCTGATCTCAGAGGCGCTATTGGAGAGGGTTGGGGTTCCTTACAGTGCATCTGATCTCAGACGCACTATTAGAGAGGGTTGGGGTTCCTTACAATGCATCTGATCTAAGACACGCCATTAGAGAGGGTTGGGGTTCCTTACAATGCATCTGATCTCAGACGCGCTATTAGAGAACGTTGGGGTTCCTTACAATGCATCTGATCTCGAGACGCTATTAGAGAGGGCTGGGGTTCTTTATAATTAATCTGATCTCAGAGGCGCTAATAGAGAGGGTTGGGGTTCCTTACAATGCATCTGATCTCAGACGCACTATTAGAGAGGGTTGGGGTTCCTTACAGTGCATCGGATCTCAGATGTGCTATAGGGTTGGGGTTCCTTCCAATGCATTTTATCTCAGACGCACTATTAGAGAGGGTTGGGGTTCCTTACAATGCATCTGATCTCAGACACACTATTAGAGAGGGTTGGGTTCCCTTACAATGCATCTGATCTAAGACGCGGTATTAGAGAGGGTTGAGGTTCCTTACAATGCATCTGATCTCAGACACACAATTAGAGAGGGTTGGGGTTACGCAGAATTTCACAATGTAATTATCGGGTTCCTTAACCAAAAAAAAGGTGAAAACAACTGTGATAGATAGATATACATTGTTCTGCATATGATAGATAGATATAGATAGTTGATAGACAGACATTGCTTTGAATGCTTGTTTGTGTGTGTGTTTGTGTACTGTATGGTTGTGTTGCAGTTACTATGGCAGTGAAGGGCATGACATTGGTGTTGGGTACTAATGCCGTAGCAGGAGCGGTCACTCACCGGTGGCAGTCATGCCATACCCAAGTGTGGCGCCCATTCTTGGGGCGAAAGTCAGCCTGCCCAGTGTTGTGTATCTGGGAACTGAAGCGCAGAAGACGTCTGTAGCCAGTGGTGGGACTGGTGCGGTCTGCGGAGGAGGAGAGGCAGCGCTCCTCCTGGGCACACTGCAGCATGAACATCGGGCGATCCTCCAGGTACGTGGTCTGCTCCACCAGGGGGGCGTTCAGGACAAGATCAGAGACAGCTGGTGGGAGAGAGGGGCATCAGAACTAAGATAAAGGGTGGGCAGTGCCAGCCTAACCCTTACATATGCAGCGCTAGCCTAACCCTCACGCACACAGTGTAGGCAGTGCCAGGGTAACCCTCACACACACAGTGCAGGCAGTGTCATAGTAACCCTCACACTCTCAGTGCCACCTAACTTTCACATACGCAGCGAAGGCAGTGCCATCCTAACCCTCACAGCGCAGCCAGTGCCAGCCTAACTCTCACACACACAGTGCAGGCAGTGCCAGCCTAACTCACACACACACACACACAAGGCAGGCAGTGCCAGGCTAACCCTCACACAAAGAGTGCAGGCAGTGCCAGCCTAATCCTCATACACAAGGAAGGCAATGCCAGCCTATTCCTCACACAAACAAGGTAGGCAGTGCCAGCCTAACCCTCCCACACACAGCACAGGCAGTGCCAGCCTAACTCTCACACACAGCACAGGCAGTGCCAGCCTAACTCTCACACACAACGCAGCCAGTGCCATCCTAGCCCTCACACATACAGCGCAGGCAGTGCCAGCCTAACCCTCCTACACAAAGCACAGGCAGTGCCAGCCTAACCCTCACACATGCAGCGCAGGCAATGCCAGCCTAAGGCTAAGTCCCTGCTAGCGCTGAGCGGGTGGCGCTTGCGGCGGGGAATTACATATATAGATATATATGCGGTGCGTGCGACGCTCGTGCACGCTCAGCCACAATCGGTGCTTAGGTAAACAAAAAAACTATACTTACCTGCACGCTCAACTACCCGCAATGCCCCTTCCATCCCCCGCCGGACACCTGGCGCTCATGCTTGGAGCGCTCTCCAAGCATGAGCGCGCTCAGCGTCAGCGGGGACTTAGCCTAACTCTTCTGGAACCAGGATCACATGTGGGATGTCAGTGAATCCAGTGGTTTAACTCATCCCCTTTTGAGAGCACAAAGAGTCCTTTTATTTTCTTCAACTTTAATGGGGGAGTCAAAAACAAATATAAAGGGTACTTGCAGATGGTAATGTGTGGTGAGAGAGTGCTTCTCTATGTGAAGGTGCTCTATTATGGGGGGACGGTAAAAAAGGATGGCCTTTGGAGGGGTGAAAATGGAGGAACTATGTACTCACTAAGCCAACTAGTTAGATCTAAAGCACATGTTCCTGTGACAAGCAGGAAGGGTCTAAGGCCTCGTTCAGGGTGTCAGCTGCAGGACTCGGAGGGAGGGCGTGAGGGAGGCAGTGCTGCAGTTTGCTGGGCGATCTGTGTTTATCCCCCAGCAGACTTTTCAGCGTTGGGGAGGGGGCGGGGTTACACACAGCAGGGTAAGTATCCAAGTTGCAGTCATGAAATCATTCTGAAGAATGATTTCATTGGCTGCCTTGGTCCCTGTGACGCTGCTGCAGCTCCAAAAAACGAAATTTTTGTTTATTGAAACTGTAGTCAGCTTCAACTCCTGGCTTCGGAGACAGGGCAGTTGCTACCCTGAAAACCAGTATTCAAATTGAATACTTTGTTTCTCACGGCAGCACGCACGGCAGCACGCCCTCGCTCCGAAGCCAGCACCCTGAACGAGGCCTAAGTAACTGCCAGAAAGACAGGGGTGTAAAACAGGACAGAACCAATCTTCTGGCTATGAAGATTGGAAGGTTTCCAGGGCAACCAACTAGGGCTGTGTAAGGGACATATGTAACAATAATGTTGCCATTACACATGCAGCTAGCTGCTGGAACAGGGAGAATTACAGGCAGCTGAACAAGGGAGACAGGAATAGTCAAAACTGCAAAGGGAGACAGAAAATGTGTAATCCTGTTCCAGGACACTAACCCTCACCCACACAGCGCAGACAGTGCCAGCCTAACCTTCACACACACAGAGCAGACAGTGCCAGCCTAACCCTCACGCAAACAGTGCAGGCAGTGCCAGCCTAATCCTTACACAGTGCATCCAGTAATTACATATAAAAGACACTAGATGGCGCTCAAACACTATATCTATGTGTAAATAACAATGAAAAATAATGAATTAAATTAAATAAATTATATAAAATCACCGTGCAATAAATAAAAGTAAAAACACTCAAACCCTTGTAGGACTGTTTCAAGGTCCACACTCAAAGTACAATGGAACGAAAACAGGGGAGCGTCAGTACCTGAAAAAAACATAAAAAAATTCATAGTAGGTACTGCTTACAAACAAATACATTAATGGTATGGCTCCAAGGAGCCAATAAAGTGCTGGATCAAGATTATGGTCCATAAACAGCATATGTTAGGGAGAACGATATCCAGAAGAGAGAAAACAGAGCCAAGGTTAAAAAGCCAAAATGATTTATCCGCAAATGATACAATTTAAGGCTTACAAGATACCAGGTATAAACAGGTGTGGGTAACAGGTTGGAGTTGGACGCCGTCGCGCGACCCGTGACCTCCTAACACGTTGTCTTCTCCCCGGTATCTGTCCTGTGCGCAGACTGGATGCCGATACGTCACTCCGGTTTGACGGAACACTTGGCGCCACGGAGCATCAGCTGGAGACTGTCTCCCTCAGGATGTCACGTTGAGGGTACGCTCTTAGCGTTTCGCCGTTATAGGGTGAACGGCTTCGTCAGGAGTGACGTACCATAGGAGGATACTATATATACCCTTCCAATTGCCTGACCCTTAGAATAGAAGATATGATGGACTAAGTTGTATGGATATTTACTACAATATAACAAATTTCATCACAGTTTTATACCACATATATTAAAATACAATTTAAAATTAATACAATATATAATTAATAAAAAATTTATTATACTCATAACTAAAAATAATAATAAATTGCAAAACACATCTTAAATAAAATTCATAAAATAATCCCCACATATTTTCTCTAATTAGAAAAAAAACGCCGATTGATGTGTCTCCAAGGGAAAGAAAGAGAAAAACACAATGAGTATTCGTTAAAACATTATATATAATCTCGCAAATTCTTTAAGTGTACATTTCAGAAACAAGTTTCTATATAACAAGCATATGATTAATGTACACCATTCATAAAAAGCATTTAATTCAAATCACATTGAGTCCCAGTGGAACAAGTGTTTTGAGGGTGAAAATCCAGAAGCTCTCTCTCTTTTTCAGAGAGACGATTCTGTTTCCACTCTCCAGTGTGGTAACACCTGTTCCATACAGTAAATTGAGACCCGATGTGTCTCCGTTATGTTTTGAATAAAATGATTAGACAGAAAATGTGTTGTGATACCTCTTCTTATGTTCCCAATATGTTCAAGTACTAGTTTGTACTTTTCTTGAAGTTGACCCACATATTGTAGCCCAATGCGGCAGAAACAAGGTATACTACAATGATCTGTTTTCACGTAAAAGTTGTTTTACATCAAACAGTTTCCTGTCGTGTGATGTAAAACTAAATTATCATCAGTTCTGTATTAAGGCCGTACATGTAGTGCAACCGTAAAAGCCTTTAGTTGTGTTAGCCACCTATTTGCAGGTAGGTTTCAATTTTTGCAAGCACTAGGGGCAAGTTTATCTTTTAGGCTTTAGCTTTTTAAAAATATAACATTTGGTTTGTCTGGGACAATCTCCCCAGTACAGAATCATTTTTAACAATATGCCAGTACGTATGAATAATTTTTGAGATTTTTCTGATGGCTGTGTTATAGTTTGTAATAAATGGGAGATAGCCATACCTATTTACCTTTAAAAAAAGAACCCAGGCAGATTTTCTAAAAGATCTAAAACTTCTGCTAGACAAAGGTAAGAATGAAGAAGTAATAAATAATGAAGAATACAATTTCTGTATAGAGATAAACCAGTTAGACCTATATTTTATACCTTCCTAAATTGCATAAGAGTATCTCTAACCCCCCAGGAAGGCCCATAATGCAGGCATAGACTCTCAACGTCTCATTTATCCGCCCTACATAGCGCTCTACTTACAAAAATACGTAAAAGAACTTCCCTATACCTTAAAGATACCACAGACATCTTGCGTTATTAGACAACCAAGTCTGGGAAAAGGATGGATTTGAGTAGAGGCTGCGATGTCACCTCACTATATACCTGCATAAACCCACCGAGACGGATATGAAGCAGTTGACAAGAGCATTAGCCAAAGATTCAGAGATGCCAAATGAACAGGCTATTTTATTCTGATGGTATCAATTCATCTTAGAGAACAACTCATTTCGAGGGTACTATATCTACAAAAATGTGAGGTCACCGCCATGGGCACGAGGTTTGCACCCAGCACGCAAATCTCTGATGGGAGCATGGGAAGAAGACCATATATGGTCTGTGGCGGAGCTGGGTGAGAATTTGTGCCTATGGCGTAGGTACATAGATGATTATTATTTTGTGTGAAGGGTGACGAAAAGGGACTTATTCAGTTCACCCAGTATCTGAACGACAATTTGTTAAATTGTACATTTTACATGTGAATTAGCCAAGAAAAAAGTGAACTTCTAGATTTAGAAAATTTTCATTGAAGCTGTCTTATAAAACCAAGACCTTTTTTAAGGGTGTTGATATTAATAATTATATATCCATGGATAGTTGTCATCACCCTAAATGGCTGCAAAATGTCCCATATGGACAAATACGACGTATCAGGAGAAACTGCTCTGATGATAGCAGTTTCCAAAGTCAATCAGCTTTCTTACAGAATAGATTTAAAGAAAAAGACTATAAAGATAAGGATATAAAAAATGCATTAATAAAAGCGGAAAATCTAGACAGAAAAGATCTGTTGTGTGAAAAAAGCAAAAAACCTTTGAGTTCAAAAAATAACTTTGAGTATTCATTTATTACAAACTATAACAGCCAATCAGAAAAAATCTCAAAAATTATTCATAAGTACTGGCATATTGTTAAAAATGATTCTGTACTGGGGGAGATTGTCCCAGACAAACCAAATGTTATTTTTAAAAGAGCTAAAGCCCTAAAAGATAAACTTGCCCCTAGTGCTTTGCAAAAATTGAAACCTACTGCAAATAGGTGGCTAACACAAAATAAAGGCTTTTACGGTTGCACTACATGTACGGCCTGTAAATACAGGACTGATGATAAATTTAGTTTTACATCACACGTGACAGGAAAGCGGTTTGATGTAAAACAACTTTTAACGTGTAAAACAGATCATGTAGTATACCTTGTTTCTTGCCCATGTGGGCTACAATATGTGGGTCAAACTTCAAGAAAAGTACAAACACGTATACTTGAACATATTGGGAACATAAGAAGAGGTATCACAACACATTTTCTGTCTAATCATTTTATTCAAAAACATAACGGAGACACATCGGGTCTCAAGTTTACTGTATTGGAACAGGTGTTACCACACTGGAGAGGTGGAAACAGAATCGTCTCTCTGAAAAAGAGAGAGAGCTTCTGGATTTTCACCCTCAAAACACTTGTTCCACTGGGACTCAATGTGGATTTCGAATTAAATGCTTTTTTATGAATGGTGTACATTAATCATATGCTTGTATATATAGAAACTTGTTTCTGAAATGTACACTTAAAAGAATTTGCGAGATTATATATAATGTTTTAACGAATACTCATTGTGTTTTTCTCTTTCTTTCCCTTGGAGACACATCAATCGGCGTTTTTTTCTAATTAGAGAAATATGTGGGGATTATTTTATGAATTTTATTTAAGATGTGTTTTGCCATTTATTATATATTTTTAGTTATGAGTATAAATAAATTTTTTATTATTATATATTGTATTAAAGTTTAAATTGTATTTTAATATATGTGTATAAAACTGTGATGAAATTTGTTATAGTGGTAAGTGTAAATTACCATACAAATTAGTCCATCATATGCTGTGACCTATAGGGAGAAAGGTCAGGGCAATTGGGAAGGGTATATATAGTATCCTCCTATGGGTCTACGTCACTCCTGACGAAGCCGTTCACCCTATACGGCGAAACGCGTAGAGCGTAGCCCTCAACGTGACATCCTGAGGGAGACAGTCTCCAGCTGATGCTCCGGTGGCGCCAAGTGTTCCGTCAAACCGGAAGTGACGTATCGGCATCCAGTCTGCAGCACAGGACAGATACCGGGGGAGAAGACAGACGTGTAGGAGGTCCACGAGGTCGCGACTCGGCGTTCCAACTCCAACCTGTTACCCACACCTGTTTATACCTGGTATCTTGTAAGCCTTAAATTTTATCATTTGCGGATAAATTCATTTTGGCTTTTTAACCTTGGCTCTGTTGTCTCTCTTCTGGGATATCGTTCTCCCTAACTATATGCTGTTTATGGACCATAATCCTTGATCCAGCACTTTATTGCTCCTTGGAGCCATACCATTTAATGTATTTTGTTTGTAAGCAGTATACACTATGGAATTTTTTTATATGTTTTTTCAGGTACTGACGCTCCCCTGTTTTCGTTCCACAGTGCATCCAGTGCCAGGGTAATCCTCACGCACACACACTACGCCATGACTTATATGCACAGCACAGTCAGAGGTACAACATGGGCAGCATTTTGGCTGGGTGTCCCATCTTAAGCGTCCCAGTTAAAGTGTGTGGCAGAGTTAATTTTGGAGTTCAAATCTCTGGATGTTTTATTTCTATCTTTAATCATGGATGCATTCTGAATATCTGGATTAACATTCTGATTTATTTCTTCAAACAGGTATGTTTCATTGAGCTGAAGTCTACCAACAAGAGAAATTAAGATTTAATTGACTATTGGGATATGTTTTATTGAGCTGAATTCTACCAACAAGAGAAATTAAGATTTAATTGACTATTGGGGTATGTTTCATTGAGCTGAATAGGCAAAACCCTCCCATAATTGTTATTCAATTGCATATGAATAGAGTATTTAAGACAGACTATCTTGGCTGTGAAGCCATTTGGCTGGGTGTCCCATCTCTGCACAATAACTTCGCAACTGTGAGAACTTAACATTCGAAAAGTTGTGATTCTTTGTACTCTTCCTATCCTCCAGTAACTTGGAATCTCTCCTCCTGCATCTTACTATGCCCTCCCTATTGCTTTTTCTGTTTACTGTTTCCTCACTCCTTTATGAACGTCTCTGTTCTCGCCAACTTCCCCACTCCCCACTGCACCATTATTTATACACCTCTCTCCCAACAACTTCTTTACCCCTCAATAAAAAGCACCCCCACAAATCCTCTATTCACACCTTCTATCTGCTCCTTCCTGCTGCTGGGATCCTCCCCTAAGCCTGAAGCCAGACATACACACCTGATTTCACCCATGCCTCCCTGCCATCTCTTCCCCTGTAAAGTGTGTTAACCCTTAAGTTATTTGACTAACCTTAAAACTTGCCCCACAAATTAAGCATCCCAATAGTCAGCACTCATGGTTACTGTCCCACACTCAGTCACTCCTTCCACCCATTGTGACCAAGCACTGCCACCTACAGCACTTATTCACTCACCTACTGTCTCTGTAAGTTCCCCATCAAAACTTTTAGATTATAAGCTCTTTCGGGCAGGGATTTCCTTTCCTATTGTCTGATTTTGCTGCACTTATTGTATTATTATAATTCCCTGTACTGTATTCTTTGTGAAGTGCTGAGTACACTTTTGGCGCTATACAAATACAGACATACAATACAATACAGCGGAAGTAAGGTAGTGTATTGTGAGATCGCTCACTCTCTGCACACGAAACTCCGGCTGCGAAGCGCCCTCCTCCTCGGGGGCAGTTCATGTGGGATCCATCATGTCTGCAGTGTGACAGTGACATCTCGGTGCCCGAGCACTTCACTCCGCTCATTATGACATCATCAGCGGTGACATCACCATGCCAGTACCAGGTCTCCTGCAGGAGAGGAGAGAGCGCTGAGTGAGTGCTGACTGTTGCTAAGGGAGTGGTAAATGTGTGTGCTGGGGGAGAGCTGACTGTGGGCGCTAAAGGGCATGTGCAGTTGGAGGTCTTTGAACTCATATACTATGAGGGGGATCAGCAACACACTGCAGAGCAACATATACCTACATGTAGAGCAAAGTGTATCTGCATGCAGAGCCTTGTGTATATGCAGAGCAGTGTATAACAAACTACACGAAGAGCAGTGTATAACTACAGTACAGTATATACAGTAGTATATGTAGAGCAGGGTGTTTATGCAGGAGAGTGTATATCTAGATACAGAGCAATGTGTATATGCAGAACGGTGTATATTGGCATGCAGAGCAGGGTGTATATCTACATACATAGAAGTGTGTATATGCAGAACAGTGCACAGTATATCTACATACAGTAGAATATATATGAATACGGTATATACACACACACACACACACACACACACACACACACACACATATATCAGTCAATCTAAACTCTTTGCAATGCATTCCTGACCTTGAAGGTATTACAACTGTTTTATAAAATACATGTAACCTGAAGGTAAATTGAATAAATCAGTTCACACTGTGGGGGTGTCTGGACCTGCAGTGAGCAAACATTCCTTTTAATGCTAACTTCACCTCCGATAACCCCCCAAAGATGTGGTTGTACCCCCTGGGCTATGTTATTGTATTACATAACTTCTCCTCCTGCATGGAGCGCACAGTCTGCTCTACCCCAGCACAGATCCAATCCTAGATATATATGCAACAGAAACTAAAAAAAAAAACAGATCTGTCCGAGAACAGAACACAGAAGTGGAAGACGGTGAAACCGCATAGAGACAAACTTATTCACAGAGAGAGTCAGACTCACCCCCCCTAACCCCCCCCCCCCCCCCATCTAGAAAGACCTCTAACCCTTTTCTTTAGAGGGACCCCACCATCATTCAGAGGGGCCACCGCTCTTCCATTAGAGGGACCCACTCATGATTAAGAAGGATCTCCTATCATTGTAGAAGGATACAGAACTGTGAAGGGTGCTGGGCCCATGCATAGTATTACCAGATACACCAACTCACTGCTAGCAACCAAAGCACTTCTAATAATTATTGTGGATCCCTTGTCACTGTCATCCTGCTGCAGGGATAGGCTCCATAGATCATAGGTCCTTTCTGTCTGTGTCACTGTGTCACCCTGCAGAGGGAGGGGCAGAGTGGATGGGTGATAGGACCCTGCTATTACTTTGTCACACTCTGGGCTCCTTGCTCTACTCCCTTCATACACATCACTCACCTGGAATGCGTGACTGGCGAATCCCAGCCCCAGCTGGCGGCACACAATCATAGCTTCCATGGTGCCCCAGTTCTCACTGCAGATCGTCCCCCAGCGCAGGGTCCCATTCCGCTCCATCAGCACCTCCACTCGACCCTCGCTGGGTGAACGCCCCCCGTTCAGACGCATCTGGGTGGGGAGGTGGAAATCAAACGTATGGGATGTATGATAACCCAATCCTATAGTGCCTTTTTGCACAACTGTGTCACATAAGGAACAGCAGCAACAATAACTTGCCAAGAATTTAAGCTCTGAGGGGCTGCATATATAATACTCATTATATTTATCTTTCTAGAAAGTAATGGTATACAGAGACCTGAGGACTGGAGACAAATCTGATTATTATTACTGGGATCCGGAACAAATTTGTTTTTCCCTAACGATACATAATTGGCAAATATTAACAGTTAGAATTTAACAGAGGTTGAACTTGATGGACGGCTTTTTCCAACATGATCTACTATGTAACTGTAGTCACTGTAATGAAAGAGTTGATATGGCTTACTTAAAGGCTATACCTTTTTGATGATAAAATATCAGCCATTATTAATAAATGAATTGCACACTAAAAAGGTCATTGTGTAATTATTATAATATGATAGGCAGAGTTGGAGGCTGGACCGAATGCTGTACAACAGGAAATATGTGGATAATGGGGTTTAAAACGCAAATTACTGTTTGAGGAGCGAAGAAAGAGTCAAATGAAAGGGCTGAAAACAAACCCCTCATTCAGTCCAAATGGGCTCAATGTTCCCAGTGCAACTAATACCTACCGTATGCTGAGGGTATACACCATTAACTGCTTATGTTTTTTCTGAGGATGCACAAGTACCTTCTCTATTAGCCCAGTTGCCAAGTCCTATAAATTGTTTATGCTACTTAGGTTTATACTATATGCCAAGGTACCCCATTTTTATTACGCATATACCTGCAGTCCTTGGATATACGGCTTAAGGGGCTTTTAGTTACTAAGTGCCTCCACTAGTAACACCCTTACGGAACAGCAGTACTCAGTGTGTAGATGACTGGGGTTTTACCCACCAGCCACTCACTATTCTACATAACAGGTAGTCACACACATATCTCTGCTCTGTTTGCCTAGATGTATTAATATATACACCATTAATGTCACAATCGTAGACTAAATATTACCATAGTTGCACATACTCAAAATAAGAGATTTTAATATCTGTCTCTTAGGAACCTGCCTAGACATTATGTGTCTGTAATCGTAATTGGCGGCTCGGTCCCCTGGTTACACAATGTAATTTTAGCACGTTCTGTCTCTCCCGGAGAATCTCATAATATCTTCATATTAATAAGGTCCATCATTTCGTAGCCCCCACTCTAAATCAGGGGCGTCGGCCAGTCACTACAATGGGGTGTCTGGCAGGATACCTATGGTTGTAAGTGTGAGTTATAACACTCAAAACCACTCAGCGTCATGCAAGCAGGTAGAGTGCCTGGACCTCGATCAGGGTCTGCTTCTAAAATATTGTCCCTCCCAGTTCTGACATTTGCAGTCTTGTAGGCAGCATCTTTGAGGATAACTTAAACAAAGGGCTATAATCACTATTTAACTATTAACCCTTGCCCTCCCGGATGGATCCCAGTGTTGTGTGAGTGCAAACACCAGATAACCACATTACTTCACACGGGGAATAAACATTTGGAACTGAAGCAAGGCAAACACATTACTGGACCTCAGTCCAGTTAACCCCTTGCTTCCCAGATGAGAGTAGAGGGTGGCCAAAGGGGGTGTAACCCCTTTAATCCCAGGCCAAATCCTCCTATCATGACAATCATTAATTATTATGTTCGAGGACATGCCTAGCTAGGATAGTGGTAAATCAACGGCCCCTGAATCAAAGAGTATTCTCCTGGAGATCATGAACAATATAGCGCAATCGCGTGGGAGTATCGCACTTGAAGCAGTGTCAGTGAATGCTGCTACGAAATGAAAGCTTCCCGCGTGTGTGAGTGAGTAAGTTCGCCACGCGCGCGTTTCACGTGTGAACGCTTCTTCAGGGCCCGTAAGGGAGGTCCCTGTGTGTGGATATGGTTTATATAGTCACTGTGGGTATAGCTGTAAAAACAGTTAAACCCCGAGTTGTCGTGGATCAGAACAGATTATATCCCCTGCAAGAAGTGCACAGTAAGTGTCTGGTACTGTTAAACAACTCAGAAACCGACCCAAATGCCCCTTTGTACCAACTGCTGTAATGTCAGCAGTTATGGCATAAAGGGCTGGGTATCTATGGTAGAGAATCTTGATATGCAGGTGAGCAATTACTGTAGTGTAGTGCTCACAGGAGTTGGGGTTTAAAATTATTAATGGAATTTGATATTCTGGTGTCAGTAATGGTTAGTCACTGTAATGAAAGTTGTATATGGCTTACTTAAAGGCATAACCTTTTGATGATAAAATATCAGCCATTATTAATAATGAATTGCACACTAAAAAGGTCATTGTGTAATTATTATAATATGATAGGCAGAGTTGGAGGCTGGGACCGAATTGCTGTACACCGGAAATAGTGGGATAATGGGGTTTAAAACGCAAATTAACTGTTGAGAGACGAAGAAAGAGTCAAATGAAAGGGCTGCAAACAAACCCCATCATTCAGTCCAAATGGGCTCAATGTTCCACAGTGCAACTAATTACATACCGATGCTGAGTGGTATCACCCATTAACTGCTTATTTTTTTCTGAGGATGCACAAGTACTTCTCTATAGCCCAGTTGCCAGTCCTAGTATTAAATTGTTTTATGCTACTATGGTTAATACTATATGCCAAGGTACCCCACATTTTATTAGCATGATACCTGCAGTCTTGGATATACGGCTAAGGGGCTTTTAGTTACTAAGTGCCTCCATTAGTACCACACCTTACGGAACAGCAGTCACTAACGTGTGAGTGACTGGGGGTATTTACCCACCAGCACTCCCTATTCAAGACGGTAGTCACGACCTTATCTCTGCTCTGTTTGCCTAGATGTATTAATATATACACCATTAATGTCACCATATACTCAGAGCGCTTACAATTATTCGTTCTGACAATACGCATTTATTTGGATGAGACATTATTTGTATGGTGGTTGTATCACGACCCTACCTCCATATCTGTAGGAGGCTGTATTTATAGCACAAGATCCTGAATATCTATCAAGGATCTCCATATGTTTATACTACTTAACTACTCATAGTTATGTTATAAATGATCACAGTCACGTGCTGTTTGATATATTCTTTATTTTAAACCCCATTTTTTTATTCATTGTTTGCAAATAGAGTATTTTAACATTATCACTATTCATTCGGTTGTGATTGAGTGCTTACACAATATGTTTTCTTTTTCTCTTGTATACATCCATTCCTTACCTTTCCTAACCTAGTTAGCAACTCACCGTGGTTCAAATTTAGCTGTGCGGGAGTTCCCTTTATGTGTAGCTACTCTCATTTGGGTTGTCTTGACCCATTAATACACCCAGCACGCATTTACATTACTTGCACACTATGTCTGGTTTTCTATCCAATAAATCCGACTTTAACGAATGGCAGCTGGAGGCTGAACAAATGTTCTCATCAGAATATGTAGCCACGGAATCTACATCCACACCCAATATTAGCGATTTCTGTAGGGAATTGACAAAACATACAAATCACAGAGGAAGACATGGTGGGATATATTCAGTTTCGAAAAATACATTAAAGCAGAATTTATTCCCAGAGGTTTAAGGGTTAATATTGCACCAGCATACGACATAACGGATGATGACTTCACTAGATCATGGGAATTGGTACTTAACCAGTGTTCAACTATGTTGATGGAACTTCTGGTCACTTACCAAAAAGAGAAATTAGCACAAATTAACATTGACCTTGACATTCTATTAGAAAAAGTGGAAACTTGGAAGGCTAATGACAAATTTGTTGAGTTAGAAGGATGCCTAAAAAACAACATTGACAAATTCACGGGGACTTAAAGGAACGCAAACGTAAGAAGTTCCAGAGAGACTCTGAAGATTATCAGAAAGGCAAGGTCTATAGGTATAAGTTTGCTTCTAAAGGTCGTAAACAACAGACAAAACATAATACCCAGGAGTCCTCTACAGAGTGGGAGATATCTGAGAGTGAAGAAGAAAGACCTACCACCTCAGAAAGCAGTACTCCTGGACCCAGAACCTCTATTGCCCATTACCTTCCTCAGGTCTCTTTTTTAGAGCAGAGACAACCCTGAGAGAGCAGGAAAAAAAGAAAAACAAGGAAATGGAAAGGTATGGGCTCTAAGAAGCGGGAGTACCAACTCCTCCAAAAACAGAAACAAGAAACCGAGAGGTTACCAGGGTTATTAGAAAGTGACGAACTTCAAATTATAAACCTGTCCGACAAAGTATTAAATGAGAACCATATAAAAGTCCTCAAATGTGGTCTATTTTCTCACCATCCAACAACCTGAAAACATTTCAATGGGTAAAAGATGTAAATGTATTTGCCCGCAAACTCAAACTACACAAAATGTACAGATCTAGGGATAGGAGAACAGCAATCCGTGAGGGTGTTCCCATACCTGACGCAAGGGAAACTGAAGCCCTGGATGATTTAATAGCCCTACTGGCCGAATCTGAAAGGCCACCGGGTGAAGGGCCCTTTACAGACCTTAGGCCCAAGTCTAAATTTGTGCCCTATGGGGAACAATATGCCCATATAGACACATTTGTCAACTTGGTCACCAAAGACCTTGAATCTCTTCCAAGCACTAAAAAACTTGACAACCTGCGTGTAAGTGAAAAACAAGCCCTCAAGGAACTTGCAGATGATAAGAACATTGTCATCAAACCATCCGATAAGGGTGGCAATTTGGTAATCATAAGATCAAAGGACTATGAGAAGGAAAACATTAGGATTTTGTCAGACCGGGCTTGTTATGAGATTTTGGAGACAGACATAACTCTGAAATTTAACAAGGAGTTGATCAATATACTGAACAAAGGTCTGACTCTAAAATTAATCTCTGAAAAAGAATATAATTACACCCTGGTCCGAACACCCAAAATTGCTACTTTCTATAGCCCTCCAAAGGTCCACAAGAAAAAAACACCGCCCCCAGGTAGACCAATAGTCTCCGGGATTGGCAACCTGACGGAAAAAGCAAGTTCATATGTGGACAAGATTTTGAGTCCTTTTGTCACCACCCTGCCTTCATTTATTAAGGACACTAAAGAAGTCCTTACAAAACTAGATGGCATTTCAGTGGCAGATGACTGTATCCTAGTAACCCTCGATGTAGAAGTATTATACTTAAGCATCAGACATGATCAGGGAATAAGGGCGGTTAATCACTTTCTCAGTACACGTAGTCAGTACTACCAAAATCACAATACCTTCACTGTGGAATTATTACAATTCGTCCTACAAAGAAACTATTTTTGGTTTAACAAAACCATCTATCACCAGATACAGGGTTCAGCCATGGGCACGAAATGTGCCCCAACGTATGCGAACCTGTATCTGGGATGGTGGGAGTCCACAGTGGTATTCTCAGAAGAACTTGAACACCTCACCACATATGTGGAAATATGGCTTTGCTTCATTGATGATGTGTTAATAGTGTGGCGAGGGTCTGAGGCTATGCTCAAACAATTTATAGAGATTCTCAACATCAACGATCTCAATTTACGTTTGACTTTAGAGTACAGCCGTGAGCAAATCTGTTTCCTTGATTTATTGATCTCCAAGGGTGAAAGTGGCCTTTTGGAAACAACCATTTTTCGCAAAAGTACAGAAACTAACAGTATCCTTCTGGACAGCAGCCCCCAGCCAAATCCCTGATAGAAGGCATACCGATTGGACAGTTCCTCCGACTGAGAAGAAACTGCAGCAATGACAAAGATTTTGAAGAAAAAGCCATTGATATGAAAAAACGTTTCACTAAAAGGGGGTATAGCCAAAAAATCATAAAAAATGCCTACAAGTGGGCAAAACACAAAGCCAGATCAGAATTGGTCAAAAATAAACTCATGAAACCAGAACAGAGAATAGTAAGATAAATAGACACCTTCAATAAACAATGGAAGGTGGAGAAGGAAGTCCTACACAAACACTGGCACATACTAAGGGTTGATGAAGATCTATGTGATTCTATACCCCCATATCCGGCCATGGTCAGCAGACGGGCAAAGAATTTGAAAGACCATTTGGTCCATAGCCACTACACTGTGGAAATAACTAGGGCCACCTGGCTACCACCCCATGTCAATGGCTCCTTTCATTGCCAAAGGTGCAAAGCCTGTCAGTATGTAACTGTATCCAAAACCTTCAGTAATTACAATAACTCAAAGCATTTTGACATACTGTATGCAAGTTTATAAACTGCAATACCACAGGAGTTATACACATGGGGATTTGCAAGTGTGGGAAAAAGTATGTGGGCAAAACACGTCGTATTTTAAAAACGCGGATTTTGGAACATATAGGATCAATTCGCAACAAATTGGATACCCCTGTTGCCAATCATGTAAATAGATGCCAACAGGGGGATCTAAAGGCAATATCTTTTGTGGTAATAGACCAATTCTCCCCGGGAATCAGACGGGGGGACTGGGTTACAGAATTACTTAAGATTGAGTCAAGATGGATATATACACTGGGAACATTGAGCCCGTTTGAACTGAATGAGGGGTTTGTTTTCAGCCCTTTCATCTGACTCTTTCTTCGCTCCTCAAACAGTAATCTGCGTTTTAAACCCCTTATCCACATATTTCCTGTTGTACAGCATTCGGTCCAGCCTCAAACTCTGCCTATCATATTATAATAATTACACAATGACCTTTTTAGTATGCAATTCATTTATTAATTATGGCTGATATTTTATCATCCAACAGGTATAGCCTTTAAGTAAGCCATATCAACTCTTTCATTACAGTGACTAACCATTACTGACACCAATCAATATCAAATTCCATTAATACTTTTAACCCCAACTCTGTGAGCACTCACTACAGTAATTGCTCACCTGCATATCAAGATTCTCTACCATAGATACCCAGCCCTTTATGCCATAACTGCTGACATTACAGCAGTTGGTACATAAGGGGCATTTGGGTCTGGCTTTCTGAGTTGTTTAACAGTACCAGACCACTTACTGTGCACTTCTTGCAGTGGGATATAACATCTGTTCTGATCCAGCAACTCGGGGTTTAACTGTTTTTACAGCTATACCCACAGTGACTATATAAACCATATCCACACACAGGGACCTCCCCTTACGGGCCCTGAAGAAGCGTTCACACGTGAAACGCGCGCGTCGGCCACTTACTCACTCACACACGCGGGAAGCTTTCATTTCGTATGCAGCATTCACTGACACTGCTTCAAGTGCGATACTCCCAGCGTCCTGCGTATCATATGTACATCTTAGGATCTCTCTGATTTCAGGGGCCGTGTATTTACCCACTATCCTAGCTAGGCATGTCCTCGAACATAATATATTAATGATTGTCATGATAGAGAGGATTTGGCCTGGGATTAAAGGGGTTACACCCCCATTTGGCCACCCTCTACTCTCATCTGGGAAGCAAGGGGTTAACTGGACTGAGGTCCAGTAATGTGTTTTGCCTTGCTTCAGTATCCAAATGTTTATTCCCCTGTGTAAATGTAATGTGTTATCCTGGTGTTTGCACTCACACAAACACTGGGATCCATCCGGGAGGGCAAGGGTTAATAGTTAAATAGTGATTATAGCCCTTTGTTTAAGTTATCCTCAAAGATGCCTGCCTACTAAGGACTGCAAATGGTCAGGAGAGCGACCAAATTTTTAGGAAGCAGACCCCTGATCAAAGGCTCAGGCACTCTACCTGCTTGCATGAAGCTGGAGTGGTTTGTGAGTGTTATAACTCACACTTACAAACCATAGTATCCTGCCAGACACCCCATTTGGTAGACTGGCCGACGCCCCTGATTTAGAAGTGGGGCTACAGAAATGAGTGACCTTATTAAATATAAGAATATTATGAGATATCCTCGGCTGAACGTGCTAAAAATTACATATGTGTAACCAGGGGACCGAGCCGCAAATTACGATTACAGACACATAATGTCTAGCAGGTCCTAAGAGACAGATATTAATATCTCTTAATTTTAGTATTTCACGGTAATATTTAGTCTCATTGGGAGCATCATGCGTGATGTAATGTATATATTTATCGTGTGCCAGTAAGTACTACTGAACTGAAGTTATGAAGTTATTTAAAGTGTATATGGGATTTTGGATCTTCTCTGAAAATGCAGACCCCATCTGCTATGCTAATAAGGCAGGAAGGGCATCCTGCAAGAATTAGCATAGCCCAGTGATCAAAAGGTAACTGCCCTAATTGTTTATACTGGGGGAAGGAACCAAGGAACTGAGTGTTTTTAAGTTTGATACTTCTTACTTACAAGGGAAGCCAAAATCTGCTTCAAAGAGATTTTTCTAGCCAAGTCGGCACCAAGGGTTGAGAGTAAAGGGTTGAAATGGTATATAAGTCTGAGTCACCCTTACTCAAATGTCTTCATGTATGGTCTTCATGATCTTCATGTATTGCTGTGATGTCTACATCTAAACCTGAATTATGGAAGGAATGGCCCATCCTATATCCTGATGGCTTTTCTTGTCCTAACCTTTAAGTAAGTGCTATATTTTGTTTGTTATTTGTATATCTTGTTGTGTTCACCTTTTTCAAGGAATAAATTATATTTTATCATATCTAAGCCTCGTCCAATTTAACCTAGATGTATTTTTGTGTGTATTATTAATAGCCTGTCACAAAGTTACCGTCACAATGATCAGCGCTGATATAGGGGACAATGCATTGTCAGACATATGTTAGTATATGTGCTCTATCTGTTATATCTATCTAATCACATTACCTTGTTGATTAGGAGGTATGTGTGGGCTACTGGTCTACACTGACTTTACTGCACGGCACTTTCCTCCTGCTGGGGATCTGCCTTGATCAGCTGTTCCATGCCGGTTCACAGGAAGCATTAGTATTATTCCTTGACTGTCTAACTGATCCTCCAGAGTTACCCCGAGTGAACTCAGCCCTTATTGAATGCTTACCCTATCTGAGGAGATCTTAATTAGACAATCACTGTCTATCACTTACATTCCGGGCTGACAGGGTTCAAAGGGATTTCTGGTGCTCCGTTAGTGAGAATATCTCAGATCAGCAGTCTATTAGTGTTACTTTTGTATTTACCTACTAATACTTCCCCAATTGGGAGGGTTTGTGTGGGTGTCACGGTTGTGCTCGCCACAAACCTGGGTCGGACCGCGAGGCTGAGGTGGGGTTGTAAAAGCACCGACCTTAGACCGCGCAGACTGATCCGGATTGCGCAGTTCGTAGTCGTACGTAGCAGGATCAGGATAGGAGAAGACAGCATCATCGTTGGACAAGCCAGGGTCAGGACAGGAGACATCAGGGTAAACGTTGTTCAAGCAGGAGTTCGGCAACAGGTAGACAGGAGAGCCCCGCTTCAACTTAGGAGCGCGGGGGTGGCCTCTGCGCGAGCGGCGACCATGGCCCATGGTACTGGTCACAGGAGGTGGTAGGCAGACCAGTGTAGAACACCGCTTAGCTGCACGGGTAAACCAGTGCTTCAGCGCAAGAGTCCTGAGCGGGCTGGGGAATCCTCTGTTTCAGCGCAGGAACCAGGGCACGGCCTCTGGATTAGGGAAAGAGCAGCAGGCCCCAGGAACCAGGAAGCTGAAGAACACAGGGGAAACCTCCGCTTCAGTGCAGGAAACCAGGAAGCTGAAGGACGCAGGGGAAACCTCTGCTTCAGCACAGGAGAAAAGGAAGCTGACGAACGCAGGGCGAAACCTCCGCTTCAGCACAGGAGAACAAGCGAGAGCTTGTGGCAGAACAGTTAGTGACATCCAGAAAGGACTATGCTCGGCGGGGAGCATTGTGGGAAAGCAGTACTTAAAGGCCAGCGGGCCAATCCCCGGAGGGGGTGTGAAGGTACTGCTCCAATGAGTGAATACAAGGCTAGGTTGCAGTGATAGGCTGCACTGCTGCAGTAGATACCAGAGGGAGTGTGTATTGCTTTGGTGAGTGAATCCAGGCTGCAGCAAACATCAGGAGAAGTTCTCCAGGACCGCAAGGCAAGGCAAACAGCAAACCGAGGAGCGGATTCCTTACATTACCCCCCCCCCTTCCCGGGAGCCCCCCGGACGTAGAGGACCACCCATAGAGTTGGGGAACCAGGAATTGTTCCTGAACCATCTAGGATTGGGGGCAGAGTCGTGGTCCAGAGATTTGTGGTTACTCCTTAGTGTACCCCCACCCCCCGGTGAGAACTGCGGCCAGACAGGGCCATCCATGGGTCTCGGGACATCGAGTTGTTCCTAAAGTTTTTTAAGTGGAAAGGGGATCCGTAAACGAGCAGTTTCTTGGTGAGTACTGTTCTAGGATATGAGAGTGGTGGAAGAGACATCCTTGGTACGTGGCTCGCCCCGCAAAATGACTTGGAAATCCAGGGCTGTGAAGAACCAGAGAGTTCCAGAGCAGAAACGGCAGAAGAACCCCCACTGGAAGCCCAGTCTTTAGTAAAGGAACCAGAATCTAGGATAAGTGCACTGATAGTTGATCGAATACACCGGGACAGAAAAAGTCTTGGCTGGCCACTGCATGTTGGAATTTGCGCGGGACTTTTCCTCCAGAAGTCTCCCAGGTAATGGTTAGTGAGGGTATAGGCTGGGTGGAAGCATCTCCCTGTATTGGTATGGAAGGTGACAAGGCAAGCAGTAAACCAGGCATAGAGACCAAAATCTTGGGATACATACAGAGTATTTCCAACTGAGAGGAAATAACAGGGACAACCGAAGGTTCCGAGGGAAAAAACCATGGTTTAGCAGGGGCAGAGAAGCAAACAATAGTGGAGCTCTCAAATAGTGGGAAATCCTTAGTGGGGGATAGTATTGTCAGGGAATCAGGAATAGGCCTTGGGATTTCCATATCAGGAGCTTGAGAAAAAGGCAGAACCCGGGTAGTGGCGGGAGGGAAACTAACATCAGAAGCTGAAGTCTGTACCTCAGTGACAGGGACCTGAGAGCCAACAAGCAGCAAGTCTGAACTATGAAAACTCTTAATGATAGGCACCTTAGGAATACAAGGAGTCTTTTCCGAAACTGCAAGGACCCTAACCACAGAGGTACTTAACCTGACAAAAACATGAATAGGTGTGTTTTCTAATGCAAAAATTCTGATCACAGGACTCCTAGCCAGTAGTGAGGGTGACTGGGTTTGACTAGTGAAAAAATCAGATGTATTGATAAGTGACTTAGAATCAATTACTGAGGTTCTAGACTTGCTGGACATGTGTGAAAAAATACCCTTTAAGACAGGAGCTTTAATTTCTTCCCAGAGTAACCCAATGGTTGCTGGGGCAAATTTAGACGCAGAACTGAGGGACTGAGTTTTAGCAAGGGCAGGAAAACTAAATATCACAGATTTACACCCCAGGACTTGTAATATAGGCAGAATGGTCTCAGACAGTACTAAGGAAGTAACCATAGATATACTGATCCCTGGAGGATTGGCCTGGGCAGAGAAATCAGGGAAACCCCCAGCCAGGATAACCCTTGTAGGAAGAGATTCAGAATCCGAAGGGGGGTTATTACCTCTCAGGGACTCAGGATCAGTAAGACACAATACAGCGAGAGGAGAAACTGTGTGCAGGCTTCTTACTAGTATATATGTAAAAGCGTCACTTTTGAGAGAAAGTCGTGTGTCAGCAAACATTCCTGGGAACACAACATGAACCCCAGGAGGGACATACAGACTACTGTATGCTTTTAACCCTAAGCTTAGAGAAGAGGAGAACACAGACAGTACACGGGGGTTAATCCTAACTGTACTGGTCTCTGAAGTAGGAATTTGGTAAGGAATGTCTGGGAAACCAGAAATGACTGCAGATTCCATAGTGTGGGAACTATGCGCTGAAGCAGGGATCACCGCTCTCTGGGCGACAGGCTGGTTCAGTGAACTACCCGGGAGAAGGAACTCTGCGACCAAGCTTAGGGGAAAACCTGATTCCTGAATACATTTTACAGGAACCAGAACTTTAGCCGAAGTCTCCGGAGGCGAGACTGCGGAAACTTGAGCTGAAGCAGGGGATTTATAGCAAAGAATTTCTAAGGAATCCGTAAGGTTAGGGGAATCCTTCAATGCAACCTCTGCTGTCTGACTTGGGGATTCACTCTCTGAGGCTAGAACGAAGACATTAACATGGAGGCATTACATATAAAAGACACTAGATGGCGCTCAAACACTATATCTATGTGCAAATAACAATGAAAAATAATGAATTGAATTAAATAAATTATATAAAATCACCGTGCAATAAATAAAAGTAAAAACACTCAAACCCTTGTAGGACTGTTTCAAGGTCCACACTCAAAGTACAATGGAACGAAAACAGGGGAGCGTCAGTACCTGAAAAAACATATAAAAAAATTCCATAGTGTATACTGCTTACAAACAAAATACATTAAATGGTATGGCTCCAAGGAGTAATAGAGTGCTGGATCAAGGATTATGGTCCATAAAAGCATCTAGTAGGGAGAAGCCATTATCCCAGAAGAGGCCGAGACAACAGCGCCAAGGTTTTTTTGAATGAAAAGCAAAATGAATTTATCCGCAAATGATATAAAATTTAAAGGCTTACAAGATACCAGGTTATAAAAAGGCGTGGGGTAACAGGTTGGAGTTGGAACGCCGAGTCGCGAACTCGTGGACCCCTACACGTCTGTCTCTCCCGGTATCTGTCCTGTGCGGCACACTTGATGGCGATACGTCACTTCCGGTTTGACGGAACACTTGGCGCCACCGGAGATCAGCTGGGAGACGTCTCCCTCAGGATGTCACGTTGAGGGCTACGTCTACGCGTTTCGCCGTATAGGGTGAACGGCTCGTCAGGAGTGCCGTAGACCCATAGGAGGATACTATTATCACCCTCCCAATGCCCTGCCTTTCTCCAGATAGGTCACAGATATGATGGACTAATTTGTATGGTAAGACACACCACAGAAAAAGCCACAGGTGAACACAAAAAAATACAAGAAACGATACAATATATAAAATAAAAAAATGTATTATACTCTAAACTAAAAATATAAAATAATGTCAAAACACATCTTAAATAAAATTCATAAATAATCCCCACATATTTCTAAATAGAAAAAAAATGCCGATTGAGGTGTCTCAAGGGAAAGAAAGAGGAAAAAACACAATGAGTATTCGTTTAAACATTATATATATCTCGCAAATTCTTTTAAGTGTACATTTCAGAAACAAGTTTCTATATATACAAGCATATGAATTAATGTACACCATTCAAAAAAAGCATTTAATTCGAATCCCATTGGTCCCCGTGGAACAAGTGTTTTGAGGGTGAAAATCCAGAAGCTCTCTCTCTTTTTCAGAGGAGACGATTTGTTTCACTCTCCAGTGTGGTTAACACATGTTCCAATACAAGTAACTTGAGACCGATGGGTCTCGTTATGTTTTGAATAAAATGATAGACAGAAAATGTGTTGTGATACCATTCTATGTTCCCAATATGTTCAAGTATACGTTTGTACTTTTCTGAAGTTTGCCACATATATTGTAGCCCACATGGGCAAAAAACAAGGTATACTACATGATCTGTTTTACACGTTTAAAGTTGTTTTACATCAAACGCTTTCCTGTCACGTGTGATGTAAACTAAATTTTATCATCAGGCCTGTATTACAGGCCGTACATGGTGTGCAACCGTAAAAGTCTTTTTTGTGTTAGCCACCTATTTGCAGTAGGTTTCAATTTTTGCAAAGCACTAGGGCAAGTTATCTTTTAGGGCTTTATCTCTTTAAAAATAACATTGGTTTGTCGGGACAATTCCCCCAGTACAGAATCATTTTAACAATATGCCAGTACTTATGAATAATTTTGAGATTTTTCTGATTGGCTGTTAAGTTTGTAATAATGAGAATACTAAAGTTATTTTTGAACTCAAAGTTTTTGCTTTTTTCACACAAAAGATTTTCTGTCTAGATTTTCGCTTTTTATTAATGCTTTTTATATCCTTATCTTTATAGTCTTTTTTTAAATCTATTCTGTAAGAAAGCTGATTGACTTTGGAAACTGCTATCTCAGAGCAGTTTCTCCTGATACGTCGTATGTCCATAGGGACATTTTGCAGCCATTTAGGGTGATGACAACTATCCAGGGATATATAATTATTAATATCAACACCCTTAAAAAAGGTCTTGGTTTTATAGACCATCTTCAATGAAAATTTCTAAATCTAGGAGTCACTTTTTCTTGGCTATATTCACATGTAAAATGTAAAATTAACAAATTGTCGTTCAGATAATGGGTGAACTGAAAGTCCCTTTTGTCACCTTCCACACAAAGTAATACATCATGTACCTACGCCATAGGCACAACTCACCCAGCTCGCAACAGACCATATATGGTCTTTTTACCCATGCTCCATAGGAGATTTGCGTAGTGGTGCAACTTCGTGCCCATGGCGGGGTTACCACATTTGTAGAAATATAGTACCCTCGAACATGAAAGTAGTTGTGCTCTAAGATGAATTTGATACCATCAAGAATAAATTAGCTGTTCATTTGGCATCTTGAGTCTTTGGCTATGCTCTGTCAACGCTTCAGGCCGTCTCTGTGGTTTATGCAGGTATATAGTGAGGTGACATCGCACGTCACTAAAAACCATCCCTTTTAGACTTGGGGTCTAAGATACGCAGATGTCTGTGGTACTTTAAGTATGAGGGAATGTTCTTTTACGTATTTTTGTAAGTAGACGTATGTAGGCGGAATAGATGAGCGTGAGAAGTAGATGCCTGAATTATGGGCCTCCTGGGGGGTTAGAGATACTTTATGCAATTGAGGTAGGTAATAAAATATAGGTCTAACTGGGTTATCTCTCTAAGGAAATTGATTCTTCATATTTATTTACTTCTTCATTTTCCTTGGTCTAGCAGAAGTTTTAGATCTTTTAGAAATATGCCGTTGGGTCTTTTTTAAAGGTTAAATGGTAGGCTATATCCCAAGATCCTATAGGACTCAGCAATATAGTCCTTTTATCTAAGATAGCTAGACCTCCCCTTGTCGGCTTGTTTATAACTATGAGTATCTTCCTGTAAAGTTTTTAGAGCTGTTCTCTCAGAATTAGTTAGACTTATTTCAGACATTTTTCTTGATTCACCAATTTTCAAAATCTTTTTGTATCAAATTTGAAAATACCTCTAAATTATTACCTTTGCAAATTTGGGATAGAATGCAGAAGGTAATTTTAGACCAGAATGGACTAAAGTCGGTGTTTCTATAGAGTTATTAGTTGAGCAAATCTCATTTAAATCTTTTTTCAGATTATCAGATGTTCTCTGCTCTACTTCTTTTGTTCTGAAAAACCTTTTAATAGTGAGTTTTCTAAGGACTTTGTGCGTCCACCAAAAGACCAAAATTATGGGACCTACAGTTGGAGCTATTTAGTCCCTTTGTCATTAAGATTTTTCTGGTTCAGTAAGTACTTTGAGCTAAGGTTGAAGTGTTATTCCCTATCCTGTTTTTTGAGATGTTTCTTTTTTTTCTTTTCCCCGTTTTTCTTTAATCTTGATCTTTTCCTTCTGATGAGGGATCCCTTTGCCAGTGGAGAATATTTGTTGCTCTCTGAAAAGAAGTGGACCCCCCTCCCTAAAAAATCCTTTGATTTCATTCTAGGGACTGTTTGGTAAATAATCTATCTTTTTGGACTTCCCTTTGTTCTTTCTATTGTTAGTCACTATTTTATTTAGAATCAAAGTCTATACTTATAGTCCTTTGGGAGTTTTTTTAAAACATGATCTTTTATTTGAATATTAGGAGTTATTATTGTAGTTTGGTGGAGTTTCTACTTTGTTGTTCTCCAATTCTCTGTTTTGGCTTTGTCTGTATTGTTTTGTGCCTCTTTTATATGTTAAAGGTTTTTCTTTTCCCTGATTTATCCTCTTAGAAAATGATTTTTTATTCTGGGGTTTTTTCATGGGTTTTTGTGGGGAACTTGCTTCAATTTTAAAATCTCCTTGGCACTCATCCCTTCATCAAGATCAGTTTTCGGACGGCATCTTATAATCTTTCGTCTCTAAGAATTTTTTAACTTTCTAGTGATGGTCTCCTTTCGATCTATTATTGTTCTGCAGATTGTTATCTTTCTCTGAATAGACCTGTTTGACTCAGATTCCCAATCCTTGATTCAATTTCATTAATTTCAATATCAATGAGTTTCCAAAGTCAATCAGCTTTCTTACAGAATAGATTTAAAGAAAAAGACTATAAAGATAGGATATATAAAAAATGCCATTAATAAAGCGGAAAATCTAGACAGAAAAGATTGGTGTGAAAAAAAGCAAAAAACCTTGAGTTCAAAAAATAACTTGAGTATTCATTTATTACAAACTATAACAGCCAATCAGAAACTCAAATTATCATAAGTACTGGCATATTGTTAAAATGATTCTGTACTGGGGGAGATTGTCCAGACAAAACAAATGTTATTTTAAAAGAGCTAAAGCCCAAAAGATTAAACTTGCCCCTAGTGCTTGCACAAAATGAAACTACTGCAATAGGTGGCTAACACAAAATAAAGGCTTTTACGGTTGCACTACATGACGGCTGAAATACAGGACTGATGATAAATTTAGTTTTACACACACGTGAAAGGAAAGCGGTTTGATGTGAAACAACTTTTAACGTGTAAAAACAGATATGTGTATACCTGTTCTTGCCCATGTGGGCTACAATATGTGGGTCAAACTTCAAGAAAAGTACAAACCGTATACTTGAACATATTGACATTCGGGAACATAAGAAGAGGTCTTTCACACACACATTTTCTGTCTAATCATTTTATTAAAACATAACGGAGACAATAGGTCTCAAGTTATGTACGTATTGGAACAGGTGTCCCACTGGAGAGGTGGAAACAGAATCGTCTCTCTGAAAAAGAGAGAGAGGCTTCGGATTTCCACCTCAAAACACTTGGTCCACTGGGATCCAATGTGGATTTTCGAATTAAATGCTTTTTTGATGAATGGTGTACTTAATCATTGCTTGTATATATAGAAACTTGTTAGAAATGTACACTAAAAGAATTTGAGAATTATATATAATGTTTTAACGAAATACTCATTGTGTGTTTCTCTTTCTTCCTTGGAGACACCTCAATCGGCGTTTTTTTTCAATTAGAGAAATATGTGGGGATATTTTATGAATTTTATTTAAGATGTGTTTTGACATTTATTATAATTTTTAGTTAGAGATAAATACATTTTTTTATATATAGTATTAAGTTTAAATTGTATTTTATATAGTGTATAAAACTGTGATGAAATTGTGATAGTGGTAGTGTAAATATACATACAAAATTAGTCCATCATATGCTGGACTCATAGGGAGAAAGGTCATGGCAATGGGGGGTATATATGTATCCTCCTATGGGTCTAGTCACTCTGACGAAGCCGTTCACCCTATACGGCGAAAAAGCGTAGAGCGTAGCCCCTCAACGTGACATCCTGAGGGAGACAGTCTCCAGCTGTGCCCGGTGGCGCAAAGTGTCCGTCAAACGGAAGTGACGTATCGCCATCCAGTGTGCAGCAGGACAGATACCGGGGGGAGACAGACGTGTTGTGGAGGTCCCCGAGGTCGCGACTCGGCGTTTCCAACTCCAATCTGTTACCACGCTGTTTATACATGGTATCTTGAAGAGCCTAAAATTTAATCATTTGCGGATAAATTCATTTGGCTTTTACCTGGCTCTGTGTCTCTTCGGGGAACGTTCTCCTAAATATGCTGTTTATGGACCATAATCCTTGATCCAGCACTCTATTGCTCCTTGGAGCCATACCATTTAATGTATTTTGTTTGTAAGCAGTATACACTATGGAATTTTTTTATATGTTTTTTCAGGTACTGACGCTCCCCTGTTTTCGTTCCATTAACATGGAGGCAGCCAGAATTTACAGGGGTTAATGCAGACAGTACCTGAAAGTAGAACATAGGGAGTCCTCTCTCTGAATTGGGGGAGACAAGGGATTTCTCCTCTGGAGCTAGGGGCGTGAACACGGCTGGCAGAGAACATGGAATTATCAAAGAAGACTGAGAGAGCTGCCCCATAGGGGTTAATACAGAAATGACCCTGGGAACAGAACTTAGGGATTCTTTCTCTGACGGGGAAAGCGCACAGGACTGCCTAGCAGGGGTTAAAGCTGGAAAACCCTCAAAACCTGGAGAGAGGGATTCAGAGTTAGAAATAGGGGAACTAAGGGACTTATACTCTGATACTGGAACATTAGTGTTGGTTAGAGAAACATACGTATACTCCAGGGAACCTCACAGGACTGATCGGCAGGGGTTAATGTAGACATATCATTGAGTCAGGGAACCCGGGCATACAATCAGGGCTAGGGACCGTGGCAGTTACTACGTTATGAGATATTGCTAATGGGTCCGTTTGGTCAGCTCCTGGAGAGGGAGATACGTCCCCCGGTTTAGCGACAGGACTGGCAGCAGAGGGGAACTGCCAAACGGTGCATAGGCGGCCAGGAGGCGATCCTGTTTTAACAAGCACATATCCAATGCCAAGGAAAATACATGCAGCGTGTCCTGAGCGTGAGCCAACATGACAAACGGGTCCGATTGTACTACGTGAATGTCCAATGACAAAACCAGGGCACTGAGAGTCATACGGGCGTTGGCCAGTTTCACAGGATTCACCTTATCCCAGGGAGAAGGGGAATCAGGGGAGAGAACACAAGTGGCAAAATACTGTTTTAAGTCTCTTAGGCAGGAAGCCTTACTAATGAGATCATTACGGCATTTCTTTTGCAAAGGAGTTAAACCATCAAACATACATGGATCCTCCATCAGGGGTAGTATATCGCACAGATACCAGTCTTGATGCTGGGACTGGTCTACAGGTCGGGACAGGATTTCAGAAAAAACGTACCAACCCTCACCTCAGCGGGGTCCGAGTTTGTGAGGCCGAGCATACTGTCACGGTTGTGCTCGCCACAAACCTGGGTCGGACCGGGAGGCTGAGGTGGGGTTGTAAAAGCACCGACCTTAGACCGCGCAGACTGATCCGGATTGCGCAGTTCGTAGTCATACGTAGCAGGATCAGGATAGGAGAAAACAGCATCGTCGTTGGACAAGCCAGGGTCAGGACAGGAGACATCAGGGTAAACGTTGTTCAAGCAGGAGTTCGGCAACAGGTAGACAGGAGAGCCCCGCTTCAACTTAGGAGCGCGGGGGTGGCCTCCGCGCGAGCGGCGACCATGGCCCATGGTACTGGTCACAGGAGGTGGTAGGCAGACCAGAGTAGCACACCGCTTAGCTGCATGGGTAAACCAGTGCTTCAGCGCAAGATTCCTGAGCGGGCTGGGGAATCCTCCGTTTCAGCGCAGGAACCAGGACACGGCCTCTGGATTAGGGAAAGAGCAGCAGGCCCCAGGAACCAGGAAGCTGAAGAACACAGGGGAAACCTCCGCTTCAGCACAGGAGAACAGGAAGCTGACGAACGCAGGGCGAAACCACCGCTTCAGCACAGGAGAACAGGAAGCTGAAGAACGGAGGGTGAAACCTCCGCTTCAGCACAGGAGAACAAGCGAGAGCTTGTGGCAGAACAGTTAGTGACATCCGGAAAGGACTATGCTCGGCGGGGAGCATTGTGGGAAAGCAGTACTTAAAGGCCAGCGGGCCAATCCCCGGAGGGGGTCTGAAGGTACTGCTCCAATGAGTGAATACAAGGCTAGGTTGCAGTGATAGGCTGCACAGCTGCAGTAGATACCAGAGGGAGTGTGTATTGCTTTGGTGAGTGAATCCAGGCTGCAGCAAACATCAGGAGAAGTGCTCCAGGACCGCACATGTCTGCAAGGCAAGGCAAACAGCAAACCGAGGAGCGGATTCCTTACAGTGGGTAACGGTATATACTACTTACCTCTGCAAATAATACCTACCGCATGTTGAAGGTATATACGATCAGCTGCTCATGCCTTCAGCACGGCTTAGCTGCATATCGGTGTTCTTACTGCCATTACCTGCCAATATTTCCCTGACTAGGAGAATCAATGTGGGTTATTGGTATATACTACATTTACCAATGCAACTAATACCTACCATATGCTGAGGGTATAAACCATTAACTGCTTATGTTTTTACTGAGGATACACAAGTACCTTCTCTATTAGCCCAGTAGCCAAGTCCTATAATATGTTTATGCTACTTAGGTTTATACTATATGCCAAGGTACCCCATTGAGGGTGTTCGCACTAATCTTTTTATTACGTATATACCTGCAGTCCTTGGATATACGGCTTAAGGGGCTTTTAGTTACTAAGTGCCTCCACTAGTAACACCCTTACGGAACAGCAGTGCTAAGTGTGTAGATGACTGGGGTTTTACCCACCAGCCACTCACTATTCTACATAACAGGTAGTCACACACATATCTCTGCTCTGTTTGCCTAGATGTATTAATATATACACCATTAATGTCATCATATACTCAGAGCGCTATACAATTATTCGTTCTGACAATACACATTTATTTGGATGAGACATTATTTGTATGGTGTTTGTATCACGACCCTACCTCCATATCTGTAGGAGGCTGTATTTATAGCACAAGATCCTGAATATCTATCAAGGATCTCCATATGTTTATACTACTTAACTACTCATAGTTATGTTATAAATGATCACAGTCACGTGCTGTTTGATATATTCTTTATTTTAAACCCCATTTTTTTATTCATTGTTTGCAAATAAAGTATTTTAACATTATCACTGTTCATTCAGTTGTGATTGAGTGCTTACACACTAGGTTTTCTTTTTCTCTTGTATACATCCATTCCTAACCTAGTTAGCACCTCACCGTGGTTCAAATTTAGCTGTGTGGGAGTTCCCTTTATGTGTAGCTGCTGTCTGCTGTTGCCTGGCCTCTCTTGTCTTTCAGTGCTATATCCTATCCCTGGAAATTCTGCTGACCTCCCTGGATTTTGACCCCTTGCTTTGGACTCTACTACGCTGCTCTCTGGAACCCTTTGGACTTCACTTCGGACTTTCTACGCTGCAGACTTCTACAACCCTTCGACACGGCACACGGACAATCTACAATCCTGCTCTCTCCACTCCATGACCCAGGCTTAGGGACAATCAACGACGCTGCTCTCTCCAATCCACGACCCTGGGCTTACGAACTTTACCCTTCTACGCCGGAGCTGTCAAGTATGGTATCATTTAATATTCTTGTTACTCGGACCGTCTACGCTACTTCCACACTCCGGCCATGCCCCCGTTTACTGTCAGGTGTGTGGTATTACTCCATTCCACCTCAGTCCCGGGGTCTCGTCTGGCTTGTGGGCAGGCCGAGCGTTACAATTATCACTGTTAAGCATTTTGATTTGAAGGTGCAAGCATTTTGCCACCATCTTACCTATGGTTATGGACAGTGGGTTTATAATAACATATTTCATGCATTATACATCCTGCTTTAGTAAGCGGCTTGTTAGGGGCTTGTCGTGTCTCACCAAGGAGAGCATGTTGTATGGTTTTCAAAGTCTGTGATCAAAAAAAGTGAAACCTCTCCGGTAACGCTATGAATAAGAAGGCCGAGCGAGTTACCCTAACACAGACTGTTGCTTTTACAGTATTTAAACATGTAACCTGAATATAACTATCTCTTTCTTTAACAGGATATCTACGTTATCTCAATGGCAATAATAAGGAACAGATCGTTTGCACCTATATTGTTTACTGTCACATTCCTCTTGAGTTTCATGTGGTACTGGCACATATTCCAGGTAAAAAATACATCTTAACTAGGCCCAAACTTTTATTGGGGGAAATATATTGAGCAAGCTATTGAATCAAGCTGTTTTACGGCTATTTCCTGTTCCTATGTGCTAACGTGCAATTGTAGGGTTTGTTATATAGAACTGTAGGAAGAACGAAAGGAGCAATTATATAGAGCAATAGTAGTTAGGGAGCAGTTAAAGGGAGAAGTTAAATGAGGTAATAGAAGGAGTTATAGGGAGCGGTAATATGGGGCAATAGGAGTTATAGGGAGTGGTTATATGGGGCAATAGGAGGAGTTATAAGGAGTTATAGGAGGAGTAATAGGGAGCGTTTATATGGAGTACAAAAAGGAGTTATAGGGAAAGGATATATGGAGCAGGAGGAGGTGCTATAGGAAGAGGTTATAGGGGGCAATAGGAGTTATAGCCAGCAGTTATATATGGTAATAAGAGGAGTTATAGAGAGAGGCTATATGGAGCAAGAGGAAGAGTTATAGGGAGCAGTTATATGGAACAATAGGTGGAGATGTAGGGAGCGGTTATACGGAGTAATAGGAGGAGTTATATGGAGGGGTTATATGGGCAATAGGAGGAGTTATATGGAGCGGTTATTTAGTGTAATAGGAGTTAAATGGAGCGGTTATGGAGGGCAATAGAAGGAGTTATAGGGAGCGGGTATATGGAGCAATAGGAGGAGTTATAGGTAGCAGTTATATGGGGTAATGGGAGGAGTTGGAGGGAGCAGTTATATGGGTTAATAGGATGTGTTTTAGGGAGGGATTTATATGTGACAATAGGAGGCATTATAGGGAGAGGTTATATGTGGCAATATCAGGAGTTATAGTTTGTGTTATATGGGGAATAGGAGGAGTTACTGTATAGGGAGCGGTTATATGGGGCAATCAGTGGAGTTACAGGGAGGGGTTTATATGGGGCAATATTAGGAGTTATAGAGATCAGTTATATGGAATAATTGGAGGATTTATAGTGAGCGGGTTATATGAAGAAATAGGAGGAATAATAGGGAGATATTATATAGGTCAATAGGAGGAGTTATAGTGAGCGTTATATGGGGCAATAGGAGGAGTTATATGGAGCAGTTATATGAATGTTGGACAAGAGGAGTTATCAGTAGTGATTATATTGAGCAATGTGAGGAGTTAAAAGGAGCAGTTATAAGGAGCAGTTAGTTATATGGAGCAAAGAGTTAGGGATGAGTCATATGGAGAAATCAGGAAAAGATATTGGGTGCAGTTGTATTGAGATATAGGAGGAGTTAGGTAGGTATTATTACAGGGGTGTATGAACTGTATTATAATGGAATGTATTACGTTATTGAGAGGCCATCACATTTTTTTTTAACTTAAGACAAAATTGGGATTCAGTTTATAAGAAGCCATCAGCCAGAAAAGTCAACTCTGTTTAAATAAGTGAGGTTTGATGTGTCTTATAATACCAACAACAAAGGGATTAAATGTGGTTTAAATAGCTCAAATCATGATCAAACATGATCAAGATCTTCATATAAAGCTGCAGTTCAGTCAATATCCTGCATGTGTGTTTTTTTTAATAAATCAGTTCTGTAGTAAGAAAAAATACTTTTAGCATTTTCTGTTTTTAAAAAAACAACTTTGAAAGACCAATTTTCTTGTATTCTATTTTAACAAGCATTTGCTAAGGCACTGCCCCTTCATGTCTTGTCACAAGCCCTGGCACACCCCTTTGTCAGCCCTGCCCTCCCTCTAGCACATGTCAGTGCAGCAGTGCTCATGAATATTCATGAGCTTCCACTGACAGACAAGCAGAATATAAACAGATCCCTTCACTAATTATGTCACCAAATTTCGACTTATCAATACATGGAGAACGAATTGACCGGCAGCTACACAGTTCTTTAGGTAATTAGAGATTGCACACATAAAACTATTGAAGTAAAAAAAAAATTACAAAAAAAAAAGACTGAACTGCAGCTTTTTTTTTTTTTTCAAAAAATTTTTATTAGGCAAATACTTATTTCACATTGTACATGTCATATATGTTAATACAGCCTAATACAAGTTTTCTCCATTTTTTGGTTAAAGAAACCATAAAGAAAGAGGAAAGCTCATCGCCCCCCTGACCCTCCTGGGGTTGTGAGGGGGGCGCGAGTATGGAAACAGAGAGTAAGAGTATGGAAAGGGGGAGAAGGGAAGGTGGGGAGGGGGGATACCTGTTGCTTATCACGTCCTCAGAATATTTCTATTGGAGTTTCTAGACTCGTTCTTTTTACTTTTCATTTTTGGGTTAGGGGCGTGGGGGTGCCATATGGGTTAGCCACGGGTCCCATGTTTTATTAAAGGAGTCCGTGGATCTTTTCAAAAAGGCCGATAGTTTCTCCATATTCATTACCTCTTGTATCCTATTTTTTATCGTTTGTTTTGAGAGGGGAGACACTTTCTTCCAGGCGGCTGCCACTGCACATCTAGCCGCTGTTAGGATGAAGGAGATTAATTTACTTGTTGGTCGGTCCACATTTTCATGGGGCCTGGCCAACAGGTAGGTCAGCGGGTCAACAGGGATTTTGAGGCCGGTGACCTCTTCTATTAATTTTTGCGTGGTTCCCCAGTATTTTTGAATTTCCGGACATGTCCACCAAATGTGTGCCATGTCCCCCTTTTGACCGCAACCTCTCCAGCATAGATCGGACGCCTCGGGTTATATTTGGTTTATTCTAACTGGGGTAAGATACCAGCGGAACAGTATTTTATATATATTTTCTTTGATTGTGGTACATATGGAAGTTCCTGAGGCATTCTCCCAAATTCTTTCCCAGTCCTCTCGGTCTATAACTATTCCCAATTCTGCTGCCCAATGCAGCATATAGTCATGGGTGGGGGCTTCTATAGCCCTTTCCAATACTGCGTAAATTTGTGTTATAAGACCTTTCTGGTGGCCTGTTTCTCGACAGAGCCGCTCAAAAACTGTGAGAGGGGGAAATTTCAACGTTGGGGATAAGGTTCGAATAAAGTGCCGAATTTGTAGATACTTGAACACGTCCAACCTTGCTATTTCATATTTGGTTTGTAGATTTTGATAGCTCAGGAATTCTCCAATGCTCAAGAGGTCAGCGATCGCTCTAATCTTTTTTGCTTTGAATTGATCCAATTGTCTGGGTTCACAACCAGGAGGGAATTTCGGATTTTTGTGAATTGGTATGAGTTGGGATTGGGGCGAAGTGAGCTTAAATTTATATTTGCATCTCGTCCAGGTCTCCCATGTGTGTCTCATTGGGCCTAATTTAAGTTTACTATTCTGCATGTCTTCACTGCTCAGGGACCAAAGGCAAGCTGGTAGTGAAGGCGTCCCGGCGTAGTATGATTCTATATCTAGCCAACAGTATTGGTTTGGGTTGGCATTCCAGACTACCACCTGTCGCAATTGTGTGGCTAGGTAGTATTTGGTGATGTCTGGGACACCAAGTCCTCCTCTACCCCTTGATGTCAGGAGAACTGTCCTAGCGGTTCTGGGTTTCTTACCCTGCCAAATGAAGTGGAAGATTAGTTTTTGTATGTTTTTAAATTCTGAGCCAGGGATGTGGACCGGGAGCGTCTGGAAATAGTATAATAATCTGGGGAGTATGTTCATTTTAACCGAGATCATTCTCCCGATCCATGATATTTGATATCCTCCCCATTTCGCTAGGTCTTGTTTAATTTTCCGGAACAAGGTCGGGTAATTTTGTTGATATAGGGATTGGTAGTTCCTCGCTATCTTTACTCCCAGATATTTGATACTCGAGGAGCTCCAATGGTAATTAAGGTTTAATTTGAGGAGTTTCACCTCTGGCTCTGGCAGGCTTAAATTTAATGCTTCCGATTTATCGTTATTGATTTTATAGCCTGATATATCTCCAAAATCTCGGAGTTCTTTTTGGAGGTTAGGTAGGGATGTTTGGGGTTGCGTCAGGGTTAAAATGACATCATCTGCGAATAGTGATATTTTGTGCTGCCTGTGTCCAATTTCTATTCCTTTGATGTCTCTATTTGTTCTTATTGCCGCTGCTAGGGGTTCTATGGTTAATGCAGAGAGGAGAGGAGATAGGGGGCATCCCTGTCGAGTTCCATTAGTAATCTCAAATCTCTGGTTACTGCCCCCTGGTAGTTTTACTGTTGCAGATGGATTTTGATATAATCTACGGACTCCTTCTAGATATGCGTCTTTGAAGCCGAATTTGCGCATAACATGGTCCATGAATAGCCAGTCTATTCTATCGAACGCCTTCTCTGAACTGCAGCTTTAATGAATGTCTCTGTCTAAAAATTGCAGGATTCTCTTAGACCGATGTTTCAAAACTGTTCTGAGCCAGTCAGAGAAGAGAAGGAAGAGAAGATCGCTCAAGTTGCCCCGAGTGAACTTCAAATGAAAATAAACAAGATCTTCAACAAGATTCAGAAGCTCATCCCTAAAGCCCATTTCACACAATTTAATAGGACCACAAGTGGGAGAAACAGTAAATCTTCTATAGCAAATCCCAGAGCAAAATATTGTGTTGGGGAGGACTTTGTGGTGCAACTTGATATGTATGATTATATAGGGAACAGGAAGACTTACGGAGGAGACTTCATTAGGCCACGGATCTTCTCACCAGATCTATCAGCTGCTTCGTCTGGAATGGTGGAAGACTTCAACAATGGAACCTATCATATCCACTTCCATTTATATTGGGAGGGCAAAGTCAAGAGCTCTATTTTGCTGTTTCATCCTAGTGAAGGTGTCTCGGCTCTCTGGAGAGCTAGACATGCCAGCCTTGGGGTCATTGGCTTTCAAGGCAAGTTTATAAGCCTTGGTCAAGAAGCCATCACTACATGTGGCTTCAGACTTGACACAACAGACAAGGAGGTCTGTGAGTATATAGATGCAGATAATGAGGAAGCCTTCTACTGCATCAAACCTCCCAATCTACCATGTGACTGTTTGCATGATATGAGGGGTGTAGACCTACAGGTCTCATATCTCAGCAATAAGGAAAAACAACTCTTTCAAAGGTATCATTTCCAGTCTGATTTCCTTCATGTTACATGTATGTGAAGCACCTATCAATGCAGCCTGATTAAGAAGTAGATTGTTGTAGCTGTGGTTTCCTCTCCATTACAATTGCTGCTCTTGCCTTCTTGAACTTTGTTATTAGTATCTATGGAGATTTTGTTTTACTAAAGACTCACAGCTACAAAACCAGTGCAATAAACAGCATCAACTGTATCAAAGTAAAGGAATCCCAATGAAAGGAAATAGTTTATCCTCTGATAAATTTGGGCCATACAACCCCCCGTGTGTGATACTGAGTCCTGAGGAATGGCTTGAAATGGCAACCAAAGACGCCAACTACTGTACAAGCAGAAGTGTCCAAGACACCTCACTTTCCTGCACCAACAATGTCAGCTTTATTAAAGCTCATGTCTGAATAGATTAAACCACGTGTAGTACAGTATAAGAAACAGAGGTCCCCTATTCAATGTGCTGTAAAGCCGTCTTCCCCATGCTTGAGAAGGTTTTAGTCTCATTCATTTAAATCCTGCTTGGTCAAAGTAATGTTGACCAGGGGATCTGAGAGAGAAGTTGAGCTAGTGTGCAGAAACTACAGTATGCATGGCCTTTGTTTAAATAATGTTGTCTAATTGAAACCATAGAAAACCAGGTGGAAAAAAGATTGTAGTGTATTACTTTTTAACAAACTACCTTTCGTAAATGAATCACTGAGACTTTTCTCCCTGGCTCTCAGAAGTCCACCTGGCAGTGAAGAGATTAATGCCTTCACAAGAAGGGATGGTAATATATTACATATGACATCAGATATTTTATGACATCACATTTTTCTCCCACATCTGCAATGTTTTCTAATGGGGTTCGCTCTTATGGCCATTCCCTGTAGGGTACTGCATGTCATACATTCTGCGAGTGAATATTATTGGTATAGGCAGTCCTCGGTTATCCAACGGAATGCGTTCTGGAAGTAGCGTTGGATAGTGAAACCGTTGTAAAGTGAGTCCCATGTTAATCAGTGGCGGTGAGCGTTGGATAACACATTTAGGTGTCGGATAACGCATTCCGGTGTCGAAAAATGGCCGTAGGGTTGTATTGTAAAGCGTTGGATATGCCATTCGTTGTAAAGTGAAATGTTGGATAGCGAGGACTACCTGTATTTACTGTATTTATTGCAATCATAAACTTGCATGTATATATTGCTTTGTTTTGTTTTTTAATAAATAAAAAGAAATAACAATTATTTTGCAAATTATTTTTTAAAGGTCCAACATTGGTATTGACATCCCCAAAAATTTCGACTTCATAGATGTGATAAAATGTAACAGTGAGTACAAATTTTCTGTCTCTCAATACGTTTGGATAATTTGTTTTGCCATTTCTGTAATGGGATGTTGACCAATTTGACAGCAATGGGGTTAATGAGTTTATTTTAGTTTTTTTTTCTCTGCAGTAATTAATAGAGATAAAACAATAGGCAGACAGGCGCACTGAAGGGTATGATTGGTTTATTAATCTAAAACAGTGGACAAAGTATCCACTGATGCAAGGAATAAAAATAACAATAAAGCAAATAATTACAAAATTGCGGCAAGATTATAACAAATAGGGGTTAAAAACGGGACTGGATAATACACTAGTATATTCGGTAGGGGCAGGGGGTAACCACAGGGTCTAGCTACGCACTACAGAATGGATCCGGACCAATCCGAGTACTTACCCAGCTAGAGACAAGGGGACCCGCTCCCACCGGCTGCAAAGAACTCCACAGGAACTGCCACCACGTGACCTCTACGCGTTTCGCACGTAGTGCTTCGTCAGGAGGTCACGTCATAGCGTTGTCCCTGGAGCTTAAGTAGAGAGCGGCAGCCAATGGATCTAGTGTAATTAGAGCAAGTAGGAACACATGTAATACAAAGCAGAGGCAAATAAAGTTTCCTGCAGCATGTGGGGAGGATTAAAAGCACATATTAGATAGGAGCAATGTTAAACAGGTCCCAATTTAGCTTTAAATAAATCCAAAATCATACCAGCATAACTGTAGTGAATGTAAACCAGTATATACTGATATGGACAATTTTAAGGTAAACATGTATTAAAAATCTGTTTAAAACATATATAGTTATTAAATACTAAAACATGTTATCTAAAAATACAAAAAATGCTTGGAAACCGTGTAAACACCTAATAATTAATTCATTAGAATTCGTTCTTTTAAGAATTCATTCTTTTAAGAAAGGGACCAATTCTATGTAATCATTTAAACCATGAGGAAACCTCGTTCGTATGGTATAGATCCAGAATTGCTCCCTTCTACTTAGGCGTAAATCTCTATTGCCTAGGCGTTGATTGGCGGTAATTACTTCAATGCCCATGAAGGAAATGCCACTCGGGTCACACTGATGGCAATCATGAAAGTGTTTTAAAAGGTGGGTTAGGGGCATGTGTTTATCAATTAATTTTTGCACATTTTTGATGTTCCTCATGTGTTCCATTACCCTCACTTTCATGCATCGTTTAGTTTTACCGATGTACTGTAACCCACATTGGCACTGTAAAATGTACACTACATATGTTGTGGAACAATTGATAAAGTGATTAACTTTAAAACTACGTTTTGTGGTAAAGGAAACAACCTCTTTTTTATTCATTAGGTTGGTACATATTTTACATTTACTACATTTGTTGTTGCCCTTCAGATCTAAATAGGATCTTAGTGTGCCCTTTTGACAAGAAACACACTTCAATTGGCTAGGGGCTATTAATACTTTCAGATTTGGAGCTTTTTTGTATACAATCTTTGGTTTCAACGACATCTCGGCACTCAACACAGGGTCTAAAGATAAAACCCTCCAGTGCTTAGCAATGGCCGATTGTATGGCCTTGTGTTTATCATTAAATTGTGTGATAAACACTGGGAATTTATTGCTTTGTTTTGGGTCATCTTGACTTACCCTCCCTGTTAGTGCAAGCTCAGTCGTGACCACTGGATTTAGATTGATAGACCCTTTTCTAAAGTCAAGTCTTTTATCTCTTTTTTTCTTATTTTTTAATAAATTCGTCCTTTTAACGAGATTGACTTTGTCAATGGCACGGTCAATCAGGTGTTTATCATAACCTTTCTGGATAAATCTTTCCTTCAGAAAGAGTACCTGATCCTGAAAATGTTCATCATTAGTGCAATTTCTTTTAAGACGTGCAAATTGATTAAAAGGGATATTAACAATCCAGGGTTTAAAATGGCAACTAGACGGATGAATGTAAGAATTCACATTAGTATCCTTGAAATATGTTTTGGTACAGATTAGCTCTGATTCGATGGTAATTTCAAGGTCCAAATAATGTACTGATGTTTCACTATTTTCCCCACTAAAACAGAGGTTACATGTATTCGTGTTTAATTGTGCAACAAACTCTAAAAGAGAGGCTTCTGTACCATCCCATCCTATGTTTCATGAGAACCATACAGATAGTCAAACTGTTGAGGACACGAGAATTTTCCATTCTGGATAAAACCCAAATCGGTTTTTTTTACCCTTACTATTCTAGAGGACAATATGTCGAGTTGTTTGGGAAAACTATTAGAACAAGAGTTCAGACACACTTGTAACTCGGCCTCAATCAAGAAGCGTAGTCGGTCCAATATGACAGCGAGCGAATCCCTATCCATTAAAAACTTGCGCACAAATACTGATATTGTAGTGCGTGAAGCAGACAAGGGAGGGGGAGTAGTTGTCATACAGGAACAAAAAGATACATGACTTAGAAGCAGAGAGACCTGTCGGATCCCAAATCATACAAAAAATTGGAAAAAGGACCCTACAGGGGAGTTTCTCCTATCACTTAAAGTCCTACTGATGAGGCCCTTGACAAGGGTTATACTGAGAAAAATCCGAATATGAGTTCATTTATATTCCATCGCCACCATTCCCATTATACTACCATTACCTAAGATTCACAAATCGACTTCGAATCCCCTGGACGCCCATTATATCGGGCAATAAATTCTATGAATCGAATTTATCTCAGTATTTGGATTTTTATTACACCCTTAGTTACTGAGTTACCGTCATACCTAAAAGACACCACTGCGGTTATTAAACTATTACAACAAACCAAGTGGAAAACCGGATTAGATTGGCCACGCTAGATGTACAATCATTGTACACATGCATACCTCATCAGGCTGGATGTATGGCGGCTAGGCACTTTTTGGAGGCATGTAATTTCATTAAACAAACAAAAAAATGATTTTTTTGTATGCTCATTGAGTTCATATTAACTCATAACTACTTTTGTTTGAATCGGAATTTATTTGCAGATACTTGGTACCGCAATGGGGTACCAAGTTCGCTCCATCATTCGCCAACTTATATGGGGTGGTGGGAGGAAAATCACGCTTACTGAGACACCTCCTCCACCGTTAATTCTGTGGAGGAGATTATAGATGATATCCTCATCTTGGGATGGTACAGAAGCCTTCTTTTAGAGTTGTTGCACAATTAAACACGGAATACATGTAACCTCTGTTTTAGTGGGGAAAATAGTGAAACATCAGTACATTATTTGGACCTTGAAATTACCATCGAATCAGAGCTAATCTGTACCAAAACATATTCAAGGATACTAATGTGAATTCTTACATTCATCCGTTAGTTGCCATTTTAAACCCTGGATTGTTAATATCCCTTTTAATCAATTTGCACGTCTTAAAAGAAATTGCACTATGATGAACATTTTCAGGATCAGGTACTCTTTCTGAAGGAAAGATTTATCCAGAAAGGTTATGATAAACACCTGATTGACCGTGCCATTGACAAAGTCAATCTGTTTAAAAGGACGAATTTATTAAAAAATAAGAAAAAAAGAGAAAAGACTTGACTTTAGAAAGGGTCTATCAATCTAAACAGTGGCACGACTGAGTTGCACTAACAGGGAGGGTAAGTCAAGATGACCCAAAACAAAGCAATAAATTCCCCGTGTATCACACAATTTAATGATAACACAAGGCATACAATCGGCCATTGCTAAGCACTGGAGGGTTTTATCTTTAGACCCTGTGTTGAGTGCCGAGATGTCGTTGAAACCAAAGATTGTATACAAAAAAAGCTCCAAATCTGAAGTATTAATAGCCCCTAGCCAATTGAAGTGTGTTTCTTGTCAAAAGGGCACACTAGATCCTATTTAGATCTGAAGGGCAACAACAATGTAGTAAATGAAAATATGTACCAACCTAATGAATAAAAAAGAGGTTGTTTCCTTTACCACAAAACGTAGTTTTAAAGTTAATCACTTTATCATGTTCACACAACATATGTAGTGTACATTTTAAAGTGCCAATGTGGGTTTGGTACAGTACATCGGTTAAAACTAAACGATGCATGAAAGTGAGGGTATGGAACACATGAGGAACATCAAAAATGTGCAAAATAATTGATAAACACATCCCTAACCCACCTTTTAAAACACTTTATGATTGCCATCAGTGTGACCCGAGTGGCATTCCTTCATGGGCATTGAAGTAATTACCGCCAATCAAAGCCTAGGCAATAGAGATTTACGCCTAAGTAGAAGGGAGCAATTCTGGATCTATACCATACGAACGAGTTTCCTCATGGTTTTTTTAATGATTACATAGAATTGGTCCCTTTCTTAAAAGAATGAATTCTTAAAAGAACGAATTCTAATGAATTAATTATTAGGTGTTTACACGGTTTCCAAGCTATTTTTGTATTTTTAGATAACATGGTTTAGTATTTAATAAACTATATATGTTTAAACAGATTTTTAATACATGTTTACCCTAAAATTGTCCATATCAGTATATACTGGTTTACATTCACTACAGTTATGCTGGTATGATTTTGGATTTATTTAAAGCTAAATTGGGACTGTTTAACATGCTCCTATCTAATATGTGCTTTTAATCCTCCCACATGCTGCAGGAAACTTTATTTGCCTCTGTTTGTATTACATGTGTTCCTACTTGCTCTAATTACACTAGATCCATTGGCTGCCGCTCTCTACTAAGCTCCAGGGACAACGCTATGACGTGGACCCTCCTGACGAAGCACTACGTGCGAAACGGTAGAGGTCACGTGGTGCGAGTTCCTGTGGAGTTCTTTGCAGCGGGGGGAGCGGGTCCCTTGTCTCTAGCTGGGGTAAGTACTCGGATTGGTCGGATCCATTCTGTAGTGCGTAGCTAGAACCCTGTGGTTACCCTGCCCCTACCGAATATACTAGTGTATTATCCCGTCCCGTTTTTAACCCCTATTTGTTATAATCTTGCCGCAATTTTGTAATTATTTGCTTTATTGTTATTTTATTCCTTGCACAGTGGATACTTTGTCCATGTTTAGATTATAAACCAATCATACCCTTCAGTGCGCCTGTTGCCTATTGTTTTTTGTTTGTGAGCCCCCCCTTGTGGGAGCCCTCTATAGGGGACGTGTGGAAGCCCCTTCAGACTACAGGCTGCAAGAGGGATTTCTTTCAATATCCACGTTAGCGCGGAGCAACTCTACCCTTATGTAATTAATAGAGATGTGAGAATAGATGATGTCAGAAAGGTATAAAGACAAATTGTGGCCAAGTATTTTCACAAACATTGTGGCTGTTCCTGTTCAAGTCCCAATAACAATTTGGAAACAATGCGGGAAAAAATTGTGAATTACACCCATAATTGCATTAAAAAGATAAATGGAGAATGTGCCCGCTTTGTCCTAGCACATCAACAAATAGCTTCATCCTGATGCTTCATTTCAATATTAATTTGAATTACTATTTTCAGGGGACTTCATGGGAGAGCCAAGACAACTTTAAATATCTCTAATAATTATGTTTTTAAATAATAAGACACTGTCAGAGTTATATTGGAGTTCAGTTCACTGTATTAGCCCTGGATAAGTGCAGGTTTGTTGCAGGTTCTAGTACAGCAACATAAAAGGTAATCATTCTTGGGTTTGAGACCAAGTTCCCTCTTTAGTTTTACACCTGAAGAGACCTCTGTGGCACTGAAAACTCATGTACAAACTACATCCTGGCGCAATGAAATTAAATCAAGTGATAGGTAAAGGAAAGGTTTCCTTAGAAACAGTGCTTCAGCGAAATGGGGTACAATGGCAATGGTTGCTCAAAAATGTAGATGAACAGGTTAGGACAAGGTTAATAAAGTAATACAGAGTATTGGACCCAGTGCATCATAAGAGGGGAGTGATATAAAAGATTAATCTGTCTTTGATGAGGACACATGATATATGCTAGAAAAGCACCTCATCAGAGAAAAAATCTCTCTACCTGCGGCACTGTTACTGGTCAGCAACTCCCCTGAATCCATGAATGGGGGAATCAAACTCTTTGGAACCTTGATCCATTGGTGCGTGCATCACGCTGAGTAGGTAAGTGTATAGAAGATTATCCAAGGATAGCAGCGGAGCACAAGCTGAAACGACGGGATCAACACCAGCAATGAGAGGGTTAAAATTCTTCTTTATTGAACATGGTGCAGTGGGGAGGACAGCAAAAAACTCTAACGCGTTTCAGGCTATGCAGCCCTTTGAAAAAAAGGGCTGCATAGCCTGAAACGCGTTAGAGTTTTTTGCTGTCTCCCCCACTGCACCATGTTTCAATAAAGAAGAATTTTAACCCTCTCATTGCTGGTGTTGATCCCGTCGTTCAGCTGTGCTCCGCTGCTATCCTTGGATAATCTTCTATGAAATTAAATCAAGATTTACACATAGCTAGGGATTCATGGAGGTAGGATGGGGGCAAGTGGGAGTTTGGCAAGCAGCGAGACACCCATATTAAATACAGATAATACTAGAAAACTTCTAAAGACTTGTCACGATTGTGCTCGCCACAAACCGGGACCGGACCGCGGGGCTGAGGCTGGGTTATGAAATCACTGACCTTAGACCGCGCAGACTATTCCGGAGTGCGCAGTTCATAGTCAAACAGGCCGGGTTCAGGACTGGAGATAACAGCATAGTCGTTGGACGAACCAGAGTCGGGGTAAGAGATATCCGGGTAGTCGTAGTCCAAGCAGGGGTCGGAAACAGGAAATCAAGCTGGTCATTTTGCTTCAGCGCAATCGCTGCAGGTCGGGAACGAGGTTTGCGCGAGTGGCGTCCACGACCCATGGCGCCGGTCTAGGAGATGGATGACTGACCGCAATGGGAACACCGCCAGGCAGCACTAGTAACCCTGTGTACAGCGCAAAAGTAAGCAGGTCTCTAAGAACCAGGAACTCAGGAACTCAGCGTAGCAGCAGCAGGCCTGGAGGAAACTTGACGAGTACAACAAACTGGAACAAAACAGAGAAATACGTAACGAGAGAACAAGCTAGGGCTTGTGGCAGAAACACAAGTAACATCCCATAAGGATCTATGCTCGGCCAGGAAGTGAAGGCAAAGCAGGATATTTAAAGCGACAGTGACCAATCCGGACGAGGGGCATGGCAGAGTCGTGTCGAGGAGCTGTTCGTGAGTGGCTGAGAGACCATGAAGTAGTGGAGCACAGCTGAGAGTCTGTAACACCAGTGCCAGATTCCAAGATAGCGACGGCAGAGTTCAAGGTATGCACTGGGCGGCGGCATGGGTAGCGACGGGGGGCAGGGGAAGCAGCCGCTGCAGTACTGGTAGTGGGTAAGGAGGGGTCACGCCGCAAGGGACGTGGCCCCCGATTCCTTACAAGACTAAACCAAGTTGGAGCAGAAAGGAAGGAGCAGATAAGATAAAAGCCCAGACAGGAAAAAAACCTTAAATACATTCTTGCTAATGCAGGAAGCCTTACAGATAAAATGGGAGAGCTTGAATTAATAGCTGCAAGGGAGCAGTATGATATCATAATCATTACAGAAACATGGTGGGAGGAATCTCATGACCGGGCAGTTAATTTAGAGGGTTATTCCCTTTTTCGGAAGGATCGATCAAATAGAAGAGAAGGTGGTGTATGTTTATATGTTAAACGGATCTATAGCCTATAAGAAGGGAAGATGTTTATGAAGGGAATGATGAAAATGTAGAATCCTGGGGGATAGAAATTAGTAGTGGATGTAAAAGTATAAAGAAAATGTTTGTAGGGATATGCTATAAACCACCAAATATCTGTGAGATTGTGGAAGCCAAAATACTTTTGCAAATGGAAAAGGCATCAAAACTAGGTGATGTTTGCATAATGGGTGATTTTAATTATCCAGACATAAACTGGGCACTGAGATGAGCATTAAATCGAAAGGAAACAGCTTTTTGAGGGTACTTAAAGACAATTACCTGTACATGACTCAAATTATTGAAGAACCGACCAGGAGAGGGCAATACTGGATTTGATAATATTAAACAATGTAGAAGTAATAAAAAAAAAATTCAAAACCAGGAACAATTGGAAAACAGTGATCATAACATGGACTAATTTTAAATAAATGTTTAAAAACCATATTACCTGGATTCAACAAAAACCTCATATTTTAGAAAGGTAAATTTGAATAATTTAGGAATAATCGAGAAGAAATAAATGGGATGATGTTTTTGCAGGGAAAAATGTGGATGATAAATGGGCAGTCTTTAAAACATTGTTAGAAAGCACACTTATCAGTGTATACCCTTGGGAAAATAAATATAAATTAAATAAGTCTAAACCAATGTGACTAAATAAACAGGTAGGGGAGGAAATGGAAAAGAAGAGGCAGGCGTTAAGATTCTGTAAGTCAGAAGGGACGGAGACATTGTATCAGAATAATAAGGAATGTAACAAAAATTGCATAAGGGCAATCAAATTAGCAAAATGGATAATGAAAAAAAAAGATTGCAATAGAAAGTAAAAACTCTAAAAAATTATTTAAGTACCATAATAACGAACAAAAAAAAAGAAAAGAAAATATAGGACCCTTTCATTGTGACAGACAAATTATTGCAGATAAGGAAAAAGCAGAGGTATTAAACAAATTATTTGCCTCTGTATTTACCAGGGAAGAATCAATTGCAATAAGAGTATCGCAGGAGGAAGCCACAACCTCTATATTAACTAACAATTGGTTAACTGAGGATGAAGTTCATGGGCGGCTTGATAAAATTAAAGATGGCATACATCCAAGAGTTCTTAGTTACAGACCTGTAAGCCTAACATCAATAGTGGGGAAGCTACTTGAAAGTTTAGTATGGGATAATATGCAGGAATACATAATGGATATCAAAATTATTACTAATAGTCAGCGTGGATTTATGAAGGATAGATCATGCCAAACTAACCTTGTTTGTTTATTTGAGGAGGTAAGTAGGATTTTAGACCAGGGTAATTAGAGTTTTCAAAGGCTTTTGATTTGGTTCCACACAAGAGGTTAGAGTACAAAATAAAGCATATTGGACTTGGTTAAAGGACAGACAACAGAGAGTTGTTGTAAATGAAACTTTTTTAGATTGGGCTAAAGTTCTAAGTGGAGAACCTCAAGGATCAGTACTTGGACCCCTGCTTTATAACCTGTTTATTAATGACCCCAAGGTTGGCATTGAGAGCAAAGTCTCCATCTTTGCTGATTACACTATATTGTGAAAGGTAATAAAATCAGAGCAGGATGTAATTTCTCTCCAGAAGGACTTGGATCGACTGGAAATTTGGGCAGGTAAATGGCAGATGAGGTTTAATACAGATATGTGTAAGTTTATGCATCTGAGAACAAGAATAAACAGGCAATTTACAAATTAAATGGGGATACATTAGGAGTATCCTTGATGGAGAAGGATTTAGGAGTGCTTGTAGACACCAGGCTTAGCAATAGTGCTCAATGTCAGGCAGTAGCTGAAAATGCAAACACAATCTTATCTTGCATTAAATGGGGAATGGAGGGAAGTAAACATAATTATGCCTCTTTACAAAGCATTAGCAAGACGATACCTTAAATATGGAGTAATATTTGGCCACCACTCCTTAGAAAATATATTATGGAAATAGAGAAAGTGCAGAGAAGAGCCACCAAATGAATAAAGGGGATGGATAATCTGATTTGTGAGGAGAGACAAGCTAAATTATATTTGTTGACTTTAGAAAAGAGGCGTCTAAGAGGGTATATGATAACTATATGCAAATATATTCAGGGACAATAGAAGGAGGTTTCAAAATAAATTTCCATCCCCAAGGGCAGTACAAATGACACCGGGTCATCCCTTAAGATGGAGGAAAGGAGATTTCACCAGCAACAAAGGAAAGGGTTCTTTACAGTTAGGGCAGTTCAAATGTGGAATTTATTAACTATGGAGACTGTGATGGCAGATACAATAGATATCTTCCAAAAAAGGTTGGACATCTTTTTAGAAAGGAAAGGTATACAGGGATATATCAAATAAGTAAACATGGGAAGGATTTTGATCCAGGGAGTAATCTGATTGCCAATATTTGGAGTCAGGAATGAATTTATTTTTCCCATTCTGAAATATTATTAGATGATATTTCACAGGGATTTTTTGTTTGCCTTCCTCTTGACCAATATACTGTAAATACAAATAAAGGATAAGTGTCTGTCGTCTAAATTTAACATAGGTTGAACTTAATGGACATATGTCTTTTTTCAACCTCATCTAATACTGTATGTAACTATCTAACTATTTAACGATGTAACATTACAAAATAATTGGGTTTTCCATTGATTGCTGAGCCAAAATCCCTTTATTTAATTATGTGGCTGTGGACAAAATATGTATTCCTTATTCCAGAACATCAAATCAATTTTTTTTTTCATTTCCTAAGCAGTAGTGTACATCAGTTAGTATGGTCATATGTAAAGATGTAAAGAAGCTTCACGTACCCTTGTGTGCTTCTCTCATACACACAAGGCGTCACAACCAGATTGTACTGTATGTGCCTCCTGTACTTCTAGGTGAGCAGACACTTTGCTAAGGTTTTCAGAACAAGCTCATATAGAGGGTTCATGTGATGTGAGCACCTTCTCAGCAAAGTTTCACATACTGTAGGAGATCCCATTTTTTTAAAAAACAGTGTTGTTGGTTCATTAGATAAATGTACTAATCCCTAAAGCAAGTGTATGTTACGGAAAATGTATATTTATCACATGTGGTCTGGATTCAAGGGGTTCATATACGTTTATCTGACTAATGATGGTTTACAAATGACTGTATACTGCAAAGAAAATACAGAGAAAATACAATCTTTTAATTGTGTTTTGAGAACCAATTATCCGTACACCAAAAGACATTAGATAAAGAATGTAAGCACCTCCCTCCCCATCCTCACACCCCAAAAAAGCTTTTGTTTACAATGAAAATGGTAAAAGTAACACAAATTATATTAAATAGCTTATACTGTTTTTTTAAAAAGTGTTAATCAGATCCATTTAACCCATGCCACTGCCCTTATTTCACTTTTGCCCCTTTAAACAGGTAGCTGGGGTCCTGCAGACGTAGACTCATTATTAGTCATGATACTGTACATTTGAACATTTATAGTACACTGTAAAGAGTTTTTCAAACCTCACAGGTCTCTTCCACCAGCGCCCTGACAATGAATATACTGTGTATTAGCGTGGCAGGAATCACATAAACAAAAGGCAAAGAACAACAGAACTTTTTTTTTTGTTTCATTTTTTTATTGTTTTATCAGGGTACACAACAGATAGTAAACTTTGCTGTACATAGATTGGATAATCATTGATATTTGCATATACTAATAAAGACATCTGAACAACAGAACTTTTTAACGGAAGGAGGAGCACTGGTATTTTGCTTGTGCATCAATAGTAATATTTTGATACATATATTTGTCCTCCAGAAGCTGAAAGCAGCGCAAAACCAAAATGCAAGACGGGGATGAGCTCCCCTGTCCCGAGTGGATATTTCTTGAATAATGTATGGAACCCAGTTTTCTGCAACATGACCCTGTACCAAACCGGCGAAGACTTCACCAAGTGTCTCCAGGGGAAGAAACTGTTCCTCATCGGGGACTCTACGCTGCGTCAGTACATCATGCACTTTACTGAAGGCATCAAAAGTAGGTTTCATATTCCACATGATGCACGATGGTCTAGGCCAGGAGTGGCCAACACCAGTCCTCAAGGGCCACCAAGAGGTCAGGTTTTAATACCCCTGCTTCAGCACAGGTGGCCCAATCATTGAACAGTATTAACCCTTTTGGGTTAGTGGCTACGTCCTGGGATCTGGCACTCACAGAGTACCAATTATGTAGAGCAGGGAGAGGTGGCCAACTCCAGTGCTCAAGGGCCACCAAGAGGTAAGGTTTTACGGAAACCCGCTGCTTCAGCACAGGTGGCTCAATCAGTGGCTCAGTTGATTGAGCCACCTTTGCTGAAGCAGGGATATCTCTAATACCTGGCCTGTTGGTAGCCCTTGAGGACTGCACTTGACCACTCCTGGCCTGAGCTTCTACCTGGCTAAATTATCTTTGTAAATATAAAATAAATAAGGTAAAATAAGATAAAGGGCCATGTTTACTAAACAGGGCTACTCAATACTTTCTCTGCTGAAGACATTATGGGATCTATTGATAAAGTCTGCAGGCTGCAAAAGTCGGGCAAAACTAGTGCAAAAATAAATAAATAAATATATTATAACTTCCCATTGGCCCATTTGAGGGGACAGCTAACCCTGTGCAGGAGATACCGGAACCCCCTAAGGGGGTAAGTGTCTCAGGAAGCAGGGGGTCACCGGAGCCGAAATTAACAGGTTCAGCTCCGGAGACTCCCTGCTTCCTACTTAGGGGCAGGGGGGGGGGGTATCCTTAATATTGCTTGCCTAAGGGTGACATACCCTAGGGACCGACGTGCCTAAAGGGCGATATTTACTCAGCGGTGCTGTAAGCTGTTTTATGGACTAGAGAACTGCTTGGTAATTATGTCCAAATCTTGCCATAAACAAATCCTCTGGGAGTAGTTGGGTGGTGTGCAAGCTGATTTGCAGCCTGTTATGCAGGATTCCGTAAGTGCTGAGAGGGTTATTAATGATGAAATGGGATTTTTTTGGTTAGTGGATTTACGCTGATCTTTTGCTTTTTGCTTTTTGATACCAGATTAGTTATTTAGCCGTGATTCTGCTCTGTTCTCAACAGGGAAAGTAATTTTCCCGTTGTAATTTCTCTCTAACACTTTTACTTGTTTTCCATCAGTAATTAAATACTTTGCCTACCATTGGAGCGGATTTGCCTTCTGGGAGAAGACGCTTCTGGCTTTAAACATGGAGAAAGATATTTATGTTTCCTATAAGAGACACGGATTCCCTCTAGAAAGTTTCATATTCTACTACTTCAAAGAGGACAAGTACACAAGTGATCAAATCGACCTACAAGGTGGGGGAAAGGACACCATAGTTGCTATCACCATGGGACAACACTTCAGGCAGTTCCCTCTTCACCTGTACATCAGAAGAGCTATCAACATCCGCAGAGCCATAGAACGCCTTTTCCTGAGGAGCCCAGACACCAAAGTCATCATCAAAACAGAAAACACCAGGGATACAAACACAGCGGTGGAAAGGATCGGGGACTTCCATGGGTACACCCAGTATCTGGTGCTGAGGGAAGTTTTCCAAGGAATCGATGTTGGATTTGTGGACGCCTGGGACATGAGCATTGCTTCAGCTACAGAAAATGTTCATCCTCCAGGGAAAGCATTGGAGAGCATAATGAGCATGACTTTCACCTACGCTTGTTAATAGTAATAATAATAATAATAATATTTCACTGCTCTACAGTTTTTTAACTATTGCACTTTGCATAAGGCCTCGGGGGAGATTATTTTCATTGTGTTCCATTCAAATGAAAGTAATTAGTTTGTACTACCCTTCTTTCTCAAGGGGCTTTTGTTTTTCGGTGGGACGGGGGATTGAACCGGGAGATTCTCACGGTTCCGGAGGGATTATATTATTTTAAAAGAGGGCTGCTGTTTACAGCTAAGATTATAAAATAACCCCAGTTTCATGTTGGACAGTCAATTACTACGACTGAGTTACTAGTCTAATGGATAATATAAGATGTGTGTGTGTGTGTATATATTATATGCCGTATTTTGCCTAGGATAGTGGCCGTTGTTCATCTTCTCTTTCAGTCTTTTACTATTTGTTCACAGTTGATAGTTGGTATTTTTGCCTTTAATATCTAACATTTGGTATATAGTTTATGTGGTATATATATTTTTGCATGATTACATATTTATACATGATATGATCTTTATATGACATTTAAATAATGCTATTTTTTACACAATTTTTCAACAATATATATTGTGAAAGTGTGTTTATTACAGAGATATTTTATTTCATTTTAACATATTAATCCTTGTTTCCTCTATGAATCCTGACATTTCCTTGAATCTCTAGTACTCTGGCAGCCTTTACCATATTGCTTCATTTTATATCCTGCCATAATGTATTCTGTTACAGTTTATATTCTGTCATATATTTATGCATGCTGATTTTAACATATATGCACTCTTCAGTAATGTTATTTTTCTCTGCTATGAGGCATTTTCCATGTTATATGATAGATCTATTCAGGTTATATATATATGTTCTGAATCTATAGTCTTTTTACCAGCAATGATATGAGTTAATCCTATCTGGTTCTACCTACCTACCTGTTAACAATGATATAATCCAGTGGTTCCCAAACTTTTTCGGTTCAAGGCTCCCCAAGGAAATCAGGATTTTTTCAAGGCTCCCCAAGGCGATCAGGATTTTCCCACGGTGCCCAAAGTAAAAACAAAGGTGTATATACATACTTAACAGTTGCAGTGCGCAGTTGGTGTCTCTCTCAGACACTCTCACACACTCTCACTCTCTCTCACACACTCTCACTCTCTCTCTCAGACCTCCCTCTCTCTCTCAGACCTCACTCTCTCTCTCAGACCTCACTCTCTCTCTCAGACCTCACTCTCTCTCTCTCAGACCTCACTCTCTCTCTCAGACCTTACTCTCTCTCAGATCTCACTCTCTCTCTCTCAGACTTCACTCTCTCTCAGACCTTACTCTCCCCTCAGACCTCACTCTCTCTCTCAGAACTCACTCTCCCCTCAGACCTCACTCTCTCCCTCAGACCTCACTCTCTCCCTTAGACCTCACTCTCTCCCTCAGACTTCACTCTCTCTCTCTCTCACTCTCTCTCCCTCAGACCTCACTCTCTCTCTCTCTCCCTCAGACCTCACTCTCTCTCTCTCTCCCTCAGACGGTCACTCTCGCTCGATCGCCCGTAAGACCGCAAGCTGCGCGCGCGAGCGCGCGCGCGCTTGCGCGCGCAAGAGAGCCCCAGGCGACCGCGCGCTCGCTCGCTACTCTCGCTGATCATCTCTCCCTCAGAACCCGATCTATCGCTCTATTCTCGCTCATCTCTCTCTCGACTCTCTCTAAGCTCTCTCTAAACCTCTCTCTCTCTCTCTATCTCTCCAGCTACTCTCTCTTCAGACTCTCTCTCTCAGGACCTCCTCTCTCTCTCTCTCTCGATATCTATCTCTCTCTCTCTCTTCTCTCTCTCTCTCTCTCCTCTCTCCTCTCTCAGACTCATCTCCTCAGACCTCCTCTCTCACCTCTCCTCATATCTCTCTCTCTCATACCTCTCTCTCAGACCTCTCTCTCTCAGACCTCTCTCTCCAAAACTCTACTCTCTCAGACCTCTCTCTCTCAGACCTCTGCTCTCTCTCAGACTCTCTCTCAGCTCTCTCTCTACAGACCTCTCTCTCTCAGACCTCTCTACTCTCTCAGACCTCTCTCTCTCTCAGACCTCTCTCTCAGACCTCACTCTCTCTCAGACCTCACTCTCTCTCAGACCTCTCTCTCTCTCAGACCTCACTCTCTCTCTCTCTCAGACTCTCTCTCTCTCTCAGACACACACTCACTCTCTCTCAAAGACAGACACACACTCACTCTCTCTCACACACAGACACTCTCTCTCTCACACACAGACACTCTCTCTCTCCACCCCACAGACACTCTCTCTCTCACACACAGACTCTCTCTCTCAGACAGACTCTCTCTCTCAGACAGACTCACTATCTCTCAGACAGACACTCTCTCTCAGACAGACACTCTCTCTCTCTCTCTCTCTCTCTCTCTCTCTCTCTCTCTCGCAGACAGACATTCTCTCTCTCGCAGACAGACACTCTCTCTCTCACACACAGACACTCTCTCTCTCACACACAGACTCTCTCTCTCACACACAGACTCTCTCTCTCTCACACACAGACTCTCTCTCTCTCAGACAGACTCTCTCTCTCTCAGACAGACTCTCTATCTCTCAGACAGACACTCTCTCTCTCTCAGACAGACACTCTCTCTCTCTCTCTCTCTCTCTCTCTCTCTCGCAGACAGACACTCTCTCTCTCGCAGGCAGACACTCTCTCTCTCTCGCAGACAGACACTCTCTCTCTCTCGCAGACAGACACTCTCTTTCACTCGCAGACAGACACTCTCTCTCTCTCGCAGACAGACACCCTCTCTCTCTCGCAGACAGACACCCTCTCTGACAGAGGGGAGTGGAGGAGGGGGGAGGAAAGGCAGGAAATCCGTGCAGGCAGCTCCCTGCACACACACACAAATAAATACACACACACACAAATAAATAAATACACACACACACACACAAATAAATACGCACACAAACACAAATAAATACACACACACACACACAATTAAATACACACACACACACACACAAATAAATTCACACACACACACACACACACACAAATAAATACACACACACACACACACAAATAAATACACACACACACACACACATAAATACACACACACACACATAAATACACACACACACACACACACACACAAATACACACACACACACAGATACAGATACACACACACACACACACACACACAGATACACACATTGAAGAGCAGTGGAGAGCAGAGGCAGCGACGGATGTGAGGGGAGGGGGGGCTTGGGGGGGGAGGAGATCCATGCAGGCAGCTCCCTGCACACAGTCACTGGGCAGGCAAATGTACAACTCTCCCCTCCCTCTCCCTTCTCCTATCACCCCCCTACCTTCTCCTATCACCCGGGGCAGAAGGGGATGGGACACCGCGCAGACAGAGGAGCAGGAAGGCAGACACACACACTCACCGTGTGCTCTGCACAAAGCCCCACCCCCAGCTTCCTCTCTGCCTGCAGCCAATCCCCTGCGGCCCGGCCAGCATGAAGGAGTGATGGTGGGGAGTGATGATCGGAGGGATGGTGGGGAGGATAATTGCGGCGCCCCTCTAGGCAAGCCGCGGCGCACCAGGGTGCCGGGGCGCACAGATTGGGAACCACTGATCTAATCAAACGAAGTCTATCTGTGATTGGCTATTCCAGATATAAATAATGTGTATAGACCATATACTTTAAATCCCCTGACGAAGTCCACAAGATGAAATGCGTAGGTCATATTATTTGGAGTACATTTATTGTACATTATCCATTGAACTGTTAGCACTACATGCAAACAGAGCAGCCTATCCCTGTGTCATCTGGGCGAACTATCACTGCAATGCTTACTGTGGTGGGAGTGACACAGCTGATCCAGAAGTTCTCTATGGTGAGAGGAGCATCTGAGTAGCAGAGGGGTGTGCGCATCCTGCTTCCGATACACGGAGTGTTCGCCGCGATCATCAGGGCCCCCCTGCACAGAGACGGGACACTGTTCTACCCCGGAGGTTAAGCTGATTTCCTACTGCAGTTGTTGGCGATTGAGGTACTATCTCCTACAGTCGATTTTACTTGATCCGTTTGTGAGTGCGCAGTTCATATTTTAAGTCCCATATAAATTTGTAACCTTACTACACTATGAGTGCGCCTGTTTTTTGTTTGTTTTTCCTATATACAGTATATATATATATATATATATATATATATATGTAGAGGTATCTGTACCGTGTTAGCCAAGCTTTAATTATCAAAAACGAATAGACGATACCGTTCTGTGGCTATCGAAATGCTTTTATTTGGACGAGCTTTCAAGATACACTGATATCTTCTTCCGGTGGTGTTACAATGGATAAAGCAAGAAAGGGTTTTATTTTAAAAAAGTGCATCCGGGAATGTATCGGTGACTGAAGCCTATCCCTCCCCCCATGAAAAGTATGTGATTTATGACTTAAGGTGTTAAATGGTCCCTGGTGGTTAATGGTTAAATGGTTCCTGAATGTTAGTGATGTAAGATGTACCATTTCGCACAAATAAAGCATTTAATTAGCCACAGAATGGTATTGTTATTCGTTTTTGAAAAAAATATTTATATTGATATGTACATATGTACTTATTCCTTTCTCTACATACGTACAGATGTATGTACGTACGTGCACACACACACACACACACAAACCGTTTTTACTTTTTTATCATATGTACGTCTGTTGAGTAGAATAACACTGTATAAGAAGCACAATGTAGACAATCAACTGATGTTACTATAACTAAATTGATGTCACTGTATTAGGTCAACAAGTATCAGCCAGACTGTGGTAGGTTCATGTTTATTAAATGAAAAATAGGAGATTTTAAGAATCTAATCGGTGTTTGGATTGTCGGAGTTAAAAAAAAATCTGCAGAAGGCGTATCGCCATTTTTGAGACTGATCCGCAGAAATACGAGGACCAAAGGAACCGGCTGATCCGACGTGGATCCAAATACGCGAAAACATCTGCCCATCTGTAGCATCCCACCATCACCAATTCCAATTAATATTTTTTAGATGATGAAATAATTCTTCAATGTAATAACCCACTGTGACAGACCTAGAATTGTCACATTTTTATGAAAATGGAGGGATTGTGCTGCAAGATATGACAAAGAATAAAAGGGGTCCCATTTATTACTGAACACACTGTGTATTTGTGTATATGTACACATACATACACACACTGTAGCAGCATCGTATCCAGATTACTGGGTTACTATCTTTATTCTGTGCCCTGTTTTACAGTTTCACACAGTTGTGTGAAAAAGAAAGTACACCCCCTTTGAATTTTATGGTTTTACATATCAGGACATAATAACAATCATCTGTTCCTTAGCAGGTCTTACAATTAGGTAAATACAACCTCAGATGAACAACAACACATGACATATCACACCGTGTCATGATTTATTTAACAAAAATAAAGCCAAATTGGAGAAGCCATGTGTGAAAAACTAAGTACACCTTATGATTCAATAGCTTGTAGAACCACTTTTAGCAGCAATAACTTGAAGTAATCATTTTCTGTATGACTTTATCAGTCTCCCACTTCGTTGTGGAGGAATTTTGGCCCACTCTTCTTTACAACGTTGCTTCAGTTCATTGAGGTTTGTGAGCATTTGTTTAATTTGTTTAAGGTCCCGCCACAGCCTTTCAATTGGGTTGAGGTTTGGACTTTGACTGGGCCATTGCAACACCTTGATTCCTTTCTTTTTTAGCCATTCTGTTGTAGATTTGTTGGTGTGCTTGGGATCATTGTCCTGTTGCATGACCCAATTTTCGGCCAAGCTTTAGCTGTCGGACAGATGGACTCACATTTGACTCTAGAAAACGTTGGTATACAGAGGAGTTCATGGTCAACTCAATGACTGCAAGGTTCCCAGGTCCTCTGGCTGCAAAACAAGCCTGGCAACCCTTCCAAACAGTCTTTTCAATCTGTTCAGTCTTTTTCTAATTGTTCTGTCATGAACTTTAACATTTAACATGCAAACTGAAGCCTGTAGAGTCTGAGATGTAACTCTTGTTTTTTTTTGCAATTTCTCTGAGCATTGCACGGTCTGACCTTGGGGTGAATTTGCTGGGACGTCCACTCCTGGGAAGATTGGCAACTGTCTTGAATGTTTTCCACTTTTGAATAATCTTTCTCACTGTAGAATGATGAACTTTAAATTGTTTGGAAATGGCCTTATAACCCTTCCCAGATTGCTGGGCAGCAACAATTGCTTCTCTAATATCATTGCTGGTGTCTTTCCTCCTTGGCATTGTGTTAACACACATCTGAATTCTCCAGACCAGCAAACTGCTAAAACTTCGGCTTTTATAGAAGTGGTCACACTTGCTGATGATCAATTTATCAAGGGCATTTGATTAGCAGCACCTGTCTGATACTTAGCATCTTAATTCCCATGGAAGCAGTAAGGATGTGCTTAGTTTTTTACACATAGCTTCTCCATTTTGGCTTTATTTTTGTTAAATAAATCATGACACGGTGTAATATGCCACGTGTTGTTGTTCATCTGAGGTTGTATTTACCTAATTTTTAGACCTGCTAAGGAACAGATATTGTAATTATGTCTTGATATGTACAGTAAAACCATAGAATTCAAAGAGGGTGTACTTTCTTTTTCACACAACTGTACATACAGTACACACACACACACACACACACTCCTTTTGTGTATGTGTGTGTGTACTGTATGTATGTAAAGCAGGGCACACAATAAAGATAGTAACCCAGTAATCTGGATATGAAGCTGCTGGTATATAACTTAAAAAGTGCAATATAGAAAAAAATGAAGGGATCGTGCGCATGATAACTGTAGTGAACTTCCCCCACCCTTAAGCCCCGCTACCCATTGATAGGCACAGTGTTAAAGCTTGCCCATATAATATGGGCATGCTTTGCCACTATAGCAATAAATGGGCAAGTTCTATAGAGGGCGCGCTTGCAGCGCCATGCGCGCGTGCAGCAGTTATAGTTGGCTGAGGTTAGTCAGCCTTTCTATAATAGGGCCAAGCGCGCCTGCACGAAGTGTGTGTGGAACCGGCCGACAGGAGGGAAGATAATGAAAAGAAAGTATTTGCGCCGCTATCGCCGCTGTAATGTATGTATAAGTGTGTGTGTATATGTATGTGTGTGTGTGTGTGTGTGTACAATGTTAATAAATATTTTATTCAACGTGTCTTTTTTAAATAATAATAAATAATGAATTACACATATACATACACACACGCACACACATATACACGTATACATATACACACACACATATACACAGACACACACATATACACATATACAACCTGTCGCTTCCGGCAACACAGACCATCATACACACAAAAAGTGTGCGTCACGTACATGCGCATTCACACAGGCGCGTGCGCATGGCAACACAACAGTATATTACGGGCCTTACATTAAACAAAACCATTAGAAATGCCAAGAAACCAATTGATTGGCACAATATTAAACCATGTTATATAATATGGCCATGATTTGCCACTACTGTATGACAATGGGAAACTTAAAAAAAACAACCACCAAAAATACACAATTAAATCTAACCAATCACAACAATTAAATAAACCAATCACCAAAAATAAACAACAATAAAATAAACAAACACCAACAAACAACCATAATTAAAATAAATAAATAATCAATACAAATATATACCAATGAAATAAAAACAAGCATTTGCCAAAAAAAATGCATTGCTTGTCACTGTATTTATCTACAGCCCTTAAGGGCATAGATAAACACAGTGGCAGTCAATGGGCAACCAAAAAAATAAAAATTAAAAAAATACAATCAAAATACCTGAAAAATAAAAATGACATACATTCAATATTTTTCTTACCTTTTGATATGTTCACCCTCCAATTTCGGATGCATCAGGAATCTCTCGATCTGCGATGCAATGCTCCTCAACTTCAGGTAACTTATTTTCTTCTATCTTCAGTCTTCTCTTCTGTTTTTGTAATTCATTGTAACCCATTGGTGGATGTGGTCCCGTAGTCATCTTAAGGTCAAATGAGACGGGACAGGCTTTATATAAGGCCTGTAATGTCACATTTGAGTTTCAAATGATACACCTCTAATCCGATTAGATGGTGTACCATGTGACCCAATCATTTTTTCAAAGGATGTGACGTCATGTAATGGGAGGCAAGCCAGACAATCAGGAAGGCTGTGCTTCCCTCCCTTTACTGTGTTACTCCAACCAATCAGATTGTATATGTATGTGCGAAAGTGTATATTGTGATGCCCACGTCACGTTGCAGTATCTTTTAGTCCCAGATAAATGCCAGAAACATTGTATTTCTCTGTACAGGATTTATTTACAGGGTTAAATTATATAACAACAGACCCACCGTCCCTTTAAGTCAAAACAAATCATAAAAATAACACCTATTACCTTTAGGGGAAACTAACTAACATACTCAGCCCTTTCTAATGGTGCTGGTCAACTAAACTGGTTCCCAGCTTAAAACATGCCCTATCATATGCACACCATATGAACAGTCTTAAGTACATTAATATATTACTTAGCTCTTGGTCTGTTACCTTTGGGGCTCCAGGTAACTCCCTCTTGACCCAGCAAGAGTTCAGAGAAACCATTTCTATGTAGTTGCAATGATATGGATAGGATATCTCCTCTTCAGCACAATCTCACATCCTTCCTTCTTCCTGGTATTAAGACCCAGTCAGTCTCCGCAGACTCCGCGACCACGGGAGCTTCAACTCAACAATAGAATACCATTTGCAATAGATATCTAGTATTCATCTGTCATATATGTTATGTATTTGGAATTTTTTTATTTAAACATTGTTTGATTTGATCAGTTAGATTGCATTGCACCCTAAGGCTCTGTCTCTTTATAAGTAAATATATATATATATGGTAATGAAGCTGCATTAATGTAAATGTTATTAATATTGTGAGGGAGCAGGGGTCTCCTGAGCTGAACCGCTTTGATTTCTGGCTCAGAGACCCCTGCTTCCTGAGTTACAGGCCCCGTTATAGGGCATCGGATGCCAGTGTCGCCGCCATTTTTATAGCATCCAAGACGCGACGTGGACAGAATAAAAATTGCGGCGACACTGGCGTCCGATGCCCCATACCGGGGCTTGTAACTCGGGAAGCAGGAGGTCCCTTAGGCTGAAATCAAAGTGGTTCAGCTCAGGAGACCCCCTGCTCCCACACACTGTTAATAAAAATACATTAAAGCAGCTTCATTACCATAGCGGATAGCTGCTACGGTAATGAAGGGATTAAGACACAACAGCATGTTTATTGGGGACAATTGCCCCCAATAAGCATTGCAATATACAACACACACACACCTCCTGTTCCCCCAACAACCCCTATAGCCCCCTAACATACATAACCTAGATTAATTTTGGGGGGATGCATAGGAATGATACTATAGGCCGGCGGTGGCCCTCGGGTGGTCCCCGCAGTTTCCCGGGGGTCCCCGCTTGCCTGCAGTACCAATTCTGTGCCACCCAAAAATAATACAAAAATACATCAATACTATTAAATAAATACACCCCCCCCCCTCCTAATACATACACCACAGTAATGGGCAAAATTACTATTATCCACATATGGATAATAATGCATTTGCCCATTTAAAATACATTAATCACAATAAATAAAAGAAATACATCTTGCACTCACCCTTGCCCGGCTGCAACGATGAAGGCCATCCTCATCATCACAGTCCCTGCCCTCCGGTGCTGCAAAACATACACAAGAATATAAAGAGCCAATCTAATATCCCCTAACCCCTTAATCACCTTAGCGGTTATTAACCACTATAGTAATTAAGGGGTTAACCCACCCTCCCCCATCACTCACATGGGAGGCCTAAAAACCCTCCCGCACTACCCACCCATGAGGCCTAACCACCCTCCCCCACTACCCACCCCGTGAGGCCAAACCACCCTCACCCATACCACTCGGGAGGCATACCCTCCCTTGGGGACAATTCCCCCGTCCCCCATCCCCACTACCCACAATAAAAACAATACACAGCCCCACAATAAACATTACTGTATTTAATAAATAATACATAACCCACCCACCCTGTGCCCCCCCCATAAAACATGATTATTTATTTGACATACAAGCTTAATACCCCAGGCCCACGGGAGTCCCCGGTGGTCCCGACTGGTGTCCGCAGGCCCCACAGTGCAACAGTACCCCAGGGTCTGGAGGCCTATGGGTGGTCCCTGCAAGTTGTTGTGGGCTTCCAGGTGGTCCCCGTGGTTCACCGTGGGCCCCAAATGGGGTCCACGGGCAGGCCAACGGGAGTCTGGGGGTCCTGGGTCAGCGCCACAGGTGTCTGAGGCCCACGGGTGGTTCCCACGGTGGTCTGGGGGCCCTCAGGTGGTCCTTGAGGGTCCATGTGGCCCCCACAGCTGTGGGGACCCCAGATCTTCCCCACAGGTGTTCCCCCATGGGTCCGCAGATGGTACCCGTGGGCTTCCGGGGGTCCTCAGGTGGTCTCCAGAGGTCCCCGCAGAACTAAGGTACCAACACTGTATGTCAAAAATATAAAACATGGGCCTACATTTAAATGAATCAATCAGGAAAGAGGGAGGGGGAAGGAGAGTGAGAGAGAGAGGCGATAGGAGAGAGAGAGGGGGGAAGGAGAGAGAGAGGCGGGGGAGAGAGAGGCGGGAATCAGGGATCTCCCTATGGTTGCCAGTCACAGTAGTGGTCAGATTCATACTGTAGATGATGGAATTGGGAAGGGCAGTGAGGGCTAGCTACCCTTGAGGCTACACATCAGCAGGAGCAGAAACTTGTGTAGTAGGAAAGGGACATCAGGGTATTGAAAGGAGCTCTGCTTAAAATTAAAGACCACAAAAGGTTTCTTTAAGTGCAGTTCCTGCAAGATTTGTTAACATGCTCTTCCAGCTAAATCCCTAAAAGTCAAGAAAATGAGAAACCCTTAAGTTATTAGATCATTTATTAATTGTAATACACAGTTTGTTGTGTATTATATTTGGTGTACTGCTGCGGCAGAGTTTATTCGAGCATTTGCCCGTTCTCTGCCGCAGCAGTAGCCTGGCGCGCGCCCGAGAGTGACGGGCGCGCGCCGAAGCAGCGGAAGAGCGCCCTCCGATCGGGGCGCTCTCCCTACCGCTGCCGGGTCCGCCGGGTCCCCCGGAACCCCCTGCCGCTGTCCCGCGATCGCGGGACACCAGGGCTCCCTCGGGGAGCCCCTGGACGCGCGTGCAGGGGGCGCACGCTCCCGATGACGCGTGACCGCGCGTCTATGACGCGCGGCACGCCGAGGGGCGGCCACTAGCAAGCCGGGAGATTTCCCGGCTTGCGGTACCGACCACACTCGGATAAAGTGTGTCGGTACTGTAAGTGCACCACCATCTAAGTTGGGTGATCAATAAGACCCCTAAAACAACATATGATGGAACATGTTCGCTTCATCAAGAACAAAGACCTTAAACACTGTCATGGAATAAGTAAGCCCATTTCTGCTCCCTCTGATCACCCCCCCTTCCTTGCAGCTTCTGCTTGTCAGCTCCTTAAGTTCAGCTGCATGTAATTTATTCCACACACACACACAGTGCCTATGTGATGTATCATGATGAAGCATTTTCTGCCTCTGTTCATGAGGTCTGTGAGTTGCTATAGCAACCTCTGAGATCCTTCACAGAATGGGCGATTCTGCCCTCCCCCCTGCCTTGCTGACAGTTAGTTTGTCCCATCTCACTTCTAATGTGACCCTTGCTCCTCACTTCCTTTCCACCCTGGACACAGTGAGTACAGCATCTGCCTGCTACGACCCTGGCAAGGCCTTTCTGTTTTACTGTAATCTAACCTCACGCAAGCATATCAGATAAGGAAGCTCTCTCTACTCACACTACACCTACAAGTACCCCTTTGTTTTCTCCTTCTGCAATAAAGTTAAGAAAGAATATGAGGACTTGTTATGCTTTGGAAGAGGGAATATATGAGTTAAGCTAACTGTGTCTATTCACACCCTATACGTGACCCTGGTTCCAGTATAGTAAAACAGAGATAACTTAAATAATGTGCATATATATAAACACACACACACGAACACACACACACACACACACACACACACACACACACACATAATGCACTCTTGGGAACATTGCTGCACAAAATTGAGAATAGAGGCTATCTTGTGACCAGAATATTTACAGTGACTGAGTGATTTTTATTTATCTAATAACATTCAGCATATTCCTGTCTGGATGTCTGTGTACCTGACTAGTCAGCTGCTCTTTCTAATCAGGTGATAAGATTCTCACACACATGAAGTTTGGAAGACACAGAGGCAGAGCAAAAGAACTGAAGCTAACCCCAATGGATTCCAGCCACAAACAGTACCACCATGTGGACATAGATCCAAGAATAATATTGGACGCCTATGCTTGTGCTGAAAATAATGATTTGCAAGAGGAGATAGTGGAATATCCACTAAAACAACTGCATAAGGCATTCACATCGGGTATGTGTGTTTATTTCTGTTCTGGAAACTCAGGACAAGATTCACTCATTTCCGTGAATCAGGGCAAACATGGTGATTTTATCTAAAATAAGAATGGACATTACTATCCCTGAGACAATGCCCCATTGACTGAGATAAAAATAGGCAAAAACAACAGACACATTATACTTAAAGCATCTTCACTTTAAACTTATTATTATTATTATTATTATTATTATTATTATTATATCGCCCCTAGGTAGGAAGCAGGGGGTCTCTGGAGTAAAACCGCATGAATCTGAGCTCAGGGGACCCCCTGCTTCCTGAGATACTTCCAAAAGTTAATGCTGGTTTCTCTGTTCATTTTCAAGGTCCTGAGTCCCGCGGGTCAATATTAAGCCGTAAGGAATTATGTTTCGGCTTCCTATTGGACAGCGGGACATGGGACCTTTAAACTGCCATATTGGGTGTCCAGCCAGAGCTACTACTGGCAGCCCCTTGCTAGGTAAGTTGCTCTGGTAACAGGGAGTCCCCAGAGATTAAATCAATGTGGTTCAGTTCCCAGAGACCTCCTGCTTCATATCTAGTACAATTTTTTTTGGAATAAAATCAGGTTTTTTTTTCTCAGAAAAAGTTGCTTTATCTTAAAAGTACTTGATGTTTCTCCCATACCTAGAATTGCTGATAAAAGTTAATTTAACCAACTTTGATCCACTTTGCAACCCACGGCTAGAGCACCAGTTGATTTGTACTACTGTAGTATTTTTAATTATATCAAAAAATGGAAATATAAGGACTGTAACAAAATACCAGATTGTACAACGACTGGTTGATTTTAATACCATTATTTGTATGTGGTTAATTTTTTCACCAGGTTTGAAGCTGGGAAACTTTGATTCATAACGGAAACTTTGATACATACTGTAACTCCTCCAATCTGAGACAGTCAGATAGAAGTTCAGCTTCTTCATTTAACATATCAGTAATATTGTATTTTTTAGCAGATAGAATTTGTTTTGTTATAAGAATGAATAAAGATGGGTGACACAAGGTGTGGAAATTCAGTACCCACCAGAATCTGACATTCCAATCCCAAATCTAAAACCCTTAAGAGCCCGACAGACAGAGACAGACAGATGGCCTTACAGACAGATGTTTAGATGAATGGAAAGTTAGATACCACACTATTCCTTATGTGAATTTGAATAATCATATTACACCTGTTGTAATCAGTTGGTGATAGTTTTCAATATAAATGCAATGTGACACAGAGACAGATACATGTCAGTGACAGAATCCTCTTACTTAAAAGATGTTATCAGGAATAATTACCTCTAACTTCCATGCTGCCTGTTACACCCAGGTATAGTTCGATTGCACAATATATGTTTGTTAATAAAATCCCTACATCTTCTATACTAACATCTATTATCGTATAAATACAATCACTACACAGAGATCAATATTGAAGCTTGATAAGTATAATATTAAATACCAGGAGACTGGATACATTATTGTTTAATCAGTATGATTTTATGGACCTTTGTCTCTATGCTTTAGGTGGTGTCAGTGGAGATACACTAATTGATATCACCCTGGGTCCGGTCATTTTTCATCTCCTGTCAGCCAGCGAAATCTTCAAAGAGATCATTGTGTTAGAACCTGTGGAAACCCACCACGCGGAACTGGAAATGTGGCTGAAAAAGGATCCAGGGTCCTTTGATTGGTCTCATCTGTCCAAATATGTCTGTGACATGGAAGGCAAAGGGTAAAAAGTCATTTGTAGTCCATTATTGTTTCCTACAAGTTACAGTTTCTGCTTTATATCTTGGGGTACGGTTGGTATAAATACCACAAAAGTTGCCCTTGCTCAGAACATGTGTTAAATTCCCACTTTCAGGTCCAATCAATATGTACAGTGATTATTTTTTAGCTACAGTGTATTATTACAGATTGCTAACTATCACGTATCCACACATTTTAGACTCTTAAGTCTAAGTATAAGTGCATAACCCAATTATATACAGGTAGGGAAAGGGCACAGAAAGAATCATGAAGATTTTAATCAGGTTTGAAATAATGAAAACCTTAAAAATAAATTATCCACTTTGTGCTGTCTTTGACTATTTTCTGTTCAGTCCTCAGATTCAGCAGATCTATACATATTGAAAGAAATGTGCAGTTATTTTGAGAACTTTCTAGATCCTGTTTAATTTATTTGTAAAATATATTACCTGTAGAAATACATTTAGATATTAGTCTCATTTTCAGGTAAATCAAATATGATGCCAAACAGAAATGGTACAACAAATGGTATATGGATAATACATGTATTTACTTTTTGTGTTGTATTTATTGTACAACCCTGAACACCAGATTTGTTTCATTAATCAGTGCAAGTCTTGAGCCACACTAAGTAATCCCTGAAAACTCTGTAACAATGACTCCATCTGGTATGTGAAAAAGCCCATGTGAATCTGCAGGAATGTACTGGATCCTAACTCATGCACACACACACACACACACACACACACACACACACACACACACATTGACTGACACACACTGACACACATGCACACACTGACTGACACACATGCACACACTGACTGACACACATGCACACACTGACTGACACACATGAACACACTGACTGACACACATGAACACACTGACTGACACATACACACACTGACTGACACACATACACACACTGACTGACACACATACACACACTGACTGACACACATACATACACAAACATACATACATACTCTCTGACACAAATACATATTATCTGACTGACACACATACATACTCTCTGACACACATACATACTCTCTGACTGACACACATACATAGTCACTGACTGAAACATACACTGACTGACACATGTGTGCCGAGCACGCGCGTTATAAGTCAATTTCTGTGACAAAAGTCAAAGAAGTTTCACTTACTATGCGCGTGCACCGCACACACAGCTTTTTCTTCTGAATAGGGTTAGGGCAGGCCTGCACAACTGCAGTCCTCAAGGGCTGCAAACAGGCCAGGTTTTCAGGATATCTCTAAATCAGCACAGCTGGCTCAATTAGTGGCTCAGTGAGCCAGCTGTGCTGAAGTAGGGATATCCTAAAAAACCTGGCCTGTTTGCGGCCCTCGAGGACTGGAGTGGTGCAGGCCAGGGTTAGGGGCTTCTCGAAGATTAGCCCACCTTGTCCTTATTAGAGACGATGACATGTGGGGAGGAGAGAATGGGGCTTTGCCTGTGCAAACTCCTGTCCAGCACACGGTGATATCACGCAGAAGGGCCAGAGGGAAACCCAAGCCCTCCCAAATCCCCGCTCACCGTGTTTACAAACCAACGATTTATAATGTATGTATGCAGGTCTTTATTTATATAGCGCCATTAATTTACATAGCGCGTCACAGCAGTAATACACGTCACATAATCATATAAATAACAAATAATACAAATAACACATAATGGGAAGAAGTGCTTCAGAGATACAGTACAAGTAACATTTAGGAAAAGGAGTCCCTGCTCCGAAGAGCTTACAATCTAATTGTAATCTAATGTAATAATAATCATCTAATGTATAATAATAATAATGTATATAATAATAATGCAATAATAATAATGTATATAATAATAATGCAATAATAATAATGTATTTAATAATAATGCAATAATAATAATGTATATAACAATAATGCAATAATAATAATGTATATAACAATAATGCAATAATAATAATGTATATAACAATAATTCAATAATAATCTAATGTAATATAATATAATACCTATATTAACACTGAGTGTCTACTCTGATTTCTGTAAACAAAATATCTAAATGAATGTCTGGCAGCCCAGGGGTTAACTGACAGGGCCGCGTGACACAGAGACTTACAATCGGGGAGCAGCTGTGCCTGTCCTGTTGATGAGGATCAGGTGCTCTCCAGCAATGGGCCACGTGCCGGCAATTTGCTTTAAAGAAGTTGTGACGCTGCCTCACCTGTTAAAAGCCCCCCCCCCCCCCCCTGCGAAGACGTGAAGCGAGTCAGCAAATTGGCATGCGGGGTAATCAATTCATTCAGGTCACTCAAATAGACCGTGATGCCCCCTACTGCCCAAACTCTGCAGCTCTACTGCTCTGCTTCATTAGGCACGGCCTGGCGACAATAGCCGCCTTCCAGCCTGTTCTAGTGAGGGGGGGGAGGGGGGTTCTGGCATAGCACCGCTTAACAAACATGGCCTTACTCTGCATATTAGCTCCTCTCCCTGCTGGCAATGCATTGGAAAGCGCCGGACCCGGCAGCAATGAAAAGGTTAAGATTTTCAGAAGATTTCGAGGCTCACCGGCACAGACACATCCCCTAGAATTAATCTCCCGGGAAATATCTAAAAAAAAATCCCGAGGCCCATATTTCCGCTCAGCATTTAATAATCACCTTGAGTCTTAAAAGTAAGGTAATGTTTCCTCGTAGTTATTTACTCTGCAGCAGAAATCCTTCCCCGGGAGGAGGCGCGGGGAATAATGGAGGCGATTATCCCCACCTGCCCGGAGGAAAAGCAAAGAGAGACGCTTAGGTTTTTTTTTTTTTTTGGCCAGATCTTTTGGGTACAATGTAAACTTTTTCTGGTTACCATTCAAAGCACGCCGTGATATCAGTGTTCAACGTGACTTCAAGCAGAAGTACGTGTGTATTTAATAGGCGGTGAGCCGGAACGGAACTGCGCTAATTTCAGCTCCCAGGACCCCCTGCTTCCGAAACACTTCCCTCCGAGAGGGACCGGCTCCATAGGTTTAAAACTCCGGATCATGCGGACCAAAAGGAAGCCGCAAGGGATGACATCACGGCTTCCTACTGGCCCGCGTGATGCGGGAGCTTTGAATCCACCATTTCAATAGCCCCACACGGTCCAGCGGGAGCTGCTACTGGCACCCCCTACAGAGGTAAGAATCTCAGGATGTAGGGGGTCCACAAAGCTGAAAATAACTGACCCCCTGCTTCAATCCTGTAAGGCAAAAATAAATAGGAAAAGGAAAACAGGATTGCTGCTTCAAAGAAAGCAGCGGTCATGTGTCTGATTTAAATAAATAAAAAGCAGTGGTTCTCTGGGTGTTCGGTACCATGACACTTTGGCCACTGGTAGTAAGGTGGGTTTAAAGCACTACTGGCGTGAGGAAAGCTATTTTCATGTGGCAGTTTTTAGCAGTAATGCGTCGGGTTCTTGTTGCGCTCTGGTCGGCCGCTGTACCAGCTCGGGTATCGGATTCTACATCACTGCCCCGTTTACTGGCATTTTTTACACGGAAGCAAAATAAGGGTCACCCCTCTTTATTCCTGTACCCCAGACTACGCACCTGGTGCTGTGGTGGGGGGCTGAGTCCTTATGCCTGTAATAAGTACGACGCCTCTGCGTGGAGTCAGCGACGGACACAACTGCAACAACACTTTGTTATATAACTATATATTAAACCGGGGAGCAGAAACCTCGTGATCCTTGGAAATAGGATCACCACAAACTGTATAACTCATAATACTTCTCATTACATTTCCCATAAACGTCCAGAGTGCAGGATACGGCACGAGCTATGTAGCTCGCGCCAAAAGAAACACTAGGACGCCAATGCATTTGGGTATAGTGCGTGTGCACATGCGCTACGGGGAGCCCAGTGCTTCGCGCTACAAACAGGTTTGTATTTCCCGCACGACGGAAGGGTCACATGAGCGGTTCGCCCATTGAGGGCGAACCAGCTCTGTGACATCACGGCCGCGACCCCCAAAAATTGCCTCCCTGTCGCCTCTGTCTGCCGGACACTAAATATCTCCTGCTGCAGTCGAGCGTGCGCTGCGCTGAGGAGCGCGGAAGCTAGCGCGTTCCACTATGAATGCAGCCTTAGTGTCAACCTAAGAGGCCTCCCAATCCTGGGTATGCGGGCCTATATTTTATATATCCCCCCTCTATCGGCTGTCTCTCCTCCATACGGCTCCCGATCGCAGCTGCTGGGCTGCCTGACTCTTTAAGTTGCTCTCTGTCCTCTCAGCAACCACGATATCACCCACGCGGAACGCGTGCAGGTCCCGTCCCACAGGTCATCCTCGAGCGAGCCTCACTGCTCCAGGCCCGCGAAGATCTGTCTCTAACTGTCATGGCCGCCCCATTTTAACAACCCCTCTCCCTCTTAGCCCCTCCTTCTTCACCAGCCTCTCTACTGGCTCATCATAGTCACATGTCCATAGGAGAGGAACTTGCTAGGGGGAAGAGTGCATATGTTGCTTGCCAAGCAACAGGAATTACTTCCTGGTAAAATATTTTATAAATAAATAAATAAGCACAGGGGGTTACATAAGCAACATTTATTTACTTTAACAATCTCTAGAAAGAAGACAACTTATATTGATAGGGGGTTTATTATGTGGAAAAATAAATAGGATTCCCTTTTATCCAGGTATGCTGAATTCACTTATATCAACTACATCTGTTTATCAGTTTGACTTGTGATGGTTCTATAATTACTTAGCACAAAACAAAACGAGCAGTAATTTACCTGTAGCTTTGAGGAGGGAGAAACAGTCTTATTCAGGGGCAGAACTACCTCTGGGGCACCAGGACCCCGTGGCCTGAAGGGACGCAGTGCGGTCTGACCCGGTGGTCCGCTGCTTTAGGAATTCTGCCGCAAGATGTTTCGCTGCTCGGTGGCGTATCAATCACCGCCAAGCACTGAACAGGAGCGTCCCAGAATACTTAGCGTGGCACATCCCGACAAGTGGATGGAGGTCGCAACCAAGGTGGGGGTTGTATTATCCGGGCCCCCCTTTCACTCGTTCCACCAGTGGTCTTATCACCCCAAAACATTACATAAAGATTGTAAAAACCAAAGCTTTTGTTTACCATGCAAATAATGTTGAAAGTTTCAAAAAGGGATTCGATATGACCCATAGTTGTCCGATTTAACCTGTTAAACATGCTACTGTCCTTATGTCACTTGGGTCCTAGAACTGCCCCTTTAAGGCTCTGTGTCTTTATGTGCCTTCAGCTCAGATTCAATCTGCAGCATGGATGCTGGTGCCAAAAGCCATTTCACTGAGGCACCCAGTTACCCTGTAGCAAGCTTTCCCTTAAAAAATATTTACTGGAACATCTATTATAGTCACAGTGGGGAACCATCTATCTTGGTAAGGTAGTTCTTCATGAGTAAAACGCTCATTAAGGAATCAGACGACAAATAGGGAGCAGGTTTATGGCCATTGAATGGCTGTTTCCATAGGAAAGGAACACACAGTGCCAGATGCCAGTTTTTGGCACGTCAGGCCTGCCTCTTGGAAACGGCATGGCATTAACAGTGCAAATGAGCCTGGCTATCTGAAGCCATTGTTAACTGGCATTGGTGCCCTAGGGCAAAGATGTGAATGACTTGCTGCGCGGGCAATGGGCCATTGAAACAGATGGATGGAAACTCATCCAGACGAGAGAATATGCACGGGGTGGAAATGAGTTTGCGATGATTTCCCAATGGGACGGCCCAAATGGTTGGGTTTCGTGAGCACAACGCAGGCACCTACCATTATATTGTGACTCACCGTGTCCCAGCGTGAAAAGAAACACCCCGAAGTGTGCAGTGATAAGAAATATATATGTATATCTACGCTTGTATCATCCTTCTCCTGAGAGGGCATGAAACTGAACCCCATGACTGCTAGAAGGGCATTGCTCATGAAGAAAATAGAAAGTCCGTTATTTAAGGGTGAATGGACCTTTCTTAAGACTATTACAGTGATACGGTGTTTGGAAAATGGTCCCCCCCCCCCCCCCAATGTGGGGGGTGAAAATGGTTTAAAAAAAAAAAAAAAAACTTATTTGTATAATTATTTTATAAACAAAGAACAAAAAACAAAAAAATATTTGACCTGAAGTGGCAAACTGAAATCTGGGATAAAAAAATATGGCGTCTAAAGTGAAGCAGAGTGCTGTAGTGGATACATAGAAGACAGGCTGAGACACGTCATTAAAAGATGCTGTACACAGGCGAAACTGGGCAGGGAAAAGAGAAAAATATTGTGATTTAATGATAACCAATAAGGAACATTTTCCCTTCCGAGTGACCCAAGTCCCTAAGACGTTTCCCTGAACGAGGATTTTATTTATTTATTTCTGCCCACTACGGGGACCTTTCAAGTGTGTAGATTAATGGCCGTAACCGACATTGAGATACAAATCGTCTCGCCCCACTTCAAAGATAGCACCATTACTAGCAGGCGTATCCTCTCTGTGATCGGCTTGTGCTCAGTACAGCAAAGCTAGCGAAGCCATGGAACAAAATCCAGGCAGCGGTGTACCAAGACAGCAGTCTTCCCCAGCGCGGGGAAGGCGGCCTTGCAGCATGTTAACCCTGTGTGTGCGGGAGGGGCATCTCCAGCAAAGCACGGTCACTGAGGAGCCCTCCCCTCTCATTTCCCTGCACTGCAGATTGCACCTTATGCGCCATGGAACCTGATCTAAACGGAATAAAAGCCCTCCTTGGGCATGACGTAACCCCTGCAGTGCCAGACCCCATGACTACACCTTGGGGCCCCAAAGAATACAAAACATGCATTTTGCAGTTTAGTTTTTTTGTTCTGTTGATTGACAGATGCCCGTCCAAATCCAGGGGGCCACCATGTTTGGGAGCAGTAAATCGGTGCTTGTTCGACTTATGAAAATCTTCTCCCTAAACACGTTGCATAAAGAGTCGCACTGTGTCTGATCACTCGTATCTCACGGGACCCCACATCTGCCAGAAAGTCTCCTAGCAGAATCGCCAGTATATACCCCATTCTCAGCACCGCAGAGAGGGTAAAGAGGAGCGAGGGGACACGATGCACTTTGGGGGTTATGGTAGATGGATTTCGTATTGTTCATATTGCAGTGTTAGTGTTTGACTGAGGGAAGGGGAGAGTGAGAGAAACACACACACACACACACACACACACACACACACACACACACACACACACACACACCCACACACCAACCCACCCACACACACACACACACATATATATCTTTAATTAAAAAAATATGAAAATCCTTGTCGCAACTACTTTTGCCAGGGAAAGGGTTAATGAGCTGATTTGCCGCCCTTCTGATTTCCGGAGTGATTATATAGGCGACATTAGGGAAGTCGCACACACATTATAATGGGAGTATGAAAACTTGTACGTGCGGTCGCCTGCCACATATAGTTACATACAGCCAAATATAATCACATACATCCACTTATAGCTGAAATCCTTTTACGTCGGAGGAATGATGATTTGAACGTCCCTTGCGTTTGATGCCGCCACAGAAATCAGAATGTCATTTTCCTGCTGCGTATGAAGGAGGGACGAAACGTCCATTTATTTCTCCTGGGCTACGTTCTGTATAATTGTTTTGTTTGTACCTGCTTTGTAACTTTTGAATGCAGAGGCCCATTATTACCAAGACATCTCCTGTCCCCGGAAGACCCTCTAGCTGTTTAGGCCACCTGTGCTGAAGCAGGGACTGATTGAGCCACCCGTGTGAAATCTGGGACTGATTGAGCCACCTGTGCTGACGCTGGGATAACCTGAAAACCTGACCTGTTGGGAGGGGGAGGGGGGGGTCTTGAGGACCGGAGCTGAGAACCCCTGTATTAGAGTACCACTTATTTGTATTATTTCCAAAACGTGCTTCCCCAGTTTCTTTTCAAAGGGAAAGGGATTTATTGCACGTTTCCGCCTTCCTGTTTCACCGCAGACATCTTGCCTCAATCTTCCGAAACACACAGTCCGAAATATCTAAACCCCACTGTGTAATAAACGGCAACTTTCTTTCCTGTATAAAACGAGGCAGATTATCGCGATCACCGCTTTTCAAAAACCCTTTTCTAGTCCGTACAACCCCCTGCCCCCCTCCATTAAAAAACAAAAAACAAAAAAACCCTACACCAGATTACCAGTGAAAACCCTATTAAAATCTGTGGGATTAATTGATTTCATTAATCGGGCGCTGTTTTCCCTGCCCCCGTTTTGCACTTGGATAAATAACCCCATGTAACACCCGTTATCGGAGCCATAACCAGCGCAGCTCAATAAAAAATATTGGCAGCACAGCAAGTGTTAATAGCGTATATAAAATTGATTGGGATTTTAGTAATTCCGTATAATCACAGCCTACCAGCAGGTGGCTTCTTCAGCAGGGAGGCTTCCGAATTATTCTCTCCAGAACTTAAATTAAGCCTCACAAGTCAGAGGCGTTCTGTTGCATGTTTAATGCCATGCTAAATTCCCAGCAGCATATCCCTGGTATTAAAACCATTGCCAGCAATTAGGTTCATTAACTATCACAATACCTTATTTATCACTTGCTATGCCATATGGTTCGCCAGCTAAAAGAACGACACCCATTTTAACACAGACCATTTGGCGTCATAAAAATGTGAACAAATAATATTAAAGTCTCAAGGGCAAAAGGTTTCCCAGATTTTTTGCAGTCAGAAATGGAGATTGGAACTAATTAAAAAAAAAAAAGTAGCAATTTATTGATGCGATTTGCTGTTCAGTTTGTGGATCTGTAGTACTAATGTGTAACAGTCGGAGAGAATTTCTGTTGGTAAAGGTTTGTATAAATCTGGTGATATTTCCACTTTTATCTCAGTGAAAACATAAAGGTTTCTCTGGAGATAATTGTATGGTAGCTACAGATGGGTTTTTTTTTTTTTTTTTTTTACATTGATGTCTTAGGAGCAAAGATTCATTTGACCTCAGACCTGGTGTGTTTAATTAACACAGACATAGGAAAAAACATTGATTAGACACAAGCGTTTAAAAATAACCACTCCCTATAACTCCTCCTCTAACTGCACCTATAACGCCTCCTGTAACTGCTCCCTATAACTCCTCCCCTAACTGCTCCTATAACTCCTATAACTGCTCCCTATAACTCCTCCCCTAACTCCACCCTATAACTCCTCCCCTAACTGCTCCTACAACCGTTCCCTATAACTCCTCCCCTAACTGCTCCTATAACTTCTCCCCTAACTGCTCCTATAACTTCTCCCCTAACTGCTCCTATAACTTCTCCCCTACCTGCTCCTATAACTCCTCCCCTAACTGCTCCTATAACTCCTCCCCTAACTGCTCCTATAACTCCTCCCCTAACTGCTCCTGTAACCCCTCCCTATAACTCCTACCCCGAGACATTCGAAAACCGCGGATCGGCGCTGATACTCCACAGCAGTCTGTGTGGAAGTGGCATTTCCCAATAGTCACCAGGTACCGGGTCAAGTAAGATAAGACCCCTAGGGCCCCAGAGTAATCGGATTAATACCATTGAGGGTTTCCCAAGCAACAAGGGGGCCGGGTCCCACACTTACTTAGAGCAACTACATCAACGTACCTCCATTTGCGTGTTAAGAGTGGGCACCGGTGGAATAACCGTATACATGTATGTCTGGTATAAAGTCCAGTGCAGCGTTATTACTGTGGGTTTGAGCGGTCCCTGACCACGGGGAGACGCCTCTTGTGCTGCAAAAGTTCCTGGCGCCGATTATTCTACAACCTTGCTACCTCCTCGCCCAGCCGCCTGAATCCAGCGCCCCAGTCACGGTAACCCACCCGGAGAAGCCATATACTGCACCCCCGATGTAACCCCCTTAGGAAGCAATATACTGCACCCCTATGTAACCCCCTTAGGAAGCCATATACTGCACCCCCATGTAACCCCCTTAGGAAGCCATATACTGCACCCCCCATGTAACCCCCTTAGGAAGCCATATACTGCACCCCCCATGTAACCCCCTTAGGGAAGCACATATACTGCACCCCCATGTAAACCCCCTTAGGAGACATTATACTGCACACCCATGTAACCCCCCTTAGGGAAGCCATATACTAGCACCCCATGTAACCCCCTTAGGAAGCCATATACTGCACCCCCCATGTAACCCCCTTAGGAAGCCAGCAGGGAGGGTCACACTCACTTTTATATATTAGAGAGGCTATCAGAGCTTTGTACAGGGGCAGCAGTGCTGGCACCTACAGATGGGCTATACGGGAGGTGGGTGCAGTCTTCAAATATATGGGCCGAAGCACTGAACTAATATAACACTTGGTTATGAGAAGATAAACAGATAAGTATTTAACTATATAATATTTTATATTGGATGTAGCACGGCGGCTTTTTGTCTTGTTCTATACAGGAGGTCTCAATCCTTGTAGCGCTCTTTTTGATATACAGTATATATATATATGTGATGTGGGGGATTTGGATTCTGATCTTACAGGGGCTGTGTGTGTGTGTGTGTGTGTGTGTGTGTGTTTGTTAAAATAAATATAACCATGCTCAAAGCAAGGATTTGGCTCGGTGTCTTTCTCTGGGAATAAAGCACAATTACTGTTTTCTTCTTCTCGCTAATTGGGGGAGTCTTTGCCCAAAGTGCTGCCACCCCTCTGCCATTTTCTTCAGGTTTTCTCATCGTTATATTGGAAAAAGGTAAAGTTTTGAAGTGTTTGGCTAAGCGTGCTGCTGGGAAAGAGACGTCGCTTGGTACCAACTTCCAAAAATGCCAAGGTCGTTAAAAAACTGAACTGTAACAGTTGGTTTTGTGGCATTAATAGTAAGTTATAGCCCGGCGGATGTCTGCAGCATCTTCAATCCTGTAATAAATAGTCCCATCTGCTATTCCATATCTCAGGGGTAGGCACATCTAGAATACAATGTTCGGATTCTGAGGGGGGGAGAGGAACGGCATGTTCCTCTTTTATTTTACCAATATTATTTCACACTATTTATTTTTCCATTTTAAAACGGTGCCCGCCTCCTCTATGTGCTGAAAAGTCAGTGAATTGTTTTAAAACAGGGGGTTCTCAAATCCAGTCCTCAATATCCCCCAAACAGGTCAGCTTTCCTGGATTCCCTGCTTCAGCACAGGTGGCTCGATCAGTCCCAGCTCCAGCACAGGTGGCTCAATCGGGTGGTCAGTCAAAGACTGAGCTACCTGTGCTGAAGCAGGGATATCCCTAGAGCCAGACCTGCGGGGGGGGAACCAGATTGAACTAATGATAATATTCTCATGTTAAACAGGTGAAAGAATACCTTTATTCTTGGTATTTAGCGCTGACATTGTACATGACACTGCGCATAGAATTCTTCAGAAACAAGACGTTCCTGTGCCCAAGAGCTTACCCTCTATTTCTGGTGCCTGAGGTGCAGAGAGATAAAGTAATTAATCCAAGGTTAAGATTTCATATTAAGAAACAAACCGGAGCACTTCACAGAGCGTTTCCTTACCCCTGTGCTGCGCTACTCATGCTTTAATAAAAGAAATAACATTTTTCTATCAATTGAATTGATTATTTGACCATTATTTTTGAATGTCTGTAATCACTGCAGCCTGAATCGTGGCGTGGGGTTTACTGCCCGTATCTCTGCTTTCTCTCTCCCGGGTCCTGTTTTCTTTCATTGTTTGGACATTCTCTTGAACTCTAAGAGTATATTGAAGTCTCATCAGCTCAGGATTTGGGGTGGAGCACATTCACACAGCTCAGACACGTCTGCAACCCTGCCCTTCCCCATGATCTATTAGCTTCCCCTGCAGCCAGGGATTCTGGGTAATGACATGCAAATGAGCAGACAGTGTCACCTTTGACATCATGTCCATTTCAACTTCTGCCTGCCGTACTACACTGCTTTTCAGCGCAGCCTGGGTTAAAGAAGGGCAGAGACTGTAACCCCACTCACGGACAGCTGTTTTGTGCGTTTGGGTCTCCTCAGCGTGAGGCTGGTTATACCGGCTTTGCAATGTGAAGCTGATTTGAAAACTTAAACTCGTTAGATTATTGAGTGAGAAGGCACTTACTTTTAACCTGTGAAAATCATCCCTGTCACCAGTTCCATTTGGGCCTGTGTGTGACTGCACCTTTAATGCCACTTCCGTGCCCCCTCCAGTAGCCCCAAGGGTTAACCCTTACAGTGCCGCTGCTCAACGGGAGCACTTGTTACCGGGGGGGACTGGATTGTCCCATTAGAAATGGCTTGAGTTATTCTGCTCACTAGTGTCCAAAATCATAGCCCAGAGCAAAATCCGTTCTCTTCCGCGTCAGTCTCGCCGGCGTCGTCGGAACCGCGTCTCCTGCAGATATCTCGGGCGCAGATTGTCTCGAGGCAAATAAAAGGGAAAGAAACCGCCAGCAGTTATCGGGGCAAATATTGATCTATCTCCTATTACTGTACTTTCCTTCCCCAACTCCTTCAATCACCCCCCTCCTCTCCACCCTCACTGGGGCAAGAGGAGCAAACCTGGAGCACAGCAACCTCAGGGTTACTCCTTAAACTGCAATAGTGCCGATCAGGGCAGTAACACATGGAAACTCCCGTTGAAGACAATGGGAGCTTCCCCGTGATAGCGCCCTGATCAGCACTATCGCAGTTTTGTGAAGAACTCCATTGGTGCAAAACTTTGCCGTGTCAGGTTGATGCAAATGGCTCCATTTTGTCACCCTTGGTGCGTGTCCCCTGGAGGTATTATGTCAACTTCACGATACACTTAAAAACCCAACGAGGTTAGGAAAGTTCTGTACACGATGATCTCATCGAATGTTGGTTCCTATAAAGGTATCAGAACCTACAGTGAATCTATTCTAGGTGTAAAGAATCAGATATAGGGGCCTATGTAGAGAGCAGCGCTATTTCGAAATTCACCATTTTTTGGAGAAAATCGCGCAGAAAGCAGCAGAAAATGGCGAGTTCCGAAAAACGCGCCAATTTTTCTTTTCTATTTGTAAAACTCGCCTCGCGGCTGGCGAGAACCTCAATCTCGCCAGTTTTAAAAATATCCGTATGCAGAGAGGCGCGAACGGCATCTAGCGGCTGTTCGCGCCAATAAAATGGCGCGATTGTCTCCGTTTTGCCTCGCCAAAAAAAACTGCCGCGCTCGCGGCCATTGCAAAGGGAAAAAAAAACAGCGGCGAATTTGTTTTAACACATTTCTGAAGCGCCATCTCGCCAATTTAAATTCGCCACAACCGCATCCATGTTAAACATAGCAAAATTCGCACTTTTCTGCATATGGAGATTAAATCTCCAAAAAAGCTACTTTTTAATAAATTCGCCAATTTTAAAATTCGCTGCTCTCTGCATAGGCCCCAATAACTCTCCAAAAAAGCTACTTTTTAATAAATTCGCCAATTTTAAAATTCGCTGCTCTCTGCATAGGCCCCATAGTCTATAGGTGCTTCTGCAGTGATATAGTGTCACCCAGTGGCCAAAGACGCCAACTACACCCTTATTGCTATGAGCTTACTTTGGCCTTTGTGTGGTGGTGGTTTAGCCACCTAGTGGCCAAAGACAATAATCACTACCTGAAAAATCCTATAGAGAAACTGGTTACCTAAATCCCATTTAAAATTAACCACTTACTGCCAGAGGGTCCCGCAGGTGTCCTGAACTGCAGTCCTTCTTAGCCCTAAAGTGAAGCTATGACAGATGTGAGTTTATAAAATCAGTTCAGTGGTTGAAAATTGCAGTCAGAAAACCATTTCAATATTATATTGTATTTGAGTATTATATGGGAACCTGTCAAGTGGTTCCCTTGCCTTCTCCAGGGGTCTCAAACTCAGACCTCAAGGTGCCACCAACAGGCCAGGTTTTATGGATATTCCTGCTTCAGCACAGGTGGCTCAGAGTGATAAAAATAACAAATTAATTGTCACCACTAAATAGAAGGAATTGCAGCAGACACAGCTGGAGACATTAATTAAGAAGATTTGGGCCATTTGCTTTGTCACTGCAATATTCATTTTTAATGCAATATATATATATATATATATTTTTTTTTTCCCAATACAATGCTGACAATCCATTCGTTTTCAACATTGGGCGTGGTACACGTGAACCTCGGGTTGCTATCACCTCTCCCAGAATGCCCTGTTCGTCTCATCCTTCCTTTTCACTAATTCTCCCTTCTAAGTGAGGGCAGTGATATCGTCAAACTAGAATTAAGGCTTCACTTGGTTTTATCTACATGTTGTTTAATCACAGTCCGAGGGCGTTTTCCCCACATAGAAAGGTTCAGAGGAAGTTTAGGAGGGGGCTTTAGAAATAGGAAGGAATCCTTTTTCACACACACACACACACACACACACACACACACACACACACACACACAACACACCCACACACACCACCACACACACACAACACACACACCACACACACACCCCACACACACACACACACACACACACACTTAATACCTGCTAAAGTTCAGCCAAGATGTGGATGAGAAAGTTGGGGAATCAATGACAGCTTCTAATGTCTGTGTTTTGCTCCCTAAACGACTCCCTGCCCATTAATAAATGATACATTAGCTCACTCAGGGCAGAGCAAAGCGTTGATGGACCCTGCTAGACATTTTGTGCATGTTGTTGAACAGAACCACATTTAACACACAAGTATTCTATAGTGTTCAAAAAAAGTCCTTCTTGCCCTGTGCTTGTTCTTCCTATTGAAAATTAACAGGATCTGGTAGGTATATTTAGATGGTGCTGGATATCTTCATGGTGGGATCTCCCCAGCCCGTCACTATACCGCATTAATCTGGATAAAAGATAGGTACCCTCGTCTGAATTAAAAGGAGGTCCTCAGACCATTTATGGGGTATAAAAAAAGACAATGCGCAACGGGGTATTCTGGGTATTAACTGGTACCCGAGGAACGATGAATACCCCGTAATGTTGTGCTTTCTTGGTCCTTTTCATACTCCATAAATGGTCTGAGGACTTCTTATTAAGATGAACGCCCCTGTCTTATCTGGGAGATAATTCTATATGGTCCAGAGTGCAGCCTTCATTTCATACATGTAGCATTGGGTATTTTTGTCTTTTGTTGTATACATTTGGCCACGCTCAGTAGCACTCCTTTTGATTTTATACACACACACACACACACACACACACACACACACACACACACACACACACACACACACACACACACACACACACACACACCACAAACACCACACACACACACGTGGTGGGTTCTGCGGTTAGAGTTGCGGGATTGTGTGTTCATTCATTTTATGCATGGCCTTCAAACCTTCCTATGTAAAAAGATATATATGGATCTAATAATATAAATTATAATAATATAGATATATATATATAATATATATATAATAATATATATATATATATAATTCGAATGAGTAGCAGTGATGTGTAGATAATATTTGTAAATATGAAATATTCTGTTATTGTGGCAGGATTACCAGGCCTCAGAGTTTACGGCCCAGGAAGTAGAAGATATTTTGGCAGTCACATGTGTTCACCATGTAACTCTGCTCTGGATAAAGCGCTTTAAACTCCTCTATGGTAAATCCAACATCGGCCATTGCTCTCTTGATAAACTTCTCTTCAAGTGGCAAAACTGGGAAATTGGCTTCCCCCACCAGGTAGTAGGAACCCCCTAAAATATCAGACAGAATGAGGTACCCGCCTGGTTTTAACAAGGATGAAATGTTCTTAAGAGCTGCAGTGAAATCTTCCAAGGTTTTGCAAGCCGAGGTCAGACACTCTGATATGATCACACAGTCTGCCGGTGGAAGTACAGCTGGCTGCATTGGGTTCGCCTGGGTGACATCACATCTCATGAGTGTGACGCTTTTCCTTATCTTGTCCGATTTCTCCTCGGGAGTAGTTCTGAAAAGGACATTGGTTCATCTCTTCAGTGCCTGAATGACTTTATAAGAACAAGAATATCTCCTCCTCTTTCCCCCCCCCCCCCATGTACACAGCGATGTACATAAAAGGCATAATGAGTCCCTTCCCCAAGCTCTTACAATGACTATGGTGCCTGAAGCATTGGGAGATAAAGTGACTTTACCAAGTTCACCGGGAGACCAGGCACTGAGATTTGGATGGGATTTTCCCAGTGTGAGTTGGCACATGCACGGCAAGGAGTGGGTCAAATAAATACAATCTATCCACCATACAAGGTACAACAACGATATCAAACGAATAGGGTAAGGTCTCTCAATTCCTCTTTCCAGGCCATGTTTCAGGGAGAACAGCCAATCACACAGTTACGTACAAGATAACTGCAAATGTCTGCTTGGCATTTCATAGATTATTCCTAAAATCTGGTCTGGCTGGAGTGTTTCCATAAGAAGGTTGGGGAACGCTGACATGAGTATTTACATGTCATCTGCAGGTCCCCAAACCTGTTTCACCCCATTGTCTGATACAGCGGTTAACCGGCAGACAAAGATTCTGGCTAACGACAAACGAATGAGCGTGTCACTTTTGAGCTTCCTACCCTACACATGGAAGCAGCAAGATTGTGTCTATCTTCACTATATCTACCCCCGTTTTTCTGCTCTGGTATTGTTGTCTTTGCAGCCAGGAGACTGGGAATAAAAAATAAAATAAAAAGTGGTATCCACAGATCTTTGATCTAAATACACACCTGCCCCCTTCCAAATTGCACACATATTTCATGTATGGTGTCCAGTCGAAAGCATCCTCCTCATCGTTTAGCCATCGGTCAACTTCCTGAAGGTTTGCCTCCGAATAATCCGTCAGATAGATTTTCTTGAAATGCTCGCAAGAGGAAATCACTTGAAAAATAGTGGGTCCGCAGCCAATTTCAATCATACAGTCTCCTTTTATACAACCTGTGAAAGACAACTCATTAGCAATGCATTAGCCAAGTAAAGCAACGTTGTCCCTCACACACTCAAGTAATATTCTTAAGGAACGTGTCCGCAGTTGAAGAGCATTACATATTTTCTTTATTTTGAAGTTGATCATTAAAATATGGGCATTTGCACGCCAAATATTGTGTAAATCTACACGAGTATTTGCTGATTCCCTAACACTGTTGCAAGACCCACAAAGAGAGGAAGAGTGACCGGTACAAAGAATGTCTGTGTTCTTCCAATGATGCCTCACTTAATATAGCCCACCCTGTGGAATTCTTATGCTATTACATGGGATTGTGTGAGGACCCAACCATTGGTTATTTATTAAGCACCAAATACGGAAGAGTGACCCCAAAAGACAAAACAAATGCTTTTGGGAGACTTGAGTTTGAAAAGATTGGGAATCTACTGTATGGCAGGTCTCTCTGGCAGGTGGGGGTTAAACTTTTGTTGGAACCACATAAATTAACCCATCCCTGCCCTGGAAATATAAAAGGTAAGGACATACCCCTCGCGAAAAATCGATGCAGATTTTCGAGTGAAAAGATCATCCCTTGGTCTGTCGTGGCTAAATCTCCATGATAATAAGTGTCCAGGAACCGTCTGCCATCAAAATCACTTTCGTACGTGGCCTCTTTAGCCAAAACACACTCCATGTCTGGCCTTCTGATCTCCTTCCCTGCGGCGGCGAGAAACATACGAATGATCAAACCCAGCTTCATTCCTAATTGATGGTCTTTAAATGCCAACACTGTATATTTGTCCTTGGTTATTAATTTGTGATTGTTGTGGAAATGTCTATAAAAAAGTGAACGCATTCACTGGCAGAGGGGCCAGGTGTGATGGCAGCAAAGTGGTGTACGTATATACATAGTTACATACATACTTACATAGTTACATACATAGTAGATGAGGTTATAAAAAAAGACATGTATCCATCAAGTTCAACCTATGCTAAATTTAGACAACAGATACTTTATCCTATATCTAGAATTCATTTTTGATCCAGAGAAAGCAAACAAAAAACCCCAGTGTCATATCATCCAATGATATCTCATAAGGGGAAAATAAATTCCTTCCTGACTCCAAGAATTGGCATCGGATTAATCCCTGAATCAACACCTTTCCCATGTTTACTTATTTGGTATATGTGTATCCCTGTATAACTTTACTTTCCAACAAGAAGTCCAACTTTTTTTTTAACAAATCTATTGTATCTGCCATCACAGTCTCCATGGGTAATGAATCCCACACTTTAACTGCCCTCACTGTAAAGAACCCTTTCCTTTGTTGCTGGTGAAATCTCCTTTCCTCCAACCTTAAGGGATGACCCCGAGTCCTCTGTACTGCCCTTGGGGATGAATAGTTAATTTGAAAGCTCATTGTACTGTCCCCGAATATATTTGTATATAGTTATCATCAGTGTTCGACAAATCACCCAAAAATCTACTCGCCCAACCAAAAAATCTACTCGCCACCTAGTCCCGCCCCAACCCCGCCCCTAGTCCTGCCCCCAACCCCTCCCCTAGTGCCGCCACCAACCCCACCCCTAGTCCCGCCCCCAACCCCGCTTTAAAATAAAAAATATAAATAAAATACATTTAATAAATTCCTAGTCAGAACATTCGTTTTTGACAAATGTATTTATTACATTATACTACAATTAGTCCTTGTTACGTGTGTGTGTGTGTGTGTGTGTGTAAGTGTGTGTGTAAGTGTGTGTGTAAGTGTGTGTGTAAGTGTGTGTGTAAGTGTGTGTAAGTGTGTAAATGTCGGATCTAGAAATAAAAGCCACAGGTGAATGACTAGTTTCCTGAACCCCTTAACCAGTGTCTGGATGTCCCCGCTTCACAATATCTAAAGCAGCAATCCCGCCTGGGATCTTACCTGATCCGCAGTGCCTCAATGTCCAGGTACCTCATTCCCGCAATGTTATAAGTTGGAGGGGATGTGTTCCCTACCTGTCTTCTGGGTTAGGGGGGGTTCCGATGTCTTCTGTGTGAAGCTTGAGTCAGATCTGGAAGAAAGCAGTATAAGTTATTTTCGTGTAGGTATAGGACAGTTAAGATATATAGGGTAAATAAGATATCCAGATACAGAGAGGGGGAGAGAGAGGGAGGGAGAGGAAGAGAGGGAGAGGAAGAGAGGGAGGGAGAGGAAGAGAGGGAGAGAGAGGAAGAGAGGGGAAGAGAGGGAGAGAGAGGAATAGAGAGAAGGGAGGAAGAGAGGGAGGGAGAGAGAGAGAGGGAGAGAGAGGGAGAGAGAGGAATAGAGGGAGAGAGAGAGGAAGAGAGGGAGAGAGAGGAAGAGAGGGAGAGAGAGGAAGAGAGGGAGAGAGAGGAAGAGAGGGAGAGAGAGAGAGAAGAAAGAGAGGAGAGAGAGAGAGAAGAAAGAGAGGAAAGAGAGAGGAGAGAGAGAGAAAAAAGAGACAGAGGAGGGAGAGAGAAAAAGAGACAGAGGAGGGAGAGAAAAAAGAGACAAAGGAGGGAGAGAGAAAAAGAGATAGAGGAGGAAGAGAGAAAAAGAGACAGAGGAGGGAGAGAGAAAAAGAGACAGGAGAGAGAAGGAGACAGAGGGGGGAGAGAAAGAGAGAGGGGAGAGAAAGAGACCAGAGAGAGGGGAGACTGGGGGAGACCAGAGAGAGGGGAGACGGGGGGAGACCAGAGAGAGGAGAGATGGGGGGAGACCAGAGAGAGGGGAGACGGGGAGAGACCAGAGAGAGGGGAGACGGGGGAGACGAGAGAGAGGGGAGACGGGGAGAGACCAGAGAGAGGGGAGAGACCACAGAGAGGGGAGCAGGGGTGACTGACTGACCGGGGCAGGGGTGACTGACTGACCGGGGCAGGGGTGACTGACTGACCGGGGCAGGGGTGACTGACTGACCAGGGGCAAGAGGTGACTGACTGACCGAGCGAGGGGTGCACTTGGACTGACTGGGGCAGGGGTGACTGACTGACCGGGGCAAGGGCGGGTGACTGGACTGACGGGGCAGGGGGGTAAGCGACGGGAAAAAGGGGGGGCAGGTGACTGATGGGGGGGGGGGTACCTCTGATGTCACACACATACTCCCATACACATTCTCCCATATATATATAAATATATACATACATAAATAAAGACATACAATACAATACAATACAATACAATATATACACACACACACATATATACACACATACACATTCTCCCATATATATATACACACTCCCATATATACACACACACATGCCCATATATACACACAATCCCATATATACACACACTCCCATATATATACACACACTCCCCCATATATACACACACTCCCCCATATATACACACACTCCCCCATATATACACACACTCCCCCATATATACACACACTCCCACATATATACACACACTCCCACATATATACACACACTCCCACATATATACACACACTCCCACATATACGAATACACACACACACGAACACACACACACATACACACACACCCATTCATACACACACACACACACACACACACACACACACACACACACACACGCATACATACACACACAGAGGAAAGGCAGCGGGACCGAGCACCACCACTGCCCCGCTCGCCACCCAACCAATCCCCCCCCATGACCATCTCCAGCCCGGAGATGCCGGGACAGGGCGAGAAGGGGGAACACCCCCACTGCAATCAGCGGCACGCGGGGACGTCCCGCGGGGACAGGGCGAGAAGGGGGAACCCCCACTGCAATCAGCGGGACGCGGGGACGTCCCGCGGGGACAGGGCGAGAAGGGGGAACCCCCACTGCAATCAGCGGGACGCGGGGACGTCCCGCGGGGACAGGGCGAGAAGGGGGAACCCCCACTGCAATCAGCAGGACGCGGGGACGTCCCACGGGGACAGGGCAAGAAGGGGGAACCCCCACTACAATCAGCGGGACGCGGGGACAGGGCGAGAAGGAGGAACACCTGCCTCGCGCGGGGAGTAAGGGGGCTTGCAGGGAAGGCGTAAGGGGGCTTGCAGGGAAGGAGTAGAGGGGCCGCAAGACGGAGGATTGGAGAGTACTTACTCTCCAACAGATCTCCGGCCAGAAAGAATGGCCGCTCATTGGGGGTGGGCTCATATAGAGCCTGGCCGCGCGCCCACAAAGCCTGGGAGCGCGCGCCAATCAGCTGTCAGGTAGGGAGTTTTTTTTTCCAGCCAGCGCGAGCAGGGAAATTTCAGCGCGAGCGGGGGAAAATTTAAAAAAAACGCACGTGGCGCTGCTTGAGCCAATATTTACTCGCCTGGGGGTTAAATCCACCCGCCCCGGGCGTGTAAATGTATAGGATTGTCGAACACTGGTTATCATATCCCCTCTTAGACACCTCTTTTCTAATGTATAAAATCTAATTTAGCTAGCCTCTCCTCATATGTTAGATTGTCATCCCCTTTATTAATCCAGAACGTGTTTTCTAAGGATTGGTGTCTAAAATTGTACTCCATATTCAAGGTATGGTCTTACTAGTGCTTTGTAAAGGGGCATAATTATGTTTACTTCCCTTCCATCCATTGCCCGTTTAATGCAAGATATGATCTTGTTTGCCTTTGCAGCTACTTTGGGCACTATTGCTAAGCCTGCTGTCTACAAGCACTCCTAAATCCTTCTCCATCAAGAATTCCCTCAATTTATCCACATTTAATTTGTAAGTCGCCTGTTTATTCTTGCTTCCCAAATGCATAACCTTACATTTATCTGTATTAAACCTCATCTGCCATTTATTGCCTAGGTGTTTGTGTTTGTATAGATGTGTGTGTGTGTGCATGCACGCATGCACGCACACATGTTCGTCCTGCTGGGTCAGCCACCAGTCTGGAAGAGCTGGGCAGAGGAGTCCGGGAGAGAAGCGGTCTCTCTGTGTCGCCCAAGAGCAGCTCGGAAGTAGTCTTCATATCTGTCCTGCCCCTTGATGACCGAATATTGATATCTACGTCATTAGGGGGAATACTATAGGCCAGTATTTGGTCATTTTTGTTATCAAGGGGGTTTGGACAGGGCAATTAAATCATTTAAATGTCCTTTCTAATCCCCTTGATGGCCCAATATGGCCCAATAGTGTTCCCCTCGTGACGTAGATAACGATGTTCGGTTATCTACATCATCAAGGTGCAGGATAGACCAAACTAAATGATGTACCCGCTTCACCCACCCCAAAACTACTACCCCCCACCCCTCTAGACTAATGCCCTATATTCCTATTAGCCAAATCAGAACATTGAAAATATATTTTAAAACATAAATAAACCCACTGATTGTCACTGTGAATACCTATGTCCTCTCAATGTGGGCATATTGTAGATAGTCCAATTGTGCAATCCATGGTAAGCTATAATCCAAAAAATAATAATGAATAATATGAAAATACACTCCTTACCCCCTTTCATTACCTCAACGACTAACCGCTAAGGCAGTATTTTTCAACCAGGGTTCCTAGGTACCCTTGGGTTACCTGGACATCCTTAAAAGGTTTCCCTGCAATTTTTAGGTCATTTGAATAATGTACCAAATACAGAAGAATTTACAATGCATCTGATCTCAGACGCGCTATTAGAGAGGGTTGGGGTTCCTTACAATGCATCTGATCTCAGACGCGCTATTAGAGTGTTGTGGTGGGTGAAGTCCCAGCTTCAGCACAGGTGGCACAATAAGTTCCAGCTTTGGCACAGATGGCTCAATCAGAGGCTAAGTCTTCTACTTAGCCTCTGATTGAGCCACCTGTGCTGAAGCAGGGATATCCTCAAAACCTGACCTGTTTCGGGGGTCTTGAGGACAGTAATTGAGCAGCCCTGGTCTAAAATCATCAAGGGGAGGACAGATGCGGAGGCTGCTTCTGAGCCAGAGTTCTGAAAGCAGTCACATTAAACAGCATTAATAATTATATATACTTTATTTTATTCAGTGCTTTTCTCCCGATGGGACACAAAGCGCGTCACAGTTACAGTATAGCGAGCGGTACGCAGCTCACAGAATGTTACAGACACAGTCCCTGCCCCGCAGAGCTTACAATCTATGTTTTTGGTACCTAATGCACAGGGAGATAAAGTGACTTGCCCAAGGTCACAAGGAGCTGACACCGGGAATTGAACCAGGTTCCCCTGCTTCAAACCAGCAGCACAGGAACCCAGCGACACCAGGTAGTGGAGTCTGTCACTTTCTGCATTTGGACGTTTTGAGGAGCTAGCGGAGGGCCGTTACAAACCAGGACAGCACAGATACACTTTCTTATCACTGCTTATAGTGCTTCATTTTATTTACACATTTTTATTTCTCAACATTAAAGACCCACCACTTTTTGGTGCCTCTTGCGATTGCACTTTTTTTTTTAGAGAGAGGGGGAGAGACAGAGGGAGACACCGAGAGAGACACAGAGACAGCGAGAGAGACCGAGATGGTTTAATTGCAGTCGGGGTATCAGGCGATCACGACAAACTGGTCAAGCGACCAGACCACATTCTGTATGTTTCAATTGAGCCAGTTGAGCAATCGGACACTATTTAGAAATAGAGAGGCCTGAGTCTGTCGGCATAAAGTATTTTGCTAGAACTTTTGGAGCCAATTATGTTTTAGCTACTTCATCATTTTTTTTTTAACTTGTAAAATAGCATCCTGGCAACTTTAACTATTGTTTTATAGTATTCTTCCTATTTGCTCATCTATTCAGAAGCCCATTGTATGGTAACTTTGGAGCTGAAAATGATTCATCCATGCTCCTCTGTAACAAACATCAATATAGTGGAATTGAAATAAAATGACTGCACAGTTAAATCCCATCATGTTAATATATCATCAAGGGTCAGAGATACATTATATCTGCAGTAAGAAAACCCTTACCAAAAAGAGCTACCAACGGGTCAGGTTTTCAGGATATCCCGGCTTCAGCACAGGTGGCTCAATCAGTGGCTTAGGGCTCTATGCAGTAAGCGGCGAAAAAGTGCAATCGCCACGGGTACCTTATCGGCATGATTCTGGCGATTTTCCCTCTCCATATGCAATACGTGCCGAATCAAGCCGAAAACATTAGCGCCGACTCTGCCGATGATTTGCCGATCACACACAGGTGTATCGGCGTGCATGGCAGGGTGCTGTTAGGTACGCCAATTAAACTTCTTGCTGAATCTGCCGAAGCAAGCATGTTTTTGATTGAGCGGCCCATTTAAAGGCACCGTGTATTGTTATTCATTCTCTGTGTTGTTGGGAGTGAGAGAGAGAGAGAGAGAGAGAGAGACACACAGAGCTGCCCGATTTACAAAGTTCATATTGACTGGGAGAGTTGTTGTGTATTGTGAGACGTTTGTCCTGTGTTATGTTTACATCTTTGTCTTGTTTTATATTTGTAAGTGTTCAGTGCGATTGGCTTTACATTTCTTTTCTGTTCTTTGTGAGTGCTAGAGGTATGGCCACAAGGCGTGGGAAGAGTGATGCTGGTGTGAGTGGTAGTGCTAGTCGTGCGAGTACACGTCTGAGTGAAAGTAGGGTTCAGGGGAGTGCTGTTGCTGCGAGTGCGAGTGCTGTTGCTGGGAGTGCGAGTCTGAGTGCTGTTGCTGGGAGTGCGAGTGCTGTTGCTGGGAGTGCGAGTGGTGTTGCTGGGAGTGCGAGTGGTGTAGCTGTGAGTGCGAGTGCTGCTGGTGGCTCTGTTGCTGGTGCTGCTGGTGTGTCTGGTGGTGGGGTGGTTGCTGGTGGGCTGCTTTTGGAGTCTCTTCCATTGGAAGAAGGAGAGTCCAGTCAGCAGCAGCCAAACTCTGGGCCTGCACGTGGTCGGAGGAAACGTGTGGAGCGGCCACGTAATCCTCGGTTCAATGAACAGGAAAATACAGTTCTTGTCACAGGGATTCTGGAGCAGTATGACTATCTGTATGGGCATTTACTAGGTAAGTCTATCTTTGCATTCATTCTTCAAATACATGTTATCCTAGGTCATGTGAGGTGTCTTAATATCTAAATATTATTCCCTAATATCTTTCAATTCAAATTAATTGTTACACACATATTTGCCTTATGCTTTGCAACGACAATAACAATCAGTCGTACAATTGTCCTAAACTTCATACAATATTCATGCAAGCTTCCTTACATTTGTATGTTTAGACGTAAATGCTCATGTGGTACACATATTACACCTAAACCAGCATGTTTGCTATTTCTTGGAACAGGTAGCAGTTTAGGAAACAGTTCGTTTTTATATTACTAATTAACGTCATATATGATGTATGTATTTCAAGGGCGGACAAGTTCAGCATCAAGAAAAGAAATGTGGAATCAAATAACATTGGCTGTGTGTGCGTGTGGAAATCATGCCAGGGACCGGAAGAATTGTCGGAAAAGATTTGACGATATCAGGGCAAACTTAAAGAAAAAAATACAAGCACAGCGGATGCATGCTTCTGGCACTGGAGGTGGGCCGCCAGCACAAGCTCTCATCTTAACACCATTGAAGGAGCAGATGCGGGACAAATTTCTTCCCGTCGTCGTGGAGGGTTTGCCCGGGGACAGGGATATTGGAATTTATTCTGCTCCTTTTCCACCAGGTGAAAAATGTTACTGTACTAGGCGTGTCGTATGTTACAGTTATTATCTATATTTCCGCTGCTACTTATACTTTCTTCACAATATAAGCATACTTACATATATATCTGTATATATGTCTCTCTCCCTATATCTATATATCTATCTATCTATATTTATATCTAGTTGTCCTACAAAAAGGTAACAATTAATAAATATGGTGGCAAAAGGTGGCACTGTGTGCTCATTTGCATGTCATATCCCACAATCCCTTGCTGCAGTGGAAACCCTGTATGCTGGACGATGATGGGGAACTACAGGGTTGCAGACCTGTCTAAGACATGCAAATTATCATACAGTAATATTTACTGTTTATGTAAATATATATATATATATATATATATATATATACATAATTGAGTGTTAATCTATGTAACACCTATAAACATGACATTACTGCCTCATCAACTCTTGCATAGCAGATAGTGCATTCAAAGGCGAACATACATAAATTGCACTCACACATTTAGTTATTTGTAATTAAACATCCTTTGTTGCTTCATGTCATATACAGATGCCATAATTTGGAACATGTAGCACATGTTTTTGTTTTGTGTTCATATGTAGCTCACTTTAGATTATTAATTCGCTCATATACCAGTGTGTGGAACCAGCTGCAATTAATATGTAATCACATCATAGAGGAGAACACAGGGGGTGGGGTTGGCCACCCAGCCACATCACAGGGTCATGTTACGGTCAACGTTTTAGACACGCCTTACAGCTGCTACAACAAAAACTAAATCAGGGTTCTGTGACGTCTTGGGGGAGGGACTACAGTTCTTAGAAGCTGGCAAGCTACACAGAAGTTCATAACATTCATTTGAAATGGTAATTCTATGACAAATTTCACCCACCAGCCCACTATGTATGAAAACGTACGTAACTCATTGGTTCACTCATATGTTCTTTGAACCTTATAGAAAAGGCACATTCTCACACCATTAGCATCTGTGACCGACACACTTCATGTGTTGTTGAGTGTCAGCCACATTGAGCGCTACACCTGCTTCTATTAATTGTTCACACATATCCCATACAAATTTTGTTACCATTTCCACAATTACATACTGAATTATAAGCAGAGTGCAGGATTTTCAGCGCTCGTGCTGCAGTTGTTTTGATAGGATTAATCCCTGTGCTGCACGTGCATGGAGCGTCCCCCCAAGAGCTCCCACTTCAGAGGTGATCCCCCCTCGAAGGGGGGGAGGACACCCTGAGAAACAGAGAAGAAAAAAATGCACAAGAGCGCACGACCTCCTGACGAAGCACGTGGTGCGAAACGCGTAGAGGTCACGACAGGTCATCCTGCGCGTGTTTGCTGAGAGGCTGAAACGGAGCTTGCCTGAGGCTCCAGAGGCGGCTGTTTCCATTCTTCCTTGATGCCGTGATCCGGATTTTATACGGTCATCAGAGGTCCCCCTTCTCTGCCTCAGTGTGAGTGTTCGTTTCCCCCTGTCAGCAGTATTATAGCTCTCTATGGCGGTTTTAACCCTAACTCCCTTGGGCTGTTAATACTTTCTTTGTTTATTTTACATTGATTGTGTGTTTTTTCTTATGTTGTGTATGGTTTACTGTGTTAGATTTGTATATGTTTAGAGACCATATATATGGTTTTTATATTTCTAGGCAGCTATTCCGTTGAGCTGAGGAGGGGTTGGATCCCCTCAGCTGTTCATGTGTTTGTTTTAATAAATTAATACTAATCCCTTCCCTTGTGCGCTCTTGTGCATTTTTTTCTTCTCTGAATTATAAGCAGAGTCAACTTTGCTGTGATGTATTGATGTACATTATTATTTTTATCTTACTACACAAGATATGCATTGTATGTCCAATTGAACACTTATTTGTACAAAGCATTACGTCATAAACATAGTATGTTCTATGGTATTTACAAAACAACTGGAAATTAGTCACACATAAACATGTATGTTAAAATGGATAATGTACAGCTTGCCAGAAACATCTTTTCATTTCATTAAGTGATGTTGTGATGTTAACATAAATACTCCAAATACACAAACTCTATGTTAATTATGTACACATGGCAAAATAAATCTTATGTTATTCTTCTATATAGTTGCTCCTTGAGCTCATGTGTTACCTCACACTGAACAAGTCTCATCACCTGGTTCATCCAGCTCATCATCAAGCATGGAAGGTGAGTGTATGAGGTGCATCTAATGTGTACATTTCTAGATCTTATTTTGCCATGCTAACTAAATGCATGGAATGAACTTCCCATCAGTTCTTGTCACAGAAAATGTAGTTTAGAATGTCAACATGTATTGTGTGTGATATGAACTATCAGCTATGATTTGTGAGGTTACAACAACCTTTCATTCATTCTTCTTTCACACTGAGTCGAAACATAATTGTTACTTCAAACTACATTTTAATTTGACACAACAGAAAAGTAGAAACATGTTATGTGTTACACTGTGAGAACAACTCTCATTATATTGACAAACAGCAGAAAGTTCCATGGCAGTTCATAATGTTTTCATTTATTTGTAGAAGCTGATGTTGACAATTAAGGACTAATTCAATCAAGTAACCATGAAGATGTTCCCACTCGACCAGTAACACAGCATTCAACTGCTCCTGCTCATGACACATACTCAGCTATTGCAGCTTATGAAGAAAGAATCATGGTTGAAGAAAATCGTCGCCACTCAGAATTGATGTCAGTGCTTGAAAGGATGATATCACAGCAGGAAAAGAAGATAGCACAGCAGGAAAAGATGATATCACAGCAGGACAAGATGATATCACAGCAGGAAAGGTCGATATCACAGCAGGAAAGGTCGATATCACAAATGTCACAACTAGAAAGAGTCTTCATCCAAGTTCCTAAAGAAATACAAAATGTAAACAGGACATTACAAGCAATAGTTGTGAATTTAAGCCAAGCTAATCAGTTGAGAATTACTGCTAGAGAACAACAATTCCACTTTATCCCATCTGAGTATGGATCTTTACATGGTGAAAGTTTTTCTCCCGAGTCATCAGTTCTTCATTCCCCAGTTCTGGATGATACCGGTACAGTAGGTGCAAGTTGTGTGCAGGTCCCTGTCAACATCCAACCGCTTACATATGGTCAAAATCAGGAACAGACACCTACAACTGAGACACGAAAAAGAAACTTAGGCAAACAATTACTAATAACCAGTTTTTGGAACAAGATTAAAAAAACAAAACAGGAAACGGCTCCACCATCAGTCGTGCAATGTGTATCAACTCCTTCACCACTGCCACAACCCACAACCAGTGGCCCTGAACTGTCACAGCCCACACCCAGTGGTCCTGAACTGTCACAGCCCACACTCAGTGGCCCTGAACTGTCACAGCCCACACCCAGTGGCCCTGAACTGTCACAGCCCACACCTAGTGGCCCTGAACTGTCACAGCCCACAACCAGTGGCTCTGAACTGTCACAGCCCACACCCAGTGGTCCTGAACTGTCACAGGTCAGACAAGTTCGTACGTGAAGGGCAAAGTAGTTGCCAAACGGAAAAGGTTAACACAACAGCCAACAAGCAGGCCTGTGACTCGGTCTCACAAAGATAAACAATAAAAAATAATTAAATTCACTCAATCTGTAGTTGGCCTGGTGGTGTTTAAAGCAGAAAATTGAACGAATACTGTATGTATGATTAAGTCCTGATGCTTCAAAACATTCACTCACCTGTGTGAAAGTTTCACAATGATATCAACAAGGCCTACTTACACACATCAATGGATTTTGTTTAACACTATATTAAATATATGTATGTGATTATTTAGCACTACAGGCCTTCATGGCTCTAAAGAGGCCTTGTTTGCTGTTAACTACTACTTATACACAGCTGACCTAATAGGCACTCAAACATACTCACCCCGTAATTTGATTAACCTGTCATGAATTTGCAGTGAATAACGGCCTGTTTGCAATAAGGCCTAAATGTAGACTATATATATTGCACCACCACACGAGAGGGAATGGGAAAACAGGATAGTTAGAGAGAGATGTACGTAGAGATAGAATTCGTAATAGGGTAATATAAGGATATACAGATTATATAGGAGAGAATATATATATATTATGATAATAATATTATATATATATTATTATACTATATACTATATATATAATATGATATGTCCTCAACAGAGACTACAGAAGTGTAGAGAGAAGAGGCCACACATAAACCAGACACAGAAAAATAGAGAGAGAGATTTAAACATTGAGAAACAGAGAGAGAGAAAAACAGACGCAGGTGTGTCTGTGGGTCATTATAGGTCAGTGTAAGCAGTAATCTGTTCATTCTATCACTGTAGAATCTTTCACACACATTGTTATTTTAATTGCAATCGAAAACTTATTTTGCACATGTTGATGAAGGCGGAATTTTTTCCCCGTTTACAGTGAAATGACTATCTTACACAAAGAATGTGTTGCAATTATTTTCACACATTTTTAGTGGGGGAAAAACAAGGCGTACAACATACAGCTCATATTTTAACCTTGGAAGAAACCACGAAGATAACATGTAACTATTTTCACATTCAGCAGACAAACGTATGCGCTCAACTTACACACTCATCACTTCAACACAGCAGAAATGGCAGAAGCTTCCACATTGCACAGTCATCCACGAAAATCATATAAATTTATGATTTCAGAAGCAATCGAATCAACTGATGACAAGAAAGCTAGCGTGGGCCACATCTATAACTTGATACAAAACAAATATCCATACTATAAAGAAGCATGCCGAGAATCTAATTTTAAAACTTCTGTACGATTCACTTTATCAGCAAATGCATGTTTTGGGCGTGTCCATGATCGCCTAGATCAACGATATGGATGTTGGCAGATTGCCCCATCATTAAAAATTACCATGGAAAATGGAACATATCTTCTGTTAAATAGCATTTTTTTGCCTAATAACAGTTACAATGGAGCCGCAACGACTGGCGCGTCAGCTGCTATACCTGCTGCAATACCTGCACCCTCCATTCATCAAGACCAGATGCAAGATGCACATAACAATGATATGTCTCCAAACTTATATGGGCAATACCTATGTGGATGGGAAAACAACCAAGAACTGTACGTACCTCTGGACGTCTTGTTTGAAGAAGACAGTGCAGATCCATATGAGCGCCTCATGGAGATGTGTGTGATTCAGGATTCAACGGTTGCCTCAAGCATGGATGAGACTGTTGTGGCTTTCTGGAGCGACCAGTTGCAGCCAAACCAGTTTTGAATTCTACAAGAATGGTAAATACAATAATCGTTATGCGTTTACTCATAGTGTAAATGTCTACATTTTTAAGATCCACCATTTCATAGCCAAATGCGTGGATACAGCGTAACATTGCAGACAGCCTTACATGTAGCGTACACAAAGACATTTTTTCCTATAAGAATATACTACATGACGAAGCATTACTACACATTGTTGACGGACTCAGAAAACCTATACTTATATCTCTTTGAAAGTATCATTTCAACATGTTACACTAACTGTAACACACACCTCATTGTTTAGCATGCAACATAGTCAAAACAAAAGGATCGGCCACATATGCTGTGGGACCCTTGTCATGACCCAAGGCGTCCTTAAAAAGGTTTACTGAATCAAGCCCCGCCCCCAACCGACGTGCGCGCGTGAAAGCGTATTGGCTGTGACCGTAGCATATTGTTATGGTCAGTGCACTGTGTCATGCGCGCGCGTCGGTGTTTCGGTGCGTGCACAGCGCTGGCGGGCAATGTTAATTCAGTGGGAGGAGTGTTTGCGTGCATTTCACGGTGCCTTCACATGACGTCACACGTCTTTTGTTTGCTCATTGGCTGATCGGCCGTTGTTTCCGTGCACACACGTCCGTTACAAAAGTTTATATAAGTACGTGTGTAGAAGTGAATTAGTTTCGCTACCATAGCATAACTTCCAACCATGATATGCTTACTGCTAGCAGCACCATGGAGGGACATGTATTCAATGCACAGTGTACACATTGTTTAGTGCATGCGCTAAGACTTAGTCCACACAATCGTTAAGTGCGCGCGCAACTGAAGTTGTGCGTGCACATTATTATGTATACAGGCACCGGAAATATCATATCCGTAGTAATGCCAGCAAAGCCATTATCAAAATGACAGTTCAGTATCTGTGGTTTGATCCTTGCACTTTCAACATATACGTTAGTTATGCGTGAATATCCACAATCATATAGAGATGTGTTAAGCGTTGTCATGCACATACATATATAAAAGTGCCATCTTTGACCATTATGTGTTTGCTCTATTTCACAGATGTCGCGGATGAACACATGTGATCAATGTATGATTTCAGATGATCTACTCGTTATATTAGATGATTCTGACGACGAACAAACAACTATTATAATACATATGTAACAATGCTTTCAATGCTTGTTGCGCAGATTAACAATGAAGACATCATTTTATCCGGTTAGGCATATATTTAGTATGCACTTAATTAAAATTATGATGTTGCTAAGCACTGAAGTTAGAACTTTTATATTTTTGTTTATATTTTCTACTAACATGATATGTGTTGCTCTGTTAAATATGCAACCAACTTTCTCACTCCGCCAACACATTTGTGTACTATATTGTATAATGTCACGTGTGACTTGTTACATAATGTAAATGCTACATAATAAGTACCATACATTGTATGTGAAACTACACAATAACAATAGGGAGGTCATATAAACAGTGTTTTCATGTGAGAATTTATATTTCACATAAGTTGTAATGCTAACCTAACATGCATGAGCTATACAATATTAATTACACATCATGAAAAAATTAACATTAGCGTGTATATTTTATATTTATGACTAACTATAGTTTAGTGTTTTTATTAAACGTTCAACACAGACAGAGCGAAGTGAGTCTGATGATACAATCAACATTAGTATGTGAAATTTTATAATTTGATGTGGCTAAACATGCATGACACAAAAAGTGCTACATACACACACACAGTGCTGCTCAAATGTGTGCGTATGCAAATTTCAACGTAATTGACGTTCTAATGTTGACATTAGTTGTCAAGTATCATGATAATAATAAGTACCTTACGTGAATGAAATTAAAATTATATTAACAACATTGTCATTGTGTCGAATGAAGTTAGAAAAATTGCAAATACAAATAATTAAAATTTAAATTGGTATTCACTTTTTGACACATGTGACATGTACGTCAAATCAACACACATGTGTGAATTACACATACACATGTGACAATGTTATAATGAACATGAAGATGCATTGATACAAGAACTAATCACATACATTGGTATGTAAATGATATTGAATACATTGGTGTGTTTACAGGCAAACATGCATTGAGTGTTAAGATCACTCATGTGCATCCGTGGATGTTGTCCTCCATAATAAATATTTGAGCAGGGTTTATCCCCTTCTCTCCACCCACCCCTATATTACAGGAATGGAATGAGTAACGTTTGCTACATTAATTGTAATGTAATGTCCCTAATGCTTTTCACAAACAATGCACATTAACCACCAAGTGTAGCAAAACGCACTTACACTATACTGAAACGACATATTTCTATAGTCACATGTATTTATGTCCGTTGTTTTTACACATCCTGTAACTATACCTTTATAGAGGTTGGCAAATCTTATGACAGATGTGATTTGAAATACATACCATGACCAGTCATTGACGTGATGTACCTTGAAAAAGAAAACATGAATGAATATAAAACATTGCCATGAAAGGCTCATGAAGGTAAACAACACACCAAAGTGTATATTTAGTTTAAGATATTATACACCATGTAGATTTCTTTACATATAATATGAAAAACACAGTGGTGTACACATCATTGTGATGCATATGTCACACATCATAAAAATAACATTGTATGTAACCATACTGCACTAACTAATGAGTATGGACATAGTAGGTGTATTGTGTATGTATATACAACAAGAGCATGTACATAAAATATTAATTTTGTACACATGATTTTTGCACATACACACAAAAACGTTTAATTATAAGAAGGATAATAGAACGTGTGGATAAATGACATACCGGTGTAACATGCATTTGTCCAGACAGCAGAGAAGAGAAAGGTGTGCGACCCATATTCATCTGTTTCCTAAGTGAATGGTATTTGGATAAATGTATTTATCATAACAAAGAATGAATATATGTATGTAGTACTATGAACATATATGTATTCGCTTACATGAAAAAAATGTGGTTATGACATTCAGACGTGTCTCAACACCACTGGCTGTTTGCTCAGTGTCAGCTGGTAAATTGACGGGATGGTCCTCCTCCAAACCCTGACGTATGTCTGTTTGCACATTATTTCTGAGTGTCACATTGTGCAAAATGCAACATGCAATGATAATATCAGGCACTTTAGCAGGCTTATATTGAAGTGCCCCACCAGTTCTATCGAGACACCTAAATCTTGTCTTGAGAAGGCCAAATGTCCTCTCTATAACGGATCGCGTCGATATATGGGCAACATTGTACCTCTCCTCTGCTTCACTTTGAGGGTTTGGCACCGGGGTCAACAGCCACGGCCTAATTCCGTATCCTGAGTTACCGATAATCCATGGTGCACACATATGAAACAATTAGTGATAACATTATAACATACAACAATTCCTAGAAAAACAAGAGTTTTGTGTTAACACATCATAATATGTACTCACCCACCAGCCAACCAGGTCCAAAATAGCCATCTTCGAAAGCATGGAAGACTGATGAGTTTCTCAGGATAGAGGAATCGTGACTGGAACCAGGGAATTTGGCTACCACATGCATAATCTTCATCGTGGCATCGCATACCACCTGTACATTCAGGGAATGGTAGTGCTTACGGTTGCGGTAAGCATGCTCACTCTGACTAGGCGGGATCAAAGCAACATGGGTGCAATCGATTGCACCCATCACACATGGTATCCCGGCTATGGTATAAAAGCCATTCCTGACTTCCAGCCACTCTGTGTGCTCTGTAGGAAAATGAATATAATTCCTAGCGCGTCTATTGAGTGCACATAGAAACTGGGTAAAGGCCCGCGAGAATGTAGATTGCGAGACCCCGTCCACTATGCCCACTGTTGTCTGGAATGACGCGGAAGCAAGATAATGTAATGAGCACAGCATTTTAACAAGCCCAGGGACTGCACGACCTCTGGCTGTCACAAAATCTAAATCTCCCCATATCTCTTCATAAAGAGCTAAGATTGCTGCTGAACTCAAACGATAGCGACTTACAATCTCCTCCTCACTCATCCCATCTAACAGGGTTCTCTCCCTGTACAAACGAGGACGAGGCACAACTTCTCTCCTCTCTCTTCTCCTCTCATCTCCTTGCCCTCTCCCTCTCCCTGTCCGCGTGCCTGTCCCTGCCACTGTCCCTGGCTCTGTCCCTTGGTTGGCCTATGACATCCTCTCCATCAGCAAGCCTCTCGTGGAATAGAATGTTCCTCCGTCTCCAAAACAATCGCGTCATTTTGAGGTCTGTAGCTGTGAATGAGCAGGTAATTGGCGTCCTTTAAATACCTATGTGATGATGTCAGGTGACTTGCTAAAGTGCAAGGTGTTACATTAACATATCCAAGTAGTTGACTCCCAACCTGTATCCTCTTGATCTAACAAGTATTATTTATGTTTATTCAGCAGCCAATCATGATATTTCACAATGATGTAACGTTAAGCTTTGTAGAAGCATTTATTGGAAAGTATTTGTGGAATGTGTAATGCATGCACCACTTCTGAACGCAACACTCAGTCATCTAATTAGGATACAACCATGACATTGACGTTGAAAAAGTTCACTGCAACATGTGTAATTTGCAATGTTATTGTCACATGTTCACATCAATTAATTATACTGTGCATATGCATAAATTTCTGGCATCAGGATAGTTGTTGTTGATTCAGTTTGAAACGTGTAACAATGAGTAACTATTGTACATGTGTGTATAAGTTTGCATGAAGTGCTTGTAATGCATGGTGTCCAATGTAAACATGCAATGTGATCGAGTGTCCAATTGCGGACGTCATCAAAAAAGGGAGGACACAAATGACATGTAAACATGAAAAGAAACAGCTACATTAACGTTTGATCATGCGTTACACATTGAAAGCATTGTGTTATGTATAGCAACATTACTAGACGCTGCATGTGTTAGATGTGTGAAATGTGTAACATCATATAATAAATTGAAGCACACTTAAGTAACATGTTGGATATGATGTGACCTGTTCCTTTAAGAGTTGAGTATAGGAATTTCTTTATACACATCATAACATGATGAGTAATGTGACACGCAAATGATGATAACATATAAAAGTACAATGTTATGCAAATAATAAACGTAAGGGGTGACACGATGAAATGAATGCCCTACACACTGTAATGCTAAGCACATTTGTATTCTGAGCAATAAAACGTAAACACTAGTATAATGTTATACGTCCCCGCTCCATTGACTCCATTGATGTAGAGCTGAGTTTTTTTTTCCAAGTGCCGTTCCGGCAACCTTGCCGATCGTTCTCCCCTCCAACTTGCCAACTTTAGTTGGCGGGACGAATTGCCGATGAAATCTCCATTTTTGAGTGCCGATCAGCAACGATAAGCTGATCTGGGCTACTTGAATACAGCCGATTTAAAAAAGTGCAGATACATGCCGAAAAAGGGCTTATCGGCAGCCGCATGCCGATAAAAATTTTTCGGCAAGAAAAACTGCCGATTTTTCCCACTTATCGGCGCTTACTGAATCTGAAACCCAATTTTGGCGGAAAAATGGCGATAAAAGCCTTATCGGCGCTTACTGCATGAGGCCCTTAGTCTTCGACTGAGCCACCTGTGCTGAAGAATGAGCCACCCGTCATGAAGCAGGGATATCCTGAAAACCTGACCTGTTGGTAGCTCTTGAGGACTGGAGGTGGCTTCCCATGATACAGTCATTAAAGGTCCCCCATTGTAAAGAGACTCATTATTATATCATCGGCGAAGCATTGGAAATATTATTTTAACTGCACACCCGGCAGCGAATGGGATAACAGAAATAGACAGTATTACTAAGAAAGTAATGATGGTTAAATTGCTACCCGTCAGTGAGGTCCTGTCCGTATTAGCAGCGTTCGCTTGTGCTTCTTCTGGAAACCCGACTCTTTCTGAAATATCTATAGGGAGGGCAGGTGCTGCCTCAGAGATTTAAAAGTTTTGGGTTACAACTAATTGTTCAAGGGACCCCCAGGCATGGATGATTGTGACAGCAGAGGGGTAACCAGGCTCTCAAATAAAGGTTTAAGCCTGTTTGGTTACCCCTGATCCGTAATAAGGATTCAAGAATAGTCAGCTCTTGAGCCCAGTACTGTGTAATGCATAAAATGTATTGTGCGACAATAAAGTATTTGATGTGTTTTTACCTTTCCAGGAGTGCCAGCAAGCAGGGATTGCTGGGGTATGAGTTTCAAGGGGGGTTTGCGGAGAAAGTGTTGTCAGAATGTGTCTAGGTAGTCGGGGTCCAGAGTTGCTGGTTACCCCAAAAATGTACCCGAGGATTATGCTTCATTCCCGGATACATATAGGCACATTGTCCCGGCAATATCTCCCCTTGAAAACGCTTGAGTGACTCACCACTAGGGGTTCCCTGCTTCAGCACAGAAAGGTAAAAGGAGAATAGGGATTTGAGGTATTCCTGAAACAGTCAAGGGGTCCGTAGGTTAATGGGGATACCCAGTAAATTCCCAGGTCACCCAGAACTGGTATAGGGGTTCTGAGGTGCTCCAACCATACATATAAGGTTGTGAGGAGATTCTTAGAATCCATACTGTAAGAAATCCAATTTAGCAATAATTATATTGTAATGAATGAATCTGGTATCAAAGGCAGAATGTTAAAGTATACAGTATAATAGTCTGGACTTTCCTTCATATCTACATGTAATGGTTTTACGGGACCCTACCCAACCTCACATAGGCCCCTGTGGTCTACTGGCCCCATTACATGTCTGTATGTCGTGTGGTGCACCTGCTGGCTTACAGGACTCCTGAGTCTCCCGCTTGGTTGGTATGGGGATATCAGCACGACAGGCATCTGAGGTAGTGTGCTCTGAGTCTTACTCACATACGATGCAGCGCCTCCACCCCATCAGGATCTCTGCGGCTGCAGGGAGAAGTTTCTGATGGGGACCTCCTTCTGTGTAATAACTTTACTCTCACACAGCAAGGATTGGGTGAAACTGGGCCCCTCATTGCAGTCGTTCTAGCCGCTCATTTCCATGTAGTGCATCCCTCTCGGAAAGTTCCTTCTCTCTCAATAGAGTTGGATCACCTCTCCACTAAGGGAGATCACCATCTGTGTCAGATCTCTGAACACAGTGTAGGGTATGCTACCAATTGAAGCCTTGAACTTAATACTTGCACTCAGGAGAACCACTAACTTTAGGCAGTGCAGTGTCTTATATAGACTCAGAAAACAGCCACACCTCCTGTGTCACTAACAGTGGACACAGAGCATGTTACCACTCCCCTTGTGTACATATGACACCTCACCAGGGTGTGAGGGCAAACCTCCATGATTGATGCTGGCAATCCTGCAAACTTACCAGGTTTACTGCCAGCATGAGAAAGAACTGTATACCATTTTTATACATGGCTACATACATATGTGTCTAATATATATATTATCTGATTGTATGTTCAGTTATTGTTACATGTGAAGTATTCTAAGTAAAAGGTCAGATCTATTCTGACAGACAGAATTGACCCAAAAGGTCAATTTGTGGCCTCAAGTTGTTGAACAGCTGTAAGTCCTAACCTGGGAAAAATGCTGCCATAAGAATTTTCCATTCAGCAAGTTTGAAACTACTTATATGTTAAGGGGTAGTTCATATGACATCAGTAATGTAGGTGAATACCATGTTGGGATATAACATTTAAAGGTTAAAATGGCTGACTGGGTGGGTCTTTATGGATAGATACTGCAGTGATCTTAGTAAGCTTTAGGAAGGAAGGAAGGAAGGAAGGAAGGCCAGAGGAAGGAAGGCCAGAGGAGACCACCAGGCCGAAGAGTGATAATACCATGAAGAGGAGAAAGGACATGTTAATAACTGGAGAGAATATTAACAGAAAGAAGGTTACTATGTGCAACTATTCTTAAGAATATCAATCTATTTGAAACATCATCATCGTCATTCTTACGATTTTTGTATGTAAGTAATTATTTTCAAAATAAACGTTTTGTTTTCGTGTGCAAACGACAAGAATGCTGAATTCTGTTATGCTGACGTGAATCTATAGAAAAAGCGAATTTAAGGACATTTAACACATACTAATCAGGGCCGCCAACAGGAGGGGTCTTCTGGGGTTGGCGTCCTGGGCCGGGTGAGTAAGGGGGCCTGGCCGCCTCGACAAATCCGGCTGCCCGGTCACCACGGGGCGACAGGACTTTGCGCGCTGGCGATCAGCCAAGCAGCGCATGCTTTTCTCTCCCAATTAAAAAAATGAATCCCCCTACCTGTTGGTGTTGGCGCGCTGCCAGGATTTTTTTTGGGGCACGCAGCCAAGCTCTATACGAGCTTGCAAAGTGAAGCCCGACTTTTCTTTTGGATCCTGCATGGAGCAAGTAAGGTTAGTACTGCCCCATGCCTCCATTGCCTCCCCCTTACTTCCCATGCCTCCATTCCCCCCTTAGCTGCGATTGTCTCTTGCCCCTCCTGATCCGATTGCCCCCCCTTGCTCCAATTGCCCCCCTTTGCACCCCCTTGCTGCGACTGATCCCCTTAGCTGCGATTGCCCCCATTAGCTGCGATTGCCCCCCTTAGCTGCGATTGCCCCCCCTGCTCCTATACGCCCATAATATATATTATCTTTAACTGTGCATGCAATGTCTTGTATATAATGTATACCCTCTTCACTTATGTAACTGTATTTGTAACCATGTATTATCTGTCATTTTAATTCTATGCCCAGGACATACGTGAAAACGAGAGGTAACTCTCAATGTATTACTTCCTGGTTGGTGTCCTGGGCCCGGTGAGTCGAGGGCCCAGCCGCCTCGATAAATCCGGCCGCCCAGTCACCATGGGGTGACAGGATTTTGTGCGCTGGCGATCCACCAAGCAGCGCATGCTTTTCTCTCCCAATTAAAAATATCCCCCTACCTGATGTGTTGGCGCGCTGACAGGATTTTTTTGAGGGCGCGCAGCCAAGCTCTATCGAGCTTGCAAAATAAAGCCCGACTTTTTGGGGGGATCGTGCACGGAGCAAGTAAGGTTAGTACTGCCCCATGTCTCCCTTGCCTCCCCCTTAGCTGCGATTGCCCCCTTAGCTGCGATTGCCCCCCTTGCCCCTCCTGCTCCGATTGCCCCCCTTGCACCCACTTTCTCCAATTGCCCCCATTTGCTCCCCCTTGCTGTGATTGCCCCCCTTGCTCCGATTGCACCCCTGCTCCGATTGCACCCCCCTTGCTCCCATACGCCCATAATATATATTATCTTTAACTGTGCATGCAATGTCTTGTATATAATTGTAGCTCTGGCTGGTTTGAGCGATCAGTCTGCCCTCCTCCTGGCAGTAATCCATGGTAAGGGCAGGTGCCAGGAGTGATCATGGGTTTTCCCCACCTCTCTGCAGCCATTGAGTCACAGAGAAGGTAGTGTAATCAGGCCTGGTGTCCAATCAGGGTAAAGGGGCTGGTTCTTACTGGATCTGTACTTTAGGGGCTGCACTTCCTGAATTTACTCAGTTGCCTCCACCGTGAGAGAGGCTAGTCTACCCGAGAGCAGTGTGCAGGGCTCTGCCTACTGTGTGCCCTCCCTTAGGGGAGCAGTGGGAGACTGTTCCCCTTACTCTATCAGAAGGTAAGGGAAGAGCTAGGACTGCTCCTGGTGCACGCTGGCTGGGAGTGTAGTCCAGGGACATCCTGAGGGTGCAGGCCCTAGTTCTGCTGAGTGACTGCTGTGCTGTGTGCATAGTGAATAAAGAACTACAGTTAAACATACTTCTTTCCTGGGATTGAAATCTATTGGTAAGAAGGCGAAAGAGACTCTCAAGCAGGGATTTCTCCCCTTATCCTGGGGACTGCAAGAGATGGAGGCGCTGTCACCGTGAGTACGAGTCAGGTTATACCCCAGAAGCCTGTCCTGTTGCTATCCCCTAACATCATGCGGGAGACTCAGGGCTACTGTTTATCAGCAGGTATGCACCACACCACTCCAAGTAACCAGCATAGTGTTCCCCGTAATAGACCCTATCTGAGATTGAGGGGGGGGGAACAGGGTTACATAATATATACCCTGTTCATTTATGTAACTGTATTTGTAACATGTATTATTTGTCATTTTAACTCTATGCCCAGGACATACTTGAAAACGAGAGGTAACTCTCAATGTATTACTTCCTGGTAAAACATTTTATAAATAAATAAATGCTCCAATTGCCCCCCCTGCTCCGTTGCCCCCCCGTGTGTCCGTGTCTGTGTGAATGAATACAGACACCAACCCACAGTCAGTCATAGTCACCCACCCACCCAAGTGTCAGTCACTCACCCAAGTGTCACCCACCCAAGTGTCAGTCACTCACCCAAGTGTCACCCACCCAAGAGTCAGGTAGTGACTCTTCTCCTGAAGAAGCGTGCCAAGCACGTGAAACGTACGTCGGGGTATGGTGACGTCAGACGTTTGACGCACACCAGGAAGGACGGTTTGTGTTATGTGGTGACATGAAGAGAAGGTAGTATAGCGGCAGACACAGGGATACATTGCTTATTTCCCCTACTCAGAAGATACTCAGGTATCGGGAGGCAACTATAGTTACAGCGGGATCCACATCTACTCATGGTAGCCCTTAGGCACCCGTAATTTCTATAACTACATTTGTCTGCACTCCTTGATACACTCCCGCGTATCGCGCTCTATGCCGGTTTCCATTTGTGTTGCGGGGTAGTGTGGGGGTACCTTCATAAGTGTCTGATACTGCGATATACTGTTATAATCATGATATATCTGGTAACCTTATGTACTGCGTGCTTATGATTGGTGATATACATCTTTCATCCGACTACATGCCTTCTATCCGACTGGATATTTCCTTTTAAGCTGAGTATATGCATACTAGCTTGTCACTTATATCATATCATAGCCGTCCCTTCCATTGAGGATTTTAATATCCTGTGTGTTTATATGTTCCCTATATATGTTGATCTGTTTCTGTTCGTCACACTAGATTTAATAAAATTTTATTATTTTCGTTTTTTAATTACATATTTGAGTCTGTTGCCTTAGGGTTCATATACCCTTATTTTTGGTCCTAGTAATTATACTTATATCTAGTCTCTATCATATACCTATTTGTATACGGTGACTTTGAGTGCTACTATTAGGGCTTTTAGTGACCCCTGGTGGTCACTTGTCAAAGTGTTTCTTTCCCTAAACTATGCTGCTGTCATTAACCTTAAAAACGACAAATTGGGAGGAAGTCAGGCGTGCCTTGCCTTTGAACAATCTGAATATTCAAGTACAACTGGTTTTGGAAGAGTGACTTTTAAAAACACAAGTGTTACACTCAGCATGGTCAATAGTGTTTCTTCCACTCCAGGGCCTGGTGTTTATCACCAGATAGTCAGAGAAATCATGTACTGTCCCATCTTCTCTCTGATTACTTGAAGCAAAGTGTATTTTTTTGTTTTACTGGTTTGTTTTTTTGTTTTACCAACCATGTACTGTATGCAACAGTTTACAGAGATAATATACAATAATATAGGGCAAGGGAAGAAAGTGCATAATACATAAGTAAATATTTGGGGAGCTTACAATCTAACTGGACATTATATAGTGGCATGAAACCCAGTCAAAATTACAAAATAGATATGATGGTTCCCAGCACTCAAAAATTGAAAAAATAAGTCAAAGACATCAATAGAAAACTAACAGTAATGTATTGAAATAATAAATGTCTAACATAAGCCAACCCTATTGTAGGCAAGGAAGGAGCCTAACATGAAAAAAGAGGGCTAAACAAAAAATCACAAGTCTGGAGTGGGAGGGAGGTGGGGGAAAAAACGTGGGGAATAACAACCAAGGGGGAAAAAGAAAAAGCAGTAGACAAAACAGAGAAAAACACGGGTGACGTATAACATACGGTAAGGTAAAGGTGATATATTATAGGGGGGCGAAATTACAGGTTGGAGGTTTTTTTTAATTAAAAACTTTAAAATCAACTTACATTAGCTCTTACATTAGTTCTTCCACCCTCTTCTTGCTTTCTATCTCCCCCCCACTTTTCTTTAATAGCTTATGAGGTCCTCAATTCTTTCCGCCTCTTTCTCCTTCTACAGCGTTCTTGCTTTCTTCTCGTGTCAAGCGATTTCCCTTGTCTGTGTAAACTTTATAGCTATCTGATGCTCCTTATCTGCCACCAGGCTATGTGCATTGTGATTTCACAGGCCAGATACAACACCCACTGGCTTAATGTATATATTTGATTATTTTTTTAACAAGGCAGAGTCCCGTGGTAGTCCGTCACCTCTTATAGGCTAAGGCCGCGCTGCATGCGCCCGCACGGCCGCCTTGCGAGTGGTCCCACCCCGGTGTGCGAGCGGTATAGCCGGGTGTGAGGCCTCTCTCTCCTCCTTGGCCTCCGGTGCTGCCGCCTCTTCACACTCGCAGCCCCGGAGGCCCCGGTGACAGCGCGTCGCGAGGTGCAGGGTCAGGCCGGGAGGTGACGTTTTGCGGTGCCCGTCTGTCGGTGAGTGCTGCCGCTCTGTCCCTCTGTTTTTGGGGGTTGCTCCCCACCTCCCGGAGCCGCAGTGGGCAGGGTCAGCCTGCGAAACGGGCACCAGAGGGTGGCGGGGGGGAGAGAAGAGGAGAGCGCGCTATGCATGGCCATACATACTTGCCTCCCTCCCGTAGCTCCAGACAGCTCCCCTCCTCATTGGCTCACAGCGACACCATGTGACGCATCACCGCTGCAAAACACCAGAGCCTTGTAGTTCTGGCTGGCTGACACATCACAGCACGCAGTGAGCCACTTCAGAAGGAGGCAGCGGGGACAGGCAGAGTGGAGGTAAGGGGCTGGTGGCCCGCGCACTCCGCTGACCGCAACGGGTCCTCAGCCTTAGGCTAAGGCCCCACTCTCTCAGTCAGCACGCCCGCACTGCAGACAGGCGGCGCGCTGACAGGCAATTGACCGCTACTTGCGGTCTGTAGGGAGCGGGAGATACACATTTTCTGCCTCTCGCGTATCACCCCTCCCTCCTCCTGAACCGGCCAAAAGTTAACAAAAAAAACCAGGACACACACCCGCAGCTCCTTCCCTGCTCCCCTCCACTCACACACAGGCAAATACACACACGGGGGGTGAATCGGAGCAAGGGGGAAATCGGAACGGGGATCAGAGCTGAAGAGATGTGACATCACGTTGCCATGGCAATGTGATGCCATGATGCCGCCACCTAAGCAAAGGTAAGAGGGGGGGGGCGCGGAGAGAGGGGAACTGCCAGCAGGGGAGCTCAGGGAAAAAAGTTTGCGCTCTCCTGGTCTACACTACCTTCACTCCTATTGGTCCACACTGTCTGCCCTGCCTTTCTTGTCTTCTCTGCCAGCGGACACGGCCTCACACTTTGCGCGCCCACACATGGCGACTGGGGCCTGCCCCATAGAGGGCTGTGCTCTGGTGTCTGGCGCGCACGTTGTAGCGCGCGCAGCAGCGGCCACTGGGGACCTGGCTTAGGTAATCAGGCTATCTAGAGACCGGATATTATTCTTCGATCCATATTCACTAAGCTTCAGCACAGCCCAAGTCCCATCCATTTGAATAGGAACTACATCATGATAAAGCTTAGCCCGCCACAGTGAAAATGAGCGTGTTTTAATAGAAACAAAACAGAAAGTCACACCCATTCGGGGACCAGAATTACAGACTTACCCTAATGTGGTTTTCAGGAGGGCTAAAACTATCTCTAATTCTTTATCACCCAGCCTTTTCTCATCTCAAATACATAAACCCACTCAATCGCCCTGAGGGTCGTATACTATAGGTGGGGTTCCTGTAACATTTGTACATTTATGACACCGTCCAAAACTTTTCAGTTCACGGTTACCGATGAAACCTTCCAAATTCACCACTTTATCCATTGTAAAAACTCATTGGTTATTTACCTTCTCACCTGCGGTAAGCAGTATGTTGGACGAACTACATGTTTAAAAGTTCGTATTATGGAACATGTACGACTTAGAAATGGTAAAGATATTATTCACCCGGTTCCAAAGCCCTGTTCACGCTGCAGTAGGGGGGATAGTAAATATCTAAAATGTTGTAGCATTGAGTTTATTCCTCCACTTGCCAGGGGAGGTAATCGCACTAGGAGGCTGGACCAGAGGGAGACTTACTGGATATTCATTTTAGAGACCCAGGTCCCATTCGGTCTCAATACAGATTGGGACCTGGGCCTCTTTTTGTGATCCAGTGACCCTTCCTCTGCTCTTCAGGTACCTTTTGCAGTCTCCACAACATTTTGGTTCCATCTTTACAGGAGATTTCAGATCCCTGGTTTATATTTCAGATATACAAGTAGTCTATGGTGTGGATATTATTGATTTATGTGCATTTCATAATGTTTGAAGTGTTGCATATGCCTTTGAGATGCCCTTATGAGGATTGTTATTAACTGCCTGTAATGCTGGTTCTTCTTTGCAATCTTTTTAGTTGTGTCTATATTCTGCATTATTATTATGTAAGTTTTCAATCTATTCCAATGAAGTCGGATTTGTATTTGCTATTTCTATTTTTATTCTTAGTTTATTATTAGTGTTTTTGATATTGATTCTTTAATAATTTACAAATGTTCAATTAATGATTAGGTGGTATATGGTTCTCCTCTTTCTGTTTTGTTGTTTTTTATATTCTCATCTGTCTATATTTTGAAATCATTTAAATTTGATATGATAATACAAGATGCTCTTATAGATAGATGAGACCTATGAATCAAAATTACTATGTATCAATACCCTGGATACACAGTATTATTATTTAAACTGATTATAATTTGTAAAGGTTCCTGAATATATATATATATATATTTTTTTCTTTTATGTATATTCTCTTTTGTTATTTATTTATAGATCTTTAATTTATTTTTTTCTCTTTTCTTTATTTCTTTTTTTAATATATATATATATTTATAAGTCTCAAATAATGTTTGTGTGTGTATGTCTTCCCCCTGTGGGATTGGCCCTGTGTTCCCCCTGTGTCATTGGCCACGGACGCATCTCCTGCCCCCCTCACCCCACCCCTCACATTGCGAGAACAACTTGGCGAACCCACACTCCTCACCTCTCCCCCCATACCCATACACCTCCGCCGCAGGCCTCACCTCTCACCCACCACCAACCCCACTCCCCCCGGTCACACCACTACCCGCTCCTCGGCGCCGGCCTCACCTCTCACCCACCACAAACCCCCCACCCCCTGGTCACACCACTAGCCGCTCCTCACTTCTCCCCCACCACCACCAACCCCCCTCCCCCAGGTCACACCACTAGCCGCTCCTCGGTGCTGGCCTCACCTCTCCCCCACCACCAACCCCCCGCCGCTCCTCGGTGCTGGCCTCACCTCTCCCCCACCACCAACCCCCCGATCACACCACTAGCCGCTCCTCGGCGCCGGCCTCAAGTCTCGTGTCGTCCAGCGGCCTGGCGGTGTGCGCACGCTGCGGCTCCAGCCTGCGGCTGCTCCCGCTTATCGGGCACTTCATCCTCCTCCCGACACCGGCTCGCGCCCGTTCCAGGTTGCCGTGTGCTCGGCGGCCTGCGCTGCACGCTCCGCCCCCACACCCGGGACCGACCGCTCAGAGCGCCCGGAAAGGAGAGAGGCGCCTTCTGGACCGGTGGGAGCGTGTGTGTGACACTGTTGGTGACACACTGTCGGTGTGTTGTGGACACTGTGTGTGTGTGGGACACTGTGTTGTTGGGACACTGGTGTGTGACTGTGTGTGGGGACCAGTCTGTGTGTGTGTGACACTGTCTATATGTGTGTGTGGGACTCTGTGTGTGTGTGTGTGTGTGTGACACTGTGTGTGTGACACTGTGTGTGACACTGTGTGTGTGTGACACTGTGTGTGTGTGACACTGTGTGTATGTGTGTGACACTGTGTGTGTGTGACACTGTGTGTGTGTGTGTGACACTGTGTGTGTATGTATGTGTGTCTCACTGTGTGTGTGGCACTGTGTGTGTGGCACGGTGTGTGTGGCACGGTGTGTGTGGCACGGTGTGTGTGGCACGGTGTGTGTGGCACGGTGTGTGTGGCACGGTGTGTGTCTCACGGTGTGTGTGGCACTGTGTGTGTGGCACTGTGTGTGTCTCACGGTGTGTGTGGCACTGTGTGTGTCTCACGGTGTGTGTGGCACTGTGTGTGTCTCACGGTGTGTTGGCACTGTGTGTGTCTCACGGTGTGTGTGGCACTGTGTGAGTCTCACGTGTGTTGGCACTGTGTGTGTCTCAAGGTGTTGTGGCACTGGTGTGTCTCACGGTGTGTGTGGCACTGTGTGCTGTGCGGGGTAGGGGGTGACCAGAGCAGCACAGGGGGGGACACTGGACCTGCGCAGAGGGGGTGGGGGAGGGACCACAGCTGCGCATGGGTGGGGGGAGGTGAGGGAGACAAGGGGAACGTGGGGGAGAAATGGGGGGTGAAGAGAGGAAGGAGCGGGAGGTTTTGGTCCCGGGCAGCCCCAGGTCTCTCAGCTAGTATATATATATATATACTAGGATCGGGCGCTTTTGTTTTTTTCTACATGTTTATGTTCAACTACTTAATAAAGGTAAATCGTGTTCAAATTTGTGAAGTACAACTACTGTCTCTATTCTCGGAGCCTTCCAAGGGTAGAACGAAAATGTAAAGTCCAAATGAAGTGCTAGCAGGCAGGGCCAGCAGCATAAAAGCACTTCATTTGGACTTTACATTTTCGTTCTACCCTTGGAAGTTATTTTTGGATGGTGGCTGTGCTTACCAGAGACTACAGTGTCATACTATTACAGGAGCTGAGTATCTTCCTATTTACCCATCTTTGTGACATGTGTGATTTGGGTCACTGAAGTACCTTTCAAATAATGTTTCTTTGATGTCATGCACTATATGTATAGTCTCATGCCTACAGGTCTTCTTTATTAAGTGCCCTGCACACTGGTATAGCATGCCTGTTAATCATCTCTTACTATATTCTATGTATTTTCTTTAAAGGTTTATTATTTATTTTCCTTTATTGTTTTTTTGTTCAGTATTTGTATTAACGACCGGACGGTTGAAGATCACTATGGGTACTCTGTCCCCATAGTGGTCATATTATCTTCAGTACTGATCATATTATGTTTGGGTTTTTTATGGTAACTTAGTTTTTCTTTGGGTATGTCCATTTTCTTAAAAAAAATGTTTTGTCTAGTCAGGCAGGTTTTCAGTCAGCTGTTTTTGTTTTTCATCATTATTTTTTGATTTAATAAATTACTATCATTATTTTGCATAATTTGTCTGAGTGCTCCTTAGAGGTTTCTTTTTCTGTGTTTTCATATTCACTTTATCCCTCTAGCACCGCTTAGCATTTATTTGTTGGTCGTTGATGCAGTATTCATTTTTTGTGTTTGATATATTGTGTCTGATATATATATATATATATATATACCAATTCACTATATATATATGGGTGACTGTGTCTGCTTTTGAATACAACTCTACTTGTGATATTACCCTGAGTGCTGTCTCTTCCTTATTTTGTGTTCCGTTGATCTTCTGGTCTGCCTGGTAAGGAGCCTTGCTTTATACCTCATTTATGGGACAAGCATCTATTTACATCTGTATTAGTGTGCGATCTGTTATATATATATATATATATATATATATATATATATATATATATATGTAACGGTTTTTGTGAACCGGTCTGACCCCCCCAATCTCATATTGGCCCCTGTGGTCTAACCGGTCCCCATTACAGTGTGATAATGTCTGGTGGTGCACCTGTCGGCAACAGGACTCCTGAGTCTCCCGCATGATGGTGTATGGGGAGGACCCGTCCAGACAGGCAGCTGAGGTAGTGTGCTGAGTCCTACCTATTTCCAGTGCAGCGCCTCCACCTCATCAGGGTCCCTTCGGTCACTTGGGGATGGTCCTGGCGAGGAACTCCTCGGTGGTGCTCCTCTCTGTACAATTACCAGGGATCACACTATATCTACCCACCTATACCAGGGTGGGTTACCAAAGGATACAGTCACGTGCTGTTCTACACAGTATTTAATTACATTTTAACACCCTATTTTTTATTCAGAGTTATTAATAAAGTATTTTAAATTTATCACTATACAATTGTTGTGTACGAGTGCTACAAGACTGGGTTCTTTTTCTCCAATCGATATTACCGTGATAGCAACGCTGTAAAAAATGGCAATTTAAACAAGACAACAATTTTTTTTATCGCCGCTTAGTGTATTGGCCCCAATGTGTATTCTGTACATCAAAAAGGTTCCTGGGATTTTCTTACATTACAAACACTAGAATAATGAATGCACTGCAGTAATTCATGGAATGTATAGAATAAAATGATATCCTCTTCCTGGGAACCCAAGGGTCTCAGAGAAATAATTAAAAACTATGTCAAAAGTAGATATATGTGTTATACTGTATGAAAAAGGCAGCACAGTGATCATTATTTCCATTTTATTACTTTTCTTTTGCTGATATTTTAAAGAGCTGATTTTTAGACCCCTTACACATATAAAGGGTTAAAAAAAAAGTATATTCGGGGGAGATGATCATATTTTATTTTGCACAGTGTAATAAGAATTTAGAAAATGGAACTAATCTGTTTAAGAACATTTTGTTTTATATCCTAGAGGCTTGTAAATATATTCAGACAACACAATGCAATTATATAGAAAGATGAAATAGTGGTTTTAACATATTGTTACTCCAATGTGGGCTAAATGGAGAGGTTTTAGAAATTCTGCCATTTCTTGAAACTTTTTTTATTACACTTGTACAATTCTTATCCTGCCTTATAGATTTTACCCTATGACCGTGCTTGAACTAAAAAGGTAAAATTGGTTCACAGATGAGGAGACATTTAATATGCACCTTATATTTTCTAAGTGAAAAATATATATATATATATCTATATAGTCAGGTATGGAGATTAGCACTCACGTTTTGATGTAGGAGGCAGATGCTTGTCCCATAGAGAGTATGTAGACATATGGAGACCAGGGGATCCTGATAGCCAAAAAGAGACAGCACACTGCAGGTTTGGTATCAAAAAAGTGTATTCAGTAACACAAGGCCGCCAACGATTCGGTCCTCCAAACGGGACCTTCCTCAGGACATGCCCTGATATATAGATATATATATATAGATATATAGATATATATATATATCTATATATATGTAACGGTTTTTGTGTACTGGCCTGACCCACCCAATCTCATATTGGCCCCTGTGGTCTAACCAGTCCCCATTACAGTGTGGTAGTGTCTGGTGGTGCACCTGTTGGCAACAGGACTCCTGAGTCTCCCGCATGATGGTGTGTGGGGAGAACCCGTCCAGACAGGCAGCTGAGGTAGTGTGCTGAGTCCTACCTAGTTCCAGTGCAGCGCCTCCACCTCATCAGGGTCCCTTCGGTCACTTGGGGATGGTCCTGGCGAGGAACTCCTCGGTGGTGCTCCTCTCTGTACAATCACTCCACACATGTACACGAGAGGGTTTGTAGTTAAGAGCATCTTTATTGCTTGAGGTGGGCTAGCTGCCCCTCGCAGTAGTTTCTCTAGCCACTCATAATCATTCAGTGCTTCCCTTTGAAAGGTGTAATTCTCCTTTAATAGTGATTCCCTATCCCAGCCGGGATGTCTCTACCCTGTGCCAGGTCCCTGGACACAGTCTTCTTACTCAGCTACTATAACATAACTCTACTCCTCTCAGAACTCCTCCTCCACTTAGCAGAACTACTCAGAACTCACTTTTAGACACAGTGCTGTGCCTTATGTATACTCTGGAACTGACACACCTCTGACATCACTAACCATGGAGTCAGAGCCTGTGGCCACTCCCATCCATACACAGGGCACCCCATCAGGGTGTGAGGGCAAACCTCCATAATTACTGCTGGCATGCCCACAACTTACCAGGCCTTACTGTCAGCAGGAGAGATGACTGTAGCCATTTTACATATGCTGCTCTGCACGGAGGCATTGTTAAACACAGCGGCCACGTTGCCCACAAGCGGGACTTATACTTGTGGGCAAATTTCTGCGCGTTTATTCAGATCCAATCTGCTGACCCCGGGGGTACGGCTAGGCGCTCCGACGAGTCCCCCTGGTTCACGTGGATCAAGTCGTCAAGTACCGGAGAAAGGGGAATGGAGGTCGATTACATCGGCTGGGTCAGAATCAAACCGAGGACTGGTCGGGTCACCCCGACCGCCACTGGAAAAGACTATCGCCCCGATAGGACCCCTAAGTCGGGGAAGGGAGACTACTCGGATGAGGCATCTCCGCGGGCTCCGGGGAGTGCGAAATCAAGGCCCCAGACAGCAGAACGGGGCCGAGGACGACACAGTGGGGGGCGTGAGAAGTAGCGCATGGAAAGCAGGGGCATCCCCCGCAAGGTCGGAGAGCCGAGAGACAGGAAGGCAGAGTCCCTCCGTCCCATGGGATTATGGCGGGCGACGGGCGAGAGGAGGCCTACACCCCGCGGAATGTTAAGAGGAAAGCCACTATACTTACCTTGCCAGGAGACGGTTGTTGTGAAGCGGAGGGGAAAACAAGGCCGTTGAACGGCCCAAGAAGCACGTGCGGAAAAAAAAGATACCACTTCGGGGAAACGGAGGAGGCGGAGCTTCGGATGTCGTCATCGAGGGAAAGGAAGAGATCACGCATGGGGGTCCAACCCAAGAGGAGGCGTTTCCGGTTTCGGAGATGGAACGTCAATGACGGTGGCGACGGCGGAACAGACGGGAAGGATTGGCAGCGACGCTTCGGCGCATCGGGGAAGGTCCCCATCACTCAACGGGCCCAAGAGCTGGATGGGCGAACCGCACCAGACTGAGGAGGGTGAGCTATCCTCCCTGGATCAGTCAATGGACAGCGGGAAGGTAGTAGCCCTTGTGGCGTATTCCCTCTTGACTTAAGCCCAACCCCACGCCTAGGTAAAACCCCTGCCAAATCACCTGTTCAACGGCGGGTCCCCGCATAGACATGGAAACTGGTGGACGTTAAATTTGGGGGTGGGGAGGAGAGACGGACTGGGGAAAGAAAGCGCAGATTGCGCTACGGAGGGAATTTCTCGGGGAGGGGGAGAATAGGTAAAGGCCGCGGGAGGCAGGTGGTTCCGCCTCCTGCGGGGGGGGAACCCCCCCCCCCAAAAAACACAATAAACACAGAGGACAAGGCCCTGGGATCATTACGGTGCGTCCGTACACACGGTCCGGACGGACATCGGGGTGTATTCTCATGGGGGAATGGTGGACGAGAGTGAACCAGGGGATTCCCACAGGTTCAGGAAACCGTTGGTGGGCCCCACACTCTAATGAATGTGAAGTTTAATAGTGGCTCATGAGAGGATCGACAAAAAATGACATGGCCTTACTCCGAGGGGCGAGGGGAGTGTCGATTTTTGGGGTGGCGAGGGTAGATTCACACCCTGAAGCAGCGAGAACAGGAGCTGGAAGGAAACGGGTGGTTTAAGATTGAGCACGGGAGATAGGCCCCATGGGTCCCCGACGACACCCTGTCAGACCCGTGGATTTATCCTGACGAACCCCTGTCATGGGTTGCTACTGGAGGGCAGGTAGGTGCTGACCTGGACTAGGATCCAGTAGAGCGGTAACGGGCCAACAATAATGGCTCGTATAAGTCTTCCACCCACGGGTTGGTAGTACCCCCTTATGTCCTTAACCCCCAACCCTCATGGAGAGATATGAAGAGAACAGAGAAAGGTGGCTTAGGGAAAAACCATCGAGATGTACACTATCAGTAAGGGAAGCGAAGTTACCATGAAGAAGAGCAGATGAAGAATAGATCCAACCTGATGCAGAGTGTGGGAGTATAGGGAGGAATATACACAAACACAGGGTGACCTATAGGCACGAGAGGGGATGCCTTAGGCACAATCATGTCGAACGGTTCTGGGACATGGGTGCGTAGAGAGGTAAGAAACTGACCGCGAGTCACGATATATTAGCGGTGTTGTACTAAGGCATTGATGCGGGCTCGATGGCCCTGCTGGTCGGGGCGGGCTGGGCGAATGTCACTGTGGGCAAAAATTTTTGTTATATTGTCAACCTGTGATTTGTAACAAGTGACTGTGTATGTGTTACAGTGCTTCCTGGAACGGTTCATGCACGTAATTAGAGTCCCGCGGAACGATGGGATCACAGGGGGAGGCATGTAGCGGGCATCTGTTGGCCCGTTCGCTCTACTGGATCCTAGTCAGGTCAGCACCTACCTGCCCTCCAGGTACACCCATGACAGGGGTTCGTCAGGATAACACGGGTCTGACAGGTGTTGCGGGACCCATGGGGCTCTATCTCCTCCGTGCTCAATCTTAAACCACCGTTCCTTCAGCTCCTGTTCTCGCTGCTTAGGGGTGTGGAAGTCTCCTCGGCCACCACAAAAATCGACGATCCTCCTGCGGCCCTAGATAATGCGTATCGCGTGACGATCCTTCCATGATGCCAACCTATTAAATTCAATTAATGAGTGGGGCCCACCAACGGTTTCCTTGAACCTGTGTGGAATCCCCTGGTCACTCTCTCCCCATTCCCCCATGAGTAATACCCCCGATGTCCCGTCCTGACCGTGGTACGGACCACCGTAATGATGCCCAGGGCCGTCCTCTGTGTTTTATTGGTTTTTTGGGGCCCCCCCGCAGGAGGCGGAACCACTGCCTCCCCGGCCTTACCTATTCTCCCCCTCCCCGAGAATCCTCTTGTACGCACTGCGCTTTTTCCCCAGTCGTCTCTCCTCCACCTCAATTCAGGTAAGTCCACAAGTTTCATGGAGGCTAGGCGGGGACCCGCCGTGAACAGTGATTTGGAGGTGATGATTTTACCTAGGCGTGGGGTTGGGCTGAAGTGCACGAGGGGTACCCCCGGGGCTACTATCCTCCCACACTGGCCATTGGACGATCCAAGTGATAAGCCACCCTCCTCATCTGGTGCGTTCGTCCCATCCACGCTCTGGTGCCCGTTGAGGTGATCGGGGACCTCTCCCGTATGCGCCGTAAGCTTCGCGCATCCTTCCCGTCTGTTCCGCCTCCCACCGTGAAATGACGATTCCTCTCCGAGAACCGGAAAGCGCCTCCTCTTGGAGTTGGACCCCCCATCTGATCTCTCTCCTTCTGCTCTTCCTCGATGACGACATCCAAGAAGCATCCGCCGTCCTCCTCCCCGAAGTAGGACTTTTTTTCTCTGCACGTGCTTCTTGGGCCTTGCAGGCCTTGTTTCCCCTCGCTTACAACAACCTCTCGACGGCAAGGTATGTAAGTGGCCTTTCTCATTAACCTTCCGCGGGGTGAGGCCTCTCTCGCCCGCTATCGCCCGCCATATCCTGGGACGGAGGGACTCCGTCCTCTCTCTCGGCTCTCCGACTGCGGGGGTGACCCCCTGCTTTCCATGCGCTACTGCCTCACGCCCCCCATGGGTCGTCCTCGCCCCGTTCTGTTCCTGGGCCTTGATTTCGCACTCCCGAAGCCTCTCTGAGATGCCTCATCCGAGTAGTCTCCCTTCCCCGACTTTAGGGGCACTATCGGGGCGATAGTCTTTTCAGTGGCCGGTCGGGGGTGACCCGACCAGTCCTCGTTGATCTCTGACCCAGCCATTAATCGACCTCCATTCCCCTTTCTCCGGTACTTGACGACTTGATCCACAGTGAACCAGGGGACTTCGCGAGCGCCTAGCCGTACCCCCGGGGGTCAGCAATTGGATCTGAATAAACGTCGCAGATTTGGCCACACAGTATAAGTCCCGCTTTGGGGCAACGTGGCCGACTGTGTTAACAATGCCTCCGTGCAGAGCAGCATACATAAGGGTACTCCAACCCGTGGGAAGACTTATATCGAGCCATTATTGCCCGTTCCGCTCTACTGATCCTGGTCAGATCAGCCCTACCTGCCCTCCCAGGTAGCACCCATGACAGGGGTTCGTCAGGATCCACAGGGTCTGACAGTGTGTCAGGACCCATGGGCTCTATCTCCCTGTGCTCAATCTTAATCCACCTGTCCTGCAACTCCCTATCTCTTTGCTCAGGGGTGAATTCTCCTTCGGCCCACCAAAAATCTACTACCTCCTCCCTACGGATGAGAAACCGCGTACGGTCCATCCAGGCTACATAGCCTTCAAAGAGTGGGGCCCACCAACGGTGTTCTTTGAAGCGGTGTGAATCCCCTGAGTTACTTTCATCCGCATCCCCCCACGAAAATACCCCCGATGTCCGTGCCGACCGGGGTACGGACCACCGTGATGGTCCCAGGGCCTTTTCCTCTGTTTTGTTGGTCGCAGGCGGCAACCACCGGCCTACCGCGGCCTTACCTAATTCTCCCCTACCCCGAGACATGCCCTTTGTAGCGCAACTGCGCTGTCTTTCCCCAGTCTGTCTCTCCTCCTCCCCCAAAGGTATGTCCACAAGTTCTAGGCTAGGCGGGGACCCCGTGGAACAGGTGATGGGGGCAGGGATTTTACCTAGGGCGTGGGGTTGGGCGTAAGGGCAAGCGAGGGGGCGCCACGGGGCTACGACCCGTTCCCAGCTGTCCATGGACTGATCCAATGAGGATAGCTCACCCTCCTCAGTCTGCGGTTCGCCCATCCAGCTCTTGGGCCCTTGAGGTGATCGGGGACCCTCACCTGATCGCCGAAGCGTCGCTGCATCCTTCCCGTCTGTTCCGCCGTCACCACCGGAAATGATGTCCTCTCCGGAACCGGAAGCGCCGCCATCTTGAGTTGGACCCCCATGCGGGATCTCTTCCTCGATGACGACATCCGGAAGCTCCGCCGTCGTCTCCACCGGAAGTGGTATCTTCTCTGCACGTGCGTCTTGGTCCTGGCATGGCCTTGTTTCCGCTACATCGTCTACCGGAGCAAGGTATGTAAGTGGCCTTCTCTTACCATTCCGCAGGGGTGTAGGCGTCTCTCGCCCATCGCCGCCATATCCTGGGGCGGAAGGACTCCGTCTCTCGGCTCGCCGATCTGCGGGGGACGCCCTGCTTTCCAGGCTGCTACTCACGCCATGGGGTGTCGTCCTCCCCGGTTCTGTCCTGGGCCTTGATTTCACCTCCGCTAGCTCGCGGAGATCCTCATCCGAGTAGTCTCCCTTCCCCGACTTAGGGGTCACCGATCGGGGCGATAGTCTCTTTTCAGTGCGGTCGGGGGGTGACCCGACCGTCTCAGTTGCTGCTGACCCAGCCGATTTAATCGACTCCAGTCCCCTTTCTCCGGGACTTGCACGACTGATCCACAGTGCACCAGGGGACTCGGCGGAGCGCATAGCCGTATCCCCCGGGGGGTCAGCAGATTGAATCGGAATGAACGTCCTGAGGTAGTGTGCTGAGTCCTACCTATTTCCAGTGCAGCGCCTCCACCTCATCAGGGTCCCTTCGGCACTTGGGAATGGTCCTGGCGAGGAACTCCTCTGTGGTGCTCCTCTCTGTACAATCACTCCACACATGTACACGAGAGGGTTTGTAATTAAGAGCATCTTTATTGGACTGTGGGCCATGCTGCCCTCCACAATGGGGTGTATTAGCCCTTCATTGTCACAGCACTTCCCTCAGAACTCCGGAAGAACTCACTCTTAGACACAGTGCTGTGCCTTATGTAAACTCTGGGGGCTGACACAACTCTGACATCACTAACCATGGAGTCAGAGCCTGTGACCACTCCCATCCATACATAGGGCACCTCACCAGGGTGTGAGGGCAAACCTCCATAATTACTGCTGGCATGCCCACAACTTACCAGGCCTTACTGTCAGCAGGAGAGATGACTGTAGCCATTTTACATGACCGCTACATATATATATATATATATATATATGTATAAATATATATATATACACTAGCTGACATACCTGGCGTTGCCCGGGATGTAAATCCGTAATAGGTACTATTTCTAAATAGGGTAAGAATAGGTTGAGTATTTGGTGTAAAGGTTGTATAATAATGTTGAAAAGAGACATGGAAGAAAATGTAATCGGATGTTGTTTAAAAATGGTTTATTGTAAAATTATTGTGAGTTGGCGAGTGGCTGGTGAGTGCGGTGTGGCGGTCCCCCTATTCATACACTCCTAATCCCCCTATTCATACACTCCTAATCCCTCTATTGATACACTGCTAATCCCCCTATTCATATACTCCTAATCCCCCTATTCATATCATCCTAATCCCCCATTCATTTAACCCTAATCCCCCTATTCATATAATCCTAATCCAACTATTCATATACTCCTAATCCCCCTATTCATACACTCCTATTCCCCCTATTCATACACTCCTAATCCCCCTATTCATATACTCCTAATCCCCCTATTCATATACTCCTAATCCCCTATTCATATAATCCTATTCCCCCTATTCATATACTCCTAATCCCCCTATTCATATACTCCTAATCCTCCTATTCATATACTCCTATTCCCCATATTCATATACTCCTAATTCCCCTATTCATATGATCCTAATCCCCCTATTTGTATACTCCTAATCCCCCTATTCATATACTCCTAATCCCCCTATTTATATACTCATAATCCCCCTATTCATATACTCCTAAACTCCCTATTCATGTAATCATAGTCCCCCTATTCATATACTCCTATTTCCCCTATTCATTTTCTCCTAATCCCTTTATTCATATAATCCTAATCCCCCTATTCATATAATCATAATCCCCCATTCATATAACCCTAATTCCCCTATTCATATGAATCTAATCCCCCTATTTGTATACTCCTAATCCCCCTATTCATATACTCCTAATCCCCCTATTCATATAATCCTAATCCCCTATTCATATAATCCTAATCCCCCTATTCATGTAATCCTAAACTCCCTATTTATGTAATCATAGTCCCCCTATTCATATACTCCTATTTCCCCTATTCATATTCTCCTAATCCCCTTATTCATATAATCCTAATCCCCCTATTCATATAATCCTAATCCCCCATTCATATAACCATAATCCCCTTATTCATATAATCCTAATCCCCCTATTCATACACTCCTAATCCCCCTATGCATACACTCCTATTCCCCCTATTCATACACTCCTAATCCACCTATTCCTGTAATCCTAATCCCCCTATTCATGTAATCCTAATCCCACTATTCATATACTCCTATTCCCCCTATTCATACACTCCTATTCCCCCTATTCATACACTCCTAATCCCCCTATTCTTAAACTCCTAATCCCCCTATTCATACACTCCTATTCCCCCTATTCATACACTCCTATTCCCCCTATTCATATTCTTCTATTCCCAATATTCATATAATCCTAATCCCCCTATTCATATAATCCTAATCCCCCTATTCATACACTCCTAATCCCCCTATGCATACACTCCTATTCCCCCTATTCATACACTCCTAATCCCCCTATTCCTGTAATCCTAATCCCCCTATTCATGTACTGTCAGCAGGAGAGATGACTGTAGCCATTTTACATGACCGCTACATATATATAATGGGGGAGCTTGAATTAATAGCTGCAAGGGAGCAGTATGATATCATAGGCATTACTGAAACATGGTGGGATGAAACTCATGACTGGGCAGTTAATTTAGAAGGTTATTCCCTTTTTCGGAAGGATCAAACAAATAGAAGGGGAGGTGGAGTATGTTTATATGTTAAACCGGATCTAAAACCTATTATAAGGGATGATGTCTATGAAGGGAATGATGAAAATGTAGAGACTTTGTGGATAGAAATTAGCAGTGGAGGTAAAAGTATAAATAAAATGTTTGTGGGATTATGCTATAAACCACCAAATATCTTTGAGATTGAGGAAGCTAAAATACTTTTGCAAATACAGAAGGCATCAAAACTGGGTCATGTTTGCATAATGGGGGATTTTAATTATCCAGACGTAGACTGGGTCAATGAGATTAGCATTACAACAAAAGGAAACAGGTTTTTGGGGATGCTTAAAGACAATTATATGACCCAAATTATTGAGGAACCAACGAGGAGAGGGGCAGTACTGGATTTGGTTATATCAAACAATGTAGAAGTATAACAAATATTCAAGTCCTGGATCATTTGGGTAACCGTGATCATAACATGGTCTCATGTGAAATAATTGATCAGAAAACAGATTACTTGGATTCAACAAAGACCTTAAACTTTAGAAAGGCATATTTTAATAAACTGAGGTCTAATCTACAAGTAATACACTGGGATGATGTTTTTGCAGGGAAAATGTAGAAGATAAATGGGCAGTCTTTAAAACATTGTTAGAAAAGCACACTCATCAGTGTATACCCTTGGGTAATAATTATAAAAGAAATAAGTCAAAACCAATGTGGCTAAATAAACAGGTAGGGGAGGAAATGGACAAGAAGAGGAAGGCGTTTACATTCTTTAAGTCAGAAGGGACGGAGACATTGTATCAGAATTATAAGGAATGAAACAAAAATTGCGAAAGGGCAATCAAATTAGCAAAAACGGATAATGAAAAAAGGATTGCAATAGAAAGTAAGGTCAACCCTGAAATGTTCTTTAAGTACCTTAATAACAAAAAAATGAGAAAATATAGGACCCTTTCAGTGTGAGATGGGTAGGCAGATTATTGGAGATAAGGAAAAAGCAGAGGTATTAAACAAATTATTTACCTCTGTGTTTACCAGGGAAGAATCAAGTTCAATAGTAGTGCCGCAGGAGGAAGCCACAACCTCCATATTAATGAACAATTGGTTAACTGAGGAAGAAGTTCATAAGCGACATGAAAAAATTGAAGTAAATAAGGCACCTGGCCCCGATGGCATACATCCAAGAGTTCTCAAGGAGTTAAGCTCAGTAATAGCCAAACCATTATATTTAACATTCAAGGACTCCATTTCTACAGGGTCAGTACCACAAGATTGGCATAAAGCAGATGTGGTGCCTATATTTAAAAAGGGAGCTAGATCACAACCGGGAAATTACAGACCTGTAAGCCTGACTTCAATAGTGGGGAAAACTACTTGAAGGTTTAATACGGGATAATATTCAGGAATACCTAATGGAAAACAAAATTATTAGTAATAGTCAGCATGGATTTATGAAGGATAGATCATGCCAAACTAACCTTATTTGTTTCTTTGAGGAGGTAAGCAGGAATTTAGACCAGGGTAATGCAGTTGATGTGGTCCACTTAGATTTTGCAAAGGCTTTTGGTACAAGAGGTTGGTGTACAAAATAAAGAAAATTGGACTCAGTAATAATATATGCACCTGGATTGAAAACTGGTTAAAAGAAAAACAGAGGGTTGTCATAAATGGAACTTTTTCAGGTTGGGCTAAAGTCGTGAGTGTCCAACACATTTAAGCACTGCAATTACAATTGGTATCTTAATACATTCTATGCCTTAAATATTTGAGGTTGCTTAATCTTCCTTCTGGGCATTCTGAAAAATGTCTAGATACTGGAAAGTGGTAAGAAAGAAGGCTTGATACCACGTACATATATAAGAGAAGAGAGTTGCTAGTTAGCACTTAATACTCCATCGTGCAACAATGAGCAGGATTGAGAATGCACATCATGCCCATACCTCTGTGGGAAGTGTGAGCAGGTGGCAGTTGCTGAACTACCTTGTGTGGTGAAGCCAAAAAACTCCCAATGCTTGATGAACACTGTTTGCAAGCTCCAGAGGTGGGCCACTGGTTACCATCCATCTAGGATCATGGGGTTAACTCGTCTTTATGTAATAACAATAGTGCTCACAGCTGAGGGTGAAGAGAATTAAGCCTTTCAGTAAAAGGTACAATCCCAAAAAAAACTTTTGTAAAGAATGTAATAACTTGACTAGTTTTAAACTCCAGTCCTCAAGCCCCCCTACCCCAGCAGGTCATGTTTTCAGTCTATCCCTGCTTCAGCACAGATGGCTCAGTCACTGCTTCGGGAACAGGTGGCTCAAGCAGTCACTGCTTCAGCACAGGTGGCTCAGTCCCTGCTTCCGCACAGATAGCTCAATCGGTCCCTGCTTCAGCATAGATGGCTCAATCAGAGGCTCAGTCTTTTGACTGAGCCTCCGATTGAGCCACCTATGCTGAAGCTCGGATATCCCGAAAACATGACCAGTTTGGGAGGGCGGGGGTTCTTGATGACTGGAGTTGAACACCCCCGCTATAGTAGACGCATTGATCCTGGAGATAAATAAGTAGTAAAGAATACCAGAATAATGAATGTATATACTGTATTATAAATACATTCACAGTAACACATTATAAATCAGTAAGAGAGCAGCGTACCTGAAGTATTATAATATGTGTAAATTACTTCAGCCTCTCCTATGTTTAATCAAGCGAAACCTCACTTATGTGCTGTACATCTTCAGCCTGAGGCGTTCAAGTCACAGATATACAATTATTTGCAGAAGTGGTTTGATCCCATGCTAACCGTTCCCAAGTCCCAAGCGGACACACAGGGAATGAATTCAATAGAAAAAAACACTTAACTCTTTGATGCTCAGGGAGGTGAAATGGTTGAAGTGATACTATGACGGCTGCAGAGTATCACTACTTTTTTCCATACTAAGCCAGAAAACCGCTGGTTCTTTGTTTATACACCTGCTGTCCCACTTTGTTTATAAAGAAGTGATGGGATTAGTTCCTTATTCTATTCCATTTTTAGAACATAAACACATTGTAATGTCTTCTTAAAATAGGTTCCCAAGGGCCATCATGCGTACCCCTCCGAGCACAGAGGGGCCTGGCACACAGTGCAAAGGCATGCGTTTCAGGCCTCTCAGGAATGTTTTGACCAGAAGGGGTAAGGGAAGATCTAAGGCTTGTTCTATAGTGGGTGCGGACACTTTTTGTGTGTACAGTCCGTGCTGCCGGGAGCAACAGGTTTGCAGTGGTGCAGTGGTGCAGTGGTGCAGTGGTGCGTATGTGTGTATGTGTGTATATATATATATATATACACACACATACACACACACAACAACACCCCACCACACACACATAACGCACCACTGCAACCTGTTGCTCCCGGCAGCACGGACTGTACACACAAAAGTGTCCGCACCCACTATAGAACAAGCCTTAGATCTTCCCTTACCCTTCTGGTCAAAACATTCCTGAGAGGCCTGAAACGCATGCCTTTGCACTGTGTGCCAGCCCTCTGTGCTCGGAGGGGTACGCATGATGGCCCTTGGGAACCTATTTTAAGAAGACATTACAATGTGTTTATGTTCTAAAATGGAAGAATAAGGAACTAATCCCATCACTTCTTATATATACAGTACATATACACACATAATAACATATATACACACACACACACACACACACACACTCACACACACACACACACACACACTACAGCGGCACGAAAACTTACTTTTCACAGTCTTCCACCTGATCGGCCGGCTCCACGCTCACTGCCGTGCGCGCGTCCGGCCCTAGTATAGGACAGCTGGCTATCCACAGCCACTATAAGTGCCACGCGCGCACTATATTACGGGCCTTAGATACAGAGCAACACAGTCTAGGATGTGTGACGGTGGGCGTTTCGCCACAAACAAATCTCCACCAGCGTTTTGTCGCAAGTAACGTCGTTGCAAAGATCGCTCACCACTGGACTCTTTGCCTCTAAGGTAAATCACTAACCTTACCCCTTATCCTAAAATCCCCTAATCTTAACCCTCTACCCAAAAACCTTAAACCCCTTACCCTAACCACTAAAACCCCACAAGTTAATCCCTACCCTAAAACTAACCCCCATCCTAAAACCCCTTATGCTAGAAGTGGCCGACGGCAGAGCGCTGCGGGGGAGGATCCCTCTGTGGCCCAACGCCGCCAGGGAATGGTTCGCGGCGAGATAGCTGAGACCAAATGTCCCATTCTGGAGCAACACAGGGTTACTGCAACAAAGGCAAAAGCCATGCAACGACAACGAGACGGGATCCCAACAATGGCGACACCCGCATTGCACATTTGACGGACATTCCCTCTAACAAATCACATCGCCCAGTCCTATAAAGGGTTATTATTCTAGCCCACCAGCTATTTAAAATGTAATTGAATGGGTAACGGACACCAATCTACTTGCAAGAATATTACTTCTGCACACGTTTCTGAGGAAACATGAATCCCAACAGGCAAAACATCCGGGCCTTCCTCAGATTTAGAAATCTGCCGCTGAGGAAGGCCCGGATATTTTGCCTGTGGGAGTTCATGTTTCCTCAGAAACGTGTGCAGAAGTAATATTCTTGCAAGTAACTCCGTCTCTCGGCTCGCCGATCTGGGGGGACCCCCTGCTTTCCAGCTGCTACTCACGCCATGGGGTGTCGTCCTCCCCGTTCTGTCCTGGGCCTTGATTTCAACCTCCGCTAGCTCGCGAGATCCTCATCCGAGTAGTCTCCCTTCCCCGATTTAGGGTGCACCGATCGGGCGCGATAGTCTCTTTTAGTGCGGTCGGGGGGTGACCCGACCGTCTCAGTGCTGCTGACCAGCCGATTTAATCGACTCCAGTCCCCTTTCTCCGGGATGCACGACTGATCCACAGTGCACCAGGGGATCGGGAGCGCATAGCCGTATCCGGGGGGGTCAGCAGATTGAATACGGAAGAACGGGGGCATTGGCCACCAAGATAATGTCCCGCATTGTGGGCAAACGTGCCACTGTGTAACAGTGCCTCGGGCAGCCCGCATTGGAAGGCGAGCCCGACCACCATCTCGGTGTTGGCCACCCTGACTACCAGTACCCGCCGCAGTCCGCCGGGTACCGAGGTAGGGCTGGGTGGAGACCATAGTGCCCAAGTGGAGGAGAGGCCATCCTTTTTATAGGTCCACTTTCTGTATGGTCTCTCCAGTCAGTGGTTCCTCGCAACTGACTGGTAGAAGTTGCTGGGACCCCCCCCCCCGCCACTTCCTGCTCGGACTCCTCCCTCACGCTGACATAGTGGAACCCGCGCCCCAGGGTTTCAATATGGGCGGTCCCACAGGGAATAGCATACCCTTAATAATGCCGCCCTTTTCTCAGTCCTGGTGGGCGCGGTTATGCGTTTTCGCCTCCAGTTTCCCCATCAGTGTGAGGTTCTTTTCCCGCGGCTAGTTCCCGCCTCCTTCCCTGGCAGACCGCTTGCGTGCAAAATATCCACTCCTTTTTGCACGCTACCTCCGCGGCCGGAACTACTTGCTTGTAGTGGGCCGTCTGGATATCAGTCCCGGGCCCAGTGGGTGGCATTCCCACAGCCATAGTTGAAAGTCACTCCCCCTGGTGGAAATCAAGGGAGGGTCCCATAGACTAGCGGTTGACTCAGCACCGGGCCGAGTGAGTCACTGTCCATAAAGGCGCAGCCAAAGCTTCGCGCCCATAAACCCCCATCAGGGCGGGGCTCGCTGTTCGCGTCCATTCCCGCCAGCTTTTTTGCAAGTCCTGAATCAGCCAATTTCTCTGCGACTGGCCCCATACGGGTCTCCCTAGCAAGGGGAGCCGCCATTTTGGATAGCGTTAAGTCCGAAATGTCAGTTTGCTTTCTTTCCTCACTGGGTTCCACCCCAGTATCACAATGTCCTCACACTCCTCAAAGGGTGGCACCTCGGTGTCCCAGACAGGACAAAACGTGGCAGCCACAGCCTTCGCTCCACTTCCGAGCGATTAGTTAAAGACAGCTCGGCGACAGTTTGCTCTTCAGTTGGGCGCACGCCACGGGTGCCTTCCCATCAGCTCTGGATCGCCATTTGGGCTCTCCGACCACGCGGATCCTCCATTCCTTGGTTGTCACGCTCTCGTACCATTATCGTACATGGGGCTCCGCATCGGGGGCGGCAGCCACCACACCAGTACAATAAAGATTTGCTCAATGCAACCACCACACGTGTACTGATCTAGGTGGACTATAGCCTTGGCATCCATGTTCACAGACTCAGGAGGCGCTTCTACTCCTTGTCTGCTGTAACCCTATCCTCCCAGTCTGTGCTCCCTATGGTAGTGTCTGGAATGGGCTAGAGAGTGCCTGGCTCTGCCATGCAGTACTTGGGGCGTAGCACCTCTCTTGGTCAGCCTAGCGCAGACCCTCTCCAGGATTCCTGACCACGTTAACAGGCTATCCCTTCTGGCGTCCTACAACTAGCACTACCCTCAAAGTGACTCGGTCAGCTATAGCCCAGCTCCAAACCCCTCACTCCTTTAGGCCCCTAGATGTCGTCCTGCGGACGGCAATAACCCTGTCCCCCCTGACACACCCTAGAGCTACGAGAGCAAGAGTGGCAGCAGACACTCTCCCTGTTTCCCAGTGTGCCTAGCTAGAGCCTGTCCTGTTGACAGATCTGATCTCAGCAGCTCGCCTCCAATGTAACGGTTTTTTGTGAACGGTCTGACCCCCCCCAATACTCATATGGCCCCCTGTGGTTCTAACCTGGTCCCATTACAAGTGTGATAATGTGGGGTGCATCTGGTCGCAACAGGACTCCTGAGTCTCCCGCATGATGGGTCAATGTTGGAGAAACCGTCCAACAGGCAGCTAGGTAGTGTGCTGAGTTACTACCTATTTCCAGTGCAGCCCTCCCACCTCATCAGGGTCCCTTCGGTCACTTGGGGAGGTCCTGGCGAGAACTCCTCGGTGGTGCTCCTCTCTGTACAATTACTCCACACATGTACACGAGAGGGTTGTATTAAGAGCATCTTTTTGGACTGGGGCCATGCTGCCCTCCACAATGGGTGTATTAAGCCCTTCATTGTCACAGCACTTCCCTTTACAAGGTGTATTCTCCTTAAATAGGGATTCCCTATCCCAGCTGGGATGTCTTTACTCTGTGCCAGGTCCCTGGACACAGTCTTCTTATTCAGCGTACTATAGCATAACTCTTACTCCTCTCAGAACTCTGGCAAACTCTGGCAGAACTCTGCAGAACTAACTCTTAGACACAGTGCTGTGCCTTATGTACACTCTGGGGGCTGGACAACTCTGACATCACTAAACCATGGAGTCAGAGCCTGTGACCACTCCCATCCATACATAGGCACCTCACCAGGGTGTGAGGGCAAACCTCCATAATTACTGCTGGCATGCCCACAACTTACGCAGGCACTTATGTCAGCAGGAGAGATGACTGTAGCCATTTTACATGACCGCTACATATATATAATGGGGGAGCTTGAATTAATAGCTGCAAGGGCAGTATGATAGACTATGATATCATAGGCATTACTGAACATGGTGGGATGAGAACTCATGACTGGGCAGTAATTAAGGTATTTCCCTTTTTCGGAAGGATCAAACAAATAGAAGGGGAGGTGGAGTATGTTTATATGTAAAACCGGATCTAAAACCTATTATAAGGGATGATGTCTATGAAGGGAATATGATGAAACTGTAGAGACTGTTGTGGATAGAAATTAGCAGTGGAGGTAAAAGTATAAATAAAATTGTTGTGGATTATGCTATAAACCACCAAATATCTTTGAGAATTGAGGAAGCTAAAATACTTTTGCAAATACAGAAGGCATCAAAACTGGGTCATGTTTGCATAATGGGGGATTTTAATTATCCAGACGTAGACTGGGTCAATGAGATAGCATTACAACAAAAGGAAACAGGTTTTTGGGGATGCTTAAGACAATTATATGACCCAAATTATTGGGGAACCAACGAAGGAGAGGGGCAGTACTGGATTTGGTTATATCAAACAATGTAGAAGTATAACAAAAATTCAAGTCCTGGATCATTTGGGTAACCGTGATCAACATGGTCTCATGTGAAATAATTGATCAGAAAAAGATTACTTGGATTCAACAAGACCTTAAACTTGTAGAAAGGCATATTTTAATAAACTGAGGTCTAATACAGTAAATACACTCGGGATGATGTTTTTGCAGGAAATGTAGAAGATAAAGGCAGTCTTTAAAACATTGTTAGAAAAGCACACTCATCAGTGTATACCCTTGGGTAATAATTATAAAAAAATAAGTCAACACCAATGTGGCTAAATAAACAGGTAGGGGAGGAAATGGACAAGAAGAGGAAGGCGCTTTACATTCTTTAAGTCAGAAGGGACGGAGACATTGTATCAGAATTATAAGAGATGAAACAAAAATTGCGAAAGGGCAATCAAATTAGCAAAAACGATAATGAAAAAAGGATTGCAATAGAAAGTAGGTAAACCCTGAAATGTTCTTTAGTACCTTAATAACAAAAAAGAGAAAAATATAGACCCTTTCAGTGTGAGATGGGTGAGCAGATTATTGGAGATAAGAAAAGCTAGAGGTATTAAACAAATTATTTACCTCTGTGTTTACAGGGAAGAATCAAGTTCAATAGTTGGCCGCAGGAGGAAGCCACACCTCCATATTAATGAACAATTGGTTAACTGAGAAGAAGTTCATAAGCGACATGAAAAATTGAAGTAAATAAGGCACCTGCCCCGATGGCACATCCAAGAGTTCTCAAGGAGTTAAGCTCAGTAATAGCCAACCATATATATTTAACATTCAAGGACTCCATTCTCTACAGGGTCAGTACCACAAGATTGGCATAAAGCAGATGTGGTGCCTATATTTAAAAGGGAGCTAGATCACAACGGGAAATTACAGACCTTACCTGACTTCAATAGTGGGGAAAACTACTTGAAGGTTTAATACGGATAATTCAGAGATACCTAATGGAAAACAAAATTATTAGTAATAGTCAGCATGGATTTATGAAGGATAGATCATGCCAAACTAACCTTATTTGTTCTTTTGAGGAGGTAAGCGGAATTTAGGACCAGGGTAATGCAGTTGATGTGGTCCACTTAGATTTTGCAAATGCTTTTGGTACAAGAGGTTGGTGTACAAATAAAGAAAATTGGACTCAGTAATAATATATGCACCTGGATTGAAAACTGGTTAAAAGAAAAACAGGGGTTGTCATAAATGGAACTTTTTCAGGTGTGGCTAAAGTCGTGAGTGTCCACACATTTAAGCACTGCAATTACAATTGGTATTCTTAATACATTCTATGCCTTAATTTTGAGTGTTGCTTAATCTTCCTTCTGGGCATTCTGAAAAATGTCTAGATACTGGAAAGTGGTAAGAAGAAGGCTTGATAACCACGTACATATATAAGAGAAGAGAGTTGCTAGTTAGCACTTAATACTCCATCGTGCAACAATGAGCAGGATTGAGAATGCACATCATGCCCATACCTCTGTGGGAAGTGTGAGCAGTGGCAGTTGCTGAACTACCTGGTGGTGTGAAGCCAAAAACTCTCCCAAGCTTGATGAACACTGTTTGCAGCTCCAGAGGTGGGCCACTGTTACCATCCATCTAGGTCATGGGGTTAACTCGTCTTTATGTAATAACAATAGTGCTCACCAGCTGAGGGTGAAGAGAATTAAGCCTTTCAGTAAAAGTACAAATCCCAAAAAAATTTTTGTAAGAATGTATAAACTTGACTAGTTTTAAACTCCAGTCCTCAAGCCCCCCTACCCCAGCAGGTCATGTTTTCAGTCTATCCCTGCTTCAGCACAGATGGCTCAGTCACTGCTTCGGAACAGTGGCTCAAGCAGTCCTGCTCAGCACAGGTGGGCTCAGTCCCTGCTTCCGCACAGATAGCTCACATCGGTCCCCTGCTTCAGCATAGATGGCTCAATCAGGCTCAGTCTTTTGACTGAGCTCCGATTGAGACACCTATGCTGAAGCTCGGAATTCCGAAAACATGACCAGTTTGGGAGGGCGGGGTTTTGATGACTGGAGTTGAACACCCCCGCTATAGTGAACGCATTGATCCTGGAGATAAATAATAGTAAAGAATACCAGAATAATGAATGTATATACTGTATTATAAATACATTCACAGTAACACATTATAAATCAGTAAGAGAGCAGCGTACCTGAAGTATTATAATATGTGTTAATTACTTCAAGCCTCTCCTATGTTTAATCAAGCGAAACCTCACTTATGGCTGTACATCTTCAGCCTGAGGCGTTCAAGTCACAGATATACAATTTTTGCAGAAGTGGTTTGATCCCATGCTAACCGTTCCAAGTCCCAAGCGGACACAGGGAATGAATTCAATAGAAAAAAACACTTAACTCTTTGATGCTAGGGAGGTGAAATGGTTGAAGTGATACTATGACGGCTGCAGAGTATCACTACTTTTTTCCATACTAAGCCAGAAAACCGCTGGTTCTTTGTTATACAACCTGCTGTCCCATTTGTTTATAAAGAAGTGATGGGTTAGTTCCTTATTCTATTCCATTTTAGAACATAAACACATTGTAATGTCTCTTAAAATAGGTTCCCAAGGGCCATCATGCGTACCCCTCCGAGCACAGAGGGCCTGGCAACAGTGCAAAGGCATGCGTTTCAGGCCCCTCAGGAATGTTTTGACCAAGGGTAAGGGAAGATCTAAGGCTTGTTCTATAGTGGGTGCGGACACTTTTTGTGTGTACAGTCCGTGCTGCCGGGAGCAACAGGTTTGCGTGGTGGCAGTGGTGCAGTGGTGCAGTGGTGCGTATGTGTGTATGTGTGTATATATATTAATATAATACACACATACACACACACAACAACACCCACACCACACACACATAACGCACCACTGCAACCTGTTGCTCCCGGCAGCACGGACTGTACACACAAAAGTGTCCGCACCCACTATAGAACAAGCCTTAGATCTCCCTTACCCTTCTGGTCAAAACATTCCTGAGAGGCCTGAAACGCATGCCTTTGCACTGTGTGCCGCCCTCTGTGCTCGGAGGGGTACGCATGATGGCCCTTGGGAACCTATTTTAGAAGACATTACAATGTGTTTATGTTCTAAAATGGAAGAATAAGGAACTAATCCCATCACTTCTTATATATACAGTACATATACACACATAATATACATATATACACACACACACACACACCACACACACACACACACACACACACACACACACACCACACCCACACTACACACCACACACACCACAATACGCGTCACGAAAACTTACTTTTCACATCTTCCCTGATCGGGGCTCCACGCTCACTGCCGTGGACGCGTCCGGCCCTAGTATAGGACAGCTGGCTATCACAGCCACTATAAGTGCCACGCGCGCACTATATAGGGCCTTAGATACAGAGACAACACAGTCTAGGATGTGTGACGTGGCGGTTTCGCACAAACAATCTCCACCAGCGTTTTGTCGCAAGTAACGTCGTTGCAAAGATCGCTCACCACTGGACTCTTTGCCTCTAAGGTAAATCACTAACCTTACCCCTTATCCTAAAATCCCCTAATCTTAACCTCTACCCAAAAACCTAAACCCCTCCCTACCACTAAAACCCCAAGTTAATCCCTACCCTAAAACTAACCCCCATCCCTAAAACCCCTTATGCTAGAAGTGGCCGACGCGAGCGCTGCGGGGGAGGATCCCTCTGTGGCCCAACGCCGCAGGGAATGGTTCGCGGCGAGATAGCTGAGACCAAATGTCCCATTCTGGAGCAACACAGGGTTACTGCAACAAAGGCAAAAGCCATGCAACGACAACGAGACGGGATCCCACAATGGGACACCCGCATTGCACATTTGACGGACATTCCCTCTACACAATCACATCGCCCAGTCCTATAAAGGGTTTTATTCTAGCCCACCAGCTATTAAATGATGATTGAATTGGGTAACGGACACCAATCTACTTGCAAGAATATTACTTCTGCACACGTTTCTGAGGAAACATGAACTCCCACAGGCAAAATATCCGGGCCTTCCTCAGCGGCAGATTTCTAAATCTGAGGAAGGCCCGGATGTTTTGCCTGTTGGGATTCATGTTTCCTCAGAAACGTGTGCAGAAGTAATATTCTTGCAAGTAGATTGGTGTCCGTCACCCATTCAATTAAATTCAAAATCAGTTAATGCGCCTAGCACTTGCCTGTGTCGGTCGCCTCCTTTCTGCCGCCCTCCTGATGTTACGTTGCCATGGCAACGACATGGCATGCAACGCCACGTTGATGACGTTGCATGGCGGGATTGCAAAGGAGCAGGAGGGCGGCAGAAAGGAAGTGACCGACACATGTAAGTGCCTTCCCATTAGGCCCGAGAGTGCGGCAAAAGCATATATTGTAAGCTCCACGGGGCAGTGACCTGTGCCTGCAAAATGTCTCTGTAAAGCGCTGCGTACAACTAGCAGCGCTATACAAGAACATGCTATTATTATATGGAGGCAAAAAAATTTGCCGCCCCATATTTTGCCGTCCTGGGTCCGGGCCTAACGGGAAATCTGTTACTGGCCTTCCTAATTTTTACAGTAACGACCTGGCATATTTGAGAAATCTTAGTGCTCAATGATAGCAAGGAGGATCTATCAACAAGTCATTTCACTGAACCAAAACCCCAAAGCAGATTTACTCCCACTAAGCAAGTCAGCGGAAATGTAGAGACATGTGTCCATCTGGTATCAAGGGATTTAGAGGACCTCTGGAAAAACTGGGGGATGAACAACATAAAGCGATCTGAAAGGATTTATTTATTTATTTATAAAATATTTTACCAGGAAGTAATACATTGAGAGTTACCTCTCGTTTTCAAGTATGTCCTGGGCACAGAGTAAGACAAATAATACATGGTTACAAATACAAAGTTACATAAATGAACAGGGTATACATTACTGTATATACAAAACATTGCGTGAACAGTTAAAGAAAATATATATTATGAGCGTATGAAACAGTTACAGATCAGATTAAAATGTGAGACAGCCTTAGATTTGAAAGAACTTAAACTGGTGGTGGATGTGAGGGTCTCTGGTAGGTTGTTCCAGTTTTGGGGTGCACGGTAGGAGGAGGAACGGCCGGATACTTTGTTGAGCCTTGGGACCATGAACAGTCTTTTGGAGTCTGATCTCAGGTGATGATTGCTGCATGTGGTAGGGGTGAGGAGCTTGTTCAGGTAGCTGGGTAGCTTGCCCATAAAGAATTTAAAGGCAAGACAGGAAAGGTGAACTTTGCGCCTAGAGACGATGCACAAGCGTGGGGGAAAAAAAAGGAATAGCTGGACTGCTGGTTACCGGTACAAAAAATCTTTTATTGGCGTCACATAGATACAGCAAGGGAGTTTTTTCTCCTTGCTGTATCTATGTGCCGCCAATAAAGGATTTTTTTGTACCGGTAACCAGCAGTCCAGCTATTGCTTTTTTCTCACGCTTGCGCATCGTCTCTTCACTCTGGATCACTGCTAAGAGATAAAACACATTATTAAATCTTAGACAAAGGCAGAGTTTGGGACTAGGTCTGTGTGATCCTGTGATCTTTTAGGAAGTTTAATTACATCATGGTATAATCCCCTAGGATAGCCACGTTTTACTGCCAACCAAAGATCCCCCAGGTCGTCCGATAGTATCAGCATCGGCTGTGTAACTGAACGAACAAGCGTTTATATCAGATATTGAAACCTTTTGTTCCATCCATACAGCCTTATAAAAAAGGGACACAAAAAAAGGGACTGTATCCACTAATAGTGGAAGCGACACTGACATCTCTCGGACTCATATGGTCCTTTTCCACATCTCCTCAGCGAGGGCAAGAAGTAGGACCTTCTTTGACAATCTGGGGTCATATTTATACATACACCCAAGCTTCACACAAACACCCAGCACCATATAGGGATAAGAAGCCATTTCGCATTTCTTGAATTCAAAAGGATCCCAGTTTGCTAAACACAATCATTTTGTAAAACAAAAGAACAGATCCCGCGCTGCTACCAATTTGGGCTAAAATATACTGGTGACATGTTCACATTTAGAACCCAAGTCTGTAACAAAGGAGTCATTTGGTTGCATCTTTTGATCAATATATAATACAAGCCTGTCAGCCTCGTCAAGGTAACCTCCCTTTACCAGCTACCTACACTGAATATATGTAATTTCTTATTGTCCTATGGAATAAACTTTGTGTGATATGTAAAAATGCCCTGAAGGGGTTAAATAAATTAAGCTTATGCTTTAGTGATTTAGTGCAGTTAAAAGCTGGCTAAAGCCAGTATCAGAGTTCCCTTATTATAAAGGTGACCTGTGGGTGCACAGGTGTGAAATATTAATGCTGACACATATCTCTTCTGTCAGCCACAGACACTCACCTGCTCTTCGGTGGCGGGTGATGTGTGGACTGACAATGAGGTGTGTTGTACCTTTATGCCAGTTGGAGAATTGGTAGGGGCTCTGTGCTAAAGGGAGGAGCCACACACCTCCAAGGAACTGCTATGTAAAGCAGAAACCAGGCGAGCAGATAACCTGCCCCTGTGACGCAATGTATCAGTCACACTATAATTAAATGCCCTTATGGAATATGTTGCAAGGAAAATAATTGGCCTAACATTTGTGGAAGACTGTACATATTACCTTGCTCCTCCCTTTAGGAGTTTGCTGCTGGTGAAAGGATTGGCCTTTTATATGGAAAACAAAATAACAATTCTTGCACTCCTTCCAATTTGGGCTAAAATATACTGGTAACATGTTTGCATTTAGAACCTAAGGCTGTGTAACAAAGGAGTCATTTGGTTGCATCTTTTGATCAATATATGATGCAAGCCCCCAACCTCGTCACGGTAAACACCGTTTAGCAGCTACCTACACTGAATATATGCAACTTCTTATTGCCCTCTGGACTAAACTGTGAGGTATGGGAAAAGCCATGAAGAAGCTTTCTCTCTACTCTCTCTGATGACATAGGTATTTTCATATAGCAAAGTATGAAAGGTCTTGAAGGGAGGTGACCTGACATGTTAACAACTATATCCGCCAGGTAACTAGTTCAAGAGATAGGGCAGTGTTAAGGAAGAACCGAATCTGTATAAATGAGGCAAAGGTGGGGTGGGTAATTTGCCAAGATAGAGTCCCATTCACCAAAGAGTCCTAGGATTCAGCACTTACTGTACAAACGCCCATTCAAATGAAGGAGAGTGTAAGATGTGCAGAAGCTTAGCTCCCTATAGCGCCATTAATGTACATAGCGCTTCACTGCAGTAATACACGTGACAATCATATAAATAACAAATAACACATAATGGGAAGAAGTGCTTCAGGCATAAAAGTAACATTTAGGAAAAGGAGTCCCTGCACGGAAGAGCTTACAATCTAAGTATGGGCCATAGAGTTTCAAGATCCTACTGGAACCTCCTGATTGTACTATGCACTTCTAGAAAATGAGCCACATGTATGTGTAAGGAGGAGAAGGGTAGAGTATTTTGGGGGTAAGGAGTACCCTCCAACTGTACCTATTTAGCAGGTACTGTACTTTTTTGTATGTCCTGTACCTATATATTGTATGGCTGAAACTTCAGCTAATTAAAGCAGCTGGAAGATGAGATACATATTCTAATAATCAACTGCTTGGGGGAGGAGGGGGTTAATAGCACTTCTGTGACTCATACATATAAATCCATAAGTACTTGGAGTACTGGAATAGGAAGAGGAAACTTTCATGTGTCAGATGAATTTATCTGGTCTGGACATCTTATCTCTACAACGTCTAGTAACGATGCGATCACCATTCTGGTTTTGTTATTAGGTGGTGCGGAGGATACATCTTCCGTGTGTCCGTTATAAAACAGATGTCCCGGAAATGTTTTCCCCCTAGAACCTGAATTACAAACACTGAACATCAACGTAACAGCTAAAAGGCTTTTGAACACTTGGAGAACCAGGAGTATGGAGAGATACTCTGCATCATTATACTTTGTAAAAACTCTTTTCATGGGTTGATCAAAAAAAAAGGTTCCCGCCGACAGGATGCATTAGTTCAGGGGTGGGTAACACCAATCCGCAAGGGCCACCAACAGGTCAGGTTTTTGGGATATCCCTGCGTCAGCACAGGTGGCTCAATCCGTGGCTCAGTCTTTGAAAACCTGACCTGTTGGTGGCCCTTGAGGACTGGCATTGGCCACCCCTGCGCTAGTTCATCTCCTTGACAAATAAATAACTAAGCAGGAATATCCCATGGCTCCCCTCACTTTACACAGACACGCGTGGGAATTCGATTAACCGGAACATTCCCTCCTAGTTAAGCATCGTTATCCAGTCTCCTTCCTTGAAAATAAATTAGAATGTAGAAGTCCAACAACAGGATGAAACCAAAACAAGTTTAGGAGCCGTATCTCCCCATGCGGGCATCTTCACCCATGCTCATATTCTGTTTGGAATTGGAAAATCTCCACGGGAGACGCTGCAGGTGAATGGAAAAACACACGACCAGTGTTTATTCCACAGCTCCCAATCGCTGTCAGGTGCTTGTATTCTCCTCATAAACACCTCAAATCCCTCAGGCTTCCGTTTTTTGCTCTCCCTTTAAACACGGATTTAAAAGGGAAGTGCATTTCCCCCTTTAATTGGCTCACACAGAAAAATGCAATCGCCTATTAAAAAGGAACTTGTGTACTTACAGTATCTGAACGATCAAGCAGATCAGCTGCTTCTGTTCCTCTGACTGTGTCGCTGCATCATCCCTCTGCAAACAAGGAAACAAATCAAGAGAGAGCAATTTTGTCTGTGACTTTGAGGACTGGCAAACAGTCTGATCATCAAAATACATTTAGATAAAGATTGTGAAAACCCTGCAATGCTTCTTTTTTTTTTTTTTTTTTACCATAGATACATGTTAAACGGTTTGAAAATTATTTAAAAATACATGGTTTAGTCAATAAAAAAAATGCTGCGCCGATTGACTATTTAACTTACTATACAGGCCATGGACTTTAGATCCCTTTTAGACCAGAAGGCACTGGCCCTTTAAAAAATGTTACACTCTCAAACAGAATGTGGAAATAAATCTCTATTTGTGTGGGGATCAAGCACATTGAGGCCTTAAGCTCAGGGGTCCCAGTCCTCAAGGGATCATTCTGACAGGCTTCTGTGCTGAAGCAGGGATATCCCTAATAACTAGCCGGTTGGTGGCCCTTCAGGATTGGAGTTGGTCGCCTCTGCTTTAGCTGGAGAGTAACCTTCCAGTAATTACACAGATATGTACAAATCACAGTTTTCTAAAATGAATCATCTGTCGAATCAATTGATATTATTTTTTATGGTGTCCACAAAAAAAAGTATGCGGAAATGGTAAAATTTGACAAGCTGTGGTGAATTTCAGCTAATTCCAATGATATTGTGTTAAATCAAGTTTGGGTTTATTGTTAGACCCAAGGATAGATTTAAGTGTGTGTGATTATTTTTGTTTGTTGCGATGATTACACTGAATGCTCGGGCAATGCGTGCAAGTTCTGCGGAAACGTGATAATGCAAAAGTCATTTGATTCTCATTTCTCAGTTAAACTTTCATACATCTATAGATCTAATTGCTTTAGCCAAGGGTCCTCAACTCCAGTCCTCAAGACCCCCCCAACAGATCATATTTTTAGGGTATCCCGGCTTCAGCACAGATGGCTCAGAGACTGCACTACCTGTGCTGAAGCAGGGATATGCTGAAAAACCTGACCTGTTGTTAGGGGGTCTTGAGGACTAGAGTTTAGCACCCCCGGCTTAAGTGATAACATATTTGTAGAGATTCTCCCTTTGTCCCCTATGAGAAAACTGCCCCAAACTTTTCATTTTGGAATAAAATCAACAGGTTTTACCCAAACCATGCAGAAAACATGGTTATTTCAGCCTAAAACCAACTTACATTCTATATACAGGAAATATCTGGTACAACCTGTTCCTAAAGCTGTTACTTTTGTTCCTAAAGCTACTTTTACCAAATAGCTTTTTTTTTTTTTTTTTTTTTTTTTTAACTTGTCATTTTTATTGGTTTTACAAGTGAGTTACAGTCATAATACATTGCAGGATCAAAATTGTGTCATGCATTTTCACGATTAGATCTGTATAACGACTGTAGTAACTTTCATAACAGTATCATTTTAACCATGAGAATCAAAAATAATAAATAACGTAAAGAGAAAAGGGAGAGGTAGGGAAGAGGGGGGAGGTGTCGGGGGGGAGGGGGAGGGAGTGCCAAACTGCCACGAGACCACCCCGAGTCCTCGGCAATGAATTGTTATCCACCTTTGACTGGGACGTAATTTTTCTCCGATGGAACCGAAGGGTATTGTAAGTAATTGGGTTGTTCGGACGTTTCTATATGTTACCGCATCATAGGAGAACGCATTTAAGCGTTATCAAAGCAGGATTGTGGTTCTTACTACCCCTGGGATGTCTGTCTGTGCCAACCATGGTGACCAGACTTTTAGAAAATTATCGCCAGAGTCGTTAACTAAACTTGTCAACTTCTCCATCTGGCACACGAACCAAATTTTGTTTCGAATCTTGGGAATTGACGGGATTTCGTGTTGTTTCCATAAAGCTGCGATCTCGCACCTCGCTGCAGTTGCAAAGTGTGCGATAAGTTTCAGATCTGATTTTGAGAGTCCCCCGTGGGCTCTACCCAGCAGGAAGAGCCCTGGGTCAAATGGAATTTTGAGGCCCAAAATCTTCTCAAGCCAATTTCTGATTGTGTGCCATAGCGGGGCAAGCCGACGGCAGGACCACAGCATATGTAACAGATCCGCCGGTTCTCCACACTGTCGAGGGCACAGTGGGGAGATTCCTTTGGAGAATTTAGATAATTTGAGTGGGGTCAGATACCACCGCATCAGGACTTTATATGCGTTCTCCTTTAAAGTTGAACATATTGAATTCTTGGCAGCTGCTGTTACGATCTGCGTCCATGAATCTTCCTCTATAGTCTCACCTAGATCTGCTTCCCATTTTAGCATGTAGCCTAATTTTCTTGTGACTTTGGTTGCTGAACCGACCACTTCTCTATACATCTGCGATGTGAGACCTTTGGTTGATGTCTCTTTAAGACAGAGCTGTTCAAATACCGTCAATGGGGGGTGTGGGATATTTTTGTTGTAGAATGCTCTGATCTGGAGGTACCTAAAAAATTCAGAGTGTGGGATCTTTGTATCTTTTCTGATTTGTTCGAAAGTTCTAATTTTGTTATCTCCTCCCTCCAGATCTTTAAGTCTTAGGACATGATTATGTTTCCAAATGCTAAAGTTTGTCCTATCTAGACCAGGAGCAAAGTGTGGGTTCCCCCATAGGGGTGTCATCAATGTATTTTTGGTGATAAGGCCACATTTAAATTTTACGGCGTCCCAGACTGCTAGCGAATTGGTCATTGAGGATAGCGGCTGTGGTATAGCTTTGAGTCTCGCTATTTTTGGGGTCCACATCATTTGACTCAACTCCAATGGGGAGCTGGCCGTATTCTCGATAGCTACCCATCTTTTCGAAACAGGGTTTGTGTGCCATTGAGAGATTTGACATAATTGAGCCGCTCTGTAGTATGATACCAAGCAAGGTACTGCCAATCCACCCTCAGTTGGTTGTTTTAGTAATGTTTGTTTATTAATTCGTGCCTTTTTACCCCCCCATATAAATTTGGATAAGGTGGATTGTAACTTGTTAATTTCTGCCAATTGTAGGGGAACTGGGAGTGTTTGGAACAGATACAAAATGCGTGGGAGTAAATTCATCTTAACGCTGTATATTTTTCCTATCCATGATATATTAAATTTTGACCAGCGCCTTAGATCTTCTCTCAGGGTTCGGATGAGTTTGGGATAGTTAGCTGTGTATATTTCCCGGTACGTACGGGTAATATAGACCCCCAGGTATTTGATCGCCTTATTTTGCCATCGGAAGTTAAAATTAAGTGATATTAGCTTTTCCTCAGCTTTCGGGATTGTGATGTTTAAGGCTTCTGATTTCGTTTGGTTGATCTTGAACCCAGATATTTTGTTAAATTTGTCTAATAAGCTGAAGAGGTTGGGGAGAGAGGTGAGGGGTTTGGACAAAATCATAAGGACATCGTCTGCATATACTGTAGGGCCAATTTGTGGGTGTGGGTACCGATACTAATGCCTGATATATCCGGGTTGTCCCTTACTTGGGCCGCGAGGGGCTCCATGCACATGGCGAAGAGCAGGGGGGATAAGGGGCAACCTTGTCTTGTTCCACTTCTGATCTTGAAGGGATCCGAAGGGAACCCTTGGTGAGTCACTCTGGCTGTTGGGCCTGCGTAGAGTGCCATTATGGCGGTGATTAAGTGGCTACCGAAACCATACGCTCCAAGCGTGTCCTTCAAATATGCCCAGTCGATCCTATCAAACGCCTTTTCGGCATCTAGACTTAACACCATAACTTTTATTTTATTGGAATTGGCTATTTCGAGCAGATCGATGATTCGTCGGATGTTATCGGCCGCTTGTCTATCTTTAACAAAGCCGACCTGATCTGGGTGTATGAGTCTAGGTAGGATCTGACTTAAACGGTTGGTAATTAATTTAGCATATATTTTGATATCTGTATTGATGAGTGAGATGGGCCTATAATTCTTACAATCTAGGGGATCTTTTCCTGGTTTGTGGATTATTGATATCGACGCTTGGAGCATATGTTCGGGGAAGGGGTTGCCTGCCAACACTGTGTTAAATACTTTAAGCAGGTAGGGGGCTAATATTTCACTATATTTTTTATAATATAAGCCTGAGAAGCCGTCAGGCCCTGGAGCTTTCGACGCTTTCAGGTTGCTAATGACTAGTGAGATTTCCTCTAAAGTAAAATCTCTGCCCAAGACCTCTCTCTCCTCTGTCGTCAGTTTCGTTAAGTTAGAGCTGGCGAGGAAATTTCCCCGTGCTCTATCTGTTTGAGGATTATGCGCTATTTTATCTCCATTATAGAGAGTTTCGTAGTACTTTTTAAATTCTTCAACAATGATTTTAGGATTACCTGAAATAACACCTGCTTTATTCCTTATGGCTTGAATGCTATAGTTAGGAGTTTTGGAACGTAATTTGTTCGCAAGCATAGTATCTGGCTTGTTCGCCTTATCAAAAAACATCCTCTTTCCAATTCAATGAAGTGTGAGCCTGGGAGGTCAACAACAGGTTGAGCTCGATTTGGACATCTTTCAGGTTTTTAAGAATACTAGGATTGTTGGTTCGTTTATGCTCATCTGAAAGCTGCTTTAATTTAGATTGTAACAAACGGGTCTTGGCCATTCTTATTTTTTTCTTTCTGGAGGCTAATCCAATGAGAACCCCTCTCAGGGTTGCTTTGTGGGCCTCACAGAGGGATAGCTGAGAGTCTACTGAGCCTGTGTTGTTCTCAAAGTATTGTTGTATTTCATCAGCTATAAACTGAGAGAATCCCGGGTCTTTCAGAAGGGACTCATTCAGTTTCCAATTTGCTCCCGGTCTGTCTAGGGTTAATTGTGTGCATCTCAGCTCTATAGATGCGTGATCTGACCATGAAATATCATGGATCCCAGTATGGGAGATCTTCGGAACCAGTCTGCTAGAGACAAAGAAGTAGTCGATTCTGCTATATGTTGAGTGTGGATGAGAAAAGAAGGTGTAGTCCCTATCGTGAGGGTGCTGCTCCCGCCAAATATCTAATATGTGATTCTTTGATAACCCCCTGCGTAGGGCCAATAGACTTGCCTTGGGGTGACGCTGTGTTGGAGCCGATCTATCGAGTTTAGGATTAAGAGCTAGGTTGAAGTCACCTGCTACAACTATTGGGCCCTGGGCGACTGTATGTAATTTATTGAAAAAGGTCCTGATTATTGGGGGCGTATAGTGTTGCTAATGTGAGTGATTGGCCATTTATAGTGCCTAACAAGATTAGGTATCTGCCCTCCTTGTCTTTGAAGATTTTCTCCAGCTGAAAAGAGCATTTATTATGAAAGATGATTGCTACTCCTTGCTTTTTTTTGGTAGAGGATGAGGTGTAAAATTGTCGGAAGTGTTTGTCAAGGTATCTTGGTGTGTTCTTAGAACTAAAGTGTGTTTCCTGGACTAGGATAATATCCGCTTGCCTTCTTTGATAATCTGTGCACGCCAACTTTCGCTTGTTTGGGCTGTTAAGGCCTTTCACATTATGTGACAAGATAATCAACCCCATGACGCGGTTGTTTGGAGAACTAATATAAGTGGCGTTTGTGTGATGTGGTGCGGTATGGTGCGTTGTACCTTTATTTCCAATGTATTGGATTCGGAGAAGTCTTCGGTATGGTCATCTGATTCGTACGAGCCTCGCGGCAGTCCGGCGGGAAGGGAAGGAGAAGGGAAGACAAAAAACAAAAACAACATAAACAAATGTGGTGATCCAGTGGCGGCATAGACCTCTGTGGATCCCTTGCCTTTGGGGGGGCAAATTGTAACCAATTACCTGTACCTCTTGTACAGTTGCCCATGATGTTCTGGGCATGCTCCTCCCCAAGGACTTTATGGCATGTCCTGGAACAAAACAGGGCATACCGTGTCAGCAACATGGCGGTAGCCAGGGAAGGGGGAGTCCCCCCCCTCGACAAATTTGCGAATACTAATCAGTGTAAACTTTGTGTAACATTTGATTTTTTTTTTTTTCAACATTGATATGAGAAACCTATTACCAATATGTTTGGGTAAGGGAAGCTCAGGAACAGGCGGGTGAAATTACTTGTAACCTTTAACTTTTAACTAGCTGGGTTGTGGTGACGGCGCAATGGTGGTGAAACAGCTACTTTGCGGGGAGCATGCGGTGACAGGGATCTAGGCTGTGAGTCACCCCTATCTGCAATGATAGGATGGGAGTCTACAGGTGAACGGGTAGGATCTAAAATAGATCTCACTCCTCAGGATGACCTACCCTGTGTTGCTAACAGGATATTGTAGTTACATTACTACCTGGGTCTAAGGGCATCCATGAGTAGTGTTTCCCTCCTCCTATTCCTGATTATCCCTCCCGTCGGGGTACCCCCACTTTTAATGTAGAACTTAGTCGGGTTTCCCCCCCCCTCCAGTCCCCCAAAAGAGGCAATACGAACGCAGCTGATGTGGGCATGTCCGAGGCCCCCCCCCCCGCGGAGGACAGCGGGGGAACCCCGGCGCTGAGATGCTCGTTTGCTTCCTCAGGCTGCGCTCCTGCGGGGGGGGGGGGGGGGGGGCGGGGAGTGTGTATGGAAGTAGTGGGCAAGGGGCGGTCGTGGTAACTGTAGAGGCAAGCCAGGAGCGTTCTGTGGCCGGACCGTAGGGAGCCCTCCCCTTCCGTGTTGCTCTGCGTGATATCACTGTGAGGGACTCCAAGATGGCCGCCGAGCCTCCCGGTGAGTGTTGTTGACCTGCGGGGGTAGCAAGATGGCCGCTCCACTGTGTCAGATGATTGAAGAATCCCAGCTTTATTGAACACCGTCCTGGACAAACGCACAGTCCGGTGGTGTGGCCCTTTTAAGGCTTAATTGGACTGTGACAGACCTCAGTGGAGGGATTTTTCCCGTGACTTGCTGCGTTGCTGCGTCACTCCGCTCCAGCTCGGCTCAGGGGAAGCTTCGTCTGCGTCCGACGGGTGAGTAATCTGCTCCTTGAGGCCCAACTTGTGCAGAAACCGGTCCTGTTCTTCAGGGTTGCGCAGTGTATGTGCTGTGCCAATCTTAAGGACCAGGAGACCGAAGGGGAACACCCATCGGTACCTGATACCTTTGTCTCTCAGGAGCCTGGTAACCGGGAAGAGGGTCTTACGTTTGAGCAGGGTAGTTGGAGAAAGATCCTGAAATATCAGGAGTTTGACCCCCTCAAACTCCACCGAGCCCTTGGCTCGTGCAATTTGGCATACTGCTTCTTTTATTTTGAAGAAGTGCAGGCGAGCGATTATGTCCCTTGGGGGGTCGTTTGGCTGAGGTTTTGATCTGAGGGCCCTGTGACACCTATCAAGGTGCAGATCCGCTTCAGGCCTATCTGGGAACAGGCTTGTCAGCCATTTTGTAAGAAATTCCTCAGGGTCTGTAAATTCTTCAGGGATTCCTCTTACCCTAATATTATTTCGGCGGTCCCGATTCTCCGCATCTTCTTGCTTGGTGGCAAGCTCATTAATTTGTGCCTGCAGATTTGCCGAGACTTTTTCGTTTTTGCGAACTGCTTTTACAGTGGCATCAAGTCTCGTTTCTACTTCAGCAGTTCTGGCGCCAATTCCATTGATGTCCCTGCGGAGGTCAGCGAGTTCTGTGTGCATGTAGGATTTCAGTTCATTACAGAACTCTCGCATTATCTTTCTGGTCATCGCCTCTGTGGGTTGGGGTTCCGCATTCTCCTCCATATTTGAATCGTCCTCCGAGTCTGAGCCTGCACGCGGCGGTGAGGGTCCCGCTCTGTGGGTGCGCGCCGGGTCGGATTTATTAAAATATGTTGTAAGAACGGCCTTTTTTCCCCCTGATTTTGGCTTAGACTGCATCTCGATAGGTTCCGGTTTATGTATATCAAGTTTGTCTAGTGTTTTCACTGAATTTTGCGCGTTTAATTAGTTGATAATATGCCGAAGGGGAAGGAGCTCTCTTCTCATGCTTCCATTCCCTTAGCCTTTGCGCATGCCAGCCAGCTTTTTTGTTTTTAAAGTCTTGTTGAACTGGTTTCTATTCTGGTCCTCAGACCGGCTCCTCATTTTTGGATTCTTGTTGAAAGGGCATCAATTACTCAGCTGTAACCCCTTAAACATGACACTGCCAACGAGTACACTTTGGCTTTGGGGGGCATTGTTCCTTTATTCTGCACTTCACATGTGTCAAAGTATTTCCCTTATGTATGTATATCTTTAGTTATATAGCGCCCACAGCTCCTCTCAGCACTTTACAAGACAGTATAGGGAATTATAATACCATAAGGGCCACGAACAAGATCAGACAATAAGAAAGGAAATCCCAGCACCCAGCCGGTATACAAAATAATGGTTACATTTGCTGGGAAATCACATCACACAACCTGATTACTGCACCACCAATAAATAAACAACATTAAAACAATTTCCAGACACAAAATGGTAAAATATACCTGTTCCTAACCCCCCCCAAACCTGGTATCTTGTACATCTCTAACCATTGCTGTGTAGTAATGTCAATTACTGTTGAGTGCATCGCTGGGTACACACCCATTCTTAGTTTCACCACAAGACGGCGCTGTCTGTGCAGCTGCTCCAATGTGTTAATTTGGATTAAGGTCGGCTTCAATCGTGTTTTATTGACGTTGTGTAATTGCTGTGTAGATTTAGATTGCATCCAGGGAGAAACAAGAAGGACCTGCAGCAAGCAAGTATAAGCAGAGGGAAAGGATCTCACAATACTGGTCATTTGTGATGTTAACCCAGTCAGAGGGACATGCGTTGGCTGATGGATGGTTAAGGCTTCCACAACCATTTAGTGGGAACTGCTGCACTTTGAAATGATGTCGAGATTCCCTTTAAATTCCTACCATACAGTTAATACCAAGCCAACAACGAGATCTGGGGATATTCTGCCTGTTATACATTATACCCAGGCTCCAAAGCCGGGCTCTTCAACTAGGTTTCCCAAAGGGGCCAGATCTAAAAACATAACGAATGAGTAGAAGGGACACACGAACTATTAGAATGACATTTTTTATCCATTTGAAGACTTATAAATGGTTGCAAATTCTTGAAGTATAATCATTTTAAACACCTACTCCAGAGGAAGCCAACTCCAATCCTCAAGGGCCACCAACAGGTCAGATTTTCAGGATATCTCTACTTCACTACAGGTGACTCAATCATTCCCTTCTTCAGCACCTGTTGGTGGCCCTTGAGGACTGAAGTAGGGATGGGCCGGACATTCCAAATCTGTTCCCTGGAATTCCACAGATTGTTGTGACAAAATCCATCCCGCCCACTAAATCCATCTGGGGATTGGATACTAAAAGATCCAGGTGGATCCATTCAAATCGGTCATTGAATACAATCCGGACAGATTGTCACCAGTTGTGTATATATCCCCTCAAACATCTCTCCAAATAAATTAGGGAGACCTGCGTCTGATGAAAAAGGAGCACCCCTGAGGTACCTGAGATATACTGATTGCTATACAAATTATATTTAAATGAATCCCATCCCACACATACCAACCATATAGAGTTGATAATAAGCCTAAAGTACCAACCTAATGACTGGAATGGTGTCAGACCCAACAGGATCAGGACCCAACAGGACTAGAACCCACCACTACTTTTCTAGTCCACAGCTCTAGCAGTGTGAGCCAAACCAGCTTGTGTCATTATCACAGCCTACTTTTGAACTGCTCACACAGGTAATCAAGCTATAAACACATCTCTCAGGTATCTCAGGTGTGCTCCACATGGAACATTAAACTGTCCACCATGTGGACGTTGTCTGCTTTTAAAGACATCCAGGTGGAGGGAGCTACTACAGGTGCATGCACTAATTATAACAGGGACAAGCGTGCCAGACATACTGATTTGAAATACTTTATTTTACAATAGATAAAGCTCTACAAACTGTAGGAAGGGATTCTGCTGGCTTCCCACAGCGTACAAAGTGTTATTTAGAACAACAGCTCTAGCAGTGTGAGCTTAACCAGCTGATGGGTAGCACCACTGTCACTTTATACATAGTTTTGAGCTCTACTTCTCATAGAGTGCTCATACCTGTACACAAAACTTTACATTGTTCTGGGATAGAGAATCATATATAATAAGCAGTTTTCTTCTATAAGACACTTTCTAGCAAGGGAAGACACCTTACAGTCCATTTATTTGAATAGGCTGCAATATATTCATGCACCGAAGGAGCCTTATGGCAGAACACTGCTTAGTATGTATGTCTTTATATAGTGCCATTAATGTACATAGCGCTTCACAGTAGTAATACACGTGACAATCATATAAATAACAAATAATATAAATAACACATAAAGGGGAGAAGTGCTTCAGACATAAAAGTAACATTTAGGAAAAGGAGTCCCTGCTCTGAAGATTTGTTGATAGGGAGAACGTACAGAGACAGTAGGATGGCATTCTGGTAAGTGCGTCTGCAAGGGGCCAAGGTTCATGTATGAGATGTTAATTATCAGCCATGGAGCTGCTCATATGCTTCCTTATGCAGGTGTGTTTTATGGAGGGTCTTAAAGGTGGATAGTGAGGGTGCTAGTCGGGTATTGAGGGGAAAGCCATTTCAGAGGTGTGGGGCAGTCAATGAGAAAGGTTTAAGGCAGGAGAGGGCTTTAGATACAAAGGGGGTAGAGCGAAGACATCCTTGAGAAGAACGCAAGAGTTGGGATGGTGTATAGTGAGAAATTAGGGCTGAGATGTACGGAGGAGCAGTAGTAAATATGTGCCACTGTCTATATCCTGCAGCCCATGTCCAAGTGGCCCATTATAAGTGGCAGGACTACTGAACAACTCAAGTTTAAAAGGAAGTTCAAAAGAAGTGAAGAAGTGGACACCCCCAACTGGCCCTGATTCCTGCATTTGAACTACGCTGGAAAGAAGGATATCATCTATACCAGACTGCATCATTACTGCTGTGATGCTGCCTTTACCATTTATATTTGCTGTGACTTCACTTCTTCTCAAATTATGCACTTCTTTTTACCAGCCTCAGTATGTCTCTAACTCTATCCATATATCTCCATCTCTCCTTCCTTCACCACTTCTCTGTTCACATGAACTCCTTTCTTACTTGCTATACCCCTGACACCACACAGCTATATCCCTTGCACTAAAAAACACCCCTACAAATCATCCTCACACATTCTGTTTCTATCCATGCTTCTCCTTGCTTCTGGGGATATCTCTCCCAATCCTCATCCCTGCCTTATTCCTACATGCGCTCGTCCTTGCCTGCCTATTGCAACCTCTACTCCTTCTGGTGTCAACCCCTCCAACCTCATACCCATCCCCTGCCATCCTCCCTCCCTTTCTCCTGTGCCCTTTGGAATGCTTGCTCCCTTTCTAACAAGTTCCTCTCTGTACATGACTTTTTTCTCTCTCACTCTCTGCTCCTATTTGCTATAACTGAGACCTGGCTCACTCAGTCTGACTCTGCTCTGGAAGCTGCCCTCTCCTATGGTGGCCTTTCCTTCTCCCACACTCCGCACACTGATAGAAGGGGTGGAGAAGTGGGACTCCTGATCTCCTCTCTCTGCTGTTACCGAACCCTTCCTATTCCTCCATCTCTTGCTTTTCCCTCCTTTGAAGCTCACACTGTCCAGATCTTCTCTCCTCTCCCTGTCCATGTGGCGGTCATCTATCACCCACGTACCTCTACTCATCCCCCTTCTGCCTTTCTCTCTCACTTTGAATCCTGGCTCTCTTTCTTTCTCTCCTCAGACTCCCCTGTTCTTCTCCTTGGGAACTTCAATTGCCACATTGATGACCCCTCTCTCCCTTGGCTTCCCGCTTTCTTTCTCTATCCTCTTCTTTTGGCCTTCAACAGTGGACTGCAGCCAGCACCCACAAGGATGGACACTACTTAGATTCCCTGAAGAAGTTTTCCATAACGAAACGCGTAGGAGTGGGCGCATTCCCTACTTATGCTCTATATACCCATTGGGGTATTCTCTATCACACTAATTGCTGGGGACCTGTTTTCCCTCTGTGCCTTTTCGCCGGTTTTGGCGCCATCTAACGAGAAGGAACAAAGACACTGAGACACTACCGGACACCAGCTGATGACGTCAGACGCCACTGTGCACGTGCACGTGTCAGGAAGCGAAGGAGCTCCGCCAAGTCTGCAGTGACATTGCCAGGTACTAGGAGGGATCCCCACCAGTAAGCTGATCCAGGCGTGCCTCTGCAACAGCTGAGTGATCCAGGCGTGCCTCTGCAACAGCTGAGTGATCCAGGCGTGCCTCTACAACAGCTGAGTGATCTGCAGCCAAGCTGAACCACGCGAACCTCTACCATTGCTGTGAGAGGAAAAGACCTGCAAGTTCTGCATTGCGAGAGTGATCGGCTGTCTACAGATGGGTAACATGTCCCAAACATGTCATGCTGTGTGATTTTATATTTGATGTACGTGCAATACTCACCCCTTAATTATAAATTGATTTTTTGAATTTAATACACTATGAGGTTTTTCTTTGCGCTGTTCCCTTCTTTTTGCTCTATTCACTTACCTGACTTTGAGTCCACTTTACGCTCCTCCCTCTCCTCTCTCAGCTCTGCTACAGACCCTGACAACCTGGTCAGGAACTACAACGCTGCCTTGTCCTCCTCTCTTGATCTACATGCCCCGCTTTCTCTCTGCCACCCTCGCCCTTCTAACCCTAAACCCTGGCTAAATTCTCACACGCGCATGCTGCGTTCCTCCACCCATTCCTCTGAATGCCTCTGGAGGAAATTTCATACTCTCGCAGACTTCCTTCACTTTTATTCACAATTTATGCTATCCTGTTTCAACTCTGCCCTCTCGCAAGCTAAACAAGCCTACTTTTCTTCACTAATCAACATGCACAAGTCTAACCCACGCCGACTGTTCTCTGTCTTTGATACTCTACTCAAACCACCCTCAGCTGCCTCTCCTTCCTCCATCTCTGCTCAGGATTTTGCTGACTATTTTAAGGAAAAGGTGAAATCCATACGTCAGAACATCCCCTCTGTTTCTTCCTCCCATCCTACACCTCTTCCTAACTCTCCTCCTGCCTTCCTTGACTCTTTTTCCACTGTCTCAGAGGATGTGTCGCTGTTGATCGCCTCTTCTCCCTCTACCACTTGCCCTCTTGACCCCATTCCCTCCCATCTCCTAAAACCTCTTGCTCCTACTATAATCCCTACGCTCACACACATTTTTAGCTCCTCCCTCTGCTATGGAACCTTTCCATCCTCCTTCAAACATGCAATAGTCATACGATTACTCAAAAACAGCAAGCTTGACCCTACCTGTCTTTCTAACTATCGACCTGTCTCCCTTCTGCCTTTTGCCTCTAAACTCCTTGAACGTCTTGTATTCTCTCGCTTGCTCCATTTTCTCAACACCTATTCTTTCCTAGACCTTCTACAATCTGGCTTCCGCACTGCTCACTCCACGGAAACAGCCCTCACTAAAATAACTGACGACCTCCATGCTGCCAAAGACAGAGGTCATAACACTCTGCTCATATTACTCGACCTCTCTGCAGCATTTGACACTGTGGACCACCCTCTTCTCCTTCATATTCTCCATACTCTTGGTATTCGGAACAAAGCTCTATCCTGGATCTCATCCTACCTCTCCCATCGTACTTTCAGTGTCTCTTCTGCTAACATCTCCTACTCTATTTATCTCTCTGTGGGGGTACCCCAGGGCTCTTTCCTGGGACCTCTTCTCTTTTCTCTGTACACACTCTCTAGGTGACCTAATAACATCTTTTGGGTTTAATTATTACCTCTATGCTGACGACACACAAATATAGTTTTCAACACCCGACCTTAAACCTGCTGTACAAACCAAAGTTTCTGAATGTCTCTCTGCTATATCATCCTGGATGGCCCTCCGCCACCTAAAACCAACATGGATAAATCAGAGCTCCTCATACTTCCTCCAAAACCTGGCCATACTACCTCCTTCCACATTACTGTTGGAACTACGATCATTCACCCAGTAGCCCAAGCACGCTGCCTATGGGTCACACTCGACTCCTCTCTCACATTCGTCCCTTACATTCAAAACATTTCTAAAACTTGTCGCTTTTTCCTCCGCAATATAACAAAGATACGCCCTTTCCTCTGTTGCTCGACTGCTAAAACTCTGACTCAGGCCCTCATTCTCTCCCGTCTTGATTACTGTAACCTCCTGCTGTCCGGCCTTCCTGCCTCTTACCTGTCTCCCCTAGAATCTATCCTAAACGCTGCTGCCGGAATCACTCTACTCTTTCCTAGATCTGTCTCAGCATCTCCCCTCATGAAATCCCTCTCCTGGCTTTCGATCAAATCCCGCATCTCACACTCTATTCTTCTCCTCACTTTTAAAGCTTTACACTCTTCTGCTCCTCCTTACATCTCAGCCCTAATTTCTCGTTATGCACCATCCAGACTCTTGCGTTCTTCTCAAGGATGTCTTCTTTCTACCCCCTTTGTATCTAAAGCCCTCTCCCGCCTTAAACCTTTTTCACTGACTGCCCCACACCTCTGGAATGCCCTTCCCCTCAGTACCCGACTAGCACCCTCTCTATCCACCTTTAAGACCCACCTTAAGACACACTTGCTTAAAGAAGTATATGAATAGCACTGTGGATATTCTGAACACATGATACATAAAGCTTGGCCCCCTGCAGACGCACTTACCAGAACTCCCTCCTTCTGTCTGTACGTTCTCCCTACCTACCAATTAGACTGTAAGCTCCACGGGGCAGGGACTCCTCTTCCTTAATGTTACTTTTATGTCTAAAGCACTTATTCCCATGATCTGTTATTTATATTATCTGTTATTTATTTGATTACCACATGTATTACTAATGTGAAGCGCTATGTACATTAATGGTGCTATATAAATAAAGACATACAATACAATACAATTATAAGATTAGAAGTTCTAACTCAAGTCACCCGGTCACTTTGTTATATCACCATCTCTCTGCATCTGCTTTATTTGCTGCGCTTCACCTTGTTTTTAATTTTGTGTGTCAGGAAACCTATGTTTTATTTAATCTCTACTAGAATATGATGAGAGAGAAAAAGCAATCCTTTCGATGAGGTGCACTCATAAATACTCCAAGTGGGTAAAATGCCCCTTAGAGATATGTATAATGACCTGGACAAAGTAACTTTTAATACATATACTATTAAAAAGAATGAGAAAGGACATCCAAAGTGCTGCAGCATAGAGGATACATTATTGTAATACAATGTATCCATGATATATTAACCCAAGTGAGTTAAAAGTTACACATTTATTAAGAGATAGAATTAAGTAAATAATAAATCAAAACATAATTATAAAAAGTACAAGATCTGAGCGTGATCAAAACACAATGTATACTGGTCCTAGTACTTAGTGGTAATTTTAAGCTGAATGATAAGCAATGAACAAAGCCTGTATATTTATATTTGCAGATCAAAAAACACACATTGGCATCTTCAGAGGTCCAGTCATCCTGAAAGAGATAGAATAAAACAGATCTAAATCCGCCCAAAAATTCACCCATCTCTAATAAAGATGTTTGTAAAACGGTAATGCTTTACTTTTCTGTTAAAAGTATAGTGACTTCCCTTTAGCTGAACCTCTCCGCCTCTCAGAAGTTCATGCAATGGTATGGCCATACACACCATGATAAAGTTGCTATTACTCGATTTTTTTATTCAGTGGAACAGTCTTCAGTCCAAAATTTGACTCATACTGACGCCCTTGCCTGGGGTTAGCTCCATAAATTACCATGATTAGTCATTCCTAATTATGACTCCCCGAGGTAAGGGTGAGCCTCAAACAGACGCACCTAGTTTGTTTGCTTAACCAGGTTGGAGATACAGTATCATATAAATTCGATTTCTTTTATCATTAAAGTTTTGGTGAATGCTGGAGATTGATGAAGGTGAACATGTTCACGGAAATGATGATTAGAAGATAAGTCACATCTAGCAGAGCAATGCATTGCAGGTTCCTCTTGAGAAAAAGAAGTTCATGATGTGTAATGTATGTAGGCATAGATACAGGTCTGGCGCCATACAGTAGGTGGTGAATGTAATTGAAAGCCAGAAATGTAATGAAACGGGAAAACACAGACTAGTGAACAGATGATGACCTCTGGTGGTGAAAAGTGAACACAACACTACGGTTGCAAAAAAAAATAAAAGGTGACAATCATAAACCAGCAGTGATGCCAAGCATTCACAAATGTAGTGCCACTAAACCTACGTATGTGGGAAAAGTCTTCTTTTTCCTTAGGAAACATGGGACAAGCAGCATGTGGGAGTGGGACATACCATATGTGAAAAAAGAATGAGACAATGTACAGTGCAACATCATATGCAATGAATAATTCTAGTTGGCTTCAAAAAGTGATACTCACATATGTGTGAGTTGACTAAGTATGTCACACACAGTGGATAGGTGTGCAGGAACACAGGTCCCTGATAAACCAGGTGACCTCTGGGATGGGGGGAGCTGTGTGGGTGTACTATTGTAGGACACAAAGGCACACCATAGCACAGATTGTATATGTAGAAAATTTTATAAAAAATAACCTCACAAATGTGCACTTACACTTTGTGCAATAAAAACAAACATAGGATAATCAACCCAGAGCCAGGACAATCTCACCACCTCTCTCAATGCATCAGGTCCACGCCGATAGACATGAATGCGAGCGGGTGCTGCTCCTTGATGCTACCGACCACTCCACGAGGCTCTATCCCGATGTGGCTCCGTCTACTCCTAGATTCAATGCGTTTCGCTATACTAAATAGCTTAGTCAGGAATCCTATCACCCTTAACAGCTAACTGCCCTAATAAAAGGAAGACAGGGTTCCCCATTGGTTCCTGATCGCGGTCTCCCAGATGTCTATTGGCTGCGATGTATTATTTACACCAATGGCGCCACAGTATGCAAAGCACTGCACCAATCAGATGCATGTAATGTATGTGGCTGATATGTTAAAATATCCAAAATGCAAAACTTTGTTTTTTTTTTCAAATTCTATTCCACGCAAAAGGTTTCGCCAAGCCTCAAAGGGATAATAGTGTCACCATATTAGTTAACTTCCAGAAAAATAATCCCCAGGCAACAGCATAAAAATTTTTATGGGACGGGAAAGCGTATACAAAACAGAAATATATGTGGTCAAGTGACCTGCTACATTTGGTTCTTAGGTGTTGGTGTGGGCAGAAGCGAGAGGGTTAGATTAGTACGTAGTGTAATTACTACTGCCAGTTTTAGACTGGTTGTGTTTTATATTATGTGATTGTATTTGTATTGATATGTAATGTGTTTCACTGTGTGAGCTTATTGAGTGTTAATTGTTATATTGAGTATATTATGAGTGATTGTGAATGAGTGTTAGTGAAAGAAAAAATATATTAAAAAAAGGTACAAAATAAATTGTTATGTAGTTTATTTTAATTGTTTGTTGCTTGTAAGGGTTCCAGTCCTGTGTTTTGCAGTAACTTGCCCTTATGTGCTGTTACAGCCATCTTTGATCCTGGCAAAAACGCTTCCTGCACTTGGTGATTGGCTGCACCTGTTCCAGTGCTTTAAATAGCAGGTCTGTGACTCCCAGCCCGGGCATGGTATGCTGTTACGTGTTCCTGGCCCCCTTGAGTCCCTGTTCCGGAGCCATCCCTGTTGCCGACCCCGGCCTGTGACCCCGACCAACGCTCCTGTGCCGCTTGCCTTGACCCTAGCCTGTATCTTGACTTTGCACCTTTGCCGCTTGCCTTGACCTCTGCCTGGATCACAACTACTGTAACAGGACTCTGTCCCCTGGCTCCGGTCGGTAATCATATACCCCTACCTCAGCCCTGCGGGTCCACTTCAGAGACGAGCACCGTTATATTGTTAAAATTATTTGAAGTTATAGTTTGTTTTAGCTACAGTTAAATTAGTTCATGCAATTTATAGGTTAATTTTATTTTTCTTTCTAAATTGCTTATTGTTTTAAATAAATGTAATTTTCTCTTTATAACTGCTACTTTTACATCCTTTGTAATTTTCTTTATTTTTATGTTAGTATGTAGAAAAGGAGGAGGAGGAGGGAAGAGGAAAGGGATTGGCAGTTTGAGGAGAGAAAAGGAGGTGAAGACAGGGAGGCAGGCACCACAGAGATAAAAAATTAGGCGTTCCTGTGTGGCCAGAACTACCGCCTCCACTATCATCACCCCCGCTACATATTAACTGAGGCAAGGAAGCAGCCACTGTAGACACTGCTGGGGGTTTACTCCTCAACCTCATCATTGTTGTGGTGGCAGCCGACCACCAGAGTCCGGATCAGACTCCGGGATTAGAAGAGCCTCAGCCTGACGGCACTGGTTGCTGCTACTGTCTCTGATATTATACCAGTTGAGGAGGCTCAAAGTCAGGCCACTACTGAGGGAGCTAGCATTGCTGTTGCTTGTGGCTCTGGGGGTGATGATGATGATGATGATGATGATGATGATGATGATGATGATGATGATGATGATGATGATGATGATGGGAAACAGGAGGACACAGTGTCTGAATGGCAAAACACTCCCACCCCCCATGAACAAGAGGACACTATCATCTTTTTTGTGGATATATTTTAGTGAAGGAAGCTCTTAACTTGGGACCACTGCCATGCACAGCCACCTGTGCCTTTATTATAGGGAGCTGTGGAAATATCACTGCCTGCAGTATTCCTCTAGAGAGGTCACAGAATCCTCACCACGACCACCACCTGTGAGAGCAACCATAAACCACCAGAACTAGGAGAAGCCATAGGCCTAGGGTCACTCAGTCAGGCGTAGTTCTCCTCTTGTACCCGCGCTATTACCACCACCATCCCAGCAGGCAGTGGCAGTGAGAACAGAGGCAGGGCCAGGAACGGAAAGTGGGAGACCATGCCCAGAAGAAAGGCTTCAATGATTTCTAATTGAGGGTATATTATGAAGAAAACAGTCAGTGGGGGTAATACTGTAGCATGGCTAAGGGAAGATATGCCATACTGGAAGACCACATCTCTATTAATGATTTCCATTGCCATTTATACATGCTGACACCTAATACAGCTCATGCTCTTTAACCACTGCACACCTTCACAAAAACTTACTGATTCACACACAGTGCACACACTGTGTGCAATCATTAACACACAAATACACATGGAGAAACTGATACACAGTGTAAACACACACTGATACACATGCGATGCCCACCAGTCATGTAACTCACTGATTTTCAGTCACTAATTTGGAGTCAGTCTTACTAATATTTAGCAGCCCCATCGATCAATGAGATCTTACCTATCAAAATCAGTACCTTTTCCAATTTTATGGGCCAGGATCACAGAATCTCTTTTGATCCTTGGATGTTGACATATCTGACACATATGCAGAGATATTAACCTTGGAGAACTGAAATCGGTAAGATTTGGGGGTTCCGGGTCAAAAAAAGGAGGCGATGAAGGATTCTTAAAAGTTCCCAAAATCTCCTTGACCCGCTTTGGCGCCCGAACTTTTAGCCATGCTCCTCCAACTCTCTGGAACAGTCTGTCTTGTACAGCCCGAGAGGCCCCTCCCTGGGGGATCTATAAACACAGGCCCAGGATCTACAAAAAGAACGATTCCTGAGAAAATGAAGTGTGAGAGACAGATTTTAATTGCACTACTCACAAAAGCATATGCTTTATTTAACCGCTTCAGGGATTTCTCCCTTTTTTCACTAGTCCATGGGACAATAATTACATATATTCAGTATAGGTAACTGCAAAGTTTGTATATGCCTTGACGTGGTGTGCAGGCTTACTGTATAACGCTTTGGGCAAAGGATTTAACAAAATAACCCTTATTCATGAGATCACTATTTTATTTTAGTCTAATTGGTAGGAGTGCAAGAATCATTATTTGTGTTTTTCTATATGTAATGTTTATCTTTGACCTGCAGCAAACTTCTATAGGGAGGAGCGCGGTAATATGTACAGGCTCAAGACCTACCTGCTTACCCAGGCATTTAATTAATGTACCACAACCTGTCTCACATTTAATAGCTACAGAATCGACCCATCCTGTATTGTATCTTTCCTTGTGTTTGGTCTCTTTTATAACCTTACATATGTTTTCCTTTTTGTAAATGTGACGCGCTTTGAGTCTCATTGTTAGAAAAGCGCTATATAAAGTTATTATTATTATTAAAAAAAAGAGCATTTTAATAGAAAATGGGAAAAAGGGGTGGTGATAGGAAGTGATCAACTAGAAGCCATACTAATAAGTGAGATAATCAGTAGAAATAGTAATGAGTGGGTGCAAACTGTGAACAAAAAGTGAATCAGTAAAGTGATGAGTACACAAGACAGTGTGCTCAAACATAAATTCACTTAAATGCACACCACTAACAATTTAGAATATAACTTTTTTAATAGTATTTACTTAAAACATATATTACCGATTGTGAGTGTAACAGTAATTAAGTGAATTTCTTTTTGAGCACACTGTTTTGTGTACTCATAATTTAATGTTGTATTAGAAAATAACTGATTTTTATTAGTAAATCTCCATCTAAGCCCATGAGAAGCTGATGCCATTTACCTCAATGAGTGAGTCCCAGAGAAAATCAGCAACAGTTTATCATTCTTCACGATAAACACAGTCATGCTGATATTCACAGATTTGCACATCCATACTCACATGTACACAGAGATCCACGCATGTTTATATACGTTGTAAGCCTATGCTATTGTGTTTATATGGGAGTCACACACCTGTCTGCTATTTGGGGTTGTTCATGCTTCACACCGGATAACCCTTCACATATGTCCCTTAGGAGAAGTATCTCCCACTCTCATTATTCAGAAACACATTGGGACGAGGGCCAAGTAAGTATAAGATCAACAACACCATATGCTTGAAAAACAACAGCGCCATATATTTTTTATGCTGCAATAAGGAAGCCCTCGTACACAACCATATTGAATGGAATGCACACAATTTACTTACAAAAGACGGAGAAGCAATGGTTGCTGCTAAACTACTTGTTCTCCACCCTGTTGTTAATTGTATATTCTATTTTATTGTTATGTTTGCATATTTAGACTTTTTGGCCTCAATTTTGAAGAGCTATAAACTCCTTCCCAATGCGTCCCAAGCCTTTCTGCCATAGAAGGGGTTACACATGACTGTAATTAGGAACTAGTCATTGGTGCCTTGTATTTATAAACATACACTGCTAAACCGGATTGTAATTAGCTTTCTTAAAAATATTTAACCACCTGCAAATTTATGGTAATTGTCCTTTGAAAAATATATACTTTTTTTTTGTCAACTACTGTAGGTTATATGAAATCAAATTTATTGGAGATACTTTTAGTTCGTTGGATAGTTCTGGTATTATAATTTCCTTTTGAGAACAGAGAAAAAGTGGGATTTACAACATGCCTGTATATGCATAGTTCTGCAAAAAGCCATTTCACCCATTAAGTGGAGATGGGAAATAAATCCCCGATAGGTGCTTCCAATATCCGGATTCTGATTGCAATATAGCATAATAGTCCAGGAGAGAATATATCTTCAGAGAAGGGGAAGGATCCGTGGTCCATCCGCTCCAGGAAAAAAAGGTAAGAACTCACCAGCAAGAGGGGTTAAAAACTAATTCATTGGACTACATAAAAACAAAAAAAACCAAACAGTAACAAACACTCCCACGCGTTTCACGCCCACTATGGCGCTTTCTCAAGGACAAATGAAGGGTGAGGAGCCCCACAGTGAGTGTGTGTAATGAGCACTCAATGAAGAGAGCCCACCCCACACCCACTAATGGAGCAAGACACCTATATCCCTAGGCTTGAGCAAATAAATCGCCCAGTAGTATATACAAACTGCATATTATTGATTTTAAAGAGCAATCAACTCATGGTCGGTGCATGTCCTGGAAAATGTAGCGTGCCTCCTTCCGGTAATGGTCAATCACAGTAGAAAAGAATGCTGGAGCACTGCTGGAAAAAATGAAGGGCTGGAGGCTAATGCAAAATTAATTATATACCCTCTTACCTGTGGGCCATTTCGCGCCAAAATTTTATAAATATTTCAGGAACTGCTCTCTCTCCTACAGAGTTGTCACTACTGGTTAAAGGCCTAAAATTTTCACCTTCAATGAACTTTAATTTGTTCGAAACCACTATTGATGTGTATAAGTTTGTTCGGAAATTATCCTTGAAAAAGTTTTTTGACAATTTTATTCCAAATGTTACTAGGTCGACCGGAGATGAGGATTTAGATGGGGGGCCATCACACGCTACCGAGAGTGATGTCCCCTCATCCGACTCTGTTCCTCCGGTATCTATTGCTTTACATACATTTAATGATTTTTGTACCCTGCAAGATATGAATGATCTTTTATCTGAACAGACGGTTGATGATGTTAATATTCCTACATTTTCTGAATGGAATTCAGGCCTAAAATGGAGTTCTGTGTTCTACCCCACTCATGCCAAGGGTCAATTTCTGACTATGTTTGAAAATCTGGTTATAAGAGACCTTCGTCTTCTAGCTCAGGGATTTTCCCTATCCTATATAGATCATGACAATTTGAATCAAAGTGAACGTATAGCTTTAAAATCTTTGAAAAATAATTCTGCATTGGTCATTAAGAGTGCGGACAAGGGGGGTGCGGTGGTGGTGCAGGGCAGAGACGGTTACATCAGGGAGGCATTACGTCAACTGGATGATGGCCGGTCCTATCGTGTACTATCCGCCGACCCCACACCGCAATTCTTGGAGTTCCTTGTAGAACTGGTTGACTCAGGTGTTATTATGGAAGTTCTGTCGAAGGACGAGGTTAAATTCATTATTCCATCTCATCCCATTATTCCTATCTTCCACCATCTCCCAAAGATCCACAAGACATTGGTCGACCCTCCAGGTCGTCCCATTGTCTCTAGTATTGGATCTTTGGGAGATGGTCTGTCAAGATATGTTAATGGTTTTCTTCAGCCATTTGTTAGGAAATTGCCCTCATTTATACGGGACTCTGGTGATCTTCTTGATCAGATCAAAAATGTTAAATGGGGTAATGATTACCTGTGGGTAACACTTGATGTTACCTCTCTGTATTCTGTTATACAACATGACCATGGTTTGGCAGCGGTCCGCCAATTTATTGAGATACCAGAAATATCAATTTTTCAATCGGCTTTTATTTTGGACGCTATACACTTTTTACTCACGCACAACTTTTTCACATTTAATGGTAAGTTTTATTTGCAACTTATTGGCACTGCTATGGGTACAAGTTTTGCTCCTTCTTTTGCGAACTTATTTATGGGATGGTGGGAAGCACTTTTTATTTATTCGAGCACTAATTTATTTCGTCACAATATTGTTTTTTATAAAAGATTTGTGGACGACCTAATTATTATTTGGAGGGGGGATGTCACTACACTTCACACTTTTGTATCTTATCTTAATAATAATCTTTATAATCTAAGATTTACATTAAATTTTCATTTCCATCACATTGAATTTCTGGATCTACAATTATTTGTAGACATAGACAAAAAAATCCAAACGGATGTTTATAGGAAGCAAAATGCAAGGAACACCTTTCTTAGGGCGGACAGCTGCCACCCATCCCATGTCACAAAGGCCATACCAAGGGGACAGTTCCTCAGACTGAGAAGGAATTGTTCCACTATGAGTGGTTTCCTTTCTCAGTCTGAGGAACTTACAAGGAGATTTTTGGAAAGGGGATACCCCAAATCACATTTAGCAATTGCATTTGAAAATGCATTACATACAGAGAGAGCATCTTTGTTGCCCACACATCCAATTGGAGATTCTCGCCTTGCTAACAATGTTAAGACAATTGGTATTAAACAGGACTCACATGGACTGACAGAATTAAAAAACAAATGTCCTCTTTTTATTTCACAATTTAGTAAACAAAGTGGAAAAGTAAACTCTATAATTTCAAAACATTGGAATGTCTTATCCATGGACCCTGTCCTTAAAAAATATGTGGATTCTGGTCCTACTTTTGAATATCGTAGAGCGAGAACAATTGGATCTCATGTTTCACCAAGTGAACTCAAATCTTCTGGTCTCAAAAAACCTTTTATCACTAGGGGTTCCTTCAAATGTGGCTCTTGTAGTGCATGTAAACACATGAAGCCTGCCAAAAGTTTTTTCCAGTTTGCCTTGCCACCGCCACATGGTGTGAATATATTACCAAATAAGGAATTTAAGATTAACAGTTTTATAAATTGTAAAAGTCAATTTGTGATTTATCTAATAACATGTGGTTGTGGCAAGAGGTATGTGGGGAGGACGACTAGAGCCCTTAAGGTCAGGATGTTAGAGCATTTAAGGCTCATAAAATTGAGAGACACTAATCATCCAGTCTCAAAACATTTCACTGAATGTGGTCAGGGAGGAATTAATAATTTTTCCTTTTTGGGGATTGAATCAGTTATTTCTAAATCTAGAGGAGGTGATCATATCAACCTTCTGGACCGTAGGGAGGCGTATTGGATCTTCACTCTCCAAACGCGCTTCCCTATGGGCTTGAACATTGACTGGCAACTAACACATTTTTTGTAAACATTTTTGTGATAGACGTATTATGGTGTAATTAGTTGGTAATACAGATTAAATAAGACAATTGTCATTATATTGGACATTATATTCTTATCATTATAACCTTTGAACCTATGCCTTATCATGCAAATATTATGCTAATATGTAAGCTTAAATTGTTCTTTGATGTATCTTGTGGATAATACTTCATATTTTATAATGGTTGTATTTCCCTGGTTCCTATGATTTAGGTACACAATCTGTGTTATGCAGTATGTATGTGTAATATGTCTTTAAATTTACTTTTCTTGCACATTTTTTTAATCATGTCTAGAGGTTTTTATTTTCAACTTTTTTTTGTATATAACTTAGTTGCAACACAGCTAGTTTTTTAATCCACCTTGTTCATGTTTTTCCTTGATATAATAGTACCCTTTATTAAGCATTAGTTTAGTTTAATATAGCTTTATTTCGTTTAATTATGCTTGTCCAGTTAGCAGCAATGTATTTTGTTCTGCTGGAATGGTCAATAAAGCTTTGTTATTGTGTTCCTATGTTTGCCCACATCCAAAATGGCCACACTGCCTTTGGTACTTCCTTTTGCCCTTAGATCGGCACTGAGTCGCTCTGTTATGACATCATCATGGTCTGATTTTTGGCGCGAAATGGCCCACAGGTAAGAGGGTATATAATGGATGTTATCACATTGTGTTTTATCCTTGAAAAAGAACGCTGCGACGTTCGAAATGCATTGGATGGGTCTTTTGCCACATTAAAGTGCCCTTTTAATCATTTTTTTGTCCTGGTTTCTTCCTGCTCCGTTTGTGCTGGTGCGCTTTTTGGTCTCCCTTTTCCCTGTATTGCATTGAGTAGCTGCACAGCCTGCCTGCCCTACCAGGATGTGAGTATTTGCATATTTTTCAGGGGAACCTGCCAATGAGACTGATGGTGAGTGGGTTGCACCACACACCACCTGTCTTCAGGAGGATAGTACCCATTATATGACACAATAGGTACTATATCAATTGTTAGTACCCTGGTACAGTGGTCTGGCTTATTATCATTTTGAGATATACATGCATTTGAGCGCTTCAGCTATTTTCCATAATGCAAAATTAAAAATGCTTTATTCTAGTGCATAAGTAGACAGAGCTACAGAAAAACCAGGTTCTCTAACGCGTTTCGCGCTGTCAAAGCGCTTTGTCAAAGAGGAACCAGTGTGTGAAGAAATCACCCTTTTATGGATGTCTAAATGAGGAAGTGAATTCGCGCCAAAAACCATCCCCCGATCACGTGGTCAGGTGAAAAACTACGGGTGCCTCAAGGTTTTAACACATCACCCCAATCGCGCATGCAAAAAAAGGTAAACGACATTGTTAAAACCTACATATCAACCCATTTGCTGAGTCTCTAACCTGTCAGCAGCTTCCCTGTCACCGAGAGCCTCCTTCCAAAAACCAAGATGGCGATCGGAGCCAAACAGCTACGGAAGCCAAAGGAGGACAAAAGTGCTCACTGTACGAAGTAGAAACTTCAAAGCAAAAAAACTTTATCATTTTAAAACAACAACACAAGACAATCGTAAAAAATAATTACAGAAATACATAAAGCTATATTAAGGGATATCCTACAACGTGAAAACTAAAACCTAAACCATATTGAAATAACAAAAAATGTCAAAGCAATATATAACTAATGAATAATCAGACTAAACCCTTTTAAAGTGAAAATAAACAAAATATGTAATAATATACAAATATTAAATGTAATCAAATTTTATACTAATTATAATATATAAATCAGTGTACTGTATATACATAAATTTATCTAATTTTATAAACCACATCCCATAAATTGAAAAATGGTAAAATATATAATGATATAAAAGAAAATAATCTATAACATATACATAATAAATCCATGCATATATGTGTATTTATCTGATTGCGTGAACCATATCCCATAAATTCATAAAAATAATGAAATATATAATAATATAATGGAAAATAATTTATATAACATATATTTAATAGAACCACAAATCTATGTAGTAAATGTATCACTAATGAATGAACTAAATAAATTAATCTGAAATAACCAAATTTTCATTAAATGAACAATAATAATAATAAATATTGAAAAACATAATATATATAACAGGATATATATCAAGATCATTAATTATTTTAAAGAAAGTGAATCAATTCCCAATCTTGATTGATTCCAGATGGGTAAAGTGTGTCTGTTGAGCATGTTCAACCTGTCTCCACCTCGTGGTGGCATAGGAACATGCTCAACAGCTGAAAAAGAGAAGCCCTGGATACCCCCCTGTGGACAACCAACAAAATGTCTAGCGACAGGATGAATGATGTTGCTTTTTTTGATGGCCCTGACATGTTCCATAATTCTAAGTTTTAAAGACCTAATGGTGCGGCCGATATAATGTTTTCCGCAACCACAACGAATGATATAAACTGTATAACTCGTATTACAATTGATGAAAGATGTAATCTTAATATTCTTAATAGGTCTTTTTATGCACATGTCAGTGATAGGAGTCACATATTGACAAATCACACAGTGGCCACATTTGTAAAAGCCTCTCGGAATGTTGCTAATACGTGGTTGATGGTGTGATATAAACATACTTGGTGATAGAAAGCCAGCTAGTGACTTAGCCTTTTTGAACACAAATTTTGGTCCCTCACTCACTTCATGTTGGTGATGGACACCATTTTTAAACAAATCAGGCAAGTATATGTATCGGTGATTAATAATAATATTTTTTTGCTTTAAGAAATGGGATTAAGAAACATGTTACAAAGGACAAAAGGAAGCTGGATATTGCAGGCACGAGCGTTTTTATAATATATCAATATAAAGTGTTTGCGTTCAACTTCATTGGCTGAATAAAATGCACAGAGTAAAAAGGACCAGTTCACAAAGCAGTGCTATGCTTCAGCACAGGGGCGACCAACTCCAGTCTTCAAGAGCAACCAACAGGTTAGGTTTTCATGATATCCCTGCTTCAGCACAGGCGGCTCAATCAGTGGCTCAGTCAAAGACTGAGCCACTGATTGAGCTACCTGTGCTGAAGCTGGGACTGATTGAACAACCTACTGAATGCTGAAGCAGGGACTGATAGAACAAACTATGCTGAAGCAGGGACTGATTGATCAATCTGTACTGAAGCACGGATATCCAAAAAAGCTGACCTGTTGGTAGCTCTTGAAGGAAGGAGTTGGTTACCACTGTGCTGAAGCATGTCCTCAATCTCATTAAAATGAATGGCCCTGCAGCATTGTTTAGTTAATCTTGGCAAAACAGTGTGAGATTAGCTTCTCCATTCCAAGTCATTAGTCTGGTGGCATGATATGACGGGACACAGCATAGCAGAACATGCCAATCTGGGAGGGGTTTCGCAATTCGTCTCTTGTGCAAGGCTGCATACAGTATGTTTGCCTATTTTACAATGCAGTGCAAATATATTTTGAAATGCTTATCATTCAATTGGGTTACAAAGTACTCGTAGTCTTTGACAGAAAACAGCAGATCAAGGGCACCTGTAAAATAAAAATGGGAAAGTGCAGAACCGCACATAGCTTCCCATGACGTGAAGCAGGGGACAGGTGGGTATCAAGGGGAATAATATAAAAACAAAAAGAGAAACGGCGCAAAAAACCTCATGGTGTAATAAAAAAGTGTTTAGAACAATAAAAACGGTGAGTATGCACGTCACATCAAAAAAGATATAAATCAGCATGACAGTTAGGGACATGTTACCACTATGCAGACTGCGACCTTGGACCCCGTTGACAGCCCAGCAACGACGGGGTCCAAGGTTGCAGTCTGCATAGTGGTAACATGTCCCTAACATGTCATGCTGATTTATATCTTTTTTGATGTACGTGCAATACTCACCTTTTTTAAGTTATAAACACATATTTATTTATTACACCATGAGGTTTTTTGCGCCGTTTCTCTTTTTGTTTTTATATTAGTCTCGGTATGTGGAGCCATCCCACGAACACAGCAGCGCTTACCTCTATTCCAAACAGATTATATTTGTTATAATCACTCTCTAAAGGGTTAACACTGTTTTAATTTGCGCTAGCAAATTGATACTCTAGCACATTATCACATTTTTATGAGCACAGATCACCCTTTTTTCACTGGGTATCACGGGGACAAAGAGGAATGTCAAAGGGGAAACTTGAGAATTGTGAGGTCCTTTATTTCAGCTCAGCGCAGAAAGCTTGTATCAGGGTTATATCCTAATCTAGAGCAGAGCAGGGTGAAGGAAGTGTGGCAAAAAATAAATGTAAAAATATGATTTAAAATTTGCAATTGGGCTGCATCAAGTTTTCTTATGCAAAGTTACATATGTAACTAATTACCCTCAGAGGTGCGGCAAACCCATTTTGCAGTGTTTTAAAGTGTTCTATGTAAACATATGTGTGCATTTTCTTGGAAGCGAAATCAATCTTTTTATTGAGTACAATATTTAGTCTCCCTTTGTTTCAGGCCAGGCATGAGCCTTCATCAGGTTAACACAGACAGGACAACGTCCCAAAACAAGTGCTACAATAACTTTCTCAAGGGTACAAATAGAGGCATGAGTGAATAAATGCTGTAGCTAAGTCCTAGTGTCTGCGGGAAGAATAAAAATGGATCTATGCAGCCTGGAGTCGAGCCTATAGATGTGTGTGCATGAAGGATACAGTGTATGGGGGAGGGAGAGACATAATCAGAGAGCCCAGTAGAGCAGTGGGTCCATTGGCTCCAGCACCTACCTGTAAAGTAAAGGTACTTCAAAACTCCCGATATCGGAGTCTCCTATGTTCTCCTTGGTACTTTGTGGATATTTTCCTGATGTGTGTGTGCTCCTGTCAGAAGGATAATCAGCAACCGGAATGAAGAAAACGTGGCAGTGCGCGGCAAAAGTTAAAAATGTAGGATGTGACTTGAAGAGATTTTATGAGCAATATGCATGCAAAAACAAGTACAGCCCTCTGACGCGTTTCACAGCTGTGCTTTGTCAAAGAGTGACTGCAAGTTATAAAATGAGCTCTTAAGTAGTGGTTCCCGGTGGTCACGTGCACTGTTGAGATCAGAAGCAAAAAGTCCACCTCATCCAGGGATACTGTCACGAGGAAGACTCCAGGAGTGTGTAGGACCTCGGTGGCCAGAACAGTGGGCAGCAGGCAAGACTCGTTATGGTCGCAGGCAGCGTGGTCGGGGTCACAGGCAAGGTCAGAGGCAGGCGGCAGATAGCGTGGTCAGGATCACAGGCAGAGGTCGCCAGCAGGAATGCAGGAACAGGGCAGGGAAGCAGGAACAGGAGTGGAACTCAGGAACAGGACTGGGACTAGGGAACAGGACTGGGATTTGCTAGAAGGAAACAGACTGGGGCAAGCTAGTTCAATAGCAAGGGCCTTTAATAATGTTACAAGAAATTCAAGGAACAGTTCAGGTCAGATCAGGTCAAAAACAGGAGTCGGGATCACAAAACAGGCAAATAGGAACAGGAAACAGGAAACTACTGTATAAGGCAATCAGAGACAGAAATTAACACACATTCCCAGCTAGCTCAAACTCCCACACCCACCACATGATGAATATATATTTATGTCAACCAGAGAGCTACTGAGCGTGGCAATTGCATACAACAAGAGACAGGGGGTGCCCAATGCTACATCCCATTGACAAAACATATATAATGAAAAGTATAAAGTAAAAAACTTCAATAATAATAATAATATTAAATACTTGATTTTTTTGGTTAACCCTTTGGCCAAAGCGCCATAAGCCTGCATACCAACGTCAAGATATAACCAAATTAATGCAGATCCTACACTACACAACAATGTGAACCCTTCCTTTTACCTCTGTAAGAGGGGAATAACCATAATAGGTCTTGTTCCTGCAGCAAATGAAATGACCTCCGAAGTTAAAAAGGTGAGGGAGGAGGAGAGAGCTCTGGAGGGAGGTGCCACAGCCTCCAATTGACTGTTACCAGTCAGACATAGATTAACACACATTCCCAGCTATCTCAAACTCCCACACCCACCACATGTTGAATATATATTTATGTCAACCAGAGAGCTACTGAGCGTGGCAATTGCATACAACAAGAGAGAGGGGGTGCCCAATGCTACATCCCATTGACAAAACATATATTATGAAAAGTATAAAGTAAAAAACTTCAATAACAATAATAATATTAAATACGTGGTTATTTGGTTAACCCTTTGGCCAAAGCATCATAACCCTGCATACCAACGTCCTAGACAGAAGACAGGACACCTAAGAGGAGACAGACAGGGGAAAACCCAGTGCAGACAGAAACAGCAGCTCACCCGGACAAAGGAACTGGAGAGATGGATCTAGGAACCTATGTATGGGCTATCCCTTACTAATACAATGTATCCAATGAAAAGGAAACCACAGTCTAAACCGTAACACACCACTAAGGGAAACAGATACATGTGACACAAAAGTATCATAACATGACATTTAAAAAATAACGTAATAGCTACATGAAAAAAACTATGTATTCCTGAGAATGCATCAGGAAAAAGAGACATTTAACTCGTGAAGAAACAAAATAGTCATCCCAGATCCCTCATTAAGGGTATTCCCAAGGGACAATTTCTCTGCTTGCGGAGATTGTGTTCAGAGGATGACCCTTTCATTAAACAATCTAAAGACCCAACAGACGATTCATACGGAGGGCCTGTAAAACTCACGACATCAGAGAGGCTTACAACCATGTTTTATTAACAGATAGGCAAGATCTGATACCACACAGAGCACACAGCAGATTAAAATCTACATGAAAAAACAATAAACTGAGAGCTGACACTTCTTTAAGCACCTTGTTTATTACACAATATAATAAATAAGCTCAAGAGATTTGCACTATCATTAATAAGAATTGGGATATACTCAAATTGGATAGAGACCTCAGACCAGAGATAACCATGGGCCCAAGATTTGCCTTTAAGAAAGCAAAGTCACTGTCCTATTTATCCCCAGTCTCTTCAATTCCAACCAAGAGAATACCAACATACATGGCATTCCAAAAGGCTTCTTCAAGCATGGTTATTGCACTATGTGCTAGTATGCGAACCCCAACAAAAAAATTGTATACCACAATCATAATTATCAGATAAAAACCTTTATCAATTGCCATACTAGTTTTGTGGTTCTGTATACTTGAGCTGAACATGAAATTACATAAAAGAGTAGTAGTTCTCAGTACTCCCCACTACATCTTTCCACGTGGGATATCCATGTGAACACCTAACGAATGTTAGCATCATTCGATCTTCACAGAGCAGGACTATGGATAGAGATTTCGAGGAGAACAACCACAAAAATCAAGTTGTCTTGGTGATAAGTAGAGTAGATGATCTAGTCAATTACAGTAAGTGCTATTAAGACACATCTTGAAGGTTGATCATAAGGATTACATTTGGAGATCCTTGTCCTAATACCACTACACTTTCACATTACCCTATTGTGCTGATCTGTGACTAAAGATGAAATCTAACAAAGCTACTGTATGTTTCATGAGATATGCCAATGACAATCATATGTAGTAAAGAATGCAGGGCAGTAGAGCACTTAGAAGTTGTGGCCAAATAAGTTGTAAGGTAAATTATACTGCACATACAAATTGGAGAGTAACCAAACAATATTCAGTGTTGTGCCAAGCGGTTACTGAATAACAGCTTTATCAGCACAAATTTCCTTGGATGAACCAGTGGGGTGGATGCCCACTATAAATGAAACCAGCCACAGCAGTGACCCATGCAGCTGCAGAAGACTTCACAGCCTCACAATGTCCTCTGGTTTCACTGACAAACTTGTCTATCAAAATGATTTTGACCCCAAAGATTATTTAGATCAATATTATGGGGCTGTATCAGGGATTTTCATTAAGGACGGTTATCTGGACTTCATTCTGAAAAAACTGCACAGAGCTTTTACTAAAGGTAGGATATTTTGGTTAATTGTATTTGATTTTGTTGCTGTTAGTGGCCAAAATATCATGGTGTTCATGTATCTAGTTGACCCGCCTGTAAGTACCATGCATTGTGTCAATGATTTATTATTGCATATGTTTGCCTCTGTGTTATATAGAAGAAACTCGTTTCTACTTCATTTCACAAGATTTTATAGTGCCTGCAGATTAGATTATTCGATTTGTCTTGCTGATCGTAATACATGTTATCAGTAATCCCTTCCAACATTTCACTGGTCAAATCCCATGTTGAGGTGGCATTGAGTTATCCTTTTTTTGTCTCACAAGGGGGGGTTAAAGGAGACTCCATGATTGACATTGGACCTGGACCAGCTATTTACCAGGAGCTGTCTGCCTGCGAGGCATTTAAAGACATCACTGCGGCAGATTTTACCGACCGTAACCGAGAGTACCTGGAGAGATGGAGGAGGAACGAGCCTGGTCTGTTTGACTGGACACCAGCCCTAAAATTTGTGTGTGACCTAGAAGGTCGCAGGTAGGCAAAGATCTAGAAGTAGTGCACTGGAGCTGGAGGAATAACATAGCTACACAATAGCAGAGCAAATGTCATGTGTTATCATCAATAACAACAAAAAGTGGAGTTCAATGCAGCACCAAATTTATTAAAGGAAAAATCCCATTGACATTAACTGCAACATTGCAACAAATAGATAATTAAACAGTTGGAGGGTGTTAGGTGGAGGTGCTGGAACTGATTTTATAAGCAATGCTCCAATGTCTTCCCCAAATGAAGAATTTAGACCCAGATTGACTTAGTCACTTAGTGTAGCCATATAGTGCACTGCGGCTTGGGAGCATTTAGTAAATAATGGTCCGACTACTGTAAATCAGAAACTAACTTTCTGTTATTCCATCTTCCAGTGGGAAGCTGGCAGAGAAGCAGGAGAAACTGAGGAAGACACTTAAAAGAGTGGTGAAGTGTGATGTTACCAAGAGCAACCCTCTTGACCCATTGGTCCTACCCAAGGCTGACTGTGTTCTCACTGTGGGATGCCTGGAATGTGCCTGTAAAGACCTAGAGACCTACAAGAACGTCATCAAAAATCTCTCATCGCTGCTGAAAGTTGGAGGGCACTTGATCATTGGCAGTATATTGGGTAGCACCATATTCAGATGTGGATCCAAGCAATTCTCTCTCCTCAACCTGAGTGAGGATTTTCTTAAGAGAGCTGTAACTGAGACCGGCTTTGCCATTGAGGATCTTGAAGTCCTCCCCAGAGAATATGATAAACCCCTGTTTGATATCTGTAATCACACTGCCGGTATTTTTATCCTTGCACGAAAACTGAAAGATATATAATGAAGGCAAATGCAACCAATCTACATAAAGCAATAATGTAATCTCAGTTACCAGCTACGAAAAAAAGATGTGAGCATACCATTCTTAGAGAGTCATTCTTAAGCTTTAATTGGTGGTGGTTGGAAAATATTTAGTATAGTAACCAGACAGCATCAATATCTTTTCAGAGTAATACAGTTCTTCTTAAAATTAGTATCCATGACCTTCCTACAGTGTATTAAATAATTATCTTAAGGTTAATTAACGTAATTCAATTTAACTGCTGTGTCAATGAATACTCTATCCACCTTTAAGACCCATCTTAAAACCCACCTCCTTAATGAAGCACATGGGGAGCTCCGCTGGCTGATACTATGCACCACATAGATCGACCTTGACCCCTTGCAGGCGCACTTACCAGAACACCTTCCTACTGTCTCTGTACGTTCTTCCAATTTACTACTTAGATTGTAAGCTCTTTGGAGCTGGGACTCCTTTCTCTAGTGTTACTTTTATGTCTGAAGCGCTTATTCCCACTTTGCGGTATATTATTATGTGACGTGTGTTACTGCTGTGACGCGCTATGTACGTGGATGGCGCTATATAAATAAAGATATACACACAGTACCTTAATACATATTATACATGTTTTGAATGGTAAAAGCAATCATAGTATCTGAATAATAAATCTTTTGCTTTTAGATTACAAATACAAAGTTTCCAGAGTCCAGTTTGTATTCATATAGAACGTACTGCACCACAAAAATCAAGTTGTCTTGGTGATAAGTAGAGTAGATGATCTAGTCAATTACAGTAAGTGCTATTAAGACACATCTTGAAGGTTGATCATAAGGATTACATTTGGAGATCCTTGTCCTAATACCACTACACTTTGACATTACCCTATTGTGCTGATCTGTGACTAAAGATGAAATCTAACAAAGCTACTGTATGTTTCATGAGATATGCCAATGACAATCATATGTAGTAAAGAATGCAGGGCAGTAGAGCACTTAGAAGTTGTGGCCAAATAAGTTGTAAGGTGAATTATACTGCACATACAAATTGGAGAGTAACCAAACAATATTCAGTGTTGTGCCAAGCGGTTACTGAATAACAGCTTTATCAGCACAAATTTCCTTGGATGTTTTTTCCATTTTTGGATGTTTCCATTTTCCAGCGTTTTATTAAAGACACAGTAAATGAATCCATGACATAAAATGGGGATCAATTAAACATCAAATTTGTCAGCAGATTAGAACCATATGGCCCACCGTGTCTGCACATTGTCTACAGACCATATTAAAACCTTGACTTTATTCTTTATTAGGATAGCGTTATGCCTATCACAAGCATTTAAAAGAAATGTACTGTATTCATCTCTACCACATCTGTTGGGATTAGTATTATTAATAATAATAATAATAATAATAATAATAAACTTCCTCATACTTCCTCCCAAGCCTGTCCCAACAGCCCCTTCTACATTACTCTTGGTAGCACTATCATACACCCAGTATCACAAGCAGGCCCAGCAACAGGGGGGGTCTGCCGGTGTTGGCATCCTGGGCCCTGTGAGTCAGGGGGCCAGGCTGCCCGGGCCCCCTGCGTGCCCGATAATATAATATTTTTTTTTAAAATGCACTGTGGCTGCACCTGGTGCCGGGTCTCTCTAACGGCAGTGCCAGAAGTTAGCTGGGCGTGAGAGGTAGGCCCGGAATGCGCGTATGAGCAGCAGCTTGGGACATTTGCCTGCGGCGGGGTCGGCGGCAACAGCTTTGACCTGCCGTCGGGCCCCCCACAGCACTGCCACCTGCAGCACTAGTAGCCTCTGGCACCACCCCCCGTAGCCACCGCCCCCGCAGCTACAACCCCCCTGCATCACCGCCACCTGCAGCACTGCCAGCTACCGGCCACTGCCCCCCCATAGCACTGTTAGCCGCCACCGCCCCCTCCCACCCCCCTGAAGCACCACCCCCCCCTCCCGGCAGCACCGCCAGCCACCGGTTCCCACCCCGCAGCACCGCCTAACCCCCTTCCCCCCCAACGTTTCCGCCAACGTTTCCGCCAGCCACGGCTCCCCCCGTAGCACCGCCACCCCCCTGTAGTACTGCCAGCCAACAGCTCCCCCCCAGCAGCAATGCGAGCCATCGGCTCCCCCCGCAGCGCCAGAAGTTAGCGTGGCTAAGTTTCCGGCACGCCGGCGTGAGAGGGAGGTCCGGAACGTGCGTGTGAGCAGCAGCGTGGGACATTTGCCTGCGGCGGCCCACCCCGCAGCCACCGGGCCTGACCTGAGACCATCCACAAGGTAAGTCTGACTATTATTTGTATTGGGGGTGTATTTTTTATATATATTGGGGGGGGGTATATTTTTATATGTATTGGAGGGTGGGGATATATTTTTATATGTATTGGGGGGTGTATTTTTATATGTATTGGGGGGTGTATTTTTATATGTATTGGGGGTTAAGTAAAAGTTGCGCGCTAAATTTTTTTTCCTTGGTAGGTGCGCTATGGGTTGGGAGGGGCCTGCTCCTTTCATTTGTCCCGGGCCCCATGATTTGTGTTGGTGGCCCTGATCACAAGCAGGCTGCCTAGGGGTCACATTTGACTCCTCCCTCACATTCTCCTCTCGTATTCATAATGTAGCTAAAACTTGTTGTTTTTTTCCTCCTTAACTTGCAAAGATACGCCCTTTCCTCTGTCCCTTTACTGCTAAAACTATAATGCAGGCCCCCATTCTCTCCCGTCTTGACTATTGTAACCTTATACTGTTCGGCTGTCCTGCCTCTCACCTGTCTCCCCTACAATCTATCCTAAATACTGCTGCCAGAATCACTTTATTCTCTCCTAAATCTCTCCTTTGAAAATCTCTCTCCTGGCTTCAAAATGATTGAGCCACCTCTGCTGAAGCAGGGATATCCTGAAAGCCTGACATGTTGAAGGCTCTTGAGGACAGGAGTTGGCCTGCCCTGTAATTGACGGCCTTGTTTTGAGATTTCTGCTAGGTAAGCACTGGGGGTTGGCAGCCTCAATGTGAAGCAACAGGTGTCTCACTTCATCTGTTAAAACATGTCGTGAAATAGACTATAACAATCAGATAACTACACTGATTAAATCCAAGTATTTAATGGAACATAGTGCAAGGGACGGAGGACACAACTATAAAAAGATTTACTGGCAAAAATGTGCACGGGAGACTCCTGTGGCGGGTAGGATCTCGGTGGCCGGAACAGCACGAGCGTAGTAGGGGTTACAAGCAGGGGTCCGAGGCAGGCGGCAGGTAGCGAAGTCAGGTAACAAGCAGGGGTCCGAGGCAGGCGGCAGGTAGCGAAGTCAGGTAACAAGCAGAGGTCGGCAACGAGGAGACAGGAACAGGACAGGCGGGGCAGGACAGGGACTGAGAACAGGGAGCAGGGACTGAGACCGGGGAGCAGGAACAAACAGGGACAAGCCAGATTACTAGCAAGGGCTTTTACTGTGAACAGACTCAAATACAGGTACAGGTACTTGAACGGATCAGGAATCAAAGACATGAGCAATACTGAAGGAGTCTGACTTCAAGCAAAGGCAAAACCAACAGACAGGAAGCAAGCTATAAGGACAGAGACAGGAGCAACAAGAAGACAGACAGACAGAGGAACCCAGAGCCACCCAGTGGACAAGGAAGCTATGGCTAGGCAGGAGGTTTAGGCGACCCTGACAAAATGTATTATTGGCGCGAGGCCTCTGTAACTGCTTCTTCCTTGCTCTCCGGTGGCTTCTGGTGACATGTCGTCATGACAACGTGGATTCAAATGACACCCCAGGGTCAAATAGCAAAGCGAAGTCACATGATGTTGTGACGTCAAATGAGCCGCCGATGCGGAGAGAAGGTAAAGGGGGGGGGGGGGGGGGGGGGGGGGGCGCAAGAAACAAGTTTGCTCACCCCTGCTGTACACCATGAAGTTTGAAGCAGCTCATCTTCCAGAGAAGCCTTCTTCTCTGCTGCTCTGCTAGAGACCAGAACCAGGCACCCACGACCAGTAACCCTCTGCAGTTCCGCCCGGCTCTCTTTCAAGCCCTGCGGTTGGAATCCCCTTTGCTGTGATATAATTTCCCTTAAAATACTTGTCTCAAACAGCCCCTAAGTTGTTCCCCTTACAGGCTAGGTGAGAATGGAGAACCCCTCCTCTGATTCCTTCTGGGATCTGAGGATAAATGGCTGAACCCTGTCTTATATAACCTTCACCCCATCCTCTGAGCAAATGTAAGGGTAGGCTTACTTACACGGCCATCCACTACAGGGTGACTCCTCTAGCAACTTCTAGAAGCAAGGCGTAGCAAGTGATCTAACCTTTAAATTGAAACACAAAATATGTTACATGTATCTATGTATCTCTTTATTTAAATAGCTCCTTGAATGTACATAGCGCTTCACAGTAGTAATACACGTGACAATCATATAAATAACAAATAATACAAATAATAGATCATGGAAATAAGTTCTTCAGACTTAATTAACATTTAGGAAGAGGAGTGCCTGCTCCGAAGAGCTTACAATCTAATTGGTAGGTAGGAAGGATGTACAGAGACAGTAGGAGGGCGTTTTGGTGTACGTCTGCAAGGGGCCAAGCTTTATGTATCGTGTATAGTACTATCCATGTTGCTACTCATATGCTTCGTTAAGCAAATGTGTTTTAAGGTGGGTCTTAAAGGTGGATAAAGAGGGTGCTAGTCGGGTGTTGAGGGGAAGGGCATTCCAGAGGCGTGGGGCAGTTAGTGAGAAAGGTTTCAGGCGGGAGAGGGCTTTAGATACAAAGGGGGTAGAGAGAAGACATCCTTGAGCAGAACATGAGAATATGCAACATCTCGGGCCTGTTAAAAGAATTAACCCCTTCACTTTCCTAGGGACCAGGACTCACCAGGGTCAAATAGTCTAGCACAGGGATGCTCAAAGTTAGGGGCATCTGAGCTTCGCTGCGGGGGGCGGGTGTTTACAGAGGCCCCGCGCGGTTCCCAAAGGCATTTAAATTAATGCCGGGGGAGCTGCAAGCCCTCTGTATACGTCTCCTTACCTTGGTTCAGACGCTCCTGGTGACGCGTCGCCATGACAACGCGGCATCAAATGACGCTGCGGGGTCATGTGACATGACGTCAGAACCAAGGAAAGCCGGAGGGGCGTGAGGTGACGGGGATAGCCGGCAAGGGGGCGCAGGGAAAAAAGATTGTGCTCCCCTGGCCTAGCATACCCTAAGAGTACTACATATATATGTGTATATATATATATATAAATTGGGGTCTGGCTTTGAAAGTCACCTAGCTACAAAACTAGGGCAAATTGGTACAAAAATACTGCACCAGATTTACCAATCATGGAAATCCTATTGGTTTCAATTGGAATCTTTGTCCCGATTGAATCTGATACCGTTTATTTTCCTCAGACTTTCACAAATAAACCCCATTGTGTCATTCTCATCTCTCGTCTCTTAGCCTCAATGTACTGTAGTTGGGTCTTTGCCCTGTGTGTTTCAGCTTGCGAATTGGGGAGTGTCAATAGGAAGAGTTACGTGACACACAGATTATAATGAAACGTATCAAACTCGGCCCTGGAGTCATCAAAGCAAGATCAGCGATATCTGCCTGTGACTACAATGGTGAATACCCCTGATTTGGGCGCCGTGCAGCGGATCGCTCTCTGTTGACTCTGTGTCACTTTTTTTAATCTTGTATTTGCACACAAATAATCCGCAAGGTCTGAAGTGGAGTCAAATTCTCTGATTAACAATGTGCGTCACATGTAGGATACCCCTGAGGAAGCGAGCTACTGTAGTACTTGTGAAATGCGTAGGGTGTGTGATTGGAGCTCTGACAGTATTGGGAATCTGATTGTGGAGGAGAACGGAGATGCTGACGGAGGTTTCCAGGCAGTACTGACACGTCATTGCGAGACGTCATCACGCCATCGTATCAGAACAGGGGGCAGAGCCCGGACGTGAACCAGGAAGGAACCTGTACCTCAACTCTCCAAGCATCAACTCTGAGCTCCAAGCGGACGCCGAGAGACAGCAGAGAGTAAGCGTGCACTCTACAAACCACTCAGAGGCCAATGATACAGGGCTGGGACATCAAATGTTAACTTCTAATCTTTCGGCCACTAAATGGGAAGTTTGCAAAGCTGTTACATTAACCTCCTCTCAGCCAGATACATGAATGCTTTGGGGATTTGAATCTAGAGTTACTAAGGGGCATTATGTCAATGTCATGCCCCGCCTATGTATCAGTTTATGAAAGCTCTCTGTATCAACGTTGCGCAACTAGTTGGAGGAGGTAAGGGTGGAATAAAGGAGTCATTATGGGAAGAGTTATTAGGAGTGTTATATGAGCAGCTAAGTGAAGAGTTATAGAAACAGTTCAAGGAGCAGCTAAGGGTAGATTTGTAAGAACATTTAGGTTATAGGAAGGGGTTATAGGAATAGATAGGGAGGTGTTACAGTATAGGGAGAGGTTATACTAGCAGTTAGGAAGTGGTGTTAGGAGCAGTTGGGGAAGGAATTATGGGGAGTGAATATACTGTAGGAGCAGTTAGAAAATTAGTTTTATGGAATGTTTATGGGAGCATTTATAGGGAGCAGTTATAAGAGCAGTTAGGGGAAGATTTATAGGGAGTGGTTAAAAGAGCAGTTACGGGAGGAGTTATAGGGAGCAGCTAGAGATGCAGTTAGGGGAGGAGTTATAGGGAGGTATTAGAAATGCAGTTAGGGGAGGAGTTATAGAGGGCAATTATAGGGAGCAGTTGTGGGAGGTGTTACAGGATGAGGTTATTGGAGCAGTTAGAGATGCAGTTAGGGGAGGAGTTATAGGGGAGGAGTTATAGGGGGCAGTTATAGGGAGCAGTTAGGGGAGGAGTTACAGAGAGCAGTTATAGGGAGCAGTTAGGGAAAGATTTATATGTAGCAGTTATAACAGCAGTTAGGGGAGGATTTATAGGGGGCAGTTATAGGAACAGTTACGGGAGGAGTTATAGGGAGAGGTTATAGGAGCAGTTAGGCAAAGATTTATAGGGAGCAGTTATAAGAGTAGTTACGGGAGGAGTTATAGGGAGAGATTACATTGCAGTTAGAGGAATTACAGGGAGTGGTTGCAACTCTGGTGAGACACAATTCATATAAGGTGACAGATCATGATTTAAAAGGAGTTTCATTGGTACACTGTATACGCCGACCTTTTTAAACACACAAAAACATTTGTTTTTATTTTTTAAACTCTGATCCTGTATTTGTAGCACAACAAAATATAAACAAGGTTTAGGGTACAGGGTACAAGAGGGTTTTGCATAGTGGAATATAACGTTTTCACTGCTGAAAGACCAGCATCATCTGGCGCTATCACGTCCATGTTATCTCTTGGGGTAGCGATCAGCCCCCAATGACATGAACGGAAGTGGAGGGGGCGTCATTTATACAATAATTACATGACTTTTCTTGTTAATCATAAGGACGTCTTCATGGGTTTGTAGGATATCTATTCTGAAGCCAGGGTCACGATTGATGTGTGAATGGCCCCCGATAGCATTAACTCAGCCCCCTTTCCAAATCACTCCAAGTCTATAATATTTTCTCCACTTTATTGGAAAAAGCAGCAGAATACAGGTTCTTGTGAATGGTGTGTAGTAGTGATTTGTAGTTAGAAGCAGGTAGAAAGAGATGGCCTTGCCATAGGAGAGTAACATAGATGCGTGCTGTACTCACTGTCTGCAGGGTGGAAAAGGAAGTGAGGAGCAATGTGGGTAAAAGGAATAGTCTTGGGACAGACTAACTGTGAACAAAACAGGGGGGAGGGCAGACTAGCCCATTCTGGTAAGGATCTCAGAGGCTGCAGTAGCAACTCACTGATTACTTGTCCAGAGGCAAGAAATGCAACATTGTTACATATCACACAGGCACAGTGTGTGTGTGTGTGCAAACTCCATACAGCTTAAATAAGAACTGACAGGCAGAAGCTGCAAAGGAAAGAGGGGGGTGGAACAGGGATGTGATTCTTGTAACATGACAATATCCCTGCTTCAGCACAGGTGGCTCAATCTGGACTCCTCTATCTGTCACTCTCTGTCACTCTCCTACTCTTTCTTCCATACCTTCTTCATATCCCAGCCCTTCTGGTCACTCCGAACCCACTAGCTTTGTCTTCTGGGCCCTTCAAGCAGTGCCACTCCTCCACCCCGCAGGCTGGGAATCACTGCTCTATACATTCCCTAAACATCACAGGGGAACTCTTAAGGTTCAATTGGGAGCTCTTCAGCACAAGGACTTGTGTCTGAAACATTCAGCATACAGAGCCGCAGGCACTGAACATAATACACATATTATAAGGTCTTTGAATTTGGAATAGTTTGGTCCAACCTTCCCCAAGATACTTGCAATCCCTTTGTGGCAGGCATGTACACTGCTACATCCATTGGCAGCAATACATACAGATGTAGCTGGCTTTATTGTCCTCTCTGGTATGAAATATTGGGGTATACTGTGTTGTGATATACTGTGCCCCGTAGGTGACAAGGGCTGCAGGACCGCTGGGGCTAGGCTCCCCATCCCCTCCTCTCTCTGTTTGGACTAATTACCCCCCCTCTCCTCTACCCTCTTAGCGGTGATTAGAGATGTGGTATTGAGGGGAAAGGAGCCAGGGAGAGGTTATTTAGGACCCGGGCAGGGGTGGGAAAGCATTGCGCACCGTGTCAGTTAAGTTCCTGCCCACCCTTATCTTTTCTCTGGCGTTATGATGTTTGTAGTTGTTGATTTTTTTAATTAAACAATAGAGAAAAATTAAAGACAATAAATTAAAGAATCTAACTTCTGACAATTCTGTTGAGGTGGGCAGTTCAGGGCGTGTTGTTGCCCCTGTTGTGGCAGCTGTTGGGGGGAAGTGCTCTTTAACCTTGCCAGACTGGGCTCTATGGTTTGTAAAGCCCTATTGTGGCTGGGGGTTGGCGAGTGGGCAGGGCTCATTGTGCTTTGGGCTCCTGGGGCCCAATTCTCACTAAACGGCTGGGGCAATGCGGTGCCCAACTTGGTGGATGTGGTGCGCCATGGTTTGAGTACCATTGACCTTCACCCGGTGGTTGACCACTCTGGCAGGGATGGCACTAACCTGGTTACGTCATGTATTTTTTACGGCCTTTATACCTCCAGACCTTTGTTTGTGTTTCTTTATGATAGATATTATTATGGGAATATCTATACACAGGGGCCCGGAGGGAGATCCATCACAGTCTCCAAGGCCATGTTGTGTTATCTTGTATATATCCCTTTTTGGCCTCTTGACATATTTTTATCAGCAAAGGGTTATAAAAATGTGGCTCTCTTCCAAGCTCACGAGAAGTGTGGCTACGTGCCAAGCATACAGTATACTGGAGAGAGACACAGAGACTGTAAACTCATATCCAGCAATCACTCCCAGCTACGAGTACAGAGAGAAACAGCAGTGGTATCGTTACCCCTGAGAAACTAACCAACAAAATGGATGCTGATTTCACTGGCAAAGAAACCTATCAGGACGAATTTGATCCTAGAGGCTATTTAGATACATATTATGATCCTAAATCCGGAGTTTTAGTGACAGACGGCTTTCTGAATTTTGCTTTAAGGAAACTTCATGAGACATTCGCTGTGCGTAAGTATATCGTTCCAGTCTCCATATTGGTACTAGAAAGGTTTTGGGCCCGTTAAACATTGTGACGCTTCTTTATGACTCAGCAGGAGAGTTCTTCATACATGTGAAGGAGAGAAGTGGGAGGTGTTGAAATCCCCTGTACAGCCACTGTATGATTACAAAGAACTGTCTTATACTTGTTGATTAATAGGCATCACGTTTATACTAGTTCAGGGGTTGCCAACTCCAGTCCTCAAGGGCCACCAACGGAACAGGCCAGGTTTGCAGGATATCTTTGCTTCAGCACAGATGGCTCAATCAGTGGCATAGTCTTAGACTGTGCCACTGATTGAGCCACCTGTGCTGAAGCAGGGATATCCTGAAAGCCTGACCTGTTCGTGGCCCTTGAGGACTGGAGTTGGCCAATATATGTACAAGTTGATTAATAGGCAGATAAATTGCCGGCACATATAGTGGGTAAGTTGTTCATGTACATCTTAGGACTCTTAAATATCTACATTATATAGATATATGTTATAATAACTATTCTCATGTGTGAGTGTATATAAAATGTTTATACATGATGACGTGGTTAGAAATGTGTTCTTTTTTTGGGTGGATAGAGAATATTAAGCGCGCCATTTCTGTAAATGTTTGCGGATCAGCTCCTGACTATACGTTGTGGGGTTGTTCATACACCCATCTACATACATATAATATATTTGTTTTTGACACGCGATGCAGGTAATAATAAGAACACCAATGGTAAAAGTAAATAATTACAGAAGAATGTAGATCTCCCAGTGTACTGTATTCTGTATTAGGAGACTTACGGACGCAGTAGGAGTTGGTGAAAATGCATTGATTTTATTGTTCCTGGCCAGGTGGGTAATGTACATTAAGGGGGCTAATTTATTCAAATGCAATAGAGCTGAACTATTGCACGGACACTCTCATTTACTTCAAGGATTGTAATAAATAGAAAATAAACCCTTTAGGGAGGTTAGTGCCGTATAGATTCAAATGTATTGACATGTTCGTGAGAAGAGCAAGTTTTTTAAGATATGGAGAGAATGTGCTTGTTACACAGAGGAAGACGGTCTCTAATAGAGAAGATACTGTGGGGGGTGGGTTGAATGGAGAAATACACAGCATTACTAAACACCATAACCTGGTAATTTCCCACTTTGCCAATATGTAAGTTACATTTTGAACCATCTACCGCAGATACGGGTAATTTAACAGGGAAATTGAGGTTTGTCTTGATACTATATCTGCTATTACTCTGGCTTTTAAATATAGGGTTTGAAATAAAATACTTCTAATGGCATATTATGAGTTAACAATCTTCACTGAAGGCATCTATAATCATGTAACTGAGCCATTAGGGTAAGGGGCATATGACTGTCCCCAGAAGAGGCTAGCCCTTGGTCAGTAAGGGGTTAAAGATTCGGTGGGTGTCAGGGGGACTCTGGGTGCTGTCCTTGAGAAGGGGGGGGGGGGCTTGGGAATAAAAGGAAGTGTGGGAAGGAAGCCCACCTCTTATCTTCGAATCCCCTGTTATGATTCCCTCCCTTGTTGTGGTTTGTGAATTTTGTCGTTGTAATATATTGTGTCCGGCTTTATAAAAAGAAAAGAAACAAGCACAACAAAAAATAGCAAAAGAAAGAAGGTGCAAGAAGGGTTTTTGAGGGTGGTTTACTGATTGGCTCCATGTGGTTGAGTTCGGGGGTTGGTGTGTGTGGTATTGTAGAAGTATCTGTCACAGCTGCGGTCCGGAGCGGTAGGTGGGGTGGGGGTGTTTTGCCAGGCAGGGCTTTAAGTTAAACACACTGGGATCTCAGCCTGAAGGTTAGAGATCTGCGCTGGGGAGGGACCCCGGGATTGGCTGTGTCACTAGCCTGAGGAGTCTGTACCTACTTTGGGCTTGGCCATCCAGTTGGAGATGAAATGGCCTGTGGCTGGGTTGGCAGGTGGCGATGAGGTTTGAGCCACAGAATCCGTGGGCTCAGGTTCAGTTTGGCCAAGCCTGGAAAACGCTTATTATTTATTATTGTTTGTTATGTTAACGATCGTGATCAATAAAAGCTGTGGCCTTTCCCCCCAAAATGCAGGACTTTTGTTGTTCTTTAGGTGGAGGAAATGAGTCAGGTTTGGTAGGTAACTTTTTTTTCACATAGCCCTTAGAAGTCCAGAGTCATGATATAGAGGAAAATCAGCTGTGTGTTCCTGCTGTACAAAATTAGTATATGGGCTAGGAGTGTATTGTGTATTAAAGCTGCAGTTTAAAAAAATATATATATTTTTCCCCATTCAATATGTGCATCAATACAATCTGCACATTGACAAGTGATTAGCTAAGCTGCAGATCGATCCGTTCTCCTGTAATCAATCGCTTGCTCCGGGTTATTTAATTCAGTTCTTGCACAGCATTTTGGGCAATGTAGTTCCTGGAATATGATTGACTAGGCAGTTTTTAGATACAATTGGTGCACTGCTAGAGAGAGGGCGGGGCTCAAGAGCCAGAGCCTATCAGAAGGGGAAGGGGCTGTCACCTTGGAAATGCTTCCTACATTAAAAACATGAAAAATGTCTTTAAAATATATATTTTTTAATTTTAAATGCTACAAGTATTTTCTCATAGTACAGAACTGATTTATTAGAAAAAAACACACATGTAGGATATTGCTTGAACTGCTGCTTTAATAAGGTAAAATCACTTACATAACATCTTCTCTTAAACATACTCTCCCTATTATCAGTGAGAGCACATCTCACTTTCTCCCTGAAAATGTCCCCTCACTCAATGGAAGACTAAAATAACTCCCTCTTACCAACTCTCTACAAAAGTGTTCACATTATTCCCAGTCTTACAATCTGAACTTTTGTTTCTGAATATTAATATTTAATTATTTTCAAAATGTGGTCCTTCTAAACCTGAAAACAGTATATAGTGTGCATACCTGGAAAGCTTTCCTTAAATATATGTACGCTGCTAGTCTACAAACATATAGGAACACAGTATAATGTAGTAGCTAAGTATGTACAATGCATCACTTTTGGATTGACAGGGTTGAGCATCAAGCGGTTCCAAGAAAAGTCAACCAGTTCTTGTTGTCAGAGCTATAGAGGATGCTACTCCTATAGCAGTAAGATGAGTAAGTGTAAGACGTATGTAGGAAACTGACCTTTAACTATTGTGCTAATGTCTTCAAATTTGCTTTGCAAAAATGTCCGACGTTTTCTGTAGACTATTTCGCATTGCCCGGTAATGTGGGAATATAGAGAGCCGCGACACTTTCACCATAACATTTATAGGCTTTCGCCAGCAAAACTGGAAGTCGAGGACGGATCTTGGGACATGAGTCCATTTACTTCTGTGTTGGAATTTGCCATGTGCATTGTGGGTTATTCAATAAACTGAGTGCAGATCGGGGGCAATATTGCCAGTGAGCTTCTGTGCAATAATGCCCTGATCGGCACTATCGCATTTGAATGAATATTGAATAAACCCCATTGACTTTTTATGGCTTTCCCTATTTTTCGGGAAACCATATTGGTAAATTTGGCCTAATCACATATCTTCCTGTCTCCTGCTTTTCTTTTTAACCAGGTGGTGTGAAGGGGGAAACTCTGATTGACATTGGCCATGGACCCACCATTTACCAGGATCTGTCAGCTTGCGAATGCTTCAAAGAGATCATCGGTGCCGACTACACTGACCGCAACCGAGAGTACTACGAAAGAAGCCTGAGGAACGAGCCGGGAACATTTGACTGGACATCAACAATAAAATATGTCTGTGAGCTGGAAGGCAAAGGGTATAGTATAATAATGGACCCTGTCTTACAAGTGTCCTTGCATTCTATCTTGGCAGCCTGTGTGTGCATGGACTAAACTATATGAAATAACTGAGGGGCATTGATAGCACAGGATAGGTTCAGAACTGAGTGAGTGATTGGAGCTTGGAAGGTAATTAAAAAATGATTTGCTTTCTGCATGATACCTACAGTGGATGAAGCTTGCAGCCTAACAGATGGACACTTACACACAAAGAACCTTTATTTCCATCAATATGTTTTGAGCAGCTTTTGGATTCTTAACTCATTCTCCCCGTAGAATCAGAAGTCCAGAGAAAAACAATGACAAAGTCTTGGTGCTGTGACTGATATAATTTGTATTTGTGTACAGTATCATCCGTCCAAACACATTGACAGCTCAATGGGGATTATTCATTAAACCTCAGTTCTGTAGTGCCAATTAGCCACTATGGCACAAACTCTTATTGAAGTCAATGAAAGTTTCCATGCAAAGGTGTCACAGTCAGCACTTCTGAAGTTTAATGAATACCCCCCAATATGTTTGCTTTTTAATATATACTGTAGATGTAGTGCTGAGTTTCAAGAGTTGAAATGTTAAGACAAAAGTAGGTTCAATGTGATATTTGTTGATGAAATAACAACTTTAAAGGGCCTTTAAGATGTCACAAATAGAAGGAGTGGCTCAGTGAGTAACGACACTGACTGGCACGGAGTTTGAAGCAGGGGAACCTGGTTCAATTCCCAGTTTTGGCTCCTTGTGACTTGGGCAAGTCACTTTATCTCCATGTGCCTCGGGCACCAAAAACATAGATTGTAAGCTCTACAGGGCAGGGACCTGTGCCTGCAAAATGTCTCTGTAAAGCGCTACATAAAACTAGCAGCGCTATACAAGAACATTATTTGTTTAAAGGTATTACAAACAGTTAGAATAGATGCAAATGACGATATGTATTGTGTCACAAACTGGAGCACTGCTGCAAAACTGGTAAAAATGGCATCATTTTAACATGTGACTCTGTATCACTGTATTAAGGTGCCTTGCTCCATGTTTTGTCCCAGATTGCTCCATTTATGCCATGAGCATTTGTGGTAGTGAATATACGTGTGAGGAGGACATACTCACTTAGTCAGTTCAATACTACAATGAGATGTATCAAACATTGGGCCTATAAGTCAGGGGTAGCCAACACCAGATCTCAAGGGCCACCAGCATGTCAGGTTTTGTGGATATCCCTGCTTCCAGCACAGGTGGCACAATCAGTGGTGCAGTTTTTCTTTCTCTTTGCATCAAATAAATCTGCACGGTTTAGGTAGTGATAGCCTCTGCTCCAAAATGCACCAAATGTAAGAAGCACGATTACGAAGAGTCACACGTGTGGTGCAGGAGTAAACTGATGCAGAGGCAAATATTAAATCGGTGTTTTGGAGCACATAGCACCTTATTATACATATCACTCATACAACTGTATAAAGTTAGCCAAGTAGCCCACAGTACATGAATAAAAGTAGATCCTAAGATGCACATAAAATTATAAATCTACAACCTTCACAGATATTACACTGACCAGATGAATGTTTTTTTTCAGTTCCACTGTGGAAGACAAGAGGAAGAAGCTGAAAAATACAGTGACGAAAACCATAAAATGTGATGTAACTAAGAGTAACCCCATGGCGCCTTTGGTTCTGCCCAAGGTTGATTGCATAATGACCCTTGGGTGTCTGGAATGTGCTTGTAAAGATCTGGACACCTATCGCAATGTCCTCAAAAATCTCTCCTCGTTGTTAAAAATAGGGGGCCACTTAATTATTACTGAGATTCTTAACTGCACCACTTTCTTGTCAGGGGGCAAAAGGTTTTCCTGCCTGACCTTAACAGAGGATTTCATGAGGAAGGCTATCACTGAGACAGGGTTTGCCATTGTGGACCTAGAGGTCATCTCCAGGGAGTTTGATAAAGACAAGTATGACATCTGTGATCATGACTCAAGCTTATTTGTTCTTGCACGCAAAGTCCAAGATGTTTAAGAGGAGAACATAATAAGGGCATTTCCCAATTTCCCAAACTCTAATGGTTCCTTACTACTGGAGATGTGGCTTCCCTCAGACAAGTTTTCCCACCAGGCCAAATATATTACTGCCTGCAATACAATGAATTACATACTCATTGCAAATCCATTCCAATCGCAATACCTTGGGTGATCACAGTCTTTTTTGATTGTATTGTGAAGCAGTTAGCAGAATGTGAAGCAACATTTTCTGCAACAACACACCGATATGTTTGCTTCGCACTATTTTGTTGTGTCATATGTAACAAGCTTGTAAATCGAGTTTCTTACATCTGGCTCTGATTGCTAAACAAGAAGGTTTCCTCCTTTTTGACACAGAGACAAAGGAGTAAAATGATGTGTTCACACGTGTAAACACATTGCAATATGTTCCATATACATCCTCCATGACTCCCAAGACTGCAAGCTGATGTACACCGGAAACAAGTGTAGCAAATTACCCGGGCACATTGTTGCAATGAGGCATATCATTAAAATGATGCCCTTTGTGTTGTTTCCCAGCCTCATTTCACACATTTTAATTTTCCCCTCCCTCTTTAAGCCCATTCATAAGAGCTAATTTGCTAATTGCCCCATTAAGCATTATAGCGAATTTCAGTCTGTTTAATTGCTCCTCCAGAAGGAGAGGCCAGTTCTGTGCAGTTTTATAATATTTTATTTTGTCATTGACTTGTAACATCCAGGCCCAGTATAAAAATCCTCAGGTTCACCAGGTCGGACATGGCATCTTCTTCCTTATTTACAAGAAGAGGCAGGAGTAAGTCTTAACCCATCCTTGGCGCTGACTTCAACTGACCTGTTCACATCTCCACCATTCAAACTATAACACATGATGCGATCACCCGCCCTGACTGTGTCACCTTCTTTGGAGCTTCACAAATGGTATAAGTTAGGATATGGGGCCAGAGACACCGGTAAAACAGTTCATCATTAGTACCCACATAAATCTTATTCACTTATATGCAATATGTATGTTATCCAACAGCTTTACTAGTGTGCTGATCAAAGCCTAGAGGGGAAATTAGATAAGGTAAGCCAGCTATGCAATCTACATTTATTCTGTCTACTTATAGTAGTTAAAATAGAGAAACATCCCTTGCTCGGCAAATAGTAGAAATGTTAGCAAAAGGGAGGTAGGTTTAGGTGCATACAGGCTGGAAAACGAATAACATCAAGAAGGAAAAAGCCTTATATACTGCGCTAAAAAAAAACAAGTAGTAGAATGTAATGAATTAAAATATTATTAATTAAAAAAGATGCCTAGCAGCATAATGATGCATAATTATACGTATAAATATATACAAGCAATGTTGTTAAATGTGTTAGTTGTTAAAATGTGTTAGTCCACCAAATAAGCACAAGTGGTAATCTATTACCAATGAATTGTAGTTCAGTGTCTCCTTGACTAAGCCACTGATTGAACCACCTGGGCTGAAGCAGGGATAGCCTTAAAACCTCTCTGTGCCACTGCCTATTACCCTGTCCCCCTGCTCCTCTGCTCTGCTCTCTCTCTCTCTCTCTCTGTGCCACTGCCTATTACCCTGTCCCCCTGCTCCTCTGCTCTCTCTCTCTCTGTGCCACTGCCTATTACCCTGTCCCCCTGCTCCTCTGCTCTCTCTCTGTGCCACTGCCTATTACCCTGTCCCCCTGCGCTCTCTCTATCTCTCTGCTCATCTGCTCTGTTTCTGTCCCCCTTCTCCCTCTTTATCCCACCGTCTATTACCCTGTTCCCCTGCTCTCTCTCTGTCACTGCCTATTACCCTGTTCCCCTGCTCTCTCTCTGTCACTACCTATTACCCTGTTCCCCTGCTCTCTCTCTGCTCCTTCACTCTCTTTTGGTCCCCCTGCTCTCTCTGTGTCACTACCTATTACCCTGTTCACTCCCTCTCTCCCTCAGCACTGGCACTCGGTCTTGTTCTGCTTCCCTTACCATGCATTAAGGCCAGGTCTGGAAGCCAGTGTGTAGTTTGTTTGGTTTATCACAGCCTGCTTTACATAACTTAGCCAGTGAATTAGTAACTCATTAGCAGTGCATTAACTCATTAATAACACTCATTCACAGCTTTGCCACTGGGAGGGCCCATCTCAGTATGAATGGCTTAGTGGCAGCCCTTTCTCTGTGGGACTGAGCTAAAGCTCTGCTCACCATGAGTGAGACTGCCCTCCAGTGAGTGAGACTGCTCCCCATGAATGAGACTGGTCTCAAGTGAGTGCGACTGCCCTCAGCGAGTGCGACTGCCCTCAGCGAGTGAGACTGCCCTCAGCGAGTGAGACTGCCCTCAGCGAGTGAGACTGCCCTCAGCGAGAGAGACTGCCCTCAGCAAGTGAGACTGCTCCCCATGAATGAGACTGCTCTCAAGTGAGACTGCCCTCAGCGAGTGAGACTGCCCTAAGCGAGTGAGACATGTCCTCAGCGAAACTGCCTTTTAAGGAGTGACAGTCATCCAATGAGTGACACTGCCCTCAACGAGTGAGACTGCCCTCCAGTGAAACTGCCTTTTAATGAGTGAGACTGCCCTCCAATGAGTGACACTGACCTCAAGGAGTGAGAGTGCACTCCAGTGAAACTGCCTTTTAATGTGTGAGACTGCCCTCCAGTGAATGAGACTGCCATCAGCTAAACCACCTTTTAATGAGTGACACTGTCTTCCAATAAGTGAGACTGCCCTCCAGTGAGAGAGACTGCGCTCAACGAGTGAGACTACCCTCAGCTGGTGAGACTCCCCTCAGCTGGTGAGACTCCCCTCAGCTAAACCGCATTTTATTTAGTGAGACTGTTTCCAATGAGTGAGACTGGAATCCACTGAGTGGGCCTTACTTATAATGAGTGAAAGAAACTTCCTTCCAATACTCCACTGTGTGAGACTGACTTCCAACACTCCACTGTGTGAGACTGACTTCCAACACTCCACTGTATGAGACTGACTTCCAACACTCCACTGTATGAGACTGACTTCCAACACTCCACTGTGTGAGACTGACTTCCAACACTCCACTGTATGAGACTGACTTGCAAACTCACTGTGTGAGACTGACTTCCAACGTCAACTGTGAGACTGACTTCCAACACTCCACTGTGTGAGAACTGAACTTCCAACACTCCACTGTGTGAACTGACTTCCAACGACTCCACTGTGTGAGACTGACTTCCAACACTCCACGTATGAACTGACTTCCACTACATGTGTGAGGACTGACTTCACCCCACTGTGTGAGACTGAACTTCCAACACTCCACTTTGTGAGACTGGACTTCCAACCTCCACTGTGAGACTGACTTCCAACACTCCACTGTGTGAGACTGACTTCCAACACTCCATGTATGAGACTGACTTCCACACTCCACTGTGTGGCTGACTTCCAACACTCCACTGTGAGACTGACTTCCAACACTCCATTGTGTGAGACTGATTCAACACTCCACTGTGTGAGACTGAGTTCCAACACTCCACTGTGTGAGACTGACTTCAACACACTGTGTGAGACTGACTTCCAAACAACTCCACTGTATGAGACTGACTTTCCAACAACTTCCAATGTGTGAGATGAACTTCCAACACTCCACTGTATGAGACTGACTTCCAACACTCCACTGTATGAGACTGACTTGCAACACTCCACTGTGTGAGACTGACTTCCAACAGTCAACTGTGTGAGACTGACTTCCAACACTCCACTGTGTGAGACTGACTTCCAACAACTGAGGCTTCTTGTCTCTGAGAGAGGCCGACTCAATTCCTGAGGTTCCCAGTGTGTGAGACTGCCTAACAATGAGGGATATTGGACTGTCTTCCAGTGAGTTAGACTGCCTGGGCTTCCACTCTATGAGATCACTTACCACTGACTCCAGACTACTTTCAACTGAGTGAGACTGTATTATAATGACAAACTGCCTCCCAATAACATACAGTACTTTCCAGTAAGTAAGACTGTATTCCAATGAGTGAGTTTGCTTGTCTTCCAACCAACGAGAGTACCTCCAAAGAGACAGATTATGTTACAGCGAATTGCTGGCTCTGCCAGCACCAAAGGGGTTACACCAGCCCTGCCTGCTATGAACTAGGATTATGCCTCTGGTTTGGTAAATGAACTCTGACCTCCTCAAATGAATAAACAAAGGCCCCCTAACTAACCACAAGGCCACAAGTAGGAAGATACCCGCGTGATTCCAACTTCTAATGACAGATCCCAGCAGCCGGAATTGTAAGTTCTATTTTACAGTCAGATAACCTGCGCTGTGTGTACAGGAAAATTTATATGTAAAGCACGTGGCAATGTATAATTCTACATTCTTACCTACGCTGGCAATCGTTTGGTGCTCCTGTTATAAATCTGTCAAAATCCTGATTGTGCGCCTAACATAATGGCTGCTTCAGTCAGTGTAACGCAGCAGCTACAATATATCCTTATATTTCTAAGGTAATATTATCTATTGTTACCATTTACAGCTCAAACTGCTGGGAAAACTTGCAACAAATTATCCCAAACAGGAAAGTGTTGCAAAATCTTGCACTGCTGGAGAGGTGGGCTAAAACCTGCCAGAGAAATCAAAGCATGCTTGAAAATGCATTCAAATTTGCATTCAGTTGAAAAAAAAAACAACAAATAAAAAAAACCAGTCACCATTATCTAATACTACAGAGCTGATTTTTTTTTTAAAGGAAACCCACAGAAGATTTCACATGTTTTTCTGCTTTAAGGTACCTTTTATATACAAATGCTGCAATATAAAGCAAGAAAATGCCTCGCTCAATGTACCCACCTCGGACCAAACCAGTGATATGTTCAATAAAACGAGAGGATTGATGCTGCAAAAGAATCGAGCGTACGTATCTCTGTCCCGTTAAAAAATCTGGATACTTTTTATATTGTTCCTTTATAAGGGCTACCTGCCACTCATTCCCCAGTCCGTGGTATGATTCTTAACCAGTCCTGGTTTTGCGTTGTTGGGTTTGGGAACATTGATAGAACAGAGTTATATCTTTAAGCCACCGTCTGCACCGCCCGCCATTTTGTTTAAACTTACTTTAAGAGACCTGTTCTCGCCCTTCCCAATGCCGTTGGTTTTTTGAAACCCGATGCTCCGGTCAGCAGATAGCAGCGCTTGAAAAAGTGGCCGCGAAGGATAAAATGGAACTCTCACCCAGAAGCCCCTGCAATCTAAAGGTTACCACGGTAACCGCAGAAACTCCAGATTCAAATCATGATTTTAACACACCCAAAAACGATCTTTAAAAAAGAGCAGCACATGCGTGAGTTAAACCTAGATTATAGGTCACTCGTTGGGAAACTCCGATCCTCAAGGGCCACCTGTCCTGGACTGAGCCACTGATTGAGCCACCTGTGCTGAAGCTGGAATAACCTGAAAACCTGACCAGCTGGTGGCCCTTGAGGACTGGAGTTACCCACCACTGATATATAGACTTCTGGGGGGGGCTTAATGTCCAACCTGGATCAGTATTACCATTATTACGCAGTTCACTTGGAGTAAGTTAAAGGGGACCCTGAAACGGGGTGCAATTTGTCAAACTCATTTGCTCCAACTCAATGATAAATATTACTAATTAGATTTATTAACACGCCTTGCGTGTTAAATGACTAAAAAGACGTGGAACAGGACAAGGTAGAGATAAGGCGGAAGCAGCTTAGTGGTAAGATCACTGCCTTTGACGTGGGTGACCTGCTTCCAATCCCAGTACCAGTCCTTCTGACCTTGGGCAGGTCACTGGATCTCCCTTAGAGTGTAAGCTCTTCTGGGTAGGAGCTAACAGTGCTTGCACAGTGCTATGTACACTGTCCCTCTTCTTATTATAAAGCTTGCACTCAAAGAACTTCATCTAACAGCTATTATTGTTACTAAACTGTCCAGAATAAACGTTCCACCATGGTTTATAAATACAAGCACTTGTCTTTATTAAAAGGCGCCCTCCTTGAGCTGGAAAGCATGTCATTGTCCGACCCGTCCGCTCCCACATGAGCACAGAAGGTATGGTACTAAACTTCACAATTAACGATATGATGCACCAAAAGACGAGATACCTAAAAATAGCTCGAGACGGTTAGGTCACCGGCCGCGCGGGAAACAAACTTTTATATTTGGTAAACACTTCATCAGAACATTTCCACTGGGCTACAAACCTGCACAGCTCGGTTCAAAGGCATCGGGTACGTGGGATATAACCAATCTTTTGCCTCCTCTCCGGCTTAAGTCGCGGGAGATAAACTCTCTTTGTGTGCGGGATTTAGGGCTGGAATGTGAGGAAGGGCCTTCTCAGACGTGAGGCACAATGATCTCTTATAGTGTGGGATGGCTTAAGGCTATAAGCCACTAATTAGGTATATTGTTTTACAGTATTCAACCCGCACCGGACAACTCTTAAGGAGCAGCCATGGGACTGGAAAAAGACATTGTTCGGCTGAGTCGTAAAAAGGGATTTTTATATCGTACCGGATGAATTTTCCAACTTATTGGGAATTAGGTAAGAAAATTGTATTAATTATAATAATAGGGGTTTTTTTAGTGTGCGCGGCGCAGTACATAGCATTTTTGCAGGCACGAGTCCCTGCCCCAAAGAGCTTACAATCTATTTTTTTTCCCTGAGGCGTGGGGTGACTTGCCCAACATCACAAGGATTTCAACCAGGCTCCCCTGCTTTAGTCTTTGTCAGTTCTCTACTTTCACCCTGATAAAAATGCCCTCTTCCTAATGCAAGTCAGGTTTATTTGAAGTGCCCTGCCCCCTCTTCCCCAATTGTTCTCCCGGTAAGAGTGTCCATGCTTGGTTTGGCACGGTTAACCAGCCCTAGTTATGGTTTAATCCCACTTGCAAGGCTGGATGATGCAGTGAATGAAGAGACACAAGACATCCTTTAGGCGCTGACCCGTGCTGAGGCGCGCTTACGCTCGGCAATGAGCCCCTGCAGCAGCAATGAGAGCGGCTTTAGCAGGGGCTCGCGCACGCTTCCGCAAGCGTGCGGAAGCGTAGGTCTTATCAAATGTTTCGTTTGAGCGCTCACGGGAGCGCAGGGCCTGTCACGTGAGCGGTTCGCCCAATGAGGGCGAACCAGCTCCGTGACGTCACTGGCCCGCCCCCCGACACGCCCCCGGACGGCGTGGGAACTAAGCACCCACTTTCCCTCAGCCTCAGCGCGCCTCCACACGGCTGCAGTCAACATGGGCTCAGCCCAAGATGTAACGTTGATGCTTAGAGTGGTCTTTGCTTTCTACATAAAAGCTGCTACTGATGGGTACACTACTTTATTGATAAACCTGGAGTCCCATTACTTCTTTTATTTACAGAGCCATGGGACCACTATTTTTACAGCTACGAGCGTGTACTCACTACTGATTTAATTTGGACACTGGATTACCAAGACTACTGTAGTTTGCCAAAATAAAGTTGCACTATTTTGTATGTATAAGCGCAGAGTATCCTAAATGATTTTGTTTATAAGCCTGGGGTAGCAGTTCTGTTTCATTCCCTGCCTTGTACTGTGTGAACGTATTGTCCCATCTTCCCTACCGAGAAAAATTAATTGGATTTCAAAAGGATACCGTTTAAAAAAAAAAAATTGACCATTTGATTTTCCATTTGAGAAATCTGCTGCTGTATATTATTCCAGTTTCATAGCTGGGATACTTTAATAAGCAACCATGGCTAATGCCGGTATCTTTAATGATGAAATAACCTGTGGACGGTTAAGCACATATGCAGGCTATAAATGACCATGTGGCATTGTACCTGCAGTCACACTCACTTCCTCGGCTTAGGGAGGTTTGCTATACGTCCCATATATACTGCAGGACCCGGCTTAGGGCAAGACGGCCACCTTGGGCCCTGTGTCTTCGGGGGTCCTGCACTCCCTCCTCCTTTCGGTGCCGGGATCCAAATTGCGCCCGACCGGAGGGGGAGTTGGAGGGGGAGTTGGAGGAGGGAGCATGGACGCCCCTCCGGTAGGGCAAAGGTTGGATCCCGGCACCGACAGGAGGAGGGAGGGAGAGGAGGGAGTGCGGAGCCCCCAGATCGACAAAGAAGTGTCTGTGTGTCTCTCTCTGTGTGTTGTCTCTGTGTGTGTGTGTGCGTATGCGTATCTGTGTCTCTGTTCGTTTGTAAGCGGGGTCTTACCTTTTCCGGAGCCGGCAGCCTTCTGTAGCGTTGCGTTGCCATCGTGACCGACAGTAACTGATGTCGTGACGTCATATGACACATTGCCATAGCAACACGCCATATGACGACACATTGCCATGGCAACGTGACATCACATGCGACCGTGATGTCATGACGCCGTGACGCTGTCAGAGGAGGGCTTCTTGTCAAGATAAGTCCCCTTAACTTTTTACAGGGGGGCCTGTCACCAGCATGCAGCTTGGGCCCAGCAAACCCTAAGACAGGAAATTAATTGAGTTTTGTCGGCACGCATAATCGTCCCATATTTTGACGTGAAATGCCTGAACTTAAAATGACTGACATGAAATCAGTCCTAAAAACGGAATAGATTTCTACTTGAGCGCAATAGTTACTTTTTCCGATAAATGCAGCATAGTAAAATTAGAAAAATGATTAAAATAATAAACTCCGGACACTGCGTGGTCATCTCCTAACACCATGACCTCCACCCCTTTGGGCGCCAGTCAGCGCTCTTCTTTCTCCGAACCGCCAAGCGCAGAGATGATAAAACCCAAAGAATATAGCGATCACGCGGGGGATATTGTTCTGCTCAAATCCCCCACAAATCATTAATCGCTCATTACGACGTCACACTATCATACTGGGTGTCAGCGTCCCAAATTACAAAAACAAATGTTAATAAAAGCTACCTAGGCTAATAAAAATGAGTGGTCTGGAGATCTTTTCACTCAAGCGCCTGGTGAAGTTTAGAATTTCAGCTTGTATGGTATCGCTTATCCTTCAAACATGCCTTAAATGCCCTTAAATTGAGTGACCCTAATTACTGTGTAATTGCCTCGCACTGTCCCATGATATGTATATGTAGTAATTCATTGCTTGCAATAGCACATTACACATGTCAACCTGCCTGTGACTTATTTGTGTGGGACGGGCATGTACGAGGTACATATCTATGGATCGGAAAATGTAAGCACAGTGAGAATAACAGCAAACTAGGGGCCTCATGCAGAGAGCAGCGCTATTTACAATCTCGCCATTTTCCGGCGAAAATCGCGCTAAAAACAGCCGAAAATGGCGAGGTATGAAAAAAGCGCCATTTTTTTTTTCTATTTATAAATCTCGCCGCGCGGCTGGCGAGAACCTACATCTCGCCAGTCTGAAAAATATCCGAATTCAGAAAGGCGCGCTCGCCATGTAGCGGCTGTTTTTGGCGTGATTTTCGTCAATTTTCTCCGCCAACTAAAGTTGGCAAGAAGCAGGAGGTCGCCGGCTATAGGGAAAAAAAAAATGCGCGATTTTTTTTTTCTCCCTTTCAGCTGCGCGAATCTCCTCATTTACAATTCTCCACATGCAGTAATGCTAAAAATAGCGGATTTCGCCCATTTCTGCATATGGAGAATAAAACTCTCCATTAAAGCTACTTTTTCTTAAACTCTCCAATTTATTCTAGCGCTGCTCTCTGCATAGGCCCCTAGATCTCTTTACAATGCCAATGAAAAGTCACAGATGAAACAAATAGAATGTAAGACATAAATATGATACAACACGTAGTAGAGACGTTGATATAAACAGGTGGATAGACAGACATTGATAGATTTATAGAGATAGATAAGAAGATGTGCACATTTTGTGCGCGTGCATTAACCAACTTTGACGTTTCCCCTTTTTTTGGTTCTGTGCAAAACTACATTTTGAGCCAAAAGTTTGAGGAAAAAAACAAGTTGGCTTTATGCTATATGCCAATGGACACCGCGCGTTCGATTCGTTTTGATGAAAGTATCAGGATGCTATATTGACACATTAAAAAAATGTATTTGCCTCCCCCATTGTCCTTTCCCCATTGTCCTTTCCCCATTGTCCATTGTCTGGTATGTCTTGTAGGTCATGTTCGATGTCGGTATGTACTGTAGTCCCTAATCGACGTCTGGTGTGTGTTCAGTGTTGTTGGTAAAGAGAGTGGGTTAAAATTGGTACTCAGAACAATGGTTTGTGGCACAATGTATGCATGTTAAAAACCAATAAAATTGAAGTTGAAAAAAAAAATGTATTTGGAACAATTTGGGCCGTTACGTTAGAACTTCTGGCGACAAAAGTTCAATCACAATATTTGTGGTTTTGTTCAACTTTTTAGATTGTTTGTATGAAACAGCGGCAAAGCAAATCTCAGCGGGATCGCACATCTCAGATAGATAGATAGATAGATAGATAGATAGATAGATAGATAGATAGATAGATAGATAGATAGATAGATAGATAGATAGAGGCAGACAGACAGGACACAGATGGATGGATAGACAGATTGACAGATGGATAGACAGATTGACAAATTGATTGACAGAAATACATAGATAGATTGATAGACAGATGGATGGGTGGACAGATAGACAGACAGATTGACAGATAGAGAGATTGATATATTGATGGACCAATAGGTAGATAGATAGATAGATAGATAGACAGACAGACAGACAGACAGACAGACAGACAGACAGACAGACAGACAGACAGACAGACAGACAGACAGACAGATAGATAGATAGATAGATAGATAGATAGATAGATAGATAGATAGATAGGACAGACAGGACATTGATGGATGGATAGACAGAAATAAATAGACAGATTGGATGGATGGATAGAAATATAGGGAGGCAGAAAGATAGATAGACAGATATACACAGATGGATTGATTGATAGAAAGACAGACAGATTGACAGATTGATATACAGACAGGAATACATAGACAGATTGATAGCTTGATAGATTGATAAACAGACAGATAGATAGACGGATGGATGGCTGGATAGACGGACAGATTAATAGATTGATAGACAAACAGAAAGATAGACAGATGACAGACAGAAATAGAGATATATGACCTTTGTGTGATTGAACTGCAGATAACTAAAACTGTAAAAAGCTGCATCTAATCTTTCGACGATGTCACAAGCCTACATGAAACATATGATGTCATCAAAGAGAGAGGAACAATTTCCTCTCAGTAACTCGCCAAAAATACATTCTGTCCGGTCGCAAACAAAGCTGAGTCCAATTTGTAAGCAAAAAAAAAAACACAGCAAGGGCCGTTGTTTACAAAGTCTCGTCCAGTTCTTTCTTTCCAAGAAAATTGCGTAACGTGTACAGAAATAGCAGCCAAAAAAATTCAACTTGATAGCAGCAGAGAACAGAACGTTTTCTAAATCTAAAGGACACAAGCTGAGGAGCTACATTTTGCTGGGGGGAAAATAGCTGCTACAATGTAACCCCTTCCACACCACTGTATACAGCTGCTCATGTATTTACACCCGCAAAAGCAAACTGTGCACTTTTTACAGTGTGCCCAATGGCTAAAGCTGCAGTGTGTATATATATATACTGTATATAGCAAATAAAAAGATCACTTGTGAGCACATTCACATGTCTTATGCAGGTATATATATATATATATATATATATATATATATATATATTATAAACACACACATAGATATACATACACTGTATATAAGCAAGGTAGGACAGACACTCCAATCTGCACATAATGTTAATTTAATAGCTCAACGTTCTGGCTCATACATGATGAGCCTTTCTCAATGAGCCGAAACGTTGAATAATAATTCACATTTTTCTCTATGAGGTTAACAATCATGTCTCCAGGTTCTGGGCACAGATAATGATCCAAGTGGGTCAAAGAACAAAGATGCTTTAAGTAAGTAAGGGTCGTCAGGTTCACGGGTTCATAATCTGAATCGTGCACATTTAAAAGTTAATTTGGCAGTTCAAATAAACTTTGGAAGTATGGAATCCGGGAAAAACGTGATAAAAACCCAAGAAAGGCGAATTCTCTTTAATAAACGGGTGGAACTTTTGAGTTTGTGAACGGAAAAAAAAAAACTCACAATCTCTGGCGAAAAATTTGACATTTGAAAAAGTTGGATCATATTTCGAAGGGAAAAAAAAAAATCCTCTTTATTTATTTATTCCAAATCCAAAACCGATGTAGTTCCGGCAAAACCAAAACACCAAATATTTTTAGAATAGAAATAAAAATCACCAGTGAAAGTGCCGCCACTAAGATTTAGTAGATATATAGGTCCTGGGAAAATGTAAATCCTTTATAGTGGAACATTCAAGTCCTTTATATAGTAGATACAAATCATATGTATACATTCTTCAGGGGTATATTTTGGGAAACCGGCACACTCAAGATGTGGCCTTAATCCCTTGGACGTAGCTGCTACGTGGTGGGGTCTTGGAACTCCTGGGGTCTCGAGGTAGAACTTTTGCCCTAGTAATCTTGCTCATATTTCTAGGGGAGGTGGCGTTATGCTCCCGTGGAAAAGCAGTCATGTGATGGCGAGTGCCGTAATGGGCGTGGCCCCTCTAGGACACTCAAAGGTCCATGGTGATCAAAATGTTGTGCCTCTATGAGGCAGGTCATAGAGCGTGTACCCGCGCGTGCGCGATGAGAAGCGCCGGTGCTCGCGATCCGTGAGCAGACAAATAAATGTGTTTCTCTCGCGTGATGGGCGCGTCACAGGAGCGGTTAACCCAATGATGGCTAACAAGCTACATGACGTCATGCCACGCTCCCCGACACACCTCCCCGTCACGTCTACTCTTAGGACACAAATCGCTCCAGCGAAAGGCGCGCATGATGCCACGCGCCCACTATGCACGCGGCCTAACAGTTACCATAGCTTACAAGAAGGCACCACCCAACTGCACTCTTTAGGATTGTTTTGGGGTGAGACGCGTGTGGCCATGTGCTCCGGCTAAGCCCTAATTTTGCAGCAAGGGCCCGTTCACAGAAAGATCTCTCCGTTTCTATGGGAGATGAGCTTTCTAAATGTTATGCATCTTTTCTTTGGCAAGACACATTAAAAGTCTATTATGATTATAGGCCCAATTCTCCATAACATCCCTTTGTTTCACACTGTCAGCCCGGAGGCTACTTCTTTATTAACACTATTCATATCTGCTCTGTTCTCTCCCTGAAATGTACAATTGCTGCTTTTAAAGACGCAGTGCCACGTGCTGCAGGGCCAAAGTGAAATTATGGCAATGAGTTTTTTAACCTAGGGAACTGTGTGTCACTTTGTTACTATGTGCCTGCGTGTGCATCAGTGAGTTACTATGTGTGTGCATTAGCGTGTCTGTATGTGCATCAGTGTGTGTGCATCAGTGAGTTATTGTGTTACTGTGTGTGTTCATTGGTGTGCTTCAGTGTGCTACTGTGTGTGTGCATCCATGTGTGTGCATTAGTGTGCCTGTGTGTGCATCAGTGTGTTACTGTGTGTGTGTATTAGTGTGTCTGTGTGTGCATCAGTGTGTCTGTGTGTTTATCAGTATGGATGGATGTATATCAGTGTGTAACCGTGGTTGTGTGTGTGCATCTGTGTGTAACCGTATGAGTGCATCAGTGTGTTACAGTGTGTATTAATGTGTCTGCATGTGCATCAGTGTGTCTGTATGTGTATCAGTGTGTTACTGTGTGTGTGTTTCAGTGTATCTGCGTGTGCGTCAGTGTCTTACTGTGTGTCAGTATCAGTATGTCTGTAAGTGTATCAGTGTGCATCAGTGTTTTACTTTGTGTGTTTGAGTGTGTCTGTATGTGTATCCGTGTTTGCGTGTTTACCAGTGTGTTACAGTATGTTATCAGTGTGTTACAGTGTATGTGCATCAGTGTGTTACTGTGTGTGAGTATCAGTATGTATCAGTGTTTTGCTGTCTGTGTGTGGGTGTTTAGAAGTGTGTCTGTATGTGTATCAGTGTTTGTCTGCATGTGTAACAGTGTGTTTCAGTATACAGGCATACCCCGCTATACGGAGATATGGGATAAGAATCCGGCAGTTCGTCCTGTATCACACCTTGCACGGTGACCCAGTGATACTGCTGTATAGTGAACATTGCATTACTGTGTCCTGCTGTATAGTGAACATTGCAGAACTGTGTCCTGCTGAATAGTGAACATTGCAGAACTGTGTCCTGCTGTATAGTGAACATTGCATTACTGTGTCCTGCTGTATAGTGAACATTGCAGAACTGTGTCCTGCTGTATAGTGAACATTGCAGAACTGTGTCCTGCTGTATAGTGAACATTGCAGAACTGTGTCCTGCTGTATAGTGAACATTGCAGAGGACCCAAATGGCATAACCTGCGTTGCCCTGGCTGTATATTGAACATTGCAGAACATGTTGTCCTGCTATAGTGAACATTGCAGAACGTGTCCTGCTTGTAAGTGACACATTGCAGCAAGAAATAGTGAACATTGCAGAACTGTGTCGTGCTGTTTAGTGAACATTGCAGAACTGTGTCCTGCTGAATAGTGAACATTGCAGAACTGTGTCCTGCTGTATGGTGAACATTGCAGAATGGTGTCCTGCTGTATAGTGAACATTGCAGAACTGTGTCTTGCTGTATAGTGAACATTGCAGAACCGTGTCCTGCTGAATAGTGAAAATTGCAGAACTGTGTCCTGCTGTATAGTGAACATTGCAGAACCGTGT
>CM071572.1:69531158-69746394 GCA_036426205.1 Ascaphus truei
AGTGAACATTGCAGAACTGTGTCCTGCTGTATAGTGAACATTGCAGAACTGTGTCCTGCTGTATTGTGAACATTGCAGAGCTGTGTCCTGCTGTATAGTGAACATTGCAGAGCTGTGTCCTGCTGTATAGTGAACATTGCAGAACCGTGTCCTGCTGAATAGTGAACATTGCAGAACTGTGTCCTGCTGTCCTTTGTTTTAAGACCTTTTCTCTGTGCTGAGGATTAGAGATGAGGATCTAGGGACGGTTGTGGATTTCTCAGCAGGTGGAATTAGGTTTCCGTATGGGGCGAGTTTGAACACTGCAGCAAGTGAATGGGTTTTATATGTAGGAGCCTGCGATACAGGGCAGAACACTGACTGATTACGGGTCCGTAGCATCTTAAACTTCAATAGAATCTCATAAATAAAAAAAACATCAGCTCGTTCCTAATGAAATGCCTCTTATTTATCGGGTCAGAACCCCTCCAAATCTCAATCCTTTAGGTCCTTGAAGGCTGACACATGACAGCATTTGGACCTCTTTTGACTAAAAAATATTAAGATTTGACATTTTTGGAGATTTTAGGTGAAAGAAAATATTTCCCTTTTTAACTTACGCAATGGGACCGGAGCACGTATGTAACACAGGCATACCCCACATTAACGTACGCAATGGGACCGGAGCACGTATGTAACACAGGCATACCCCGCATTAACGTACGCAATGGGACCGGAGCATGTATGTAACACAGGCATACCCCACATTAACGTACGCAATGGGACCGAAGCACGTATGTAACACAGGCATACCCCGCATTAACGTACGCAATGGGACCGGAGCACGTATGTAACACAGGCATACCCCGCATTAACGTACGCAATGGGACCGGAGCACGTATGTAACACAGGCATACCCCGCATTAACGTACGCAATGGGACCGGAGCACGTATGTAACACAGGCATACCCCACATTAACGTACGCAATGGGACCGGAGCACGTATGTAACACAGGCATACCCCACATTAACGTACGCAATGGGACCGGAGCATGTATGTAACACAGGCATACCCCGCATTAACGTACGCAATGGGACCGGAGCACGTATGTAAAGCGAAAATGTACTTAAAGTGAAGCACTACCTTTTTCCCACTTATCGATGCATGTACTGTACTGCAATCGTTATATATGTGCAGAACTGTTGTAAATAACGCATGTGTAACAGGGTCTATAGTCTCCCCGCTTGCGCACAGCTTCGGTACAGGTAGGGAGCCGGTATTGCTGTTCAGGACATGCTGACAGGCGCATGCGTGAGCTGCCATTTGCCTATATGTCCTTACTCGCGAGTGTACTTAAAGTGAGTGTCCTTAAACCGGAGTATGCCTGTATAGCACTCTATCACTAAGAGAGATGATGATAATGTTAAAACATGATTTATTGAGAACACGTTAAAACAATGGGTTTTAAAAGAAGAATTAAATAGATTTCAAGCGCTTTAATGACTCTAGGGGTAAGGTGTACCCCAGAGAGATGGTATTCTGTGTTAATGCCCAGTGTTATGTAGATTCACTGTCCCTAGTGTTACTTATATAAAGTCATCACCTAGGGCATAGTATGGTGAGGGAATAATAGTGATAGTATACTGTGGCACTACATCTAAGGCTAAGTACTGGCAGGTCCACCAAAACCAGAAAACCTTACACAAGGCTGCTATGTAATACAGCCAAGTGTCCTGATATTGTTTGTAACAATCCTAGTAGGTTGTGCACCAGTCCTAACCACGGATGTGGTAATGAATGATTGTACGTGAGTGTATATAACACAAATATTGTCGTGTGAGCCAGAGATCTGAAGTGTGCAGATCTATGGTCAACACTAATATACTGATGAAAAATGAGGCACTGCTGAGACTCCTGTATGGTCAGATAAGGAGATATCAGCGAGGTAATACACTATGTAGGATCAATGGCAGGTTGTACAATGGTGAAACCTTAACCTAATCAGTGTTGTACCTCTCCATTTAAGGTAGTGTGCTGGCACTTCAGAATCTATAAAGTGTTGTAATAGTTTCTGAGTAAGACGCCGTACTGCTACTAGAGTGTTTAATTATCCCTAAATATACTTTAATAATGGGATAGTAGGTAAGTAGCTGGGGTATATTGTCCCTTGTAGTGTGATAGTACATTACCAGTTGATTCAAATAAACTCCCTCTAAGGCCTCGGGCACGGTCAGCGCTTAGGCGCTCCTCCCTCTCCCGCCTGTGTTACTACATATATTTTTTTGAGCATTCTCAGTGGTCAAAATATGATGGTATAGCAGAGGCCACAGTACCATTAATTATATTATTCTCCACACCCACAATACTGCTCCTTTTTGAATTTTTTCTACAATCGGCCAATTTCACTCTCTTTAAAAGCCTTTTTATTGATTGTAGAAACCCTCTTTCTTATTTTTACAGCATAAATATTGCTTAACTCTTTAAACATTACGTCCAATGACCTTGGCCCAATGATTAATCTGTGCAGGTGTTTTTTTTTTTAAACCACACACTGTCCCCTGACTCTTCTGTAAGACATTTAGAACAGCGGGTATTTTAATGATTGCATTGTTGTGTGTGCGCTGTCCTTTTTAAATATTTGCTTCCTTGATTTCGCTCATCCATTTGAGCACATGCCTGGAGCGACCGGCTTTTACTGCATGCCATGATAAATGTTTATTTCTCCTTTGTAAATACTTAATTTTTTTTTTTTAAAAACCCTGTTCATTTGAATGTGAAAGACGCCTGTCAGGCTCTAAGTGAAAAACACAATATACTAAGTAGCAAATTCGGGATGTGCCAGTTAATTTCTCTGTATCAGCGCAGCAATATCATCTTGAATTACAAATGACAGGATTAAACGTCTGTATTTGATTCTTTCGTTGTTTGCTTCCCCCCTACTTTTTATAAGAAATATTCGGTTCCAAACCGCAATGTACAGTTATACAGGTATTACGCTATATGTCCTTACGCACTATATTATTACGTTATACGTCCTTACGCACTATGTTATTACGCTATATGTCCTTACGCACTATATTATTACGTTATACGTCCTTACGCACTATGTTATTACGCTATATGTCCTTACGTACTATATTATTACGTTATACGTCCTTACGCACTATGTTATTACGCTATATGTCCTTACGTACTACTGTATATTATTACGTTATACGTCCTTATGCACTATGTTATTACGCTATATGTCCTTACGTACTATGTTATTATTACGCTATATGTCCTTACGCACTGTCATTACGCTATATGTCCTTACACGCTATGTTATTATTACGCTATATGTCCTTACGCACTATGTTATTATTACACTATATGTCATTACACACTGTCATTACGCTATACGTCCTTACGCACCATGTTATTATCTATACGTCCTTACGCACTATGATATTACGCTATACGTCCTTACGCGCTATGTTATTATTGCGCTATATGTCCTTACGCACTATGTTATTATTACACTATATGTCATTACACACTGTCATTACGCTATACGTCCTTACGCACTGTTATTATCTATACGTCCTTACGCACTATGATATTACGCTATACGTCCTTACGCGCTATGTTATTATTGCGCTATATGTCCTTACGCACTATGTTATTACGCTATATGTCATTACACACTGTCATTACGCTATATGTCCTTACACACTATGTTATTATCTATACGACCTTACGCACTATGTTATTACGCTATATGTCCTTATGCACTATGTTATTATTACGCTATATGTCATTACACACTGTCATTACGCTATATGTCCTTACGCACTATGTTATTATTACGCTATATGTCCTTACGCACTATATTATTATTATGCTATATGTCCTTACGCACTATGTTATTATTACGCTATATGTCCTTACGCACTATGTTATTACGCTATATGTCATTACACATGTCATTACCTATAACGTCCTTCCCACCATGTTATTATCTACGCGTCCTTACGCACTATGATTATACGCTATTAACTCTCCTTAACCGCGCGTAGTTATTATTACGCTATAATGTCCTTACGCACTGTCATTACGCTATTGTCCTTACGCACTATGTTATTATCTATACGTCCTTACGCACTATGATTTACGCTATATGTCCTTACGCACTATTTATTTATTTACGCTATTCGTCTTACGCACAGTTTATACGCTATACGTCCTATGTTATTATCTATACGTCCTTACGCACTATGTTATTATTACGCTATATGTCCTTACACACTATATTATTATTACGCTATGTCCTTACACACTGTTATTATCTATACGTCCTTACGCACTATGATATTACGCTATATGTCCTTATGCGCTATGTTATTATTGCGCTATATTATTATTACGCTATACATCCTTACGCACTATGTTATTATCTATACGTCCTTACGCATTATGATATTACGCTATATGTCCTTATGCACTATGTTATTATTGCGCTATATGTCTTTACGCACTATGTTATTATTACGCTATATGTCCTTACGCGCTATGTTATTATTACGCTATATGTCCTTACGCACTATGTTATTATGCTATATGTCATTACACACTCATTACGCTATACGTCCTTATGCACTATGTTATTATCTATACGTCCTTACGCACTATGTTATTACGCTATACGTCCTTACACACTATGTTATCTATACGTCCTTACGCACTATGTTATTATTATGCTATATGTCCTTACATACTATGTTATTGTTACGCTATATGTCCTTACACACTATGTTATTATCTATACGTCCTTACGCTCTATGTCATTATTACGCTATACATCCTTACGCACTATTATTACGCTGTATGTCCTTACGCTCTATGTTATTATTACGCTATACGTCCTTACGCACTGTTATTGTGCTTTACATTAGTAGGATACTGAAGGTATTAAGCGAATATATGAATTTGTGGATTAAATCAAATTTATTGGCTGAACCAAAAAGGGCGATATCCGCTCACTTCTCTGACGCATGCGTACCCTTTGGTTCATTCGCACGCAAATAAAATGCTTCTTGCATTAGGGGTTCTTAACACAAAATCCGGTCTTAAATATTTGGGGACAACTCTTAGTAAATCATGTTAGGAAAAGGGCAGCACATTTTCAAGTAATTTGCTGAAGTTTGGGAGTTCTGCTTTTCGCACGTGACCCCCTGTGTCTTCCTAAAACTAGGACAACATTAACAGGGGGGAAAAAAACACTCGGTGGTTTAAAATCAGCCACACTATGGTTTTAAACCAGTTTTCCTGTAGACCAGGGGTTCTCAACTCTAGTCCTTAAGTGCCACCAAAGGTCAGGTGTTAAGGATATCCCTGCTTCAGTACAGGTGGCTCAGTCAAAGATTGAGCCATCCGTGCTGAAGCTGTGACTGATTGAGCCACCTGTGCTGAAGCAGGGATATCCTTAAAACCTGACCTGTTAGGGGGGGGGGGGGGAGATTGGGGACTGGAGTTGAGCCCCCCTGCCTTAGACATCAATGAAGTCGTCCTGCTAAATATTAGCATTTTTGTATTTAAATGCCCCCCCCCCCAAGAATTCCCAAATCTCACTCTTTTCAGTCCCTGGTGATTGACATTTAAGGGTTTCAACTGTGATTAAATCAGACACAGCACCGCTTCATTTAAAGGTACCTCCAACTTTATTAAAAGCAAAGGGATCTTTTTTTTTTTTGGTAAAATCTTTCATAAATAGCCCCTTCAGCTTTTGATGTCAACTCTTCCTTTAATTAACCCAAATGAGTAAATTGCAGCGCAAAATGCTATTTTGCTGATCATATACAACAAAAGGCTGGGCCGTGTTTACATATGGTATACCCTCTTACTGCTCTGTAATTAGGGACGTCAGCTTGGGCCTGATTTTGCCGGTATGAACTCCCCTATTAAGATGTACAGGGTGCTGATTGAGTAATAGGGAACATATGGACCTTATTTCTACAGAACCCATTGATGGCAAATGTAAACCATGTGTACCAAGTGTAAACAAGGTCCGCAATATTTCACTGTTTACGGGGACAATTTGTCTTTGTGTGGCTATAGCAGAAGCAAATGTTTGCCCTTATTTAATGACAGTGTCTTTGTAATGGAGCATTCCCGTCTCAAAGAAAAATGCAATTTATAATGCAATAAACTGAACTTCTCCATTTCAGTTGACTAGACGTGCTGAGGCATTATATTGTAGCTGCTGGACACACACGTGTATTTTGTTGGATTATTAGCTGGTTAAATGTTTTATTATTATTTTAGTTTTGTTTACTTTTTTCAAATGTATTTATACAATATTTTACCAGGAAGTAACACATTGAGAGTTACCTGCCGTTTTCAAGCATTTGCTGGGCACAGAGTTATGATGACAGATAATATACATGGTTACAAATGCATAGTTACATTAAGTGAGCAGGGTTATACATTATATACAAGACATAGCACGCACAGTTAGAGATAATATATATTATAGGCGTATGTAGCAGTTACAGACCAGATTAAAATGTGAGACAGCTTTAGTTTGGAAAGAACTTAGACTGGGGGCGGCAGTGAGAGTCTCCGGCAGACTGTTCCAGTTGTGGGGTGCAGGGTAAGAGGAGGAGTGTATTATTAATGATCACTTTATTCGCCGGACATGATGCAAATGGAGACACACATCACACTCCAGCATTTCTGTAATATTCTGCAATATTCAGTTCATGACTTTCCCGAGTTACTGTATTTCATGTTTGCATTGATATTTTGTGTCTCCTTTCGTATTGTAAAAACTGGTGTTAATTTGAAGGATTTTTCTATATGCTTTTCTAACAACAATTTTGAATGAGAACGTAGAAACATGAAGGTAAAAACAGAGTATTTTTGTCAGTTTAAATAATGTAATGGTTTTTTTAACTGTTACAGTGTGTACATTTATTTTTTAGAATAAAAGAGGCAAATGTAGATGTCCTATTAACTCATTTGCTGGTAGCAATGCATTGAAAAGCAATACAAATCTTGATGAAAACAATCCATGAACTATGTGTATTGCAATATGAGTTATATGAACAAATGTTTGACTTGTAGTTGTTTCGATGACCCTGAGGAACGCTCCAGAATAATCTCTTACCTCACTGCAAAGTTTGTGGTAGGTAAAGATTCATAAAGTCTATCTCCTCCAATTGCTCCATATAACCTCTCCCTATAATGCCTCTTATTGCCCCATATAACTTCTCCCTATAACTCCTCCTATTGCCCCATATAACCTCAAGTTACCTCCTATTACTCATAACTAATCCCTATAACTCCTCCTATAGCCCTATATAACCTCTCCCTATAAGTTCTCCTAAAAAATCCATAAAACCGCTCCATATAACTCCTATAACTCCAACTAACCCCTCCTTATAAAACTCCTCCTATTACCCCCTATAACTTCCTCCCATAACCCCATATAACCTCTCCCGATAACTCCTCCTATTGCCCCTTATAACCGCTCCCTATAACTTTGTATTGTATGTCTTTATTTATATAGCGCCATAAATGTACATAGCGCTTCACAGTAGTAATATATATCATATAAATAACAAATAATATAAATAACAGATCATGGGAATAAGTGCTTCAGACATACTGTAAAAGTAACATTAAGGAAGGAGTCCCTGCTCCGAGGAGCTTACAATCTAATTGGTAGGTAGGGAGAACGTACAGAGACAGTAGGAGGGAAATCTAGTAACTTCTCCTATTGGTCATATAACTTCTCCCTATAACTCCTATTACTGCATATAACCTCTCCCTATAACTCCTCCTATTTCCCCATATAACCGCTCCATATAACTCCTCCTATTACCCCATATAACCGCTCCCTATAACTCCTCCTATTGCTCGATATAACCTCTCCCTATAACTCCTCTTATTTCCCCATATAACCCCTCCCACACACTGTTACACAGACAGAGCAGGATACCATGATACATTGACGTAAAGAAACACAAGATTACAATGTAAGACTTAAACAGCAATAATGACTTTAAAAATGATCCCCTCATGCTGCAGTGAATGGGGGCAACAGACCCTACAATCTTAGGAATGGTGATTACAGATGTAATGGTGAACACATACATTAATAACATTAATGAATAAATAAAAGTAACCCGATCCCTGCCCGGGCCGCCTGTGGGCGCGTTGCGGTGGCACTGAAGGGGTTAACCCCGGGCCCATACACTGCCCCTACAATGAATAGAATCCCAACCCAGTACGGCAGCCTGGGTTGCCCCTATTGTGCTGTACAACAGGGACGATGTGAGCAGTATAAAGGGGGGGGTTTCTCTTTAGCTCCACTTCAATACACTAACATGAAAGCTCAGGCCTGAAATGTGTGGAATTTCTCTCCAAGTGGACTTCACTATAGAGAGGGGGCTTTTCTTAAAATCCTGGAAAGTCTATAGGTAGAGGGGGGATGGGCGAGCACAGTGCATGCAGCTTTAAGCCTTATTCAATGGATTGGTTCTGGTTCATTGAGTGTGAAAAGCAGGCTCCTCCATGTTTCTTGCTGGCAGAGAAGACTGTGTCAGAGCTGTCCAGCACGGACTGAGCTCGGGGCAACAACACATCTCACACAAGGAACCTCCACACTAATTGCTGCGTCCCTAAAGGAACCCAGTCTTTGTGGGGACAATATATATATATATAATTCTGTCTTTCTCTCTGTCTCTCTCTGTCTGTGTGTGTGTGTCTGTCTCTGCTTCTCTCTGTGCCTGTCTCTCTCTCACTGTGTCTCTCTCTCTGTGCCTCTGTCTCTCTCTCTCTCTCTCTCTCTCTCTCTCTCTCTGAGGTTCTATGGGTCATTGGGAGGAGTTACAGGGAGAGGTTCTATGGGTCATTGGGAGCAGTTACAGGGAGAGGTTCTATGGATCACTGGGAGGAGTTACAGGGAGAGGTTCTATGGGTCATTGGGAGGAGTTACAGGGAGAGGTTCTATGGTCCCTATAACTCCTCCTATTTCCCATAAAACGCTTCATAGAAACTCTCCTATTACCCCTATAACCGCTCCCTATAAATCATCCTATTGCTCCGATTATACCTATCCCTATAAATCCTCTTAATTTCCCCATATAACCCCTCCCACCACTGTTACCGACGAGCAGGATACCATGATACAGGACGTCGTACAAGAACAAAGTTACAATGTTAAGACTATAACAGACATATGACTTTAAAATGATCCCCTCATGCTGCAGTGATCGGGGGCCAACAGACCCTACATCTAGGACTGGTGATTTGATTACAGATGTCAATGGTGGTGAAAACATACATTAATAACATTAATGATAAATAAAAGTAACCACGTCCTGCCCGGGCCCCCGCCTGTGGGCGCGTTTGCCGGGTTGGTGGCACCTGAGGGGGTAAACCCGGGCCATACCACTGCCCATACAATGAATAGAATCCAACCAGTTACGGCAGCCTTGGGTTGCCCCTATTGTGCTGTACAAACAGGACGATGTGAGCAGTATTAAAGGGGGGGGTTCTATTAGATCCACTTCAATACCATAACATGAAAGCTCAGGCCTGAAATGTGTGGAATTCTCTCAAGTGGACTTCACTATAGAGGAGGGGGCTTTTTCTTAAAATTCCTGGAAAGTCTATGGTAGAGGGGGGATGGGCGAGCCAAGTGCATGCAGGTTAGCCCTTATTCAATGGATTGGTTCTGGTCATTGAGTGTGAAAGCAGGCTCCTCCAGGTTTTCTTGCTGGCAGAGAAGACTGTGTCAGAGCTGTCCAGCACGGACTGAGCTCGGGGCAAACAACACATTCTCACACAGGAAACTCCACACTAATTGCTGCGTCCCTAAAGGAACCCAGTCTTGTGGGGGACAATATATTATATTATATATATATAGATATATATGATATATAGATATACTATATATATATATATAAAACGGTTGCCGAAAACTTAAGGGCCCAGAATTCATTTTTATCATATTTATGTGGAGATCGAGAGAGAGAGATGGAGATATCCGGAGCAGGAGAAGAGCGGATGAGGACAAGAGATGCCGATTAGAGAGCTGAGATGAGATGAGTGCCCTCGAGAGAGAACCGTGAGACTAGAGTCCTCTCAGACTGCTTGCGATATGATGGGCATTTCTGGACGAGCGACGAGGAGTGTCGATGAGGAGGAGAGATGTGACGGTTGAAGGCGAAGAGATGATGACGGATGACGGAAGCAGCCTACGAAGTCAGGAGAGTAGATGAGAGACCGTAGGAGAGTCCGACGAGAGAACGGAGAGAGAGAGAAGACGAGACTAGCGGAGGAGAGCAACCGACGAGAGAGATGAAGGAGAGAGAGAGATGATGAGACAGAAATGTGGGACGACAGGACCGACGCAAGAGACCGGAGATGAGAGTACTGATTTCTCACCTGACGAGAGGGAGTAGAGCATGGATGAGAGATGAGAAGAGAGGTCGATGGAGAGACGAGACGAGAGGAGCCTCGGAGAGAGGAGGGGGACGAGAGAGAGAGAGAGAGAAGACGCGAGAGATTCGTGAGAGAGAGAGAGGAGATGGAAGAGAGAGAGAGATGAGAGAAGAGAGGAGACGAGACATGGAGAGAGAGAGAGTGAGATAGGAGAGGAGAGGGAGAGAAGAACGAGAGGATGAGAGAGAGAGGCGAGGAGGGAGAGAGAGAGAACAGCGGCACAGAGAGGAGAGGGACACAGTGAGAGAGAGGGACCAGGCACAGAGAGAAGCCGAGACAGGACACACACACACAGACAGAGAAGAGACAGAGAAGAAAGACAGAACAGAATTTAATAATATCTTATTATTTCCTATTAATGGTTTAGGAAGGTTGTTATTGGCCAAGTGCTGATTCTTTATTGCAGGAGGAACCGATGTTTGATCGACTGAGTAATTGTGGTAAAGTGTGACTTATTATTCTGTAAAGGACTTGACCACAGCCCACCAATGTTTAATATTCAGATTGTAAGATGTAATTACAATGCTTTGCAAATCTGACAATGAAAGAGCATTAAGCTGGCGATTTATTTTGAATAGGTTTTTATTTATAACATGAGTTGAGGGCAGGGGGGGTTCTTTAAGGGACACCCCATTAATACCAGATTACGGGGACCCCTCGCTGTTTCCATCGCCGTGAGTGCTCCTGCTGCGGTTAGGCTGTGTTTATTTTACGGCAGTGGTTTCACAAAAGCTCCCGCACCACTATGCGAGCCAATAGGGAAGCCTGTGACGTCATTGGCGTCGGGCTTTCCTATGGCTCGCGTGAGCGGGGCTTTTGAAACTCGCTGAGCTACCGGCTACCACAACTTTGGTTGTCTGTATCTCGGTATGCAGGGGGTCTACGGAGTGAAATTAATGGGGGTTTAGTACGACTTGTTGGGGTCTGAAGCAGACGATGCAGTGGGCACTCTAATAATAATTGTGGGCAGTATTTTACACGTTCCGGGTCTAAGGCCCGCCGTTATAGTGCCGGCGAGCCAGGGGGACAGGCGTACATCGCGAAGCGAAAGGTGTCTATTGCTGTCTTTGCAGCCAACGGCAGGCTGCGGTGGCCAGTATGCTGGTTGTTCAGTGGCAGTGCACATGATGCTCGACGCCGAAAAATCAAAATAATTACGGATACAAAAAATCGCGTCGCCACAGACAGTCACGTAGCGCTTAGACCTATAAGTGCAGCGGCGCGCGCGGCACGGCAACAGCATTTGTTTTCGAGGAGACGTCGCGCGGCACTATCAAAGCGGCCTAGACACAAGTGAAATTAATGGCAGTGGCATGTTTAATAACATAGGTGATTAAGCAGATTTTTAATGTCAGACAAAGGTCTTTTTTTTCACAATGTGTTTTTTTTTAACAAATACTCTGCGGTCTCTCTTAGGTGCTTAGTTACAATCTTGTAATGTTTCTCTTCCCGTGATAAGAAACGGTGTTTACCAATCTACAGGTAAATATTTATTGTTCTCGATAAACATATAAGTGTGAGGGGCGGTTAACTAGAGGTAAACATAGTGAATTTAAAAAAACAAAAGAAGAGATAAAACCCCCCACCTTGTGCTGCATATCACGGTCTCGACAGTGGCACCTGGCTCACTCTATTTCCCTCTTCTTTTTTTTTTTCATTTCCCATTATCGCTGAGCAAAACAGCGCTTCCACTGCAGCCGGGATGTATTGTGCTGTAAATGAATAGGCAAATGATCACAGTGGTGTACCCTTTACCTTCTTTACTAACCATGCTTTAAATGGACCTCCCTAAGTTTATGCCTGCCGCATCACCCAGCTTTTCAGCATAGCCTGGGTTACAGGAAGGGAGAGGCATTCATTTTTCACAGGACTCGTATAAGTAGAAGTTTTTCTTTATGGGTAATGCATTCTTTCTTACTTCTTCACTGATAAGCACTTTATATATTTTTGTGGGGGAGGGGGGGTGGTGGGGGTGATATCGTATTTAAAATACGAGAGGGCTGTCTGTGCTAATTTCTCACCAGACTGGGGTGAACATGTTACATTGCAAGGGCTGTAGTTACAGTGCGTAAAACCTCTTGATCTATTGTTGCGATGAGCAATAAAACCTGCAAATAAGCGTTTGGAGAGTGTTGCAACGGGAAACCCATACAGCCCCAGCGGCATTTTGGAGAAAGGACTGGATAAGGACAAAGTGGGGGGCTAAGGGGAAAGATCCGAAGCACATGATATGTTTAATTACAAATATTCTGATTGTGTATGTTAAAGCACCCGCTTCCAGCTTACACACATGAAAATGTACTCCCTAACAAAAATTGGGATTAAATTTAGCAACTTTAATATTTTGGTCTCGGATCTTTTTACTTGATTTTTCTTTTTTTTTTTTAAGATTTGTATGTGAGATATGGTGTTTTCGTTTAATTTTTGTTTATATAATATTGTCGCTTGGTCTGGGGTCGTCTATAATTGTCTAATTTCTTCTTTTTTTTAAATTCTTTTTTTTAAAATATTTGTTTCAATTAAGTACTGATTCTTTCCCCGTACGTGGTGATGTAAGGACTCGGTGACAAAGTTTGACCAAGCAGCTGTTTCAGATTCAAATTAGTCCGTTGTCCCCGACACATTTTAAAATCTTCATAGATCAAGGCATTTCCCTTAATTAGAATACGAGGTTTATGAAATAATAGGAGGAGTTAGGGAAGACGTACAGGGAGAAGTTATATGGTGCAGTGGGAGAAGTTATATGGGGCAGTGGGAGGAGTTTAAAGGGAGAAGTTATATGAGTAGTGGGAGGAAGTTTATTGGTGCAGGTGGGAGAGTTATAGGGGCTGGGAGGAGTTTAAGGGAGTAAATTTGATGGGAGAAGTTATATGTGGCGAAGTAGGGCAGGATGTTACGAGCGGTGACGAGTTTCCTGAAGGGCGGGCTGTGCGGGAGAAGAATTTATGCAGGGAGAGTTACTATGCGTGCCAGGTTAGGAGGAGAAGTTATATGAGAGCGTGGGAGAAGCGTCTTCCCCGGGAGGGAGAACCCGTTCTATGGGGCCAGTGGGAACGTTTCCGATGCGTGCGCGTAAGGGACGAAGTGCGTTATATCGGGCGCCTTCATCTTCCGAGTGGGACGCGTTTATGGGGGCAGTGGAGGAGCTACGTTCCCGGGAGCGGTTATAGATCATGCACGCTTGGGACGCAGTTAGATGGTGAAGCAGTGGGAGAGCTTTTTGCGGGCACTAGTGGAAGGAGTTATTTCCAAGCAGGGACGAATTCTATAGATTCAGATGGCGAATTATGAAGGTTGCAAGTGGGGGAGGAGTTTATTCAGGGAAAGTTATATGAAGCAGTGGGAGAAGTTATATGGTGCAAGTGGGAGAAGTTATATGGGGGCAGTGGGAGGAGTTTAAAGGGAGAAGTTATATGAAGCAGTGGGGGAGAAGTATATGAAGCAGTGGGAGAAGTTATATGGAGCAGTGGGAGGAGAGGAGTTAAGGGAGAGTTATATGGTGCAGTGGCAGAAGTTATATGGGCCCAGTTGGGAGAGGTGAAAGGGAGAAGTTATATGAAGCAGTGGGAGAAGTTATATGGGCAGTGGGAGAGTTATATGGGCAGTGGGAGGAGGTAAAGGGAGAAGTTATATGAAGCAGTGGGAGAAGTTACAGGGAGAAGTTATATGGAGCAGTGGGAGGAGTAGTTACCAGGAGAGTTTATGAAAAGCCGTGGGAGAGAAGTTATATGAAGCGTGGGAGAAGTGATATGGAGCAGTGGGGGGGGAGTTACAGGGAGAAGTTATATGGTGCAGTGGAGAAGTTATATTGGGCAAGTGGGAGAGTTAAAGGGAGAAGTTATATGAAGCAGTGGGAGAAGTTATATGTTGCAGTGGGAGAGTATATGGGCAGTGGGAGGAGTTAAGGGAGAAGTTATATGAAAGCAGTGGGAGAAGTTTATGAGAGCAGTGGGACGGAGTTAAAGGGAGAAAGTTTATGTATCGCAGTGGGAGAAGTTATATGAAGCAGTGGGAGAAGTTATATGGAGCAGTGGGAGGAGTTACAGGGAGAAGTTATATGGTGCCGGTCGGAGAAGCTCGATTGGAGGCGGTGCGGAGGCAGTTAAATGGGAGAAGTGATAATGAACGCAGTGAGGAAGTTATCTGGTGCAGTAGAGGGAGAAGTTATATGGGGCAGTGGGAGGAGTTAAAGGGAGAAGTTATATGAAGCAGTGGGAGACAGTTATATGGAGCAGTGGGAGGAGTTACAGGGAGAAGTTATATGGGGCAGTGGGGAGTACAGGAGAAGTTCTATGGGGGACAGTGGGAGGGTTACAGGGAAAAGATCATGGGATCATTGGGAGGAGTTACGCGGGATGGAGGTTCTATGGATCATTTGGGAGGACGTTACAGGGAGAGGTTCTAAGGATCATTGGGAGGAGTTACAGGGAAAAGTTTCTATGGATCATTGGGAGGAGTTACAGGGAGAGGTTCTATGGATCATTGGGAGGAGTTACAGGGAGAGGTTCTAAGGATCATCGGGAGGAGTTACAGGGCAGGAGGTTTATGGATCATCGGATGGAGTTACAGGGAGAGGTTCTAAGGATCATTGGGAGGAGTTACAGGGAGAGGTTCTAAGGATCATTGGGAGGAGTTACAGGGAGGGTTCTAAGGATCATTGGGAGGAGTTAGAGTTACAGGGAGAGGTTCTAAGGATCATTGGGAGGAGTTACAGGGAGAGGTTCTATGGATCATTGGGAGGAGTTACAGGGAGAGGTATGGATCATTGGGAGAGTTACAGGAGGGTTAGGACATTGAGGAGTTGAGAGAGAGAGGTTCTATGGGATCATGGATGGAAGTTACAGGGGGAGGTCTATGGATCATTGGATGAGTTACAGGGAGAGGTTCTATGGAGCATTGGAGGAGTTACAGGGAGAGTTCTATGGATCATTTGAGGAGTACAGGAGAGGTTATATGGATATTGGGCGAGTTACAGGGAAGGGTGTAGGATCATGGAGGAGTTACAGGGAGAGTCTAGGATCATTGGAGGAGGTACAGGGAGAGGTTCTATGGATCATTCGGGAGGAGTACAGGGAGAGGTTCTGGATCAATTGGGAGAGTTACAGGGAGAGGTTCTAGGATCATGGGGGGAGTACAGGGAGAGGTTAAGGATCATTGGGAGAGTTACAGGGAGAGGTCTAAGATATTGGGGGAGTTACAGGAGAGGTTCGATATATTGGGAGGAGTTACAGAGAGGTTATATAGATAGGGAGGAGTAGTAGGGATGTACGGTATCGGGGAACACGTCCTCTGTGACGTGTTTCCCTCCTTACCTGGTCTCTCCTCTGGCACCACGCATCACACAACACCGCTCACAGAGCGCGCGCACGCGCCGCTTGTGAGTGCCACGAGTATAGCTCCGCCCCCCTCGGACAGCGCCACGCTTCTCACGCCGGCTGCGAACTCAATGACGTCGTTTGCATCGCTCCCCAGCTGCATGGCAAGTACTTACAGCCCACTGTGCTCCTGCAGCCAGTCCTTGCCTCTGCGGAGGCGCGGCCTCCGTTCCGCCTCTCTTGTGATCGGTTCCTGTGTGCTATAAATATCTGCAGTCCTGTCTTACGTTGCTGAGCATAAACTAGTGTTAGCCTTGTGCTTCCAACGTTGTTGTGCCTTGCGCCCCGTCTTGGCTTTCTATCTACAGTTAAACCCTTTGTGTACTGACCCGGCTTTAATTGGAAAAACTCCTGTGGACTACTGAACCCGGCTTACCCTCGACTCCTCGACCACGACTACACGATTACCACTCTTCTGCCTCTCCACCCCAGACCACGGTCTACGGACTTTGACCATTCTAATCTTCCAACCCAAGACCATGGCAAGTATTGGACTAACTCGCTCTCTCCAACCCAGATCCGGTAAGTTGACAATCTGCTGCTAGGCACGCTTCGCTGCTGTGGGTGCGTGGTTCAATTCCCACCATCAGAATCGGGGGTCTGCCTTGCTCGTGGGTTTCAGGGGGGCGTGTCCAAAAATACTGGACACAATGCTAAAATATGCGTGACCCTCCCAATAATAAATACAGTACAATAAAAAGATAGCCCCTCCAAACATATAAAAAATACCCCCACATGCTCCCAAAACAATACAAAAATACCCCCCAATCCATATGATAAAGGATCCAACCCAACAAAAAAAAATAACCCCCACCACAATCATAGAAAAAAAACAATGACCCCAACCCCCAAACATAAAAAATATACCCCAACCCCCCAATACATACAAAAAATCCCAGCCCCCCAATACATATAAAAATCAGACTACTTGGGATGTCTTCAGGCCAGGCATGGTGGCAGCGGGGGAGGGTGTGTGCGGTGGTTGGCAGAGGTGTGCGGGGGGCCGGCGGCTGCCGGTGTCTGCTGCGGGGGGACCTGGGCGGCTGACGGTGCTGCAGGGGGGGGGCCGTGTTGCGGGGGGGCCCGGCGGCTGGTGGTGCTTCGGGGGGCCAGCAGGCAGGAAACTGTCCCACGCTGGAGGCTGCTCAACGGCGCGCCAGGCACCCGCTCACGCCGGCACGCTGGAAGTTTGCATCAGCTGAATTTCCGGCACTGCATCAGAGAGACCCCTTTCCCTCTAGTGTGTGAAGGGTTCTACTAATGCTGGCGTACTGTCAGCTGGAAGAAGCTTGTGTGGGAGCGCAGAATTCACCATTAAAGGAATGAAATAAATAATAGTGTAATATGTCCAAAACACCTGTAGCAATGTATATGGGATCGAGATTAAGAATCACATCGGACTCCATGACGAAGAGTGGCACGCCAGCGAAACGCGTAGAGTGAGTGACTAGCAGACAACCCAGAGTGTGCCCCCCATGTCCCAGAACGTGTGGATCCATTCAAAATCGATCGCGAAACCGGAAAGTGACGCGAGGGCCGAACCGGAAGTGAAGCGACGCGATCCGGGAGTGGGGTAGAAGGTGTATATACTGCTGCTGCGCTTTGATCGTTAGTGTTATGCACATGGTGCTAATGTAAGTGTGGATAACCACTGTTTCTATTGAATACACACGTAGTGAACATACAATGTTGCACTAGAGTTGTCTCGTTTCCATTGAGGGTTCGTTCCACTTACACAGGGAGAGTATCCTAAGCAAGGATCCCCCTGCACATACAGAGACTCAGATTGTCTCTAATGCTGTATTTGACTGGGAGAATGTGAGTTCTAATTCTCGATCCCATATACATTGCTACAGGTGTGTTGGACATATACACTATTATTTATTTCATCCTTTATATGGTGAAATTCTGCGCTCCCCACGAGCTTCTCCAAACAGTCAAGAGAGGAGGAACTGGATCTTCTCCTAAGAGGGGTGAGCAGCGAAACTTACTAGTATTATCACTATTTTTGAACACTTTTAATTATATTTATTTACATATTATTTATTGATCCACCTTTATGGAGAAGCGCCTCACCAATTTTTGTTTTACTTGTTACTGTCGCTCACAGGGATCTGAGCCTCCTACTTGGAGCGGGGTATGAATGTACTGAGTGGCAGCGCTCCACCTGCACGGGATCCAATTGGATGAGATAACCCTGAGCAGGAACATATTAGTAACAGTCCACAGATTATAATAAAACCTTTACTGTGACCAATAACCATAAACCAATAAATGAAATACAATACTAATGGTTACAGCTATACCTCGCCGCACAGGGCGTTGTGCCCACCACGTGTACCCCCCAACGTTGTCCACAGTACCAGAGGAGTCCTTGGTCACTCACCCGATGAGTGTCCCCAAAATCCCAACCTATAGGCGTGATCAGCGCCTTACTGTACAGATGTTGGTGCAAGTTTGTGTGAACGGTACCTGCCGGGTGTGTGTACACCCGGGCGCACTAACGCAAGAGAATAGGGGATCCGCCGATCCACGATACTCCCTCCGTGAATGGGATGTCTCCATCTGGAGTGACCGCAATGATGGTCGCTCCCGCTCTTGCAGTCTGGTCTCCAGACATGTAGTAGCAATAGTTTAATGATAGCAGCTGTGGCCTACGCGGCTAACCACTAAAGGACAGGATCCCTAATGAAGGGGCCTTCCCAAAGCAGCCACAATTAGGGTGCATTGGGCCTAGGGAATCTCTGGCCTAGTGCAGAGGGTCACAGACCCTTGCACCTAACAAACTCCCCTATCTGCGTCCAGCTCCAAACTGCCAGCATGCCCTCACGCGCCAAATGTACCTCTTTCCCTGCAGGAGATCTGGCCACTTGATTGGGCTCCTGGAGTCACCTGGCCTCTGCCCCTAGGCACTATGGGGCTTGTAGCCCCGATGGAACCCTCTTCTATTGGCGCCGGGTGCGCTACTTAATGGCTGCAGGGAAAGGGCCTTGCTACGAGCTGGCCGGCCCACAGGATGGACTATCTCCGTTCGCTGCCCTCCTGACGCTTTAGGGAGGAGGTTTTATGGGATTCATGGGCGGAGTTACGGAAGAGGTTCTATGGGATCATTGGGCGAGTTACAGGAAGTGGTTATATTGATCATGGAGGAGTTTCAGGGAGAAGGTATATTGGTTATTGAAGAATGATTGTGTTACAGGGAAGGAACAGTGTAGGGAGAAGGTATATAGATATAGGGAGGAGTAACAGGGATAGTGTATATGGATCACCGGGAGGACTTACAGGGAGAGTATATGGAGCAATGAGAAGGTTAGGAAGGAGTTATAGGTAATGGTTATATGGAAGCAGTTCAGGGAGAGGTTATATGGGCATGGATGAATTACAGGTAGAGGTTCTAGGGATTCATTGGGAAGGAGTTACAGGGAGAGTTCTATGGATCATTTGGGAGGAGTAGTTTACAGGGAGAGGTTCTATGGGATCACTGGGAGGAGTTACAGGGAGAGGTTTATGGGTCATTGGGAGGAGTTCAGGGAGAGGTCTATGGTCATTGAGGAGTTACAGGGAGAGGTTCTATAGGGTCATTGGGAGCAGTTACAGGGAGAGGTTCTATGGAGTCACTGGGAGTAGTTACAGGGAGAGGTTCTATGGGTCATTGGGAGGAGTTACAGGGAGAGTTCTATGGGTCATTGGGAGGAGTACAGGTGAGAGGGTTACTAGGATCACTGGGAGGGAAGTCAGGGGAGGTTCTGGTCATGGGAGGAGTTATAGCGAAGGTTCTATGGGTCACTGGGGGAGTTACAGGGAGAAGTATATGGATCATGGGAGGAGTTACACGGAGAGGTTAGGGCATTGGGAGGAGTTACAGGGAGAAGTTCTATGGATCACTGGAGGAGTGGGGAGTTACGAAGGCGAGAAGTTCTATGGATCAAGGAGGAGTTACAGGGGATAGGTTTATATGGTCATTGGGAGAAGTAAAGACATGGATAGGTTTTATGGATATTGGGAGGAGTTACAGGGAAGGTTCTATGGATCCATTGGGAGGAGTTACAGGGGAGAGTTCTATGGATCACTGGGAGGAGTACAGGGATAGTTATATGGACATTGGGAGGAAGTTTACATGGATAGGTATATGGATCATTGGGAGGAGTTACATAGAAGTGGTTCTATGATCTATGGAGGAGTTACTGGTAGGGTGACAGATGGCCTGGTTGTCGGTGTCCGACGGTAAGTCCGGATTGCTCTCCCTGGTCCCGTTTTTGGGTCGTCAGCACTGACGCGAGTCGTATGGGGGGAGGAGGATGCGGCGCAGCAGCAAGAAGTAGTATTTTCAGAATGTCGGGGGATTGGGCTTCTTTAGTAAAACATGCCGGGCCACGGGGTTTGGATGGGATGCCGCGAGGGCGGGGGGTGGCTGGCTTGTCACGTGGACCGCTCCTCCCTGCCTTTCCTCCCTCCGGCACCCCGGACTCCCTCAGGGCACACAACCCCTTGACACCACGGCCCCGGCCCTCCCTCCCCTCTGGCACCCCGGCTCACTCTATCCCCCCGGACACCCCCGGCTCCTCCCTCCCCACGGCTCGCTCTCCCCCCCACAGATCCAGCTCACTAGCAGTGCTAGTGAGAGCGTGCCACAGTGCCGCCTCCACCGAATCAGCACGCTCCGCCGAACCCGCAGCCGCACCGAACCAGCAGCCGTCTGAGGTAGGATAGGGGAAAGAGAGGGAGATGCAGGGGGGTGGGGGGGAGATGGGAGAGCAGGAGGGGGGGGGAGAGGGAGGCGTGAGGGGGGAGGGCGATGGGATGCAGGGAGGGGAGAGAGAGATGGAGCTGGCAGGGAGGGGCGAAGAGATGAGAAGAGTGGGCGGCCGGGAGGGGAGCAGAAGAGATGGGAGATGCAGGGAGGGGAGAAGAGATGGGAGATGCAGGGAGGGGAAGGTGAGAGGGAGGGAAGATGCAGGGAGGGGGAGAGAGGGGATGGGTGATGCAGGGAGGGGGAGGAGAGATGGGTGATGCAGGGAGGGGGAGAGATGGGAGATGCAGGGAGGGAGGAGAGATGGGAGATGCGGGGGGGAGGAGAGAGATGGGAGCTGCAGGGAGGGGAGAGATGGGAGATGCCGGGAGGGGAGAGAGATGGGAGATGCCGGGAGGGGAGAGAGCTGGGAGATGCAGGGAGGGGAGAGAGATGTGAGATGCAGGGAGGGGAGAGAGATGTGAGATGCAGGAGGGGAGAGAGATGGGAGATGCAGGGAGGGGGAGAGATGGGAGATGAGGGAGGGGGAGAGATGGGAGATGCAGGGAGGGGGAGAGAGGGGAGAGATGGAGGGGGGGAGGAGAGGATGGAGAGAGTAGGGAGGAGAGATGGGAGATGCGGGGGGGGGAGAAGGGAGGAGAGATGGGAGAGGCGGGGGGAGGAGAGATGGGAGATGCGGGGGGGAGGAGAGATGGAGATGCGGGGGGGAGGAGAGATGGGAGATGAGGGGGGGGGAGGAGAGATGGGAGATGCGGGGGGGAGGAGAGATGGGAGATGCGGGGGGGAGGAGAGAGATGGGAGATGGGGGGGGGGAGGAGAGAGGGAGATGCGGGGGGGAGAGAGATGGGAGATGCGGGGGGGGGAGAGAGGGAGATGCGGGGGGGGGAGGAGAGATGGGAGATGCGGGGGGGGGGAGGAGAGATGGGAGATGGGGGAGAGGTTCCATGGATCACTGGGAGGAGTTATAGGTAAGGGTAATTTGGAGCAGTGGGAGGAGTTATAGGTAAGGGTTATATGGAGCAGTGGGAGGAGTTATAGGTAGGGTATATGAGCAGTGGGGAGTTATAGGTAAGGGTTATATGGAGCAGTGGGAGGAGTTATAGGTAAGGGTTATATGGAGCAGTGGGAGGAGTTATAGGTAAGGGTTATATGGAGCAGTGGGAGGAGTTATAGGTAAGGGTTATATGGAGCAGTGGGAGGAGTTATAGGTAAGGGTTATATGGAGCAGTGGGAGGAGTTACGGTAAGGGTTATATGGAGCAGTGGGAGGAGTTATAGGTAAGGGTTATATGGAGCAGTGGGAGGAGTTATAGGTAAGGGTTATATGGAGCAGTGGGAGGGGTTACAGTGAAAAGTTGTATGGAGCAATGGGAGGTGGTATAGGGGAGCGGTTATATGGAGCAATGGGAGGGGGTATAGGGAGCGGTTATATGGAGCAATGGGAGGGGGTATAGGGTACAATTACATGAAGAAATGGGAGATAGGGGAGAAGAAGCTATATAGGGCATGGTTAGGGAAAAGTTACTTGGCACAATATTATAATGGAATATTTTATTATATAATAGAATATACTCTTCCATTTTTCTCAGCACCAAGACGAGAACCAAAAGATGGGAGGATGAAATCAGAAAATTTGTTGGAGCAACAAGAAGAGAGCCTGTAATTGCAGTACCTGGAAAATCATTGGAGAGGCCTTCATTCAGCAGAGGATCAACAAGGGTTGAAAAATGTGTTGTGTGTGTGTTGTGTGTGTTCTATATATATATATATATAGATATAGATATATAGTATATATATATATTATATTATATATATATATATATAGATATATATATAAAGATTATATATATTATCTATATATATATATATATATATATACTATATATATGTCCATATTCAAGGCCGGCTTTACCTATGGTGCGCCCCTAGGCACTCTCCTTTTTGCCGCCTTCCTCAGCACTGCGATGCCACATGGTCATGGCAACGTGTCACAATGTGACGTTGTGCACTTCATTTGATGCCGCGAAGCTGGAGGAGGCTGGCAACGGAGCACAGGCCTTCCCAAATATTTAGGAGGCGGAAAATGGAGGCTGCCAGGTGCTAAGATGCCGCTTCTCATCCCCTTTCCCCCTCCCCCCCATTTTCCCACCCTAGTGAGCCTATTGGGAAATACGGGCCTGTATATATATATATCATCTTCCGCCCTTGTCGATCCACTACTGGATGAAGGCCTCCCCAATGATCTCCCAGGGTTATACATTATATTTAAAGACATTGCATGAACAGTTAATGATAATATATGTTATGGGCATATGTGACAGTTACAGAACAGATTCAAATGTGAGACAGCTGAAGTCTTGAAGGCACTTAGCCTGGGGGTGGCTTTGAGTGTCTCTGGTGGGTACTTCCAGTTGTGAGGTGCACGGTAAGAGAAGGAGGAGCGTTCTTTGTTGAACCTTGGGACCGTGAACAGTCTCTTCGAGTCAGATCTCAGATGATAAGTGCTGTATCTGGTAGGGGCGAGGAGCTTGTGCAGATAGGCTATAGCTTGCCCAGAAAGTATTTGAAGGCAAGAGGGGGAAAATTAACTTTGCGTCTGACCTCAAGGGATATCCAATTTAGTTCTTGGAGCATTTCACAGTGTGGTGTGTTACATATTTACATAGTAGCTAAGGTTTAAAAAAGGCATACATCCATCAAGTTCAACCTATGCTAAATTTAGACTACGGATATAGGATAAATATCTGTCCTTACAGTATATTGATACAGAGGAAGGCAAATAATAATAAAAAAAAAAACAATGAAATATCATCTAATGATGTCTCATAAGGAAAAAACAAATTCCTTCCTGACTCCAAATATTGTCAATCAGATTACTCCCTGGATCAACATCCTTCCCATGTTTACTTATTTGGTATATCCCTGTATACCTTTCCTTTCCAAAAAAAAGTCCAACCTTTTTTTGAAGATATCTATTGTATCTGCCATCACAGTCTCCATGGGTATGAATCCCACACTGTAACTGCCCATACTGTAAAGAACCCTTTACTCTGTTGCTGGTGAAATCTCCTTTCCTACAACCTTTAGTGTTGACCCATAGTCCTTTGTACTGCCCTCAGGGACGCTGACCGATTTCCCCGGGGCCCATGACTAGAGTTACATCCGTGGCCCCGCCCACCTCCCCCCCATTTCACACCTCACGGGTCCCCTCTAATTCCCCCCCCCTCTTCCCATGTCTTTTTCTCACCCCCTCTTCCTCACTCACCCCGTCCTGCTTTGCACGTATTTATCTCCCCTGCATCTCACTCTTACTCCCAGTTTTTTCTCACTCCCTCCATCCCCATACTCTCCTCTCACTCGCCCCCACCATCTGTCAATTACCCCACCCTCACTCTATCCCCCACCACAAAATACATACAAAACCCCAACATCGATATTAAAAAGACCCCTACTTTCTCCCATTACATATTAAAAATACCCCCATTCTCCCCCATACCATATTAAAAAAGCCTCCACTCTTCCATTCCATATTAAAGACCCCACTCCCCCCCAATACTTATTACAATACCCCCACTCCCCCAATACATATTAAAAAGAACCCCACTCCCCCAATACATATTAAAAAGATCACCACTCCCCCCCAATACATAATAAAGACCCCCCCACTGCCCCCAATACACATAGAAAAGACCCCCCACTCCCCCAGTATATATAAAAAGACCCCTACTCCCCCCAATATATATTACAAAGACCCCCACTCCATATTAAAAAGACCCCCACTCTCCCCCATTCCATAATAAAAAGACCCCTACTCCCCCCATTCCATATTAAAGACCCCCCACTCCCCCCCCATTCCATATTAAAAAGAACCCCACTCCCCCAATACATATTAAAAAGATCCCACTCCCCCAAATACATATTAAAAAAGGACCCCCACTCCCCCAATACATATTAAAAAAGGACCCCCACTCCCCCAATACATATTAAAAAGACCCCACTCCCCCCATTCCATAGTAAGACCCCCACAAAACATATTAAAAAGAATCCCTCCCCCTAATACATATTAAAAAGACCCCCACTTCCTCAACGCATAATATAAAGACCCCCACTCCCCCCCAATACATATAAAGACCCCCACACCTCCTAATACATATTAAAAGACCCCCACTCTCCCAATACATATTAAAAAGATCCCCCAATACATATTAAAAAGATCCCCCAATACATATTAAAAAGAACCCCACCCCCCAATACATAATACAAAGACTCCTACCCCCCCCCAATACATATTAAAGGACCCCCACTCCAATACATATAAAAAGACCCCCACTCTTCCAATACATATAAAGACCCCCCACTCTCCCAATACATATAAAGACCCCCCACTCTCCCAATACATATAAAGACCCCCCACTCTCCCAATACATATAAGGACCCCCCACTCTCCCAATACATATAAGGACCCCCCACTCTCCCAATACATATAAGTACCCCCCACTCCATATAAAAAGACCCCCACTTCCCCCAATAATATAAAAAGATCCCCACCCCCAATACATTTAAAAAAATAGACTTACCTTGAGGATGGTCAGGCCGGGCCTGGTGGCTGTGGGGGTCCGGTGGCCGGTGCTGCAGGGTAGGGGGCGACCTCTGGTCAGGACTGGCCCAGCTGCCGGTCACGGCCGGGCCCCGGCTCTCCATCTGCTGCAGGCCTCCTCACTGTGTCAGCGCGCACCGGATGCGGAGGCCCAGCTTACTTCCGGCGCACTGACATCAGAGGAGCCCATCACGCGCCGCCAGAGGTTGGAATCTCAGTGTGGGACGCGTAGTGAGGAAGAGGCCTGCATCTGATGGCGAGCCCCGGGCCTGGTACTCTTGTCACTTCTGTCCCCCCGTCTTCGGCCCTGACTGCCCCTGGAATGAAAAGTTGTTTTGAAAGCTCCTTGTACTGTCCCCAAATATATTTGCATATAGTTCATATCCCTTCTTAGACGCCTCTATTCTAATGTAAATATATCTAATTTAGCTAGCCTTTCCTTATAAATCAGATTGACCATCCCCTTCATTAATTTGGTGGCTCTTCTCTGCACTCTCTCTAGTACCATAATGTCTTTACGAAAGTGTGGTCTTACTAATGCTTTTAAAGGGGCATAATTATGTTTACTTCCCTTGTTATAGTTACGTTGTAGGACAAAGACGCATATTGAGTTGTAGAGGGTGTTCAGTTTGCAAATGTCAGTTTGGGGACTGTACCATATACTATATCCCTATAGATTATAATTGGCATCAGCATCTGCTGTGCGATATGCTTTCTGACCAGTGGGCTTGTTCCAATAAAGTACACCTAGTTTGGCATAGGTTTTGGATATTCAGGGTATCACTGTGCAACACAAATGCGAAATGGGAGTCAAAGCATATGCCCAGATATTTAAAAGTAGTAACAGGGGCTAGGATGATATTAGAGCAGGTTCTGATCTGCAGCTCTGCCATTGGATGCTTTAGAAATTTAGCCTTGGTCCCGAAAACCATTGTTACTGTCTTATCAGTGTTTTAAAACAGTTTTTGGGGGAAATCCAGTTTTCAAGTCTTGAAAAGGTCAGATTGAAGTATGTGTTCAAGGTCAGAGAGGTTAGGGCTGTGTGTATATAGGATTGTGTCCCCCGCATACATGTGTATTGAAGCTCTCGTGCAAGCTGTAGGTAGATCATTGATGAAGATTAAAAAGAGTAGGGGCCCCAGAACTGAGCCTTGCGGGACCCCGCAGGTAACATCCAAGGACCCCCTTCTTCCTGTGGTGCATGTCTTGCAATCCTTCCTCTGGCTCTCCCTTACCACCCTTCTCTCCTGCCCATCTTTATACTTTCCCTCTCTTGCACCTGTTCCTTTCCCCCTCACTTCTCCCTCTGCCACTCTTCTCGGGACCTATTCCCAGCCCTTGTCTGCTCTCCATCTCTTCCATTTACATTATTCACGCTGATTACCTCTCCCACCTTCTTTTGACACACTTGCCTTTTGGGGGACAGACTAAATGCAGTCGGTTGGAGGTCAATTCTGCAGATTTAGGGCCTCATGCAGAGAGCAGCGTTATCGGGGGAAGCGCCATTTTTTGGCAAAATCTGCCTTTAGAAAGGCAGGTAATGGCGAGTTTTGAAACAAGCGCCATTTTTTTTTTATTTGAAAATTTCGCCGCGCGGCTGGCGAGAACCTACATCTCGCCAGCTTTAAAAATTTCCAAATTCAGAAACGCGCGAACGCCATCTAGCGGCTGTTCGCGCCAATAACATGGCGCGATTTTCTTCAATTTTCTCCGCCAACTAAAGTTGGCAAGAAGCCGGAGCGCGCCGGCTATAGGGAAAAAAAAAAAAAAAGCGTGATTTTTTTTCCCCTTTCAGCAGCGCGCATCTCCTCATTTAAAATTCGCCACATGCAGTAATGGTATAAATAGCGGATTTCGCCCATTTCTGCATATGGAGAATAAAACTCTCCATTAAACCAACTTTTTATTCCCCTCGCCAATTTTAAATAGCGCTGCTCTCTGCATAGACCCCTTAGACTCTATGGTTATCACTAATTTCTCACCTACCTGTAGAACGTTCTTTCACTCAATATTCGTCAAGCACCCACCTTCACTTTCCACATTCAAAACCAGCTGAAAATTCTCCTCCTAAAAGCGCCTTGTGAAATTATCTACGCCTCTCCTACTGTCCCGAAGCCGCTCAACACACCACTTAGATTGTAAGTTCTTGGGGGAAGGGTCTCCTGCCTTGTCAGTGGTGCTCAACTCCAGGTCAAGTTTTTAGGATATCCCAGGGCAATCAAAGACTGAGCCTTTGATTGAGCCACCTGTGCTGAAGCTGTGGCTGATTTGAGTCACCTGTGCTGAAGTTGGGATTGATGGAGCTACCTGTGCTGAAGCAGGGACTGATTGAGCCACCTGTGTTGAAGCTGGGATGTACTGAAAACCTGACTTGTTGGGGGGGGCTTGAGGATCGGAGTCGAGCACCCCCATGGTTATGATTTCATTTACCTGTTGCCATTGTCCCCATTGAATTACCTTGCATTGCTATTTTGTACAGCGCTGCGCATAGTGTGGGCGCTATTTAAATAAAAGTATACCGACCTGCATTATCAGCATGTGAAATAACGTGGCAGATTTCCACGTTATAAGAACTCGTGATCCTGTATGCCAGCACTCGAAATGATCTATTCAACAATACCCAGCAGGGTAAACATTTCATACGTCCCCATTTGAAGTATAAAATATTATTTTAATGAGAAGGTGACACATTTTCAGGCAATTTTCAATGTGGATTTGCAAATTTAAAAAAAAATGCGGCATACTTTTCTTGTCCCAGCAACCTCTCTCCAATCGCCAACTCGTGGGGTTCCAGTCTCCCCCCTCTTTGATTGTGAGCTCTGTGGTGAAGGTGCATGTTATCTACTGTCACAGGCACTCTTATTATTTCTATGTTATATGGCAGTGATTCCAAACTCCAATCCCCCCAACAGGTCAAGTTTTAAGGATATCACTGCTTGAGCACAGGGGGCTCAAATCAGTCCCAGCTTCAGCACAGGTGGTCAATCAGTCCCTGCTTCCACACAGGTGGCTAAATCAGTACCTGCTTCAGCACAGGTGGCTCAGTCTTAAACTGAGTCACCTGTGCTGAAGCAGAGATATCCTTAAAACCTGACCTGTTGGTCACCACTGTTACATGGTATATTATTGATCCAAAATTCATAGTTTAATAAATGAACCCAACCCATGCTAGGAAGGGAGTTTAATTATTTCTCCGTTACAAGGGTGTGTATAAACATTGCCAGTTTTCATCTCCCTTTCACTCCCAGGTGATACGGTAATTATCTGGGTAAAACAATCGGGAGCAGCAGCACACGCCACTTTTCATGTTTTGCGGACGCTTGGACTTTCAGAAACGGTCACTGCCAATCGCCGGTAACTGAACTGGAAGTTCTTGATGTCACTGTTTTGCTCTCCTCTTCCTTTTGGATCTCCGGTTGGGGGACACTGTGAGGGGAAGTGGATAAGTCCTGTCAGGAGGGGCAAGTCTGTTTCGCTTACTGATTTGGTCAATTATGAAAACCTGTTTAAAAGACAATTCTTCCCCATACGAATGCAGAAGACAAATACTTTGAATGTCCGCTCTTAAGAAGAGGTAGATAATTAAGGTTAGCTTGGGTTTGCCATGCAGTGAAATGTAATGCTTTTTATTTTTTGGCCTACATAGGGTAAGTAAAGAAGCACCTGTTAATTACAAAAGAGTTATTGGTGTTAATGAATTGAAGGTTTAATGCAGTAGATTTAGGAATGGACCACCATGAGTGGTCTTTATAGATCAAATTATAGTGCATAGGACCTTCCAAACCTCACAGATCTCTTCTTCAAGTGTACAGGAAACATTATCGGCAGTGGATTTTTAAGAAACTTAAATATATAAAAAAAAAAACAATAGAAAAAGGTAGATAATAAAAAGGTTGAGAGTAATGTGAAGTCTTTTATATCATTCTTCACCCCAATTATATAACGCTTTGGAATATGCTGGCACTTTATAGATATGAAACTATTAATAATAGTAGAATATGACCTGCTAAAATGCTAAATGTATTGGAACAGAGACCGCCAAAAGATAATGCACAGCAATAACACAATATATGTATATATTTAACCCATTTAATCCCATTCTCCCAGTGGCATCCACTGCTCTTTATCTACCTTTTATAACGTTGGATTTTCAATGACAGGTCCCATGTGGTTACTCAGGCAATGAGACACTGCAGGGGATGCTATAGGCTTTTTCACATTAGTGGTGCAGGAGTTAACCTGAAAGGGTTCCACCATTGAAAGTGTTCCACATGACTTTAGAAAGGAGGGATTGTCCACAGAAGAATCTGGCATTGTTTTTTTTCCCTACAAAGTGGGATTTATCCGGACGTTAGTCTGAGAACTAGTGACATTGGGGCACAAATATGTGAGACTGGGAAACAGAATTGTGTCTAGTGGACTCAAAATCTGAACTATACATCTGCACGATGGAAAGAAAGATCAGAGGTTCTTAAAAGGTCACAGGGTGGGTTGAGTGGAAGAAAAATAGTGTTAAACCTAACTTTTTATTTCTGGCTGATCTCACTGGGATTCTCATTGAATCCTCCCACATGGTCAAGATGAGCTGTTCTGGACAGCCAAAGGCTGATGCATCCAAGAGATCAGTGGGTGGGGACTGCCATGTCCCCCCTAAATCCACCTCACTACTGACTGTTCTAGCTTGATTATTACACTCTACCATGAAAGCAGTAATATCTATGGTATGGGTAAAAATGTGTCACAATATATAGCTGTAATATGTATGGGTAAACCTTGTCACACTAGCTGACTAATTATCTGGTTAACCTCAAATGAATATGAAGAATATGCAATAGAAATGCCTTACAAAGCAGACCTGCCTCCCTCTTGACTGCTATAGATGTAGAGCAGTATAATCTTCCCATGTTATGTTAAAGTTAAAACATGGGGAAATCCCCATTTATGCAACCACATGATCAACTCTTTCATTGCTGCAAACACATGTCATGACTCCAGAATGAATGGCTTGGTTCTTACATCATGCAACAGAGGAAGCAAGGAACAAGAAACAAACCTTTGTGCTAATCAGTTGGGCAAAATGTTCATCCAACCATCTGATTCACCCCCTCCCATCTTGGAAGTGCTCTTTAAGTTCAATGATGACTTCCAAATGGTGAGGGCATGACATTCTCTGTACACCACGAAAGAAGAAACACTTGACCCAAACTGTGGTCACCTTCACATCCAATCGCCTAATGAACCTCTTCATTGCTTCAAAAACGTTTTGACTTCTCTAGGTGTTCACATCATCTCGCAGAAGAATTACTTCAAATAATTCTGTGTCTCATCACCTGATGGAATAAGAATAAAATGTTGCACCAATAAGTGGACCTTCTCACCCAACCACCTCAACAACAGCTTTATTGACTATAGACCATTTCATGTCTACTAGAAAGTAAGTTGCAGGGAAAACCCCATGCCGGGGAGAAAGGCCCTGCATGTGGTCATAATCCCATCCCACAAGATGACTAAGAATTTAATAACCTTAAACCCACTTGATGATTTCTCCAAGGTGGGTAGTATGATATTCACACCATGCCATGGAAGAACAGAGGACACTGTCCCCCAGCCAAACCACCTGATGGAAGCAAGAATAAAACCAATGTGCCCCAACCCTACGGACATCTTCTCATCCAACCCACCACCACCCTACCTCTTGGGGCTGCCATGATCACACCATGAGACAAGACACCTCTGCCCTCTCCAACTATCTATATCCCCCCCTCCAGTGCTTGATTACCCCAACTTACAACACCATCTCCCCCCCAGGAGTTAAAGGGACTACAGATATAGCCACAGCTCTTGCCAGTAGTAATGATGGCGGCGGGGCAGCAGCTCCAGCATGGGGGAGCGGCATGTGTTCCAGGCGCCAGGCTGACGTCAGCGCTGTGTTGATTTGCTAAGCTTACAGAGGAGAGGAGTTAGTGAGCATGAGAGCGGGCACTGTGAACTGCTGGGCTGGGCTGCTGCTGCTGCTGCTGCTGTAACAGGACAGCTCCCTCTCATACAGCACATCTCCCCTCTCACACAGCACATGCATGCACAGGGAGGACAGCACCACTGCAGAGGTGAGTGGCCATGGGATGGATCCCAAGAAGTGACCCCTTAAAAAAAAAAAAAGTGATCAACCCCCCAGTTGATTCCACCAACTTATATATTGGGATGTGTTATTGATGGGCTGTGATTGGGTTGTGTGTGTGTTAGATGCAGGAGGAGGGGGCATGCATGGCTCTGGCTGCTGGGTTCAGGCACTTTGTGTTGCAGAAAACGGGCAAAAAAAAAAAAAGCACTTTATTATTTATTTTTTCTTCAAGTTTATAGGGGGAAAATATATAGGGATCTGGCATGTGTTCTCCTGGTTAGGAACTTCATCTCTTCTTGTGTTCATGTACGTGTTGCAGCAATTATTTTCCTGGTCATACAGAAATCCCAAAATTAAGTTGTGTGTGTGTTTTTTTTTTTTCTCTCCTCCTACACAGAATATGATCACCCACATACACACGTGTGTGTGTATATTTATTATTCTTCTCTTTAAAGTGTATGCATTATTATCCTCTCTTCTGGATTCATTGTATAACCCCACTAAACTTGATATATTGTCTTTTGTAAAAGAAGTATAAGGCAGCAAGTATCTGTCTGGGGCTTTAGGATTCCACATTGCAGGAACCTACATAAACTTCATTCTCTGAGTGCTGCTTTCAAATGGGGAGATTGGGACTGAATTGCGGTTCTGTAATGGTGCATTGCAAACATCTCAGACATCCTATCATAATACCCAGTGAGGGGCATGTTCTGTAGCTGGATCTGGTTCGCAGAATACTGATTTGTGTGCATTGCAGGAAGCTGATCCCACTCCATAGCATGCCTGTATTTCTGGAGTGAAGGATCCCAGTCTCATTCTGTAACATGTATCATTCTGCCTTTCCTCTGGGCACTGTATCCTCAGCTCTTGGGTTTCTCAGTGTTTGGTTGATGCTGTAAATGGCTGAGACATGGGGACAGGGAAATGTGCTGTGCATAATTATCACTTGTTTATGTCTGCTTAATAAAATAGTGAAGGGACTGGAAAATGTTTTGGTTTTAAAGAGGGGGGGGGGGCGCAAGGATAGGGAAATGGTGAGCTATGTTATTTGACTGGTTGCTTGTCTTTTAAAAGATGAATGGAAATTGTCTGATCAGTGTTAGATTTGAACATCAGTAACATGCATCTCTTCCCATCTGCCTTTGTATTCATCTGCTGGATTATACTTTATTATTGCATGGTGATTCATTGTTAGCCTCTGTTCCACTGACTAATCACTTTGTTTTGCATGTTTCTGCTCTTACTTTTTTAAAATGTATTTTTTAGGGTTACCTTTTTATTTAAACATTTTTTAAAAAAAATATTAATTCCATTGTTCCACTTAATAAAATATTTATCAGTAAAACCTTGATTTTTAAATGTTTTATTTATTTATTTTGCTCATCCATCAGAAATAATTTTTAAAAAGCACAATTTCCCAGTAGATCTTGGGTGTCTGTCTTTGTACAAAGTGACCAGTGGTAGCACTAGCCGCACGGATTTGACTTTGCCATTGTATTCTGTTATTCTCTTGGCATACAAATGCTTTTTCTCTTCGCCGTGGCTTAAGTGCTCTACATTATAATTTTATATCTCTTTTGTGTATCTGCGTAAAATATATACTTTGATTTTAATGATTATATACATTTCCCAGGACACAGTATACATTAGGTTTAGTCAGACATATCTTATCTTAACTGATGTGTGCATACTTGTTTTTCTTTCTTTAAACCCCCTGATCTAACTTGTTTCATGGCACTGCAGGGGTTAATCTTCCTGTAATCTAATCTTGGCCTTATTTCTGCTGCCCAGTTATATTGATTTGTGGATTCAACATGTATATTTTACTAAAGCGAGATCTGCATGGGATTTAAACCCAGCTCAGCAATGGCAATACACAACTGATAAAGGACTTTTAATAGTTGACTAATTAACCCTTCCAACTCATCAAAAGCAGCTTTGTTCTGTCAATGGGTATCTTTTCTCCCCCCTAGTCAAAAAAAACAAACAGCTGAATAACAAGTGAATAGATGAGATCTGTTTTTTTTTTTTTTAATGCAAATGGGTTTTTCTTTCCCCACCTTGTGTATTTTTTTTTTTTTAAGGTAGGACCAATAGGGAAATTATAGACCGATATGCTAATATTTAATTTTAATCTTCACGTAAAGCCTTTATTTCTTTCTTTTTGACAGCGCTTTAAAATTGTGTGTATATATAATTATTTTTTCTGTGTGTAACAGGAACTTAGCAGTTTCTTCTACGAAATGCTTACACATCTGTAAAAGTCAGCCGAAATAGAATTCTTTTATAGATGGGAGACTGTAGCCCATATTTTAACACTTCATAAATTAAGTGTAACACTGGTTTTTTTGTTTTTTTTCCCCTCTGAAGCCCTTGTTGGCGACAGTTCCCTTTTTTTACAATCAGTGATCAATTACCCTGTATTATCTTATACTCTGAGTGATAAGCAATGCAGGTGTTTGCTTTTAGAGCTATGTCAAGGTATGTTTAAGTGCTAATGGAAATATTTGGTTTTCTATTTGGATGACATCACATTTTAAAAGCGCCTTGCTTTATTTGGGGCTTTGAACAGAGCTGTTTTTATTCCTCCGTCCCTCACACTGTGTAATTGGTTCCTACTTCCAAACAGACAAAAACATTCCAGCTTTTGCCCACACAATAGAAGTAGCCACTATTGTGGAATCTGTTTTCTTAACCCTTTATCCTGTTTTATTTACATGTTTTTGTTATATTAATTAGCTTTTTATTCTCCCCCGGCTGTAGATTTTTTTTTTTTTGTATCACACATTTTTATTTTTATCTGGTAAATAATCAGTCACCTGTAACTTCTTACACCTCCCCCCCCCCCCCCCCTAGATTTCTTTCACAATTTAACTTGTGGTTGATGTATTTTTATTCGTGCCATTCACGGAAAGAAAGACGCAGAAAACATGGTGCCGTATTTAGTTGAAGATTTATTTATAAATTTGGCTCCCTGACAAAACAGGGTTCCGGCAACTAAACAAAATGACCTGTGTGAGAGAGAAGGATTCTGGGTAATAATGGGGTAAATGAAGCGGGTTTTGGGTACCTGTGGAAGATGTGCTGTTACACGCGTGAGTTTCCTGTCTTAGCGGTATTTAAAAAAAAAAGAAAAAAGTTTTTAGATAAACTTTGTCATGCTGCCGCTATCTGCTTCACAATGCAGAATCCGTAACAAGGCTGTAACTAATAAAACGTCTGTCTTTAAGTGGGTTTTGTGATTCCGCACTTCCTTAACCCTGACTTTGCTGTACACTGTAATATATAGTAGGTGAAAGATGTAGAGACCATCCATGTTTCAAATGGATAGGAAATTAAAAAGTGGTGTTGTATATCTATATTTGAAGCAAAAGGTGGCACTGTCTGCTCATTTGCATGTCATTTCCCAGAATCCCTTGCTGCAGTGGAAGTGCTGTGTGCTGGGTGATAGTATTGAAAGGCAGGGTTGCAGACCCGTCTAAGACATGCAAATGAACACACAGTAATATTTCCATTAGATGTATAGATATAGATAGATCTCTACGTGCAAAAGTGTCGCAACTCTGTGGGTTTTTTTTTCCTTTCCTATTTAAATGAACTTATTTTGCGTGTGTGTGTGTGTGTCTTACCCCAAAAATAATAATCCACATTTGCAAACATGGGGGAACATTGACACATTCCTAATCCATGCCCAAAATCTCTGGTCTCTAATTTTAGCTGGGTGAATTCTGCTGGGTTTGGACCTGTGACAGAAACGCACTCCTGGATTCTGTATCTTTGCTGTAAAATGCATGCTGCATTATAAAGTGGTACCGACCATGACATTTTACTTGTCAGAATTAAAAGCTTCAGATGCAATTCGCAACCCCTTCCCTTTTTTTTTTTGGATCAAGGCAATGCTGGTCCTTGGTTCACAAAGACATGACAGTGGGACCCCAATGGGCATCGCCCACTTCAAAGGCCAGGCCATTGCAGCAATGCCATCAGAAAGGGTTATTAAGGAGGCACATTATCAAGCAGAACATCCTTTTTAGACTGTAAGCTTTTTGGTACAGCCACCTCTTTGGAGGTGTTATGGTCGTAGTAATACTTGTTACTGTGCCACCCATTGTACGAAGCGCCGGGATATGTTGGTGGGAAGGATCCGGTACATGGTTGCGTATGGGACACTGCGTAGGATCCCTTCAAACGCCATTGTTTTGTGAATGGGGATACTGTATGCTGCGGCATGGTTTGGGAATGTGCAGTGGGGCGTTGGCAGAGGGGCCTGCCGTGCATTGTAGCGGGGTACTGTTGCTTTGTGTATTTACATCACACTGTAATAATAGAAAGGTCCTGTCTCGCGGCAGCACTGAGATCCTGACACCGTTATAATTGAGTTTTTATGATTGCAGCTGTTTTGTAAGGGCGTGTGTTGTGGGGAGTAAATGAGTAGAATACCCACTCCTGGTTTTTCAGGTGTTCACTGAGGGGGGTCCCCAAAGCCTTTCACAACTCGCTCTCCTGTTGGAGCGGTGGTCTGCATTATGGAAGTTTGAAACTCCGTTCTATATTTTAAAGGAGACATTTTTTTTCATTTAAACCACGGTGTCTCGAGTCCTTCCTACGGATCTGTTCAAACGAGAACCGTCCCGGTTAAACTGACATTTTGGTAGCTTTATGTAATTGCCACGGTGTATAGTAGTGACGCGTATCTATCTTTCCAGAGCAATAGGTATAGAGAAAGGTAACTCTGTAACTCCCTTCCAATGGGGATCATATATTTGGTAACACACTTAATGGTATTTATCATCAACGGCTGGTCTGCTGCTGTAAAGGTTCTGTGTGAGCCATCAGTATGCAAGAGGGTACCAGTACACCCAATATCTGCCAGACACTGCATACTCCATGTCTTTTGCTGTTTAAAGCTTTCTTTTGGTGAAATGTTTGTGCTATTATAAAAGAGGGCGCCTTTGTGTTGTAAATGATGCTGAAAATGCAGGTGTCGCTTTCGTTTGTAATGCGGTACCCACCCAAATCGAAATGAACCCAAGCTGTATTCAGAAAGTCCAGCAACCCCCCTGTCACAGGGATTTAGGGACAGACTTCATAAGCGGTGCTACACCATTGAAGCAAATCTGCTGTTTGTTGCCTGATGTCTTGCCAACTAGTAAATCTGGCCATGAGTCTTGCGTGTCGTGTTTTTTTTTTAGAAGTTCAATGAATGCAGGAAGGTGTAGGTACCATTTTGAGACCGAATTTGCGAGCATTGTCTGAATTACTGAGGGTCTTGTAAGCTGCTTCCAGTTTAAATAACCTATTGGAGATTAACGTTGCACTACCACGTATATGCAAATAAAAGACTTAGACTAGTGCAAATTGCTTTTATCTTTTCATCCTCATCGTGTGACATCAGCTATAAGTTTTGGGACTAAATGGTGACAGTGTTGCTTTTGAAAAAACTCCTCCATTGCAATTTTGGAATTGTAGTCTTTTCCAAAATAGATGTGATCTTGACACAAGTAGTAAAGCCGTTACAGCTAGCGTGGGAATAGCATTACTGTGCACACTTCACAGTTAATATCTTCCAACTTATCGTGTAGTACCTTTTTTCCAACAGTCCTAAAATCCATACGGTAACAGCAAGGTGTTTCTCCATGAGTTTTTGGGGTAACGCGTGTGTTCTGTGTCTGTATTCAGAAGAGGCTTGGAAGTCTGTTGCCATACTCCTTGTTGGTTCATTGTCTGAGCATGAAACGTTTTTAATTTTATTTGTTATAAAATTACAACTCCTGCCTGTATTAAAAGTTAGTTTCCTTTTCATTGTATCCATAGGTCAACTGGTTTCCAAGCTTGGCCCACTATAAGACAAGACGGGCAGCCTAATGACTAGACCTCGGGAGCATTATGGACTTGACTAAGATGGGTATGATCCAGTTGCAGAACCCCAACCACCCCACGGGGCTTCTGCTCAAAGCCAACCAAATGCGACTGGCGGGGACCCTGTGCGATGTGGTGATAATGGTGGACACGCAAGAGTTTCATGCCCATAGGACAGTGTTGGCTTGTACAAGTAAAATGTTCGAGATCCTGTTCCACCGAAACAGCCAGCATTACACCTTGGACTTTCTATCACCAAAGACCTTTCAGCAGATTTTGGAGTATGCGTACACAGCCACTCTCCAGGCAAAGGTGGAGGACTTGGACGACCTCCTGTATGCAGCAGAAATCTTAGAAATAGAGTATTTGGAAGAGCAGTGCCTAAAGATCCTGGAGACCATCCAGGCTTCTGAAGATAATGACTCTGAGGTTGGCATGGAAGACGAAGAGGAGAGGAAGACTAGGTACATCAAAAACATGTTACTCACAAAGCATTCCAGTGAAGAGAGTGGCTATGCCAGCATGGGAAACCAGAGCTTGAGTGGGTCCCTGTTGGATCAAAGTCCATCAGTGTCAACTTCCTATGGACTTTCAGCCCTGAGCCCCACCAAGGCTGCTGTGGATAGCTTGATGACCATTGGCCAGTCATTGCTTCAAGGAGCACTACAACAAAATGCACTAGACTTGCACTTCACAAACCGGCTCCAAAGCGTCTCGGACGTGAAGACGGAAGTCATGCAGGTTGACGAGGTCGCCAACCTGGCCAGCCCAACAGCCGAGTCCAGTGCATCCGGTGGGGAGAAGTCAGATGACAAAAATAAAGAGAGCCCTGGAACCCCGACTCGCAGCAGTGTCATCACGAGTGCCCGGGACCTTCATTTTGGCCGTGATGAGAATGCACCTGATCAACCTCTAGAGTTGGGTCAAGGCTACCACATGGGGCCAGAGCATGCAATCTCCCAGACAGAGAAACATCTCAGTGTCTACTCCGTTCTGCCAAACCACAAGGGCGAGTCGATGATTAGCGTGCCAACTTCCATGGCATCTGCTCTTCACATGCAGCCAACGCTGGCTGTGTCCATGGACTTTAGTGCTTATGGGGGGCTTCTCCCGCAAGGCTTCATTCACAGGGAGCTGTTCAGCAAGCTGGGTGAGATTGCGGCTGGCATGAAGAACGACGGCAGAAACATTGGTGAGCGCTGCACCGTGTGTGGGGCAGATCTTCCAGACAACGACTCTATCGAACAGCACAGGTATGGCCTAATATCAACTTTTTCCCTTTCTAAGTGTTAAACGGTTCAGTCCCATTAAGCTAATGACTATATGTATTATATGTTATTGTGATTGACACCTGTTTTTTTTTTTTTTAATTAAATAAATATCGGATAGTAAGTGGACTATCCTAGTGGTAAGAACACTCCTTGAAGCTTTTTGTGACCTTGGACGTGTGCCTTTATTTCCCTGTGCCTCTGGCGTCAAAATGAGACGGTGAGGATCTGTTTCATCTTTCATCAGCAAGAGGATTCCATATACAAAAAAGAAATAAATTAAAACTCCATAATAATGTCACTGACTTCTTAAAAGTATTTATAACCCCTTAAAGTAAATGTATTTTGTCTGTTACATTATTTGTTATGTTCTTTTCACTGAGTCCTGTCGGATTCTAATCTTATCTGATACAAAAATTCCTTTATTTTAATTTTTTATGCTTGTCTAAAGGCAGCATAATTGGTCAACGCACAACAGAAAATATTAAATCATTATTTATTAATCACTTGATGAAATGATGAATCTGTACCTACAAGTTTACAAACCGTCTTATGAGGTACTGTAATAAAGATTAAACTCGCCAAAGTATTCAACTACCAAGTAATATTGAAACATACTTGTTAACTGTATACGATGCTTAAACGGACAAACCTGTTTAACATACCACTGGGATTAGTTCACTTCGGTCTGAAGTGGGACCTATTTTACATGAAGCTTTTTATAGAGCTCGGTGTATAGTGATACTCTGCATTCTTGTACTGAGCAGTATGATTAGAATGTATTTCCTCCCAAGCAAAAACTGTGCCTGTAATTAAAAAGCGATTGTGACCGTCCCTGTGTACAGTACAAATGTGTCATCATGATTGCAAAGTGATCTCTGCATGAACTTGCACACAGACATAACCATAGGGGGAAAGTCTTCATTCTGGACAGCGTGTTCTTGTTTGACTTGTAGAAGAGACCTATGGGTTATTAAACTAATCACTGCTGAGGTCTGAAGTCATACGCGGAGAATATGGGGAGGTGAGGCTAGGTGTGCCGTGAAAGAACAGTCTTGCCAGACAAGTAGGGTGTGGTGTGTAACATTTTGTGCTCTTTGATAACTCCACCTGTTATCACTTCTAAAGACACACACACACACAACACTCCCATTGCACAATGTAACATCTTCCTACCAGTTGTTAAAGGTACTGCGATTTCAGCTTCAACGGGTCCGCCCCACATAAGGACCAAAGTGTACTGCACTACCAATCCGGGGTGTAACTGGTTTCATCTCGGTTGAAAACTCACTCACACTCACACTCACACTCGTGCTCACTCACACTCGTGCCCGCACACACTCGTGCCCGCACACACTCGTGCCCGCACACACTCGTGCTCGCACACACTCGTGCTCGCACACACTCGTGCTCACACACACTCGTGCTCACACACACTCGTGCTCACACACACTCGTGCTCACACACACTCGTGCTCACACACACTCGTGCTCACACAAACATCGTGCTCACACACATCGTGCTACACCACTCTCACTTCCACAACACACTCTCACTCACACACCTGGGTGAATTAAAATGCACTTTTTTTATTTTCTGCCCTTCAGTTGCAACTCTGATATATAAATCTATCAATTTTTTTTTGTATGCATTATTTAAAAATTCTTGTGGGGGTTTTTATTTATTTCTTAAGCAGCTAAACATTACGATAAGCATCGTTCTGGTAACCTTGCATGTCGAGCTTTCAAAGTGCTTAGGAATATATATATATATATATATATATATATATATATATATAATTTTAATATCTATCTTGTAGAAGACTGCCCAATACCTGAAGCGCACAGCCTTACACTACAGTATATTATTATTTGCACTATTGAGGATTGCGATGCAAGTTTGAATTATCAGGTTATTATTTTTCTGTTAACCCCTCCCCTGCCAGAGGATCTGATGACTCCATTGCTCTGCAGGGTATCGGAAGCCTCTGGCAGGGGACAAGTTAAAGGGGTATTATACATTTGGTCGTTAAGGGACCATGTTGGCACAGTTTTATGCCTTTATGGTACGTATTGTTGTTTTTGAGCAAAATAAACCAATGTCAACGCACATCAAAATTCACCAGTACCCTGTGTAAGGGTTATCTTACCGTGCAAGCTCGTTCTGTAACTAAAATCCCCAAATACTTCAGAGGTTTAAATCCCCCTGCGGTGCGGGACAATCCACTGCAGCTTTTGCTTTGACGCAGGCGATTTTTAAGCCTCCATTTTGTTTCCCCTTGATGGGACTGTGTGGGCAGCACCCTGGTAAATTACCGGGATACCTGGGGGTCTCCGTGGCTGGAATGAACGCGTCTCAGCTGTGAAACCCCACCCCTTCTTGCTTCCTAAATGTTGTTTTTAAAAAAAAGAGGCTGATTTGGGCAAAAAAAAAAAAAAATTATTATTCTTTTTTTTAAGCTTGAAACCTAAAGTATTTGAAACCCTTTCACTAGCAGCGATGTCTTGCAAAGTCCCGCTTACTAATGGGGTAGAAGCTTTCTGCTTGAGCAGAGAAACGGTTAATGGTCTAAAGAAGAACGTAACATGTTTCTCTGCCCAAATTATTACAAGAACCCAATGATTTCATGTAAGCCGTCTCCCCCCCCCCCCCCCCCGTGTCTCCCTGGTACTCGCCCCCAAAATCGCAACTTGTTCTGTTCTTAGCTGTGGGATGAACTGGCACACAGCGTGCTTCTGATTGTCATGCTTTCTGACATATACAGTAGCTTCTATTCCTGTATACACTGAGTCAGTTCTTCATGTGCTTATTCTGCACTGTACTCCTAATCGTGACCTTCTGAATAAACTGCGTATTGCTTTTTAATTAACCCCTTCTCTTTTGAGGCACATGGCCTTATATGGCGATTTCACAGTCTTCTAGGGGTTAAGGAATCTTCCAAACTAGTTGGGGACCCTGGGCCATCACAACGAGAGAAATAACTGCAATTTATGCCTAATGCTTCTGGGAATTATATAAAGGGGGCTGTACTTTTTTGGAGAGCGCTGTGGGGGTGTGTGTGGGGGGTGAATCAAGCTTTTTAGGTTTAGATCAGGGGTGGTCACCTACAGGTCTGGTTTTAAGGGTTCCCTTGCTTCAGCACAGGTGGCTCAGTCATTGAATTGAGCCACTGATTTGAGTCACCTGTGCTGAAGCAGGGGTATCCTTAAAACCTGACCTGTTGATGGCTCTTGAGGACGGGAGTTGGCTACGCCTGCTTGTAGATCATTGGTCACTAGTCTTCAAAAGCAAGTTTTGCTGTGACTTTGAGATGTCACAGCCTCCAGCAGTTGTGCGGGTCAGTGGGATAGAGCATAATGGCGGATGGAACTAGATGAAGTTTTAATTTCTAGTCTGCGCTCAGTTGGCAGGAATCGGCCAATAACGGTGAGGACGAGATGAGCAGCAGGAAGTGAAGTTGTGGCTTTCGATTTTGTGACCTCAACGTTTTTATTCTTTTGGGGGGGGGGGGGTTCTCCGAAGGCCGGTGGTCTGTGGCTTGGCTCTGAGCTCTGAGGGGCCTAATATCACCACCTCCTCGCCCAATCATGTTTAAGGTGTCACATCTGAGTGCTGGATGTCTTGTTTACCAAAATCTGACACCTATAAGTATTTATAAATCCTGTTTGAAAGTTGGTTTGTAAACAGGATGAGCTGAGACTTGGGAGAGGGGGTGATCACCTCTGGCTGCTCCCTCCTGTCTGTCATGGTGCGTTCAAGAGCGTGCCCCCCTCTCTCCCCTTATCGGGGAGCCAATAAAGATAAGGATAGTGTGGGTTAAGGGTAAAGCAAACACTTGCTTGAATAGGGGACGGTTTTGTCTACGATCCCTAAGAGATGCACATTGTAATTATTGTCCAGAGAAACTGCACATTTTTTGCTATTAACACGGTTAGGTTAGTTTAAGGAAGCCGATGAAAGTGTTATGGCTTTCAAAAGGTAGCGTTGCACCTGCAAAACCTCGTTCTTGTAGGATAATAGCAATCGCCGAGTAACTTGATTTTTTAAAATAGATGTGTATACTCAGTCATACTTTACACTGCAGCACTTTCATTATTGGAACGTAAATCACCCTTTCAAAGAAAAACTGAAAGCCGTATGGAAAATGTACCTTCCGTCACTCCTCGAGAGACCTCGATCATCACTGCGACAACTCATCTCTTCCCCGCCGCCCCCGCCCACCCGTTTTCTCTCTCTCCTCTTAAAACAGCAATTGTGGTTCTAGAATAAAAAACCTCAACAGTTACACGGAGGGGGGGAAAAGGTGTCATTTCCCCCTGTCCCCCTTTTTTTAATTTTATTTATTTAAATTTAAAAAAAATTTTTTGTAAACTTTACTGTTTCCGACGTGACGAGCAAAATGTTTGAAGAGCTTTTCGAAAAGTGAAGGTACTTTACCCACTGTGGTGCCAGCGACGCAGTGTCCAAGGAGGGTCTTGCAGTTAAAGCTGGCCTTTACTTCATGTGATGAAAGAAGAGGTTAAATAAAATTGCATTGGTCAACATTGTAGATTTTTGGTAATGATTTGCGCGCCTGTTTTAAAAATAAATAAATATATATTTTCTAAAAAAAAAATTTCCTCCTCCGTATCTATAATTTTGGGACTTAAGAAAAGTGAATGTTGTACTTCGGGTCCCAATCACTGCCGATTTTGAATCTTCTGCTTGTTCGCGCAGTAAGATGGGAGACCCCTAACGAACTACAAATGAGAAACCGAAAATGGGCCATATGTGCTAAACGGTGCTAATCTTAAGGCACCATATAAGCTATTGCCGTCAATAAGGAGCCTTTTATGGGAGAAGACTGCTTAGTGCAAGGGTGGAGAACTCCAGTTTTCAAGACCCCCCCCCCACCAACAGGTCAGGTTTTCAGGATATCCCTGCTTCAGCAAAGGTGGCTGTCGAACATTGAGCCACCTGTGCTGAAGCTGAGACTGGCAGACCCACCTGTGCTGAAACAGGGATATTTTGAAAACCTGACCTGTTGGTGGCCCTTGAGGACTGGCGTTGCCCACCTCTGCCTTAAGCCTTACCTGGTTACGGGGCTGCGCGCTCTTTACATAGCGAGGGGCACGACGCTGCAGATTTGAACGTCTTGCCCCTAGCGGCACCTGCAGAGCCATCGCGATGCATTGCTGGCAGTGCAGGGGTTAATTGGCGGGGATTTCATATTTTTGTGTATAGCTGTGTTATTATTATTATTTATTATTATTATTATGTATGTATTTCTCACCTTTGTGTGTGTGTGCACTTTTTTTTCTACACGTTGGGAAGAGATTTAGATTGTTACAAGGTGTGTTGTGTTGTGTTTGTGTGTGTGTTGGTTACAAGTTGTTGTGCTCGTTATCCGCGAGGTTTATTTGGTTAAATCCTGTGTGGTTGACACTTCAAAAAATAAATCCTAATTGTCCTTGTTTGTTTAATCTTGTTTGGAAACCCTTGTAACGGGCTGTGTAGGGGGGAATTTCTTACCGGAGAAGTTAAGTCGCAAATAGTGTCTGTGTGTCTTCCTGAGGCCATGATTATACCAGAAATCGCGTGCGATGGCGCGACGTTGCGCAGCTTCAAAACAATAACATGCAATGAACGCGCACATACCAAGCGCGACGGTAGCGCTGCGACGGGCTGCAAAGCGTGCGTGAAGAGATTAGAGATTTTGTTTTTCACAGGCGACGGCTGCATCACGTGATTTGCATGGTCAATCATACACACATTCACCTACACACACACACACGCCACGGAGCGCGGCGGCGGTTTCAGAAAACGGAATTTGTGTTTTGGTCGCGCGACGGACGGGTCACACGAGCGGTTCAGCCAATGAGGGCGAACCAGCCTTGTAACATCACGGCCACAGATCGCTCGGCCGACAGTCGCTCGTGACGCCATGCGCTCCGCCCCCGCCCACTATATCTGAGGCCCTAGAAAGATTCCGTCTCTGCCAATGTAACGTTTTTTTTTACTTATTTTGCCCCATTGGCAGCCAGCGGGGACCAAGCCTGACCGTCTTATTACCAAAGACGCTGGGTAAAGATTGTAAACACCCACCAAGTTTTTATTTTACAAATAAAACGTAAAAATAAAAAAAAAAGGCTAACCTGTCAGTTTTCAGGACATCTCTGCTTCAGCACAGGTCATTTGTAGATCGAGCCACCTGTGCTGAAGCAGGGATATCCTTAACCTGGCCCATTGACCACCCATGACACCCTGTTAAACAAGTCCACGTTACTTGGTTCTCCTTAGTCCTTCACAGAATATAAACAGATCCCTTCGTCTTTTAACCTCCCAAATGGAGGGAGCTTCCATGGATCCAACTCGGCCATATAACTCCCATAGTGCACTGCATGTTTGTTTGTTTTTGTGCACAGACCTTCTGAAGCCGCCATTAGTCCCAGAACATGGCGGCAGTCTGCTTCCAATCTCATCATGGCTCTCATTGGGGAAATGTATTCCAATTAAACTATATGAAGGCACTATAAACGGACTTTGGATTTAACCCCTTTGTTGCTAGAGACGGAATGCGTTCTCCACCCTCTTGGCATCCATGACGTTAATCTTTTTTACGGTGGAGGAACCCGAGCGCCATTTGTTTTTTTTGGTATTTGCGGATGTGTGAACCCTTTTTGTAGTGACCTCATAGCCCCCCCTCCCCCCCATAGCTGATATAAATGGAAGAGAAGGGAAATCCATTTCAATGACATACCTGGTACATCAATAAGAACGTTCCAGGTACGTCTACGGGGCAGTGAGAAGATCTATGCACGCCCTCCAGTTGAGTTGGGTCCTAGTGGTGGAACTGCACCGTTGAGTAACCGTTGGTGATACAGTAACCGTTTTTCTGATTAATGCCAGCACTGGACACTTTATAACCTCTGTTTATTAGCACCTGGCTTCACATCTCCCCCCACCCTTCTCCCACTAATAGAAGCCAGGCCTGGCCAGGCACTTCTGAGGCAGGCTCCTTGTGTGAGGAAGTCCTTATTAGTTCCTTATTTTCCCCTGGCCTGGCTCAGGAAATGAAATCTCCCCTCCCAGGTCTCTCCCGGCTGACCCTAGCAGGGTAACCTTTGCCAGTGCCCTGTCAAATGCTCATGGGGTGTGAGGCACGGCCTGCTTCTACTCATGCAGTACAGGGGAGGTTGGGGCACTAATAGGCCAAGGTGACTTATTTATGGGGTGTTAGAAAGGGGTGGTGGTGGATTAGGTGAACTGGTTGCATCCCTGTGGAATTGTGTGTGTGTGTGTGTGTGCACTGTATGTGATGTGTGTGTATGTATATATATTTATAGCGCCAACCAGGCCTGCAGCGCTTTACAAACATTACAATATGGGGGTTGACACACACACGCCCTCTTACAGCACTCCACCAAAACCAACATTAATTGCCTGGGTGCTAACTGCAACAAATAGTAATAGAGCTAAGAATTGGCATTCCTGGTATCGACCCCCAAAAATTGGAAAGTATATTTAGAACAGATCAGCGTTTCGACCGAAGTCTCGAGTGCAGCTCCACTGTGCGCTGAAACATTGTGTCCTAAATACAAAATGTTTTTTTTGATTGACCTGTTTTTGTACATGTCAAATATATACACAGAGAAAAAGGCAGCACTCCCCAAGTGAGTACGGATACGAGGACTAAATCCTACATTAGGGAAACCTTTCTCACTTTCCTGTGGGACTGGGAAACCAACTCCGCCCGAGAGGATCGGGGGAATAATGGTCTTCAGTGTTTCTCTCCGATATGTGGCCGGGATAATGTGAGTGTCGGACGGGGGCTTGTGAAAAGCTTTGTCTGCATCATTCCACTTTTTGTTTTTGTTTTTTCCCGTCTCCCTTTGGCCGGCTAGGTGCACCTGAGTTCATCTTAAAGCTGCAGTTCAGTTCAGTCAATATCCTGCATGTGTGTTTTTTTTAATAAATCAGTTCTGTAGTAAGAAAAAAAATACTTTAAAAAAACAACTTTTAAAGACCAATTTTTCTTGTATTCTATTTTAACAGCCATCTGCCCCTTCATGTCCTGTCACAAGCCCTGGCACACCCCTTTGTCAGCCCTGCCCTCCCTCTAGCACATGTCAGTGCAGGATTGCTCATGAATATTCATGAGCTTCCACTGACGGACTGAAGCAGAATATAAACAGATCCCTTCACTAATTATGTCACCAAATTTCGACCTATCAATACATGGAGAACGAATTGACTGGCAGCTATACAGTTCTTTAGGTAATTAGAGATTGCACACATGAAACTATTGAAGTAAAAAAATAAATTAAAAAAAAAAAGACTTAACTGCAGCTTTAAGACGGTGAGAGATGTTAACTCTTTATCTCCCTCTCATGTCAGTCATGTACCTGACGGTGTAATTAGCTAATGGTTTCACGACAGAGAAGGGGGAGGGGGAGGAGGAGGTAGTGGCTAATTTTGCCTCTTGTAGCCAAAGTGGCAAATGTTAGTGTTTGGGGTTACATTTATGTTAACGGTCTTTAATTGCTTCCAGACCTGGCAGGAGGGGGGTCTGTGTGTGAATTAGGGAACTGGTAAGACTTTTCTTCCTGCAGGACTGACACACTCCATTCATTCCCCCAGCCCTGGCTTCTGTCACCTTCTCTTCACTTCTAGTTTTTTTTAAACTCCCCCCCCCTCCCCTTGTAGCCTGATGGTTAAAGCACCAGACCCTCTTAGGCACACACATTGGATTTCCAATTAAGCACCTTGTCTGGCTGGCTAGAAGGATTAGCTTGGTGATAAGAATGCTGCCTTTTGAAGTGGGTGACTATTGGTTCAAATCCCAGTATCTGCTCTTTGGGGCCAGTCACTTTACCTCCCTGTGCCTCAGACGCCAAAGAAGAAGCTGCTCAGGTGAAAGTCGGTTTGTGTGCAGTGCTACATACACTGTTGGTGTTTTGTAATTTATTTTTACTCCTCTGCAACGCATGCAAAATCTCACTTTGTTTTAGGGTCAAACTTTGAATGTCCCCTTTATGGCTCAGTCCTGGAATTGTAGGTGGGTTGTAGGTTTTAATACCATTGATCCCTCTCTGCCAAATGGCCCTGCAGCACATTACTGTCAGCTCGTTTTTCTGATCCTGGCCTAATACCTTTTTATGATAAGAATGCAACATTACATTTGTAAGCCAATTGTCACTCATCGTTTGTTCTTTGCAGGAGAATAATTCTGCTCACCAAATGGCTAAAAGCGAAGGGCATTAACCATTTGCGCCAATAAATTCACAAACCTATTCCTCGTTACGGGAAAATAAGTAAAGTTTGTATGGGAGCCCGTTGTTACATTGCGATGTAATCACACAGATATATAGATATAGATATAGATAGATAGATCTAGATAGATAGATCTAGATAGAGAGATAGAGATATAGAGAGATAGAGATAGAGAGATAGAGAGAGATATATATATATATATATATATATATATATATATATATATATATATATATATATATATATGTCTCTATATCTATATCTATCTTCTACATGGGACTGCCCTATTAAACTGTCAAACTGTGCGACCTTATGGCATTTTCCCTACATGGATTGTGAGCTCTGTGGGTTAGAAACGCCTCTTAGGCTGCTTGGGTATAGCTGTATCTAATTATTTAAGGAGCACAGCTAGATAACATTTTTTTTTAGGTGGGTCTGTGCCCCCCTGCCGGACGTGGGTTGGGGGGGGGGGGGGGTTAGGCTCCTGGATTTCTGGAGGGGACTTTTCGGGGCTTCCTGTTTCATCTAATGTGGCACCCATGTTTGCACATAAGAGGTAGGTGTCCGGACCTGAGTAATGAATTGTCTAAGAAATGGGGTAGTGGTAGGGCGTTAGCGGGTGTATGGAACATTCTCACAGGTACACCCCAATAAGCACCTGCTGTAGGGAAATAAGAGTTTGGGTGTGGAGTATAGGAGACAGACTGGGCGCTAAAGGGAAAGAGGTTGGGGACAGTGTCTGGGGGAGGGAGAGGAGAGATAGAAAGGGGGGAAAGTCCCTATAATATGGGGGAGAGTGGAGGGACGGTCAACTTTTTTTGAAAGAGGAGTTGGGGCAATATAATTATACCCTTCAATGCCAGAGAAGCCAAATGCACTCATTACACGCAGCTATTTCTGGATTATTGGCATGTCTGCTCTGACGTCTAGGCTCTCGCCCATTTCCGCATTCCCTGCGCGCCTTCAGTTTGGTGACGAGGTGAGCAGCCTGCCCCACATTGGTTTCAAGATACTGTACATTTTTCAAGTGGGGCAGAAGCCCCTCTGAAAATTCCCTTCTGCTCGGGATAGAACAAGATGGCAGACCGAAGCTCTCAATTCTATTCTGACGATGTCACTTGGGATGGAGCAGCCCACGTACACGCAGAGGATTCTGGGACAAGGAGGCGCAACCGCAGGAGATTGGCGTTTGGGTGCCGCCACCGTAATCTTTCATATGATCATTTTCGCGCTAAAAATTGACTTTGGGTACGGTTTCACCCATTGGCTGCCAGGGTTGCTGTGAATGGGTTAACTTGGCAGTGCCACGTACACTGTTCAGTTCTTTAATTCTCAGCCTGAGTCTATATTTGCATTTGTACGTTTTTTTTGTGTGTTTGCAATCTGTGTTTAATCAGTTCAGCTGATAACCTGTGGTCTGATTTATCAACCAATCTGCTGCGTGTATATTGTTCAAACGCCTGTTTCTCCATTATACAAAGATAACCGCTTGAGGGGAGGGGGGTGGGGGGGGGGGATTTGTTCTAAGAAGCAGACACGCAGGTATTTTATTAAGTGATGTTTCAGCTTTTTTTTTTTTTTTTTTTTTTTTTTATTATTTAATTGCAAATCCAGAGAATTAACCATGTTTACATTTCTATAGCAATGCATATTTACTTGGTTACACGGCTTTATTTTAAAGAGACGGAAATATGTATTTAAAAAAAAACAAAAAAAACACACCCCTCCCCTCTGTTCTTGGAGTATAAATATTTATGCCAAAGATCTGTCTAATCGTTTAAAAATTTTTTATTTTATTTCCGCCTTTCCAGGAACCATTGACGTCTTAATTTACAAACTCTATGTCCTATTAAACGCTTTCCGTTTTTTTTTTTTTTTTAAAGCGGACGTTTGGTACAAACCTGTTGAACCCTTTTTACGAAAGGTTTCTGAGTATTGGTTGTCGCAGCGCCACTGCTAGGCTCCGGCTTTATACCGAGGCATAGAGGCTTCTCAATATACAACCTTTTACAGTCTGTCCTGGCCCTGCAGGCTATATGGAGTGTTTCTGCCCCCCCCCTCCCTCCCCCCTGGGGTAGTGAAGGGGTTAACCCGTGGTGAATACAATCTGGGTATGCAGCTAATTAGCAGGACACTTTGTCATCACCCTCTCCAAAAACTTCCTGGGAGTGATATACAAGCCTTAATTATTTGACCTGTTCACGGGACCGCTTTAGATAGATAACAAGCTGGCTTGTAGAATTCCTTCATCAAATGGACCAGCAAGTAGTTGAATAAGCTCTCCAACCTCACTGGGTCCTTCATCCGGTAACCCAATAAAAGGTGCCACCTACTCCCTCTCATGTTACTACATAGAAAGTACACACACTGTGGTGTGTGTGTGTGTGTGTGTGTGTGTGTGTGTGTGTGTACGCACGTGTGCATGCACGTGCACATACCTTCACATTCTTTTTTTTTTTTTTATATACATTCTACACTTTTTTTTCTAATTTACACCCAGGATATTGTAATTGTATATTTACTCACTCGCTCACTCTGTCTCTCTCTCGCGTGCGCACTCTGTGTCTCTCTCACATTCTCTCCCTCTGTATTGCGTTACAGAATGTTGTTGCCATGTAAAGGTGTATAATACATTTGGCTGTACCTTCTCACATTATTGCCTGTGAGTAGCACAGATTCAGACACCGATGTTGCAGACTTCAGCTCCCAGGATTGCACCCGCGATCTTCGTGTGTGTAACACCTCGACATTGCACAGCTTTTATTTATATTGGGGGGGGGGGGGGGGCTTAACTGAGAGGAGGAGGATTCCTTAACACAATTGTTCTAATTTGGCTCGTCATCATGCATGATGGGTAAGATCAGGCAAGTCTTGCCAGTCTGGATGCTGCTGCTGACCTGGGTGATTTTAAGAAGGGTACATGCTTTATCCAGTGGCTGAGGTTTCCTCCGGGCAGGTCCGACTTTGTGCCAAGGGTACTGCCCCCTGCGCGGGGTGGGCTGGGCCTTCTCATGTGCAGCATCACAGGTCTGGAACTCGCCATAGTTCAGGGGTATACCGACTTTACCATCGTTTCGGGCTCGGTGTAAGACTTACGTCTCTGGCTTTCCCTGTTTAACAAAACAATTGTATATCATTTTAATTTGTTCAACAGTAAAGTATTGCACTGCCCTATTAAGTGGAGGAGTGTTTTTTACTCTCAAAATAAATGATGATTTGGAAAGTAGTGGTACTGTCTAGTTTCAGAACTCTGGGGCAAAACACTTTTGACCCCTCCTTACATTTCATACATTATGCTGTAAAAAAAAGAAAGAAACAAAACCTTTAGCGCTGACCATATATGCAGCTCTGCACATAGTACTTTGCAGGCCCTGTTCCATAGAGCTTACAATCTAATCTTTGGTGCTTGAGGCACAGGGTGATGGTGACTTGCCCAAGGTCACAAAGAGCTGACGTTGGGCTCCCCTACTTCAAAGGCTGTGTACTTACCACCAAGCTGCTACTTTCGCTCGGAGTAGTTGTACATAACCGCACTTGAACCTACTGAACGTATCTCTGCCGATAGCTTGATTTTTGCCGACTGTTTTAATCGAGGTTAACGGTCTTCGGTGGTTCCTCTGAGATAAGGTGCAGAGTGTGGTTGAGGAGTATTGCGTAGGATCGAGCAGGCAGTGTAATGTTGGGTAATAATATGCTGTATGTAGCATGGTTCCACCTCCTCTCCTACCCAACGCTTCTCAAACTGCTTAACCTCAGCCCAAGGCTCCAGTCTTCTGACCTCCCCCTACTATGTATAGTTGTGGTTTAGAAGAGGAAATCGGTGAGCTTTGCTACAAAGGGAGCAGTAGGAAATGTGATTATCTAGCATAGGAGGGTCGGTTTGTTAGTCTATTGTTTTATTTTCTCTACCTAACGGCTGAAGTTTTTCTGTTCTCGTGGCTTCTAATAGATCTTGAGCGATGGGCAACTTTCTCTCTCTCGAATGTGTGCCAGAAAGTTCTTTTTGTCATTCAAAGCGTGTGTGTGTGTGTGTGTGTGTTGTGTGGTGTGTGGTGTGTGTGTTATATTCCATAGAAATGTTTTTTTTTTTGTTTTTGCACAACCTCTAACCGCTACTAATGAAAAGAACTATACCCACAATCTTGAGTCCAACACCTTAACCACTACACCACACTCTTGAGAACATCTTGATAGAAGCAACCAAATGACCATTTCATTGGGGGGCCCCATTGACCACACAGTGCCAGACCATCATCATGCAGGCTTCTGGGAATAGTTCTTCTGCAATTCTGCACGTGCTTAATAGACGGGGAAATAGTGTAGCGGCCCCACAACGAGGCATGGGAACGGTGATATAAAACGGGGGCAGTCAGAAGGAATACGGGGGGGCAGAGAATGAGGGATATTAGGGAAGGGTTACATGGGCAGAAACTTTTATGCCCTTTAGTGGAACATTGCGCAGTTACTTGCAGGGCCACTTTCCACCTCTTTCTGAACAGGGGCTCATGAGAAGGGACAGTGAGACAGATGGGGGAGTGTGGAGGACACGCAGCGTTATTTAGAATTTTTTGAGACTCAAGGTTCGGCTTTTAGAACACAACCCGTGTCACCCTAATAAACCTCCGATTATGCTAAGGTGTCCCCTTTCCCTTCATGCCGCCGCACCCCCCTCTTGCCCCCCCACACAAATTCACTTTGACAGAGGATGTATCGCTCCCCCACCCAAAGTGATTTTTTACTGGCAGCTCTGACCCGACACCTTGGATAAGTGCATGAATTCCATACATGCGTCAGTCCTGGCCACTGTTACTAACAGGTCAAGTTACCCTCATGTCGGGGAGAGTCCATCCGGAAGGCAGTATCGCTGCTCTGAGACTCTCAAACCAAATGTTTCCCATTCCCAAATGTGAAATATACCCTTACTGTCTTCCATGGATCTCCCCCGGCACTCTGCCCGCGCCCTCCTCCCCCCCCCCCCCCCCCCTCTGTTACTTGTAATACAGTGGTTAAGAAGACAAGGATTCTGGGTAGTGACATACAAATGATCACCCAGTGTGTCCTTATTTTTTTTAGTTTCCTTCGGTCCTAAAATCTTACCCCAGTTAATGTAGTGCCAATTTCTAGTAGCCATATTAGTCCATAGGTTATGCATTTTTAATGCACATCGATGGTACAAGGGGGTATGTAGTATTATTATAACACACACAATATAATGTTTTAGCGTTGTTAAGACTTTATTTTTTACTGTAGGGGGTGGGTGGAGGTCCAAAACCGGCAGAAAAATACCGAAACAATATCTCTGGTTTCGGGGGGCCATAGATCAGCCCAAAATCTAAATGGTGGCTTCAAAGTCCCTCATACCTGGTGACATTAGTAAGGCCTCAAATCTTATCTGAGAAGATTAAAAATAAGATTTCTCTTTCTAAATCGCCCCCCCTCCCCCCATTTTTAAAAAATGTAAAAGGAAAAAAAAAGCTTTCAAGCGGGTGATCGACCGTGTGAGCACTGTACTGCAGGCTTTGGGCCTTCCTAAATGAAGTTCCAATTCAAAACCGCTAGCAAAATAAAATAAGAGTGGCTAATCGGCTTTTAAATGGCACTCCCTTTAAAATTAGGTCAGAGTGGGGGCTTCCACCCTTCGCAGGTCACTGCCACTGGGTCACTTTGTTTCTTACAAGATAGAGATCCTTTTTTTTGTTTTTGTATTATAGCCGCCCTGATACAGTACGGTGGGTGGATGGAGTTTCCAAGACAATGGCTGTAGGTCAAGCAAAGCCGTCCACGCCCAGATCCATTATTTACAGTAGGTCTTTCTTTGGCCCCCAGTGAAAGAGGAGACTGATGAGAAGGACCCTGTGCAAAGGACACTGTGTTTGCTCATTCAGGCCATGGCAGGACGGGCTTGTGTACAATGCCGGGGAGCGGGCTTTGCACTGGACCGGAGGAGCTTATTGTAACTTTGTCAGGCTTGACTGAGATGGGGAAGAGGTGGTGAAGGATGTTGGGGAGGGGGGGGGGGGGGGGGGGGGAGCGGGAAGGGGGGGCCAGGGGGATATTTAGCCTCAGGGGGCCTCAAGCATAGGGTCAGAGTTAATGAAAGCTTTAACTCCGTATGTAAACCCTCCAGCACTAAAGGGGTTAATCCCACCCTTTGGGATTGAGGTACAATGAAAGCATTTATGCACGTAACACCCCACCTGGCTTTCTTGTGGGGGTTGTTGTGTGGTGTGTTTTTTTTTTTTAATTCCCAAAAAAGTATAAAACCCATTTCATGGAGTTCCTGACAGATTATTTTACCCTTTTGTCAGGCTGAAGGGTTAGCTCCGTAGTAAGAATACAACCTCTGAAGTGGGTGACCCAGTTTTGCATCCCAGCGTCTGCTCCCCTTATGACCTCTGGCAAGGCATTTTATCTTGGCACCAACAATTAGCCTACGTGCCCCTTTGGGGCAGTATGCATAACGGTAGCTCTAAGGCTGCGCTTATACTGCCGGCGACGGCGACGCAACCGTCGCGCCAAAACAAATGCGTTGTCGCCGTCGTCTGGTATTTGATTTTTTTTCGGCGACTGTCTCCCCTTGCGGCCAATCGGGAGCTTCTCTGCCTCTGCCCTCCCCCTTTTCTGACGTCACTGGCCTTGTAGCCAGAGACGTCGCCTAAACGTAAAATATAACTTTCGCAATGGCGGCGGGTGACGTCATCGGTCGCACCGTCGCCGGCACTATAAGCGCGGCCTCAGACACACCTCCTCATTGGGGTGAGAATACCTCCGTCATTCCCATGTTTCGGACTTGCGCGGAGTTAAGTTTGTAATGTTGCCTATGCTTAAAGGATTTAATATTTCTACGGGGAATTGGAAACAGCGGGAGGATTTGAGTACTGAGACTTAAGGGAAAAGTGAAAACCGTTTCTGCAAACAATTTTTTGTTGTTTTGTTGAATTTACTAGGTGTAATAAGACCATTTAACTCCTTAGGTGCCATGTGTGATTTTCCAAACGCTGTGTATGTCTCCGCAGTAGTCGCTCCATTAGGCCTCGGTCAGGGTGGCGCTGGGCGGGCGGGCGCACTCACGCTGGCCGCGATGAAACACATTGAGGCAATGTGTGTGGCCAGCGTGAGCGAGCCCCTACTCGGCGCTTAGATGCTCGCAGAGCAAGCAAATGTGATGTTGCCGCTCGCAAGCGCGTCACGTCAGCGGTTCGCCCAACGAGGCGAACCGCTCGCATGACGTCACGGGCCACCCCCCCCCCCCCAATATGGAATTGGAGCTGCTTTCGGTCGCGTCTCCTCCTCCAGACCCCACAGGTCACAAATCGCCTCTGCACGCGCGTGATGTCACACGCTCCGCCGCGCTCCTAGCATGGCCTCGGCCTTACGTTCCCTGCTAGCACACACCTTTTTAATGAGTGTTCTGTGAGTAGTTTTAGTTTAATTCTGCTTCTGGCAGCGTAAAAGCATCTAAAGCAAAATACGGCAGCTGCTAACGGTCTTATGTGTTTGTAAGACTTGTGCCGTGAAGGAGTGGGGGTAATGGGAGGGGCAGTGAAGGAGGGGGGGGGGGTAATGGTAGGGGCAGGAATGGGACGGGGTGGGGTAATGGGAGGGGCATTTAAGGCGCGTGTGGGGGGGGTGTGGGGACGGGCAGTGATGAGGGGTGGTAATGGAGGGCATGAAGAGGGGGTTGGTCCTTGAAAGGGGCAGTGAAGGAGGGGGGTATGGGAGTGGTGCGGCATGAATGAGGGGGGGTAAATGGGAGGGTCATGTAATTAGGGGGGTGGGTAATGGGTAGGGGCAGTGACGGAGTGGGGTAATGAGGGGTCATTGAAGGAGTGGGGGTAATAGGAGGGTGGGGGGTAATGTTATTTGTGCGAGTGAAAGAGTGGGGTGTAATGGATGTGCAGTGCAGGAGTAGGTGGTAATGTAGGGCATGAAGGATGGTGGTTAATGTGGAGGTCAGTGAATGAGGGGTGTGGGTATTTAGGGCAGTCGAAGGAGTGGGGTGTAATTGGATGGGCATGACAGGAGTGGGGTAATGTGAGGGGCAGTGAGAGGGGGGGGGGTAGTGGGGACGGGGCATATGGAGGTTGGCGTATGGAGGGGCCGTGAGGAGGGGGGTAATGGGAGGGCGTTGAAGGAGTGGGGTGAATGGGAGGCAGTGAAGGAGGGGGTGGTAATGGGAGGGGCAGTGAAGGAGGGGTGGGGTAGATGGGAGGGGGGATGGTGGACTAAGGGGGGGGGTAATGGGAGGGGCACGTGAATAGGTGGGGTGGGTAATGGAGGGCAGTGAAGGTGTTGGGGGTAATGGGAGGGCAGTTGAGGTGGGGGGTTAATGGGAGGGCAGTTGAGAGGGGAATGGGGTGCGGTGAAGGAGCGGGGTAATGTGGAGCAATTGAGGGGTCGGGAGGGGCAGTGAAGGAGGGGGGTAATGGGAGGGGCAGTGAAGGAGGGGGGCTGAGTAGGCGGGCGTGGAAGGATGGTGTGGTAATTGGGGGGCAGTGAAAGGGTGTGGGGGTAAGTTGAGGGGCAGTGAAGAGAGGCGGGTATGTAGGGGGTAATGTAGTGCAGTGAAGGAGGGGGGTAATGTGAGGGGCAGTGAAGGAGGGGGGGTAATGTGAGGGGCAGTGAAGGAGGGGGTTAATGTGAGGGGCAGTGAAGGAGGGGGGGGGGGTAATGTGAGGGCATGAGGAGGGGGGGATGTGAGGGGTCAGTGAAGGAGGGGGTAATGTGGGGGCAGTGAAGGAGGGGGTACTGTGATGGGCAGGTCAGGGAGGGGGGGTATAATGTGAGGGGCAGTGAGGAGTGGGGTACTGTGGAGAATGCGTAATGTAGGCAGTGAAGGAGTGGGTAGTTATGGGCAGGAAGGAGGGGAGTAACTGGAAGGGTGCAGTGAAGGAGTGGGGTGTATGGGAGGGGCGTGATAGAGGGTGGTATGGGAGGCTTGAAGGAGTGGGGGGTATGGGGGGCGTGAAGGTGGTGGTTATTGAGGCATAAGCGGGAGTGAGGGAGTGAGGGGGGGGGTAAATGGTAATGGGGCGTGAAGGTAGGGCGGTGGTACTGTATTGGGCCTTGGCTTAAAATGGCAAAAAAAAGATAAATTTAATCAGACGGTTGCCTTTTTTTATTTATTTCTTTTTTGAATATGCGCTAGCAGAATGTGGTAGGATGCCCAATAATCGGCTAAATGCAACATATGCTGGGGGCCGATGTTAAACGTGTTGGATCTATTAATGAAATGTCTACGTCTGTGTTTTTCATAACATTCAACCCGTGGTTTCCCTATGGCTATGTTCCCGGCTCCCTGTGCCACGGCCCGTCCCTCATGTTCCACGGCGTCCCTCATTTCCCCCGGTCGTTCGCCTCATCCCTCCGCGATTCCCCATGTTCCCTTCCCCTCCTGTTCCGTTGTCCCTCCCAGTCTCCCGCGTCCCTCATATCATTCACCGTCCTATATTCCGTTCGACTTCTCCATCTGCTTCCCCGGGGGCGTCCCTCATTTTCCCCCGGGCGTCCCTCATGTTCCCCCCTGTTCCCCGGCGTCCGCCTCATGTTCCCGCGTGGCTCCCTCATGTTCCCGCCTGGCGTCCCTCATGTTCCCTCCCTTTCCCAGGGCTTTCCCTTCAGTCCCCGGCGGCAGTCCCCTCCAACTGATTTCCCTGCAACTTTCAGGTCATTTGAAAATTGAACCAAATACAGAAGAATTTACAATGCATCTGATCTCAGACGCGCGATTATGAAGGGTTGGGGTTCCCTTACAATCATCTGATTGTAGACCGCGCGATTAGAGGGTTGGGGTTCCTCACTGCATCTGATCTCAGACGCGCTATTAGAGAGGGTTGGGGTTCCTTACAATGCATCTGATCTCAGACGCGCTATTAGAGAGGGTTGGGGTTCTACAGAATCTCTCAATATAATTTGATAGGTTTCCTTCACCAAAAAGAAGTTTGGAAATCACTGGTCTAGGTCAAAACGTATCCCGTGCCGATTTTGTATCCTGTATCCTTTGCACAATGTTTAAAAATAAGCTACGTTTTATTAAACAAAGCTCTTTGGACTGTATTTTTCCATTAAAATTTTCCAGGAAATCTAAAGCTCACCATCTCTATTTCCTGCCCATGTGGCAGTGAAGAAGTTAACACTTCTTCTATAGGGGCTTTAGCATTGTCCCCCCTCCCCCAGTGAGCGGATGGAGAGGAAGGGGTTAGAGGTGGGAGAGGGGGGGGGAGATGGGTATTGTTACTTTAGAAATGACCACTAGCCAATGACAAGTGGCCCACCATGAAAGGGGTTAGTCATGGTTTGCTTTGATGGCCTTTCATACCAGCCCCATTATGATCTAGGACAGGTTTAAAGGCCCCAATCCCCTCCCAGCAACGTGGAACCACAATAAAGGGAAAGCACTCTGCCACAGAACGCCTTGTTTGCTATTTCTTAAGCGTCTGTTTGGTTGCTTGGGCAATCACTCTGTGTGTGTGTGTGTGTGTGTTGTTGGTGTGGTGTGTGTGTGTGTGTGTGTGTGTGTTGTGTTGGTGTGTGTGGTGTGTGTGTGTTGTTGTGTGTGTGTGTGTGTGGTTTATGCTGTGTTATATCTACTATTTTAACCGCCCCAATTCTCTCTCTTGTTGTGCTTTATATCTGCGCCATTAATGTACATACCGCTTCACAGCAGTAATACACGTAAAAAGGCTATAAAAAAAACACATATACAAAACACGCCATGGGAAGACGTGCTTCATGACATAGAGTACATTTAGGAAAAGGAGTCCCTGCCCTGAACAGCTTACAATCTAATTGATTTAATTTTTTTTCATTTATTCTATGGTGGCCAACCATGTGTGCCAACACTTTTTTTTATATTGCATTTACATGCTATTGTAACGGTGGAAGTACAACACGTAAGTTAGGGCAGGCTAATGGAGGCCCTGCCCCAAACAGCTTGCAATCCAAGTCTTCTTCGCTTTTCCCCCTTTTTATTTGGCCTCCGATGACTGGAAAAACCTCCCCGGGTTGATGACCGTTCTTGTATTTTGATTTATCTGAGTTTCTTCGGACGCAGAATAATATAATCTCGTACCGCCGCCTACCTTTTTTTTTGATGCGCGGACCCGAAATGTGCTCCCGAGGTCTGGAGGGAACCCTGGAATGGTTCCTCTATGCTTTTGAAGCTGTGACAGGAACGGTGTAGCAGAGTCCCACGAGCTACAACGGGGCCTCTAGTCGAGAGTTTTGTAATATTACCCGCGCCCAATCAGGACAGCCATGTTTATCCCGCTGGACTCTCCCGCTCGCACGGCTTTGATTTGGAGCGTCGTCCTCTTCCTGAGCGTTTCCTTCGCTTGAGCGTGTCCTTTATTGGTGCCTTATAAAACATTTGAAAGTTGAGAAGGAGTTTGGCTAATTGTCCATGGATCGTACCCTGTATCTAGAAGCGACGCCGACGCCCGTAAACTGCTTCCTTTCAAAACTTCAAAACAAGCCCTTGTACCTTATTTTATTTTTAAACACACATGGAACAACTGACTGCATGAGGTTCAACATGCTGTCTGTACCCACCAAGTGCTAACACATTTATATGAGTTTTTGGTAAAACATACAAGTTTACATACATACAACTACATACCGACAACACACAGTACACCTCAACACATACCCACAACACCAACACACATACATCACACTACACACCTACATACACAAGACATCCATACATACTTACATCATACACACCCGTCCAACACCATACCACAACACACATACCCACATACACACTACACACATACACACAAGCAGACACACACACATCATAACAGCACCCAACCACATACACAGTACACACATACATACACACACATACAACACCCTACATCACACACATACACAACACATACACTACAGACACATACACACAGACACATACATACACCAGACCACATACACACATACACACTACAACACATCACACATACAACATACCACATCCCCACTACACCATACACACATACACACATACACAACATACATACACACATACAAACATACACACCGGCCCTACACCATAACACACATACATACCCAACGTACATCTCACCATACATATCAAAAACGATCACTGTCTTGCATTGCCGCCGTGTCCCATGGTCCTAGAGCAGGGGTTGCGGTCACTCCAGTACTCAAGGCAACTGACGATGTCAATTCTTTAAGGATATCCCTGCTTCAGCACAGTCAGTGACAGCGCCTGTGCTGAAGCAGGGATATCCCGTCACCGTACACGACAGGTGACCCTTGAGGTACTGCATTGGCCACCTTCTTCGGATCAAGTGCTACGTCATAATCTACTACTGTTGGGTTTTTCTCTAGGTGATATCGCGTTCCGAGTGCAGGAAGAGACCCGTCCGTCCGCTCGTGACGGAGGGATCTGCGGTGGGTTATGCCCCTTTCTATGGGAGCGTTGCTTTTGCCGCCTCCTACTCTTCTCCACCCTTCCCACACTGTCCGTGTCGTTGGGTGGCCAGTTGTGTCTATGTGATCACATGCTGGGAAGCCATAAGACGGCCATGCCCTTACCGCAGCCAAAGGTCCCGTCGCCTCCTGGTAATTTATTAAAGGACACCCAATAATCTCTCTCTCTATCTCTCGTTACTGACGGGCACATTTTCTGGGGGGGGGGTTTTGCTGATTTTTACGAGTCGACGGTTGTTCAGCGGGAATGGCCCCTACTTTTGCACTTCAGTTTTGCCCCTATAGCTGTTTATTTTGGGGGTTCACCATCTTGCATGCACACATCAGTTGCACCACCTGACTTTATCAATTGCAACATAACCCGCACCTTATCTTTCCCCCTGTAGCCTTCAGCAGGATCACATCGGCTCCATTGTGTATTTTTCGCAAGCTTGCCCTCTTGGCAGTTTTCCCCGTAGGACCTCATTGGCATCAACCCTCCCCCACACACCTAATCCGTATACCCCGTGGTTTGAGCTTATGGTAGTTGGCTGCGGGACGCGGGTGAAAATCTCTCCTCCCCATTACTGCGATCCTGCGAAGACTAGTCGCACAAGCTGCTGTACGATACGACGCTGGATTGCATTATATTAATTTGCTGTCCTTTTTATTATTGTAACACGCTGCCTCCATAGTGCAGTGCTCCTGCCGTTTCCCCTATCCCGCCCGCAGACCTGCAATGCAAAGGCTCGGTTTGTGGCAGGTACTCATTGCTCCGCGTGTTTAGAAAAACGCATTTACCTACTCTGCACGGTTGCAGGAAATTAATTAGAAAAATTGCCGGCCGCGCTATCTGCCGAACGGGTAATGATTTTGTCACCTTCGGCACACCATCGTTTTCTTTTGGCTCGATATCCAAGACAAGTTCTAAGGCCCGCATTATAGTGCTGCATCCACCTCGTGAAACATGTCACTAGTCAGTAGCTATTGAGCAGCTGCAAAACTGCTCACGTGGCGGGTCCGCCCTCGTTTCGCTAATACGAACGCGCTTCACATGACGCGGCCCGTGACGTCGAAAAAACAAAAAACACCACAATTTACATTGTATTTTCTAATCCCAATCCCCGCTCGCAGGGGGGGGCGGTTGCCTGCACTCTCGCGGCGTGCGCACGCACTGTGGATGGCGCTGTCATTGCGGAACTAACACAGTTTGTTTTTGAACGTGTCGGGCTGGAACATTGCGTGCCTAAGAAAAACCTTCAAGCCAAATCTTAGGGCCCGCAATACTGGCACGCACCGCAAAAACAGTTGTGTTGCAGGTGTAAAAAAGTCATTTTCTGACTTGCAAAATACCTCAGTAGATGAGATGTTATCAAGTAACATCAAAGCACCCCCAACAAATATTGGGTAACATATGTCCCTGATTCAGATAGAACCATGGACTGTATCAATTTGCATAGAAATGTATGTTTGATTTGTTATATAGCTTCTCTGAGATCTCAACCTAATCTAACCCTACCAACACAGTGGTATACTGCAAATACTATTGAAAACTTTCACATGTACATACGTCATTGATCACCATCTTCCTATTTGCCACTCGGGTGACGCGTTCTGCCGGCTTTGGCTTTGTTTCAGCTCTGTGTGTAGGGGCTGCAGCTGCAATGATTCACAGATTTTCTGGTCAAGGGCCACCTGGCTGTCTCAGTGGACCACCTGGCAGCTGATGCTTTCCTTCACTTCCGTTCACTGCGTGCTGTTGGGGTTGCTGCACGGTGCCTGTCCCCCTCCCCGAGGACGCCCGTTTTCCTCCTGCTTCGAGGGTTGGGAACGATCCTACGCATGGCAAGGCCCCTGGCAGTGAAAGGGGTGACCAGCCCACTTCAGAGAGTCATTTTTCAGGGACACCCTTTTGGCGTCTGAGAGGTGGTCCTCCACAAATCTGGAGCATGGCTGAGGGGTTGTGTGAAGGGCTCCTTCTTTGAAGTCCTATAGGTAGCAGAGTTGTGTATTGGGGAAGACTCCATTCAAGGATATGTGACAAATATGGTAAATTTAGGTTGGAATGCCAAGACGTTCTAGGTGTTTTGAGCTTTTTTGTGATCCTATAGTTCAGTCTGTAGGCAGAAGGGGGGGATCCCCACAGAGTTTATAGGTGCCATTGTACAAGAGGGGGAATCCACAGGTGCACGTGATGTGGAGGATGGTGACGTGCAAAATAAACTCGACTAGCATGTCTAACTTCAAGTTTAATTTAAAAGCTATGTAAGTCGGAGGGGCGCAGCTGACCATTGAACCCTATTTTAATATGAGCGTGAAGGCAACATGTGATATATGCAACCCTCAACCCGCTCCTAAAGGGCTGTACATGAGAGAGAGACTCTATCAGACTCAAGCCTCAGGTTTCCTCGCAGATATTTACATCGTTCTCCACCATCGTACAGCCTCCCAACGTTTCCACCCCCCCGGTTCTCGACAACCCTGTTCCTCCCCTAGGAAGGTCCCCGAGCGAAAACGTATGCCTTTCTGTAACTTTGGATTGCAGATCACATTGTTGATAGTGGCCTTCAGGGCTGTGTCCTGTTTTCATCGGGTCTGGATGCGTATGCTAATCTTTGATTTGCTGTTTCGACGCCCGCAGGAGGCGTTGCCGATAGCAGCCGTAGTATAGCTTCTCTTCTTCTCGGACCACTCTAGTCTGCGTCTTACAAGGAGCAATCCATGCCGGCCCATTTATTTTTATGTATGTAGTATTTTATATATCATTTGAACCGCGGAATTTTCAACTCCGAAACCCCCCCTCCCGTGCAGATGACTTACCTCTGTCAGTTTAATTTAATATCTGGGGGAAGAGCGTGGACCGCTGTCACCCCCCACCTCGCCCCCCTGATGTATAGAACTCCTGTTGTTCCACTCTGTGCCCCCTGGCCCCCGCTCCCCCCGCCCCCACCCCCCAACCACCCACAACAGGTCAGTTTCAGATATCTTGCTTAGCACAAGTGGCTACCCGTCTAAAGACGGGGGTTTGATTCATGATCTGCACATTTTATGGCATATCCTATGATCAATACTGACACTAACAAGCTCCTATTGACCCCCAAATAAACCCACAAATATATATATGCATATGAGTGTCACATTCTACCAAAGATATTTAAGACATATATATTAGGCATGTACCGTGTATGAAGTTTCCTGGAATGTGCTAAAACTGAGCTCTGTCTGGGTTTTATGTTTCTGTCGTCTCTTTTTTTAATATCCTCTACATTTATATCATTATTGATCACTATCTCGCTGGATTCGTCAATACTTTTGGACATTGGAAACGATTAGCGTAATCTCGGTGCGCCACATTTTTATTTCCTTTTTTTAAGTCCCTTCATTTGAATATTTAGAATAAAGTTAATGTGCCCCCCCCCATTAAAGTTTTTCCCGATCCCTATAGATGCCGTCGCTCTCTGCCCCACCACTAACCCAACCTTTAAACAGCACTTGTCACATTGTATATTGTGTTCGGACTTTTATTTGTGCATTCTTAAACTCAAGGTAACCGGTTTCAATGAGAGGTACCCTCTGCAACCAGGCTTGGTTGACATAGAGCCACGGGCTAATAACTGCCACAGCAGGTGTTTTTTCAATAGGCTTATATTTCCCCAGCCACATTTTCGGAACTTGAGAGTGGTGAGGCTACCTCCTCCTCCCCTGGCCAAATTCCTTTCGGCATCTACAAAGGTTCCAAACCCTCCCCACCCCCCAAACTGGGACCCTAAACTTTTGCCACTTGTAGCACAAGGGTAAGATGCAATTCTAGCATCACTTATACAAAAAAAATATAGATATTTATAATATATCATATAATTAAAACACATATATTATATAATATGCCTATATTATATATAATATTTTTTTTAAATTTCTTTTAATATATGCAGCATTGATGACCTTTTAAGTGAAAACTGCGAGCGAATCCCGGTGTTCCCGGAGTTTAAATTTTCCCCGCTATAGGGGGGGGGGTGGAGGACGGACAAGTGGACAGAGGGTGGGGAACAGTGACAGGAGAAGGGGGGGCACGACAGTGCGACCAGGAAGGGGTGGAGCGGCAGTGGACAGGAGGGTGTTGTGACTGACAATTTGGACAGGATGGGGGTGACGGACCTGGACAGGGGGGGGGACGTACATTTACATGAGGTAGGGTGGGTGACGGAGACTAGGAGTAGGGGTGTACAGCAGATGAGGAGTTGTTTGGGGTGGTCCATACATTGTGAGCAAGAGGTGGGGGGGGGGACATACATAGGTTACATGAGGGGGGGTGACAGACTTTTGAACTATATGGGGGGGGTACTGTATCATGGCACATAGTGGTGACTTGGCATGACGTAGGGGGACGGGCTAGTGGACAGAAGGGGGACGGGCGATTGGACAGGAAGTGGGTGGGCCGGTGCATTGGACCGAGGGGTGGACTGGTTCCGTGGACCGTAGGGGGGTACGGATCCAGTGGACAGGAGGGGGGAACTGGGCATTGGACGAGTAGGGGGTAACGGGGCAAGTTGGACGGATATGGTGGGACGGTGCAAGTGACATATGGGGGGACGGGCAGTGGACAGATGGGGTGGCGGGCAATTGGACAGCGGGGGGCGGGGCAGTGACATGGATTGGGAGCGGACATTGGAACAGGAGGGGGAGGACTGACGGTGGAACAGGTAGGGGGGACGGACGGTGACAAGAGGGGGACTGACGCTGGACAGGAGGGGGGGGACGACAGTGGACGGAGGTGGGACGGACAGGTGGGACAGTAGGGGGGGGACTAACAGTGGACAGGAGGGGGGGACGCGCCGTGGACTGATTGGTGTGGACGGACAGTTGGACATGATGGGGGGGACGGCCAGTGGACAGGGAGGGGGGGACGCCCAGTGGACAGGAGGGGTGGGACGGGCCATGTGGACCAGTAGGGGGACGGCCATTTGACAGGAGGACGGGTCCATGGACATATTGGTACGGGCCATTGGACAGGAGGGACGGGCATTTGACAGCACAGGCCCCCCGTCGTTGGCCGGACTTAAATGTCCGGCTCCCTCCTCTCCCCCGTCTGTTTCCTTCCTTCTTTCTTTTCTCCGCTCCCCCCCTCTTTTCTCTCCGCTCATGGTGAGACACTCTTCGCCTTAAGATACTCCGTCCCCCCCTCTCTCTGTCCGTGCTCCCACCCCTCGTCTCTGCCGCTATCCCGCCCCCTCATCTCTTCACTCAATCCCCCCCCTCTCTCTGTAAATGCTCTCCGCTCCCTACCGCCTCTCTCCTGGCCATCTTCTCCTCTAGGTCCCTATAGCTCGGATGAGATACAGTGAATCATGTTCAGACCCGGAATGTCGATCTCATCACCGGCTCCCCCCCTCAATCCTCTACCTCCGGGAGGCCAGCGGGCTCTCCAGGCGGGGTCTCCCGCCCTCTCTCTGCTCTCAACTGTCCTCATTCAACGGCACCCGCCCCCCATCTCACTCTCCCTCCTGGGCGCCGACCTCCCCCCCCTCGCTCTCGCTCATCCCCCCCAGCTCTGGCTCTCTTCCTCAAGTCTAGGGCCTCCAACAAACGCCCCCGGCGTCTCCCTCTGCCCTCCTTCTCCCCCCCTCTCTCATCCGCTCACCCCCCCCTTCTCTCCTCCGTTCCCCCCCTCTCTCTCTCTCCGCTCCCCCCCCTCTCTCCCGTCCGCTCCCCTCTCTCCCCGCCTCCCCCCTTCTCTCCGCCCACCCGCGCCAACCCACCCCTCTCTCTCGCTCCTCCCCGCCCCCCGCACTCCTCTTCGTCCCCCAGGTATTTTGGCCAACGAGAAGGACTATAAATGCTACCTCTCCTCTTCGCCCGCCCCTCTCTTCATGGAGGCATCTCTCCCCGCTCCCCGCCCTCTCGCTCTCCGCCGCCCGGTCTGGCACCGATCAGACGGAAGATCGAACGTTCATTTTCATCCTCACTTTCTCCCCCCTGCCTCGAATCCTCTCCTCTCCCCACTCCCCGCTCCTCTTCCTTGCTTCGCCCACCCCGGCCCCGGGTCCCCAGCCCTGGCTCCATCTGCGGCCACGCTCTCATCCTCATGCGCCGCACCACGGGTCCCGGCCTTGCTCCCTCCAAAGACTGCATCCGTCGGCCGCTCGTACCAGCCTCCTCTCCGGCTCCTACTGACGTCATACAAAAGCCGCCAAAGCGGGATCCCGGCCGAGACAAGTCCCCGGGCCCCTCTCTCTAAGAGGCCTAGAGTCTCTCTCACTCTCCGCTCCCCGCCACTCCTTCTCTCCGCTCCCCTCACGCTCCCCCCCCCTCATCTCTCCGCTCCCCTTCCCCCCCTCTGCTCTTCCGTCCCCCCTCTCTCCCGTCCTCCTAGAACCCATCTCCCGCCCGGCGACAAGCTTTCATCAAGTCGCCCGATTCTTCGCGCGCACTCAGGGGTTCCGAATTAAACGAAAACTCACCCAATCAGTCATAAATCCTGATGAAATTCGGAACGAGTCCTGTTACATATCGCAGTCCACCTAAGACTTTGTGGGCTGGTCTCCTTTAAGGGCCAAGGGATCACTCGTAGAAAGTGAATCAGCGTGCTCCGAAAAAGAAAAAAAAGGAACAAGAGAATGGAAGGAAGAAAATCCCCTTGGGCGATGGGTCCGACACTCTCCCCGCCGCTCTCCCCCCAGTCGTTCTCTCCCCGAATGGTCCTCTGTCCCCCCCTGTCGTCTCTCACTCTCCCCCCCTGCTCATCTCCTCTCAACCATTCCCCCCCTCACCGCTGCTCCTCCGTCCCGCGCCCCCCCCTCGTTCTCTCCGCCTCAGCCCTCCTCTCGAGATCGTCGCGCTCCAGCTCCCCTCTCCGTCTCGCCAGTCTTTGGCCCCAGTAGATGGACTGAGCAAGAGGAGAGTGTATGGGATGAACCGGTGGGTACAGCGTAGAAGTGGGCCCTCCATCTCTCCGCTCCCCCACTCGCCGTCGTCTCCTCCTAGAAGTCTGTTAACGGTCCGGCTCGTTCGGACCTAGCACCCCCCCTCGGTTGGGCAGTCTCGATAGGTATCCTCGTCGCCTCTCCGCTGGCCGACCCCCTCTATAATCACTCACCGCTCCGCACTACCCCCCTTGGGTCTCCCTCCGCTCCCCGACGCGCCCCTCATCTGCTCCGCTCTTCCCCACAGCGCGGGCCCTCGTCTCTCAGCGCGTAATCCCCCCCCTCTCTTCATCCGCTCCCCCCCGCCCCTCTCTCGCGCCTCTCCTCTCCGCTCCCCCCCTCGCTCTCTCCGCTCCCCCTCACACCTTCTCTTCCCCCCCTTCTCCGCTCCGCCCCCCCATTCTCTTCCTCTCCTCTCCCCCCCCCCCTCTCTCTCCGTCTCCCCCCCCCCTCTCCTCTCCGCTCCCCCCCGCCCTCCTCTCTCCGCTCCGGTCCCCGCCCCCCCCTCTCTCTCCGCTTCCCCCCCCCTCTCGTCCGCCTCCTCCTCCGCTCACCACCCCCACCCCCGCTCTCTCTCCGCTCCCCCCACCCTCTCGCTCCGAGCTCCCCCCGAACCCCGCCCGTCTCATCTCCGGTGCTCTACAGGTACCCCCCTCTCTCTCCGCTCCCCCCCCCTCTCTCTCCGCTCCCCCCCCTCTCTCTCCGCTCCCCCCCCCTCTCTCTCCGCATCCCCCCCCCCTCTCTCTCCGCCTCTCTCCTCAGCTCCCCCCCCCTCTCTCTCCGCTCCCCCCCCCTCGCTCTTCCGCTCCCCACCCCCCCCCCGTCTCTCCGCTCCCCCCCCTCTCTCTCCGCTCCCCCCCCTCTCTCCTCCGCTCCCCCCTCTCTCTTCCGCTCCCCCCGCTCCCCTCTCTCTGCCCTCGTCTCCCCTACCCTCTCTCGTCCTCTCCCCCCCTCTCTCTCCGCTCTTCTCTCCGCTCCCCCCCTCTCGCTCCGCTTTGCCCCCTCTCTCTCCACGCTCACCCCCCCCCGTCTCTCCTGCATCCGGCTCCCCCCCCCTCTCTTCCCATCAGTCTAATCCGCGCCCCCCCGCTCTCTCTCCGCTCCCATACTCCCCCCTCTCGTCTCCCGGTGAATCACCACAACTCCCCCTTTGCTCTGTCCTCCCACGCTCCTACTTCCTCCCCTAAAAGACTAGCAGATCCCTCTCTTCCCTCTCTGCAGAAATCTCCTCATGAAATATCTCCCCGTCGTCTTCTCGCCTCCCACCGCTCCCCCCTCCTCCTCTCCTCCTCTCCCCCCTCTCTCCCTCTCCCCCCCTCTTCTCTTCCCTCTCCCACCCACCCCCTTCTCTCCGCTCCCCCCCTCATCGCAGTCTCTCTCAATCGGGCCCCCACCCTCTCCTCCTCTCTTCTTCCGCCCTCCCCTTCTCCTCCCTCGATCCCACCCCTCTCTCACTCTCTACCTCTCTCCTCTACTATAAGAACCCCCCTCTCTCTCCGCTACCCGCCCTAACCCCCCTCTCTCTCCTACTATTAACCCAATACCCCCTCTCACCCTCTCCTCTCTCCGCTACCAAACCCCCTCTCTCTCGCGTCACCCTGCTCTCTTGCACTCCGCTACCCCCACCTGGGTCGCCCCAGATAAACCCACCCCAATTTCATCCTCGCCCCGAGGAACCACCACCCAACCAACCCTCTTCTCGTCCTCGTACCACCCCTCTCTCTCCGCTACACCCCCACGCCTCATCTTCTCTCCGCTCCCCCCCTTTCCTCTCCTCTCTCGCTGCCGAGGCAGACCGACAAACGTCCGCTCTTCTCTCTACTAGCAGACCCCATCCCCCCCTCCCTCTCTCTCCTCTCCTCTCCCAGCTCTGCTCTAAGGGGGGGTGAACCTCTCCGCGAAAGCACAAAACCGCCCTTCTTCAGCTCTAGCTACGTTTCTCCCGCTCGCCGGGCCCCTCCTCTCTAGACCTCGCCGCTCCCCCAGGCCAGCAAGGGAGCCAAAGGGGGTGACAGTCTCCTGCTCCCCCAGAGCCTCCTAGCCGAGCCCCACCACTCTCTCTAGAGGGGATGGCGCGTCGTCTGCCTGCTCCAGGCGGCAACAACCCCACCTCTCGTCTCCTTCGTCGCGCACTACCCTTCGGGTCGGGTTCTCCCTCTCCCCTGCCCCCCCCTCTTTCTCGATCGCGCCGGCCGTTCCCGCACTTGCCCCTCTATCTCCCGCTCTCTCTCCGCTCCCGCCCTCTCTCGTTCTCCGCTCCCCCCTCTCGTCTCCGCTCCCCCCTAGGCGTCCATCAGTTCTCTTTCTCCGCTCCCGCCCCTTCACAATCTCTCCTTCTCCCCCCCCATCTCCTCGCAGCTCCGCTCCCCCCGCTCGCTCATCCGCTCCACGCCCCTCTCCCCACACCCATCCCGCTGGTCCGTTTCCCCCGGCGCCCTCATCTCTGAGCGGGAACACCTCATCCGGCTCCCAGCGGGGCGCTCTCTCCTCTCCCAGGTGCAAACCCCGCCCCTCGTTCTCTCCTCCCGCCCCCTCTTCTTTCTCCGCTCCACGCACAACGCCTTTCTCGATCTCCTCCCCCCCGCCTGACATCCCGAGGGGGCTCTCTCCGCTTCCTCCCCCCCAAGCGCACAGCCAGTCCCCATCCCACAGTGACACACCACACAGTGACACACACACAACACACACACAGTGACACACACACACACACATCAGGACACACTACACACAACACACACACACGACGGACACACACACAGTGACACACACACACAGTACACACACAACATGCACACACACACAATGAGACACACACAATGAGACACACACACAGTGTCCACACACACACTCACCTCTCCATACACACCACCACACACACACACAGTGGACAGAGGAGGGGGGGTTAGGGAGATGGAACGTCCGGCATCCGAATAGGCGGCTCCCCCCCCCCCCCCCCCGCACCCATCTCCCTCCCCAACGGGCAAGCAAGGGACGCGCCGTGGGGAAGGGACCAGAGGAAGGGCATTCCCGCTCGCCCGCCACTGCCCTGTTCCCCCTTCTCCGCCCCCCCTACCCCCACCCCCCCCCCCACCCGGCATGTCCGCGGCGTTCTCACTGCGGGTTGGGGGGTTGTTTTCGTGCTCACTCAAATTGGGGAGCCATTAGCTGCGAGGCAGCTGCAGGTGGAAGGGGGTCCTTCCAGGCTCCTGCCCACACGCCTGTTCCCCACCCCGACCCGGGGAGGGAGGGAAGTGAGCGCCGGGGAGGGAGGGAAGAGAGCGCCGGGGAGGGAGGGGAAGTGAGCGTTGGCGGCTGGGGCAGGAGGGCCGCGCCGCGCTTCCCCTCCTCCGGGAGCACGTGAGGGTGAGGGTGAGGGACAGTGTGTGTGTGTGTGTGTGTGTGGTGTGTGTTCCTGTGTCCCCGAGGGGGAAGAGAGTGGCAGTTGGGTGACGTCAGAGCCACCAATCTGCTAGTACCAACCTTTCCATTTTATATATTAAGACTAATAACCTAAGCTGTCGATTTTTTTTATTTTGTTCCCCCGTCATCGATCAGCAAAAATCTTGCTTCCCAGGCTTCATTAAATGGCTGCCTTTCAGTTTCAAGCAATCCTTCAGTCCGTGTAACTCAGCAGCTGCAATGTATTCTTGTATTATAAAGTTAACCTTCTTTATTACAGTTTGCAGCTCAAACGCCTGGGAACATTGGCAGCAAATGATCACAAGTAGGAAAGTGTTACAAAGATCTTGCACTGCTGGGGAGGTGGGCTACAGCCTGCTATAAAAATCAAAGGATGCTCTGTGTATTGAAATGGCATTAAGAGTTACATTTAAAAGAAAATGTAGTAAGTATTATCTAATATTGCAGAACTGATTTATTTATTTATTTAAAAAACACAAGTAGGATTTTGCTTGGATCGAGAGATTTCAGTCCCTGGTTAATATCGGTGGAGAAACGGTGTGTTTAACTTTTAAACAGAGTTCTACAATCTTTATATAATAGGGCAAGAGTCCTTTTTTATACGAAATGTGGTTTTCTTTAAAAAAGAAAAAGTGTATGAAGAATGTGCAGGTTCCATTCAAACCAAAACCTGACCGGTTCGTCGTCCTGATTAATTTCTTTTTAATAAACCGAGGGGGGAAACCCACAAACTTTTGTTATAACGTTCAGAAGGTTTGGCTAATTTTAGAAACGTGTGTTTCCCCCCATTGTTTTTGGTTTCTAATTTGTAAACAATCAAGTTTTGGTCAAATGAAAACACCAACTTAAAAATATATATATTAATAATGATGATAAAAAATATATATATATATATATACCGACTTTAATATTTATGCTGAAAACAAGGGAAACGCAATTATCCCATTTGTAAAGCGCCAGCCTATTCCGCAGCAGGGGACAGAGTTATGTATATTACATAAATTGCATGACCTACAAGTAAGGACAGACCAAAGCTGACCTATACAGGAGGTACAACAAAGTTAGAGGACTCCGATGCTACATCCAATTGACAAAACATATGGTAATAAATATAACGTTAAATACGTCAATAATAACATTATCTTGGTCGTTTTAGTTAAACCCTCTGGCCAAAGCGTCATAAGGGTTTATGGATAACCCTGCTTCAGCACAGGTGGCTGTCTTTGACTGTGAGCCTCCTGTGCTGAAGCAGGGTTATCCATAAAACCTGGTCTGGTGGTGGCCCTTGAGGACTGAGTTTGAGAACCCTGTTTTAGATAAAAGTACACTTTCGGTGGGACTGAACCCTTACTAAATGTACATATTCAGCGAGATCTAAACAAAGGAAAAGACTTCTAAGCAATGCAATAAAGAATGCAATTAAATGACAAATTACGTGTTGTTTGATGATGAACTCACAATAAAATCTTAGTTATAAATGACAAATTAAAAATAATTACTGAGATTTAAAAAAAAATAAATAAAAATACAATAGTGAGTAATAGGATTGTGATTTTTCCTGTTTTTCCGGGGACCTGCGGTATTTCACATTGCAGCCGGGACCCGGCGTCCTATCCTGGTTACAGTAAAAGGTGTTTGAGCTGCCGCTTTAAGCTGGTGATGGTGTGAGCAGTTATTTGTGTGTGTTAAATAGTTTTCCACTCCTATATAATTATTTGATGGCTGGAGGTTTGCCAAGCGCACAGACCTTTTCATAGCAATGTAAGCAAAAGGGGGAAACCTGCATTTTAATAGCAGGCAAAAAGGTCCACACAATGGCCAGCGGGAATCCTTCCCTGATAAATGGTATTGTGTGTGTGTGTGTGTGTGTGTGTGTGTGTGTGTGTGTGTGTGTTGTGTGTGTGTTGTGTGTGTGTGTGTGTGTGTGTGTTAATGGGAGTTTGTGTATATAAATAATTTATTTAATATTTAGTGTGTATTGTCTTAACTCTTTTTATATGGTAATCTATTCATTTCGGGACATTGAATGCTGACACAGTTATGCTTTGAGGGTGGCGGACTTGGAGGGGTTGACCGGTAAATACTTAACTGAAAGAGTAGTTGATTGATGGAGCAGCCTTCCGGCAGATATGGTGAGGGCAAATGTAGTCATCCTAGGGAACCCTAGAGGGGTAAAAAGTACTGGAACAAGGTCTTGGATTATAGATCGTAAATGAGCAGTGTAGCTGAGCTCAATAGGCATGATCTGATAACTATTATGCCACTATAATACTTGTGCCTATACTGTATGTGTTGGGTATGTGACTATATCGATATCTATCTTCAGCCCTCGCCTATCCACTGCGTGATGAAGGCCTCCCCAATGATCTTCTAGGAGCTGAGGTTTCAAGCCGCTTTTTTTCTTCTCCATGTTGTTACAACACATTTTCTGATTTTGACATGCACGTGTTTGTGTAGATGCATACATAGCGGGACTTGGCTGTCTTGCGCTCAGAGAACCTTTTTCTCTTGCACATGGTATTGCTTTTAAGGGGCCATCTTCTTCCTCTCCCAGCTCACATCGCTGCCTCTGTCTGTCTTCTCTGGGATTCCAGTTGTGTGTCTGCCTGTCTCTATTTCAAAGCTATGGGTACTTGGTCTGTACTGGCACAGTCTTTGGGTTCTTAACCCTCAGCAGTTGGCGTCCCAGAGTGTAGTGTCTCTGTAGGGAGTGGGTAGTTTGCAGGTATGATGCCAGGTGTAGTGTCTGTAGGTAGGGTAGGTAGCAGGTATGGTGCTGGGTGTAGCGTCTCTGTAGGGAGTGGGTAGGTAGCAGGTATGGTGCTGGGTGTAGTGTCTCAGTAGGGAGTGGGTAGGTAGCAGGTATGGTGCTGGGTGTAGCGTCTCTGTAGGGAGTGGGTAGGTAGCAGGTATGGTGCTGGGTTAACGTCTCGTAGGGAGTGGTTAGGTAGAGGTATGGGCTGGGGGTAGGTTCAGGAGGCGTGGGTTAGGGTAGCAGGGATGTGGTGCTGAGGTGTAGTTTGTAGTGTCTCAGTAGGGAGTGGGTAGGTAGCAGGTATGGTGCTGGGTGTAGTGTCTCAGTAGGGAGTGGGTAGGTAGCAGGTATGGTGCTGGGTGTAGCATCTCTGTAGGGAGTGGGTAGGTAGCAGGTATGGTGCTGGGTGTAGTGTCTCAGTAGGGAGTGGGTAGGCAGCAGGTTATTGATGCTTGGATGTGGGAGGGGTAGGCAGAGGTATGGTGCTGATGTAGGGTAGGGTAGGTAGAAGGTCGTTGTGTGGGGTGTGTGTAGCGTCTCTGTAGGGAGTGGGTAGGTAGCAAGTATGATGCTTGATGTAGGGAGTGGGTAGGTAGCAGGTATGGTGCTGGGTGGAGCGTCTCTGTAGGGAGTGGGTAGGTAGCAGGTATGGTGCTGGGTGTAGTGTCTCAGGAGGAGTGGGTAGGCAGCAGGTATAGTGCTTGATGTAGTGTCTCAGGAGGAGTGGGTAGGCAGCAGGTATGTTGCAGGGAGTGGGTAGGTCCCCAGCAGGTATGATGCTAGGGTATAGTTGCTCTGTAGTAAGTTGTTGGTCTGCAGCGTTGAGAGCTACATTTCATTTTTCCAGCTCCCCACATATTGTGCCTTTTCATTCTGCTGGCCATTGCGTTAATTTGATATTGATCTGTGTGCGGTTTTGTTAGCCGAATGAGCGGATAAGTTGTCTGATGGCACAGGGTTTAGTGAGGAGCTCCTGCCGTCATCGCTCTGCTGCAGGTAGACTGTATGATGTTCAGGTGGGCCCCAGTATTGCAGTGACAAGTACAGGGAAGCGGACGAGCTGTTTTGTAGAATTCCAGTTGAGCTGGTGCCCATTGTTCGGGTCTTGTGGTACTGGGGCGCCACATATCCTGCCATAGAGAAAGAAGGGCGTAATGACACTATTTGACGGTTTATTGGTGGTTTGCGGTTGTTACGGTTGTATAGCATACAATGCATCTGCAGACCTTTTCCTTCAGTATATTTATAGCCAGCATTGCATATGCCTCATAGTTAGACTGAGGTTTGTGTAGCTTACGGTCTCTCGCAACTTGGCCTGGATCTCCTGTCTCGCTCCTTTGGCCTGGGTCTCCCGTCGCTCCCTTTGGCGGGCTCCTCCCTTTTGCCTGGTTCCTTTTTGGCCTGGGTCTCGCTCCCCTTTTTTTGGCCTAGGTCTCCGTCTCGCTCCCTTTTTGGCTGGGCTCCCGTCTCGCTCCCTTTTTGGCCTGGGTCCGTCTCGCTCCTTTTGGCCTGGGTCTCCGTCTCGTCCCTTTTGGCCTTGGGTCTCCCGTCTCGTCCCTTTTTGGCCTGGGTCTCCGTCTCGCTCCCTTTTTGGCCTGGGTCTCCGTCTCGCTCCCTTTTGGCCTGGGTCTCCGTCTCGCTCCCTTTTTGGCCTGGGTCTCCCGTCTCGCTCCCTTTTTGGCCTGGGTCTCCCGTCTCGCTCCTTTTTGGCCGGGGTCTCCGTCTCGCTCCCTTTTTGGCTGGGTTCTCCGTCTCGCTCCCTTTTTGGCCTGGGTCTCCCGTCTCGCTCCCTTTTTGGCCTGGGTCTCCCGTCTCGCTCCCTTTTTGGCCTGGGTCTCCCGTCTCGCTCCCTTTTTGGCCTGGGTCTCCCGTCTCTCGCTCCCTTTTTTGGCCTGGGTCTCCGTTCTCCCTTTTGGCTGGTCACCGTCTCGCTCCCTTTTTGGCCTGGGTCTCCCTCACTTTTTGGCCTGGGTCTCCCGTCTCGCTCCCTTTTTGGCCTGGGTCTCCCGTCTCGCTTCTTTTTGGCCTGTGTCTCCCTCACTTTTTGGCCTGGATCTCCCGTCTCGCTCACCTGGGGGTCTCTTCTTTTCTCTCTCCCCCCCCCCCCCGCTTCCTCTGAGGCTGAAGTCAGATTTCTCCCAGTGAGGATGCTATGAATTTGTAACATCTCTTATCTCGTGTCCCTTTTTCTTCTTCTTGTTTGCTTACAAACTGGGCCCCAGTGGGACTTTTGTTCCGCTGATCGGCATTGGGTAGCCTCAGAAGGAAGACACATTCTCCCGTTACAGTTACCCAGGGTGTCATAAATGGGATTTGGACACCAGTTACATTGATATTCCTGTCGCTGCTCCGTTAATACAAAGCTTCACGTCTGCAGCTAAGCACCGCGCTATGGCAGTTTTTCTTCATTTAGCTTTTAATTGCTTTCTTTCTCCTTTATGGATAAAAGACTGTCCATTTAATTAACTCTAGAATGCAATTTCAAAACACTAATGCGTTTACACATGATAGCTTTTAAAATAAAAGTGGCATCTTAAAATTGCACAGCAGCCTTCGGGGTGTTACTTTTCACCTTTGTGCCAGGCGGGAGGCCAGCGGGTTGTGGTTTTAAACATGCATAATGTTTGAGGGGGGGTCAAAAACTCTATACTCTATTCTGACCATGTAGATGCTGCATTGTAGGTTGGTGCAGAGTATCAATGCTCTTATGGCAGGGATTTGTGTGTATATGCTCTCACACCAAGATCAGGAGTACTCAACTCCAGTCCTCAAGCCCCCCAAACAGGTAAGGTTTTCAGGATATCCCAGCTTCAGCACAGGTGGCTCAACCAGAGACTCAGTCTTCGACTGAGCCTCTAATTGAGCTACCTGTGCTGAAGCTGGGATATCCTGAAAAACCTGACCTATTGAGGGTGGGTTTGGGGGATAGAGGTCTTGACAACTGGCGTGGAGCCCCCCTAATCCAGACACGCACGATAGAGATTTTTCTCCGTATGTTATGTATCAAACCTGCCAACTTTCAAAATCTGCCCCATGTGCATCTCCCGCGCACCAACGCGATTCACATCACGACCCCTGCTCCTCCCCCCGACCCTCTTTTCATGGCTCCCCATGTGACTTCTACGCATACAAACCGGGTGTCACACGATGTTGTGTCCGAGATGAGCTTCCTGAAGAAGGTCCTTTTTGCATTGGAGCGAAAGTGTTTTCTTGGGCTACAAAATCTATTTCTTCACGGACAGATTCGTGGGCTGGCTCTTTATTTCGGCAAGCCCTGGTTTGGGTTACATATGGAGAGTGCTATATGTGCACGTGGATCCTATAACTTGTGGCTTAAGGTGTGCCACGGTTCTTTATCTATTTAGGCCTATAATCTATATCGGTCCCATATAAGATCGATTATTTCCCTTTATATACACGTTATGTCTCCTGTATGTTTCTATTGGTGCAAAATGAGGATTGTGAAATGACAGCCAGTGGATCATTGCAAAGACCCACTTCCTAATCTAATGAGTAATTCAGTGGGGGAAATGTGGTCTGTAATTGGGTAATAGTTTTGGTATTAGGGATTTATTTATTAAATAAAAAAATTCAGCTAATTTGCAGATCTCCCTCAAAACTAGTGGGGTGCTGGTCAGTGTATACACATTTAACATTTAGTTTTTTGGGGGTTTCTTCTTTAAAAAACAAAAAAAAAACCCCAATGCTTGTTTTGAGACATGCTGTGCCTAAATATTTAACTCCAATAGAGCAAATTGCCTTTTAACTGCGTTTTATTTGCGTTCATTAAGAGTATAATTTAAAAGCTCAGTAATTTGCAAGGCACCTCTTGACTTTCCTGGGGCGAAAGACAGAATCATTTGCACATCACTGGCACCCCTTCCATGCTGAAGGAATCGTGGGAACGCTTCATGTGCATTTATATGTACCGGAGAAGTACATTTTTTATTTATTTTAAAGGTTGAGGTCACGGGGTGGCAAAGTCCAGTCCCCCAAAAGCTACCATTAGATCAGGTTTTCAGGATATCTCTGCGTCAGCATGGTGCACCTGTGCTGAAGCAGGGATATCCTGAAAATATGACCTGGGGGTAGTTCTTGGGGACTGGAGTTGACCACCCCATGTTTACAGTATATAATACATTACAGCAACCGCCCCCCTCCTAAACTTCTTTGCACCTTTCTAAGTGGGGAAGGGAACACACGGATGAAATCGAGAGTGTTCCTGGAGATGCGTTAGCAACCGGATGTCCACCCCTCTGATAAAGTAACCAGGTGTCTCAAAGGAAAATGAGTCCAAGAGTTTTTGGGGTGTGTCGGCAAATAACCATGGACCTTTTTCTTTGAAATAAATAGGAGTGTGAAGAGGGGATGGAGCATTTGGAAGACACGACCATTTATTTTCCACCTTGAATTCTTCCTCTCTGCCGGCAAGTTCTCAGGAGGTCATTTTCGGCAGAAATGTATAAGATCACACTGTTTAACCGATTCTGGGACTCCAATTATTTGTATATTATTTCTTCTGGATCTGTTCCCCAGATCATCCAATATTTCTTCCAGAATTTGATTTTTTTTTTTTTTTTTTTTTGTACATTTCTTCCATCTTTTTGGTCAGAGAACCCAGGACATCCTCCACCTCGCTCACCCTGCTTTCCACCTCCTCCATTCTGGAAGCGTGTGCAGTGAGATCCCCCTTGAGCTTTCTGGTGCCTTGCTTGATTTAATCAGAATTGGCTTCTAGTTTGGGTAGTAATTCTTTTGCAAAAGCCTTGGCTATTGTCATAGTTTGTTATTGAGATTCTGTGCAGGGTTGGATGTCTCCAGGTCTGACTCCCTAGGGTCTGATCCCCTGGCCTCATGGCCGTCGGCCATTTTATGATTTTCTTTCTTCTTATCCCCTTCTCATTTCTTGGATATATTGGGGCCATTTCTCCAGTTTTTGATAGGACTTTTTCCATTATAGTGTAGAGCAAGACCTTCTCTACTGTGGTGGTCACTTTTGGGTAATTATTCTGCAGATTATTGGCAGATATTTCAAAATCTCCTCAGGATCTAGTGGAGCTGCTCTGAAGTACTGCTCACTGCTCTGGCGCCATACCAGACGTCCATGACTAATTTTTTTCAAGGGAGCCTTCCACTGCGCTTTGAGGAACGAGTTCTACCTGTGTATTCTGCCCGGGCTCCCGAATGGATGTGAAACTTGGACTCTAAATGTGAAGATATTCAGAAGCTACAGATATCGCATACTGGAATGGAGAGATGCATGCTGGGTATTACCCGAAGAGGCGGGGGGGGGGGGGAAACGAATGGGTTTAAAACCAAACAAAAGTCTGAGACATCGCAAGGGTGCAGAACCTAAAATGGCAACGACTCCGGACATATCACAAGAAGAAATTACTGCAAAGATGGAAGTCTATTGGATTCCACATGAATCCCTTAAATCTTCTGTATAAAACCTTTTATAAAGCCGTAATACCCCTCGAATCCTATACAAATTTAACTTCAGCTCATTGAGTGTCATGCCGTTTAATTTTTTTTTAATTGTGTTAGAAATTGTGATTCTTAATCCCTAAACGTCTTAAATTACCATGGTAACTTTTTTTTTGGCCGGGAGGGGGTCCATGTTAACCTACCAGACCTGTTAATATTTCAAATGTGTATATCTCCTGAAATTAAGCATCATCAATTACAATCCATGTTGGAAATGTCAATCAATGCGGACTACTGCTTTTAAGCCAAAATCTTGGGCCATGCATGACCGGCAAACCTACACGCAGCCAACAGTTTCAATATTTTGGGGTGTTGCATTGTGAAGCTGGTTGTGGCTAAAACCAGGCTCAAAAATAAGCTCTGGTGACAGCAACCCTCCTCCTTAGTGTCCAGTAATGATCGAGTATATTCACTTCTCGAACAGGTCCTCATCTCCAGCCCTTGTCCATTCATTGCTGATTGATGGCCTCCCCAATGATCTTACTGGTACTGAAGCCTTTGTTCTACAAACACATTTACTAACATCTTTTGGTCCTTTACTAAATTCCAAGATTTTTTTTAAGAGTACCTTTTTTTCCAACGATGGTAATTTCTTGATGTCTGACCCACAGCCATTTTTAATTTCTTCGACCTTGTGACTATGACAAACCTTTTTTTTTTTTTTTTCTCCCATTCATTCTCTTTGGGTAATACCCAGCATACATCTCTCCATACTTCTTTGGGTTGTCTGAAATGATCTTTCCATTTTAAGGTCCAAGTTTCAAATCGATACGTCGGTATAGGCAGGATCCATGGATCCAACGCTTTCCTCTTGAGGCTTCGTGAAAAATTCTCTTCAAAGCTGGTCTTGTTTCTTCCAAATGATTCATTCCAACTTCATTCTCAATTTATTTCATTCACAAGCTTCCCATCCATTGTTCTTTGCAGAGATTCATATGGAGGTCCACCTTGCTTCCTTTGAGTTCTCTGATTTTTGCTGCTGGAGGTAATCTAGACTTGTGGCAACAATAACAATGTTGTCTGCAATCGTAGGTGACTCTGGTGCAGTATTCGCTATTTTGATTTTGATTTCTTTTTCTTCCCAATTCAATGTCTTTCACAATCCTTTCACATCTTTGCTGATCCTTTGCTTCATATTATCTATTAGTTGTTGTTGCATTCTTGTAAATGTTCCTTGACTTTCAATATAGGCTTCAACATTTTGTCTTAATGCATTTAAAATGGCTCCGGTATAGATGGTGTTCATAGATTTATGAAAAAGCATTTCATTGTGAGCCGAGTGGTAGACCATATTGATTACCCCGAAATCCTTTTCTTGTTCAACTTTGGATGTGGTCCAGTGGTTGTGCCCACCGCGAAAGTCCGCTTGTTTTCTAGGTTGGGCAAAGTCCTGTTTCTGGCATCCGATTTAGTTAGTATCTTTGTAAAAATAAATTTGGCAGTAGACAGATTCCTCTGTAGTTCTTGAGGTTATCGTCTTCTTTGTGTCCTTTCTTATGGATGACGATAACCATTTTCCTGTTCTTCAAGCAGCATGTTAAGAGTTCTGCAGGGATTTTCCTCCCCAGCTTCCTTCAAGATTTTAGTAGTTGATTCAATCTTCTCCAGAGGCCTTTCCGTTCGATTTGGATTTAATAACCGTTCTTACTTTTTGTTCTGGAAGAACGCATGGTTTGGCAGGGGTGGCTTCTTGCTCTTCAGCTGCCTAATTATGCCCTGTGTTATCTGTATTCTTGGACAATGTCTTGGAGAAGTTCTCAACACTCTTATGATCAGGGACCAGTCTATTAATGCAGATCAGCTATGTCGTCCTACAACTTTTTATTTTTTATTATCTTTCCTATATCGCTGTTTAAGTCTTCATATATCCTCCGTTGTGCAAAATTGTGTTCAATTTTTGTTACAACGTCTTTGGATTGCATCATGTTTTGATTTTTTTTGTTTCCTCAAACTGCTTACACACCTGCTATTCTTCCCCACCTTTTTGTGATGGCGATTCCTCCAGTTTTATCTGTGCTTTCAACTCCATGAGTTTTTAATAATTGTTTCTTAATGTGTCCCCCTTGCATGTTGAGCAAACCAAAGCATTTCTTTCTCTTTTTGTTATTTTTGAGGTTCTTGATGCTTCAGTTTTTGTCGGGTATTGCGGGGAATATGTCAAGAAAAATTCAAAGAGAAAATGGACATACTGTAAGGAGGACCCCAATGAAATCAAGAATGAAATGGACTATGTCCCATCCAACAAGAAACATGAGTGAAGACAGCACAGGAAAGTGTGTGTGTGTGTGTGTGTGTGTGTGTGTGTGTGTGTGTATACACACATATGCATGCACACACACACACTGAGCCCTTCAGGATCCGTTCTCATCGTGTCTGTATAATTCTGTGTACTTTGGCAGCGTTATTTGTGTGTGTGAGAGATAAGAGTGCCATTAGTAGTCTCGGGTCTGGGAAGTGAGCGAATGAGTCGTTGTGTGTATGAATCACACTTACAGGTTACTGTGTAACGGACCCCTGTGTGCACCGCTTACAGGGAATGTTTCTAATATCTTTATAGGATCAAAGGGAGAACGCTGAGTTATGGGATCAGCCATAGAGAGCAGCGACTGTCCATTATGGGGAAGTGATTTCCAGGAATAACTTGCTGCCATACCTCCAGACCCCCTTAACCCCTTCCCTACTAGTCATGCCTGTGACACATTGCATATTAAAATATCTATATGTATCATGCAAAGCATTGTCCAGGGGGTTAATTTTTCCCATTATCACAACCGCACAAATGTTAAATAATTAAGCTCACAAATACTTTCTTTTTTACAGAAACCCGTAATGATATTCTCGCTGGGTCCGTGTCATTCTAACCTCATTGGGTACGAATGGTTCCATTTCATCTCTGGGTAACGCTGGCAGTATTTCATTTACAGAATACAACAGGAGGAAATAAAAACCTCCGAAAGGGGTTTGGTTACTAGTGAAATAATGTCAAAGTTTTTAGAATAAAAGGATTTACTGGAAAGGTTTATTTGATGTTGTATAACCCTTTCACTGGCTGGGGTGCATTCCAGTGCGAGGGATTCATGGGTTAAAGAGGTGCCAGGCATCTACCAATGGGGGGCTCAAGTCCAGTCCTCGAGCCCCCCCGCCCACCTCTCCCCAACAGGTCCCTGCGTCAGTGCAGGTGGCTCAATCACTCCTTGCTTCAACACAGGTGGCTCAATGAGCCATCTGTGCTGAAGCAGGGATATCCTGAACCTGGCCAGTTGGGGGTCTTGAGGACTGGAGTGGAGCCCCCCCCCCCGCTCTAGAATTTCCCCTATGAAGAACCCTAATGTTGATTCCTAAAAGATATCACAATTTATAGGGAATCCATATTTTGTGTGTGTTTAACCCATTAAACTCATGATTTATCCTCAAGTTCCTACTTCGCCACCGGGGTCAGAGTGGGAAGCCATACAAATGCTTGGTTCCTAAACCCAATCCCCGCGGGATGCCGGTCCGCTGTGCTAATCCGCTGGTTTTCAGCGCATGTAATTAGTATGTTCTCGATCAAATAGTTTTTTCTCTGCTGGTGCGTAAGTGAAAGGAACTGGTATAAAGCGATAACTACAGCCTTCTCTCATCCAGCGACATTAACCGTTCAGCTGCTTCCAGGAATGACACTGAATGGGGGGGGGGGGGGGGGGGTTGGTGGTCAGGGTCAGGTTCAGGTTTAACCACGTATGTGCTGGAGCAAGAACAGGCTAAAAATCTAGTCCCACATGAGACTAAAATGAACCAATGTGTGATATGTTTAATAGATTAAGTGTTGGGGGCTGATGCCTTAAATGTGATTTTTGATCATTTCAAATCTTTTGCACCTTTGAATGGCAATCTTGTTCCACTCCTCCCTGTCAGGAGACCAACTACAGAACAGGGCAGGATAAGGGAGAGCTCATTTTATAAAATCTACCTGTGGATTATATTTGTAAAAGGCTTTGAAAACCTTCCGCATCATTGTCACTGGGTCACTTTTTTGGTAATTGAATCTCTTAAACCAGGGGTGCTCAACTCCTGTTCTCAAGGCCCCCCACCCCCTAACAGGCCAGGTTTTCAGGATATCCCTGCTTCCCCACATGGTGGCTGTCTTTGACTGAGCCACCTATGCTGAAGAAGGCTCTTCGACTGTGCTACATGTGCTGAAGCAGGGACCCTGTCTTAATCCAATAAACATACTGCTTTGTATGACATGTGAACCATCAATTATCTGAACAGTTCCAAAATGTGTTTTAAATGAAGGTAGAGACACCTTTTTGGTGGTTTGGATAATACATTCCCCTAAAGAGAAGCCCCGGGGATTTTGTTACCAATTTGCCTATAAATGCAAGGTTCATAAAAGAGCCTTATTGTGAATGATTAAGTAAAGATTGAACGATTAATGCTTTGGAGGTTTATACTGTACACTGTGCTTACAATTCTTTAAATCTACTTGATTCTGAATGTATTATTTTTTCTAATCGTCCGGGTGCCCGTTGCTAAAACTTAACCCTTTAAATACAACACCTGACAGTGCTGTTTAAGCTTGACGCATGCAATATGTATGTCATCCTATGCAAACGCTGGAAGAGAGTTGTTTGAATGTTGAACGGTTGATGGGATCACAACTGTAGCCACCCCACACACACTAAAGGATTAATTAAGAAACCCAGACCCGCCGCGGGGCACGAGAGATGAGTTTTGTGGAAGGGGGGGGGGGGGGGGGGTGTTGTATCTGAGGTTTTGCAGATGTCCCAGTACAGGCAGATAAACAATCCACGTTACAGAATGCTAATACATTGGACCCTTGTCCCAACCCCATTGTGTGCGGTGAGAAGAACTCCTTGTAATGCACACTTACAGAGTATGATGGTAATGGGTCGCTACAGAGTACCACTACTTTTTATTTGGAGAGCTGGAGGGCTGCTCTTCTTTCTTCCCTTTATGTTAAGTAAAAAAAATAATGTTTAAATGTAAAGGGGCTTCCTAAAATAGTCTCTTGTTTATTAATCCCTCTAAAATGACACCCAACATTGCCCAGCTGTTGAATTGGTTGAAGATTTCTCTATTTGGTACAGAACCACTACTTTTCGTGTGTGGGTGTGTGGGTGTGTGTGTGTGTGTGTGGGTGTGTGTGTGGGTGTGTGTGTGTGTGTGTGTGTCGGGTAGACACTCCACCAGACTCCGAAGAAACAGACACAGCCCAGCAAGGTTCAATATGTCATCTTTCCCATTCAACGTATAGAAAGCAACATTTCGGTTCTCACACACACCCCTGAAGAAGGTCCCAGAGCGAAACGTTGCTTCCTGTACTTTGGATGGAAGATCACATTTTGATATTGAACCTTGCAGGGCTGTGTCTGTTCCATCGGGGTCTGGAGTGTCTGTCTTTTTTGCTTTGCTGTTTGCCCGTGCACTAGCCATATAGTGGCTGGATACAGAATTGGGAGTGCCTGTTATCCGGTTTATACATCTATGTATTCATCAGTCTGTTAAACATATCCCTTTTGTTGGTTTGCTGTGGTCCTATGTGGCATGTGACAGGTGCATTATTTCATGTTTAAACCAACTTGGCAAGCTGTAAGAATACAGCTGCCAGCTTCCTATTCTGTAATTGCTTCTCCAGCCTGTATATCTCACTCCCTTTCCCTCTCTGCTCTCATTCACTTTTCTATTTGCCCGGTAATAATGCCGTGCTTATTTTAGTGTGGGTCTGTTTTTGGGTCTGTATGCGGTGCCTGTCTGCTGAGGTGACCTTGTTTTGCAGTAAGTGTGTGTGTGTGTGTGTGTGTTCTGATAAAATACACGCTCCCAGGTGAATTGATTTCTCGTATTGATTGGCGCACGCATCTTTAGGCGCGTAATATCGCGCTTCATGGGTATCTGCGGCAAGCAACCATGTCCATTGTATATTCTACTATATTTACCCGGGGGGAGGGAAGAGGGGTCTTCCAGTGCTGACCCGGCGCAGTCTAATCCCAGGGATTTTTTAAAATTCAACTCTTAATGAGTTTTAATACACAGAGCATCCTTTGATTTTCTATAGCAGGCTGTAGCCCACCTCCCCAGCAGTGCAAGAGCTTCGGCAACAAATTATTACGGACACGTGTTGCAATGTTCCCAGCAGTTTGAGCTGAAAACTGTAAGAATACATAATTGTACCTTGATAATATCAGGATACATTGTAGCTGCTGTTACAAACTATTGATTTGAAACTGAAAGGCAGCCATTTAGTGAACCCTGGGAATCAGGATTTTGCTGATCGATCACGGGAGAACCAATCAGCAGCGGTGGTAATTCGCTTTCAATAAAGGTATTTATTGTTATTTTTTTAAGATGCTTGGATTGCCTCCTTTAAATGCTTGGGAGGTGTTCTGCTATAGAGGTCCGAGTAGTGGCAATCAAGTTTTATTTTGTCTTTATTTTATTCTGATCATTAACGGTCTAATATGTTTTTTTAGGTCAACTTATGTATCTTGTTTGCCGTTTGTGAAGGTGTAAGTGTCGAAATCAAAAGTTGAGTGACGGAGTATTAAGCGGCTAAATCGGAATGTTAACGTATCACATCGAATCTCCAAAAAACCCTGCTACAGATATCAAAGGATGCGTTAACACACATTAAGAGTTGAATAAAAGCAAATACCAAAGGAATTATTTAATATAGAACCAATTTATTTAAAGCCGCAAAACATGTTTTGTTTTCTTAATTATTTTCTGATCAATTTTTTTTTGGGGGGGGATGGGGTTCAGGGAGATAAAAAGGCCTGTTTTTAAACTTTAATGTGTGTGTGTGCCCTAGCCAGTGTCCTGGGCAATATATATTTATAGGCCGTTATAAATAAAGAGAAGGATCCAATAAAAGGTGTTATTGCTTCAGTACAAAGTTAGAAATGTTTTGAGGTCTCAGTTACTCCGCGCGCACAGCGGGTAATGAATATTTTATAGGAAAGGAAATACTTACACTGTGAGCCTTTTTATAGCCGGCCGTTCATAATACCGGTAACCTTCTTGCTTTGGTTGTGGGAGAGGGTGAAAACCCCAGTCAGAATTGACGTACAGGGGCCAATTCTATATGTGCCGGTCACCTGCCTCAGCACATATAGAATCAGCCCTTAAACCAGTGGTCAGGGCGACTTAAAAAGCAGTTGTTACTGCTGATTGGGGCAGGATCCCCCAATCTACATTTTCTAAGTTGAATGCCTTCGATGAAAAGACGGGCATTTAATGGCATGTATTGGCCATGTCTATACCCGCCGTGTTGGGGTACATGGGACATGCGGCTAGGCAGCGTTTTGCTAAGCAGAGGGTTATCCTGCTGTGCTGGGATATACTAAGCTGCTTTGTGATAATGATTTTATATCACTGAGCAGTGTGGGTGGATAGAGCATATATAGGGGCGTTTATATGATGGGATACCCCGGGGGGTGGCCAACGCCAGTCCTGGTTCAGCACAGGGGGCTCAATCGGTGGCTCCGTGTTCAACTGGGCAACTCCCAGTCTTCAAGGGCCACCAACAGGTCAGGTTTCAAGGAAAACCCTGCTTCAGCACAGGTGGCTCCGTTGGAGATTGAGCCGCCTGTGCTGAAGCAGGGATATCCTAAACCTTGCCTGTTGGTGGCCCTTAAGGACTAGCATTACCCAAATCTCTGGGATATAACTTGTACCTTTTTAATCAATCTTGCCAACTTCTCGACGAAATGAGATCAGGAATTTGCACACGTGTTTGGGGCACACTATCTGTCTTGTATAGCCCTGACTATGCAACGCGCGAGTCCCTGCCCCGAAGAGTTTATAATCTAATTTCAAGTAATTTGCCCAAGGTAAGAAGAAAATCAGGCTCTAGGATTCAAACTGGGGCAACTTAATGTCTCTACCGTATTTGCCACATGCCTTTATTTAGCTTTTAAATATCTTGTGTGTAAAATATATATTGCAACTCAAATTAACTGTGTGTATATTTATTATTTTATTTATTCCCCCCCCCCCCCCATATTTTTATGAAATAAACGGTTATCCTTTCTCTTTTGGGGTGGATGTTCCCCTCTTCCTTATCCTGTCCCCTCTTCCTCATCGGTCCTCTGCCCACAGTGGAGAATGGATGCAGATGAAACGTGTTGTCATGTTGATCACGTGCGCACCTATGTAATGTGTGGCATATTCTAAACCTGCCTGTTTCTCCGGTAATTTGCTCCGCAGTAAGAGTTAAACGCATTCTGATTTATATTTTTCTCAATAGCCGCAGCCTGTAATCTTCTCTCATTTCAAACAGAGCTGTGATTTATAAGGTAGCACGCTGCTTGTGCTTCCAAATGAGCTGTTAAACATATGCTATGTTTGACATAAATTTGGAATTTATCACTGTTGTCAAAAACTGCCTGTTGGACAAAGGTGCTTATTAAGGCAATAAATGACCCTAAGTAGGTTTCTGTCAGATTTCTTAAGCACGGAGCTGGCTGTGTCTTGCGAGAAGAAATTCCACTTGCAACTAGTTCAGATGGATTTAATCCGTACCTCACTTTAACCTCCGCCGCCTGTGTAGGGGGAATGTTCTGTGTGTTCTCGTGCTGCTAGGAAGGCCTGTGATTTGAGTCGTATCTGGCCTTGGAAGGGTTAAAAGAGCGGCAAAGACTTGTGCACACGATTTCCTCCCTGTCTTACTATCCTGCTCATTCATAATCCTAGCACAGGCATCCTAGGTTAGAAGGAAGCTTATCATATTACCAAGTTATTAAATATATTCATGTTTTATGCATTGAGGGGCAGAGCAGTTTAAAAAAAAAAATGTTAACATTTTTTTAGACACATACAAAAGTGTGTGTCTCTATATATCAGTGTGCCTATGTTTACACTGCACTTTTGTGTGTCTTTACCAGTGTGTTAATGTGTCTGCTGTACCATTGTGCAGTGGTTACAGTTGGGGTTCTGCATCTCTAAATGGGTGACGGGCCCAGGAAAGAATTTCCTGTGCTGTTCTGAAATGTGTTCCCCCAGAAATTTGAGACCCCCTGTAATGCAAGGGGGGCAAGTATCAGACCTGCCGGCTCCCAGGCAAACTGCTGCGGTTCTGTTTGGTAGAAGTGCGGGTTGCCTGGGCCTCTTCCAGCCTGATGCTGGGTCTATACAAGACCACACTGTACTCTGTATTGTGGGCTTACACTAGGGGGGAGCACTTGTAGCCTTCCCTGTTAGAGGGTGTGGGGGGGGGGGTGCCTGTGCAAACGCCTGTTCAGCACAGTAATGCAGCGTGCGAGCCCGCGGACGCCTGCCCATGTCTCCTCTCGCCATCGCTGCACACTAACTGAAGTCTGAATGGTTATTGATTAGCGCGTTGCCTTCTGACCCCCGGTTTCCAGCTGCTGCATCTGTCGTGTTCACCTGTCCGATCCCGCTAATCCGAGCAGGCTGAAGCCTTTCACTGCCAGGAAGGGCCAGCAGCGCAGGGGTTAATAATCTGCACCAGACCATAGCCCTGTGTGACCTTGTGGTCCCTGTTACTGTGAGTGTGTGTATGAGTGTGTACATACATGCACAAACGCACGCTCGCACACACTTTGAATCGGTGGCTCCGTGTTCAACTGGGCAACTCCCAGTCTTAAAGGGCCACCAACAGGTCAGGTTTCAAGGAAAACCCTGCTTCAGCACAGGTGACTCACTCCCGCCTTTTCTGTGGGACGCCTGTGCTGATCGCTGCCCAACCTTTCCTGACACGGCTCCTTATTTGAATATTTATGTCTATTTCCTTCCTTGTTGGCACGATTATATTGAATTGAAGTACATTGCTTCCTCTTCCCTTCCCCTCTCCCCCCTCCCCCCTCCCCCCTCGGGCTTATCAGTTAAACATAGCAGCATTTATTACATCACATATCAACGTTTCGTGCGCCCACAGGCGCGAGCTTCACCCAGAGCGACCTCCATCTGTTAAAGTCTCCAGCATATTCAACCTATATTTGGTTTGCTGTATAACAGGCCAGGCCTTCTCAACTCCAGTCCTCAAGGGCCACAACAGGCCAGGTTTTCAGATATCCCTGCTTCAGCACAGTGGTTCGATCAGAGGCTCAGTCGAAGACTGCACTGCCTGTGCAGAAGCAGGGACTGATTGAGCCACCTGTGCTGAAGCAGGGATATCCTGAAAACCTGACCTAATTGAGGTGGACTGTAGTTGAGTGCCCCTGTAATAGACTGTTCTGTTTTATACACCTGTGTAGCTCTAACCGTCCGTTCAACACGGTGTCTTCATTTGTGGAACTGGGCATTTCTTGCTTCCATGTCCTATACGTCTGTAGGATTTTCGTTACCTTTTCGGGCGTTCTCTATCCCTTTTGCAGGTCGTGGGATTTAGAGACAAGAGGCAGTAAGACCGCGCCATTTTGTTTCCTTAAACTAATGTAGAGCGAGGTACAGCAGGGGGCGTCGCGGAGGAGATACCCAGCGGGTATATAATTGGGGGTCCGCTGGTCACATGTTCCCTCATTGCAGGTTTTGCCCCTTTTTGGTTGTAGAACGGTGTGCTCCAGCCCCAAATACCAGGCCTAGCAAATGAAACCGTCTCCGTGTATTCCGCGTCCCAAGATGCATCTTGGGGAAAAGTTCCGCTTAAATCCAGTGTTCTCATAGAAAAGCAAATAGGTCATTAGCGGCCGATCTTTGCACAATCACCCTGCAAACAAAGGATCAATTCACCTGTAGATTTGAGGACTGATTGGATCAATAAGGAAGTATAGATATAGGATAAAGTATCTGTTGTCTAAATTTTAGTATAGGTTGAACTCTATGGACGTACGTCTTTTTTCAACCTCAACTACTATGTAACTATGATTGTGTCATCAAAAGTCATTACTGAAATATTGGTGTGTGTCTATATTGAAAAATAAATCCGAGTAAAGGTGTACTTCAGTATTAGGTGAAACTTTATTTTTTATTTGGACGAACAATTGATATTTCAAAACAAGTTTTCGAGAGGTTTTTTCCCCCCTCCCTCAGTGCTGGCAATTCTGAGGAAGAGAGAGCCCCCAAAAGCTTGTCTTGAAAATATAAATTGTTAGTCCAAATAGAAGAAAAAAAAAAAAAAAAAGGTTTCCCCTAATACTGAAGTACTCCGTTACTCTGCCCTTTTGCAACTGGAGTAACACGACTTAAAGCAGCAGTCCATGCTGCGTATATTTTATTTATTTATTTTTCCCTTTTTATTATGTGTAGCAATACAATCCACACAATAAGTAATTGGCCAAGTTGCTGATCGATCTGTTTTCCTATGATCGATCGGCGAAGTTTCGGCTCAGGGGTTCACAAAATGGCTGTTAGTGCAGCAGAAGAGGACCAAAGATGCAAAGTTCTGTGTGGAAGATCATGTGACAAGCAGTCACTAGATACAATTGCTGCACTACTAGAGAGAGGGCAGGGCTCAAGTGCCTGAGCCTGTCTCAGAAGAGGAAGGGGATGTGACTTTGCAAATGGTTGCAATAGAAACAAAAAATGCTTGTTACATTATAATACATTAAAAATGTAATTCAGAATTGTTTTAAAAAAAATGCTACAAGTATTTTCTCATCGTACAGAACCGATTCATTTAAAAAAAACAAAATAAAAAAACCCCATAGGATATTGCTTTTGTCTGCAGCTTTAATTCAATATAGGGAAAAATCTATAAGACTTTACCCATTGAACCTATAACTGCTACTTAGTACTTCCAAGTGCCATACCTCTGCAACTGTTGCGGAGTATCACTTCCGTGCTTCTATTTCCAATCCTGCAGTACCAGTACTTTCCTTCGTGGACTTTTAACCCTTGGTGTTTTGGCTTCTGTTAACAGTACACTGATATCCCGGCGGTGTGGTGAGGCGGTAATCCCTGGGTATTACTCCGGGCCAGGCTGCCTTTTATTGATGGATCAGCTTGATCTTTCATTCTAATCCGAGAGTCTTATCAGTTAATTGAGACGAGTAGATCCCACTGCCCCGTTATTTTTTCCCTTTATTGCAGGGATAAAGCTTTGTCCTGTGAGAATGGCCCTCGATAAGCCATCGTCTCTCTACCCCACATAAGAGCGGGTTTAGAGAAGCAATCCCCTCTGTAAGGACCAGTGCAGAAGATGCTGCTTTACAACACATGGTGGCTCTGCGGCTCACTGCCTATAGGTTTAAATAACTAAACCAAACTATTATATGTATAGTAGATGGTCAGTGGGCTGTACAGTGTCGTCTTATAGCAAGGGCGCTCAACTCCAGTCCTCAAGCCACCCCCAACGCCCCCAAACAGGTCAGGTTTTCAGGATATCCCAGCTTCAGAGCAGGTGGCTCAATCGACTGAGCCTCTGAGCCACCTGTGCTGAAGCAGGGCTATCCTGAACCTGACCTGTTGGGGGTGGGGCTTGAGGACTGGAGTTGAGCGCCCCCTGTCTTGTATTAACACTGCTCAGTAAATGTGGGCCAAAGCCCCCCGTTATTTCTGATTTTGGGCAACACAATATTTTTGCCGTGTCCTTGAAATTGTGGGTTTGCAGTTTTGAGAAATGGACTGGTGCAGCCGATGGACGTTTTGTAAAATAATATCTTGTGTGCGTGTTCACCGTTTCTTGCTACTTTCTCCCCACCCCCAGATCTTGAATGTCTGAAATATGTTGGTTTGGCACATGTCAATTAATGTGTGGTATACGCAATCCGATCAAGAGGCAAGCCTTCCTAGGGCCAAAGTGTACTAATGACAGTGACATATATTTATGGGGTCACGTGGGGTTGTGTTTTAAACCCAAATCTGTCACCTAGAAGTATTTTTAAATCCTTTATTTAGAAGTCAGTTTGTGAACCTGCTGAGATGAGACTCGGACTGTTTTTTTATTTTCCTCTGGCAGCTCCCTTTTGTGCGAGATCACTGTTCAACAAGAGTTTGCACCGACATGACCTTTCTCTTTCTCTCTCTCTCTCCTTTCTGTGTCTCTCTCTCTCTCTTTCTGTGTGTCTCTCTCTCTTTCTGTGTGTCTCTCTCTCTCTTTCTGTCTCTCTCTCTCTGTCTCTCTCCTTTCTCTCTCTTTCTGTCTCTTTCTGTCTCTCTCTCTCTCTCTCTCTCTCTCCTTTCTGTGTGTCTCTCTCTTTCTGTGTGTCTCTCTCTCTCTCTCTCTTTCTGTGTCTCTCTCTCTCTTTCTGTCTCTCTCTCTCTGTCTCTCTCCTTTCTCTCTCTCTCTCTCTCTCTCTCTCTCTCTCTCTCTCTCTCTCGCCTTTCTGCCTCCCCCTTTTTCCTCTCTCTCTTCTCCTCTTTGTCTCATGATCTTCACATTGTGCAGGATTAGTTTGCCAGGCACCTGTGGTTCTGCAACTTTATTCACTTTACTATTTCAAGGAGTTCACTGTAGGGGGGGGGTGGGGGGGGGGAGAAAATTAGTCCTCTGCTTCTTTATTTCCCAGCTTGCTGGGACAGGGGGACCTCCCCAGGAAAGGGAGGAAGCCTGAAGGCCCTTGTTCTGCGTGTGCGCTTTGCCATCGCCCGTTTACGTGCTGCGTGATAGTTTTTGGGGAATGTGAGGATGGACTTGGCTGGTTTTTAACTTCAGCGTTGGCAACGGTTCAGGAATTTGTACCCTCCATGCCAACACCTTCCCAAGAACCAGCACACCATGTGTGGACACGTACCACCCGTAGTGGGGTTGCTTTCTTCATGGGATATTGTGCCTGGATGCGGGATTGAGTGCGTGTTATGCCTATGCCTGCCCGCCGTTGGCGGCATTTAATTATCTTAAACACTATTGGAGATCAGATTTACCTGGGGCTTTCCATCCTCTTTCTCTCCCCCCCCCCCCCCCCCCCCCCAAATGGTGCAATGGAAGTATACGTTTCACACTATGTAACTTCTTCTTTCTCTGCAATCCGGCTTCTAATTACACACGTCTCTGAGCCATCACTCTCTTGTTCTGAAATGTGACTATTTTAAAAGTGGTCAAATGCCTATTGCAGGGGAGCTCAACTCCAGATCTCAAGCCCCCCCCCCCCCCCCCCCAACAGGTCGGGTTTTAAGGATGTCCCAGCTTCAGCATAGGTGGCTCAGTTGAAGATTGAGCCTCCTGTGCTGAATCAGGGACTGATTGAGCCACCTGTGCTGAAGCAGGGATATCCTGGAAACCTGATTTGGTGGGGGGGGGGGGGGGGGTGGGCGGCTCCGGGGCACCCCTGGCCTATCGGACTGTAAGCTGGGTATTTAACATTAAATTGTTTTCCAGAAGTCTGAGCTGAGCGCCATTTTCTTCGATTTACTTTGAGATCTACCCCCGGCTCTTCCACTGCTGGTCTTAGCTGTAAAATCAGAGACTACATTCAGGAAATAAGGGGTTTTGAAACATTTAAGTGTTCGGGAGGTTAAAATGGAGGTCCGGTGCAGTCTAAAGGTTACCATGGTAACATCAGAAGGTAGAAATGAGGGCAATGTTATGTTTTTTTGTTTTTTTTAAAGACCTTGTTAACTCCTTTTGGCTTCCTTGACTAATAAAGGTTTATAAGATGGTATTATACAAGCCGTACCCCACATGCACAGGGGGAACCCCAAGGCCTGCACGTGACTCACATTTCGGACGAACCGCCTGTAGTTTGTAGTCTCGAGTAGTGATTTTAAGTACCTGTTTAAATCGGGCGCGTAAAAGTCATTTCTAAGACGTCTTCAGGTGGTCAACGGAATAAACCACAACCCGCCGAGAAGGGAGAATTAAGGGGGAGGGTCATCGTTTAAAAAAAAATAAAAAAGTGGTGAGGGGGGGGGGGGGGGGGGGGCTTTTTCCTGAAAGGCTTTCATCTTAACCTGGCCGGGACCAAAAAAGATGGCGCAAGAGTGACACATGCGTCTGAATTTTATAGAAAGAGACTTTTGAAAAATGGCTTCCGATGCAAATAAGTTTTGGGGGGGGGCCTAGGGTTTTTAGTGGGGGGGGGGGGGGGAGGTTGGCCGGGAAAGTAACTGGCTCCATAAGACGCGGCCCCTTTGTTTCAGTGTTGCTAAATGTCTCTTCTTTCTGTCCATCAGGAAGCTGCACAGCGGGATGAAGACATATGGGTGTGAGCTCTGCGGAAAGAGATTCCTGGATAGCTTGAGACTTCGCATGCACTTACTGGCCCACTCTGGTAAGTACCCCCCCACGCGATCATCACCGCGACGCGTGGAGAAATGGAGCAGTGTATATGGGGAAACATCCTTTTAGTTAACGTGTGCGTGTGTGTGCTAATAATAATTATGTACATCGCCAACATATATTCTGCGGCGGGGGAACAGAGTTCTGTAAAATACAAAATAAACAACTCTTCATACTGGTGAGGAGGCAAATAACCGGTGAGGAGGGCCCTGCTCGTGAGAGCGTCCAATCACCTAGAGGGAATGAGGGACAATGATGAAACAAGGTGAGGTTATTGTAGAATGGTGGGGATATGGCTCAGTCTGACAGCTGATTTCATTAAGGTATGGGGGCGCGGGGCGGTGTTGGGGTGGAGATTGGTCCAGTATTCAGCTGTTCCCAATTGGGTTGGAGGGTAGAAGTATGCCAGATAGGCTTTCTTGAAAAGGTGGGTTTCCAGAGGGTTTTTTAATATCTGGAAGCTGGGTGAGAGTCGCCTGGTACATGGGAAGGGGCAGCACGGAGAAGCCTTGCGGGAGTGAGAAGAGGTAGAAAGGTGGATGTCTTGGGTAGAACGTAGGGGGTGTTTAAGTTTAAGTGGATTTCTGGATGAGGGCTGAGATTTAAGTGGGGGACAGTGTTGTTGAGACCTTTTGGTAAGTCATTACGAGGGTTTTACATTTAATTCTGGAGGCTATGGGAAGTCAGTGTAAGGAAATCCGTAGTGAAGTGGTGAGTGGAAGCGGCATTATGGGTGGATTGGAGTTGGAAGAGGTAGACAAGGAGAAGGCTGCAATAACAGACGCGGGACGTGAGTGGATTAGGTTTGTTGCATCAGGAGTGCGGAAAGGGCGTATCTTGGTGATATTTTGAAGGTGCAGATACAGTAGCAGGATTTTGTGTGTGTATGTATATGTGTGTGTGTGTGTGTGTGTGTGTGTGTATAGGAATATTATACAGACAAATGTTATGTATGAGTTAAATATGAACTTAGTTTTTGCGCAGGCATCAAATGCTATCTGTCTCCAAGAACCCAAATCTGTAATTATATGTGATTCTATGCCCAAAAAAGTCATTTTAATAGACAGTTCCCCCCCCTCCCTTTTGAAGTCTGTTAGCTGCTGATAGATATCAGTGGGACGGGCACCTGATCAGTGTTAACATTGGAGTAGTCTGTGAGAAGCCAAGGTTTCAACTGCTGCTTCTGGGCAGATGCAATCCCATAAAGCCAGGCAAAAGACATGTTTTTTGGGAACCGTGGTGACGTCCTTAAACTAATGTAACCTTGCTAAAAGCTGAGACTTTGCTACTTTTGGTTCTTCGGAAATTCATTACGAATTGGCTTTCTTCTGGGCCTCTGAATGGGGGAGTGATTGTTAATCAAGCATTTTCGTTACCTGCATCCCACCCCATCCTTATCGGAGCCAATAAATATATGGGGAGTGGGGATTGCCTGCACAAACTCTTGTTGAACGCGCAGTGATCAGCCGGAGGAAATCAACCCCCTCCCAAGTCTCCGCTCACAGTGTTTACAAACTAACCTTAACAAATGATTTAAAATACTTAAAGGTATCGGGTTGTGCTAAAAATACATTAATCACCTACACGTGACCCCTTAAACATGTCACTGCCATTGGCACACTCTCTGGTCACAGGAAAATTGTCACTATAATAAAGCTAAAGTATAGTTTACATTTTATCGGCTTTAACTCAATAAAAATCCCCTGCCCTACGTTCTCTCTCCCCTTTTTCTCTCCTCTCTCCTTCTCTCTCCCTTTTTTTTCTCTCCTACTCTCTTCCATTTTTCTCTCCGTCTCCCTTCTTTCTCTCTCCTCTCCCCTCTTTCTCCTCTCGTCTCCCCTCTCTCCTCTTTCTCTCCTTTCCAATCCTCTCTTTTCTCTCCTCATCTCTCTCCTTTCTCTCCTCCTCTCTCTCCTCTTTTGTCTCTTTTCTCTCCTTCCTCTCTCCTCTCTCTCCTTTCCCGCTCTCCTTTCTCTTCCCTGTTTCCTCTCTTCCTTTCTATCCTTGACTATTCCTCCTTTCTCTAGCTTGGTAGTATCTAGTACGTTCTTTACATTTGATAGGCTGCAGCAACCAGGATCTAGTCTCCTATTATTTCTTGCTACTTCGTCTCTCCCTTTTTTTTATCTCTATTCTCTCACTCTCCTTTTCTCTTCCCTCTTCCCTCTCTCTCCTCTTTATTTGTATTCCGTGGTCGGGTGTGCTTATGTGATCCTGGCACTGTGCAGCCCTGGGTTCCTGCCAGCGCTGGCTTGGTACCAGTATGGCACAGTGCTGAAAGCCACAGTGTATCATCATGCAAGATTACAGATACATGACTATTTTATTTTTCTCCTCGCTCTAATGTAACCAGGGGGAGGAGTGCGGGGAAGAATCTCAAACAAGGGCAAGCATTAAAGCTGTGTTTCCACTGAGCAGTCCAAGAAACTGTTTTAAATAAACAGGGGGAACGCAGGGGGCATTTGTGGGACGATCATATTGCACTATAAAAATATCCATTATATTTATATTTCTTACTACTTTTAGAAAGTGTGCTTTTTTTTTTTTTTTTTTTTTTTACAATTTTTATTTTTTTAACTAAAATGATAAATATCCACGCAGTAACTCTTGTACAGACATACCCCGGTTAAGGACCACTTTAAGTACACTCGCGAGTAGGTAAGGACATATCGCCCAATAGGCAAACGACAGCTCAGCATGTGCCTGTCAGCACGTCCTGAACAGCAATACCGGCTCACCACTGTAGCGAAGCTGTGCACAAGCGGGGAGACTATAGAGCTGTTACAAATGCCTTATTTACATCAGTATGCACGTATATGATTGCGTACAGTACATGCATCAATAAGGGGGGGGAAACGGGTAGGTGCTTCACTTTAAGTACATTTTCGCTTTACATACATGCTCCGGTTCCATTGCGTACGTGAATGTGGGGTATGGGTTAATGTGTGCTAAATGTCCAGTAATTAATGACTGGTTCCAATCAGAGAGCAGGGGTATCCTTCCAGTGTTTATTAAACATAAACACAGGTGTAGGAACCTAGATGTAGGGTCAATCACCACTGAATCTGCCAATTCAAGGAACTGACGACAAGATCAACTTCTATCACCGTTATGCGTAAACATCTGTAATGCCAAGGAACCATCACCAGCTCCTTCATTTACCCGTGCGCTAAACATCTGTAATGCCAAGGACCAATCACACAGCATCACTTCACACCCGTGTGCTAAACATCTGTAATGCCAAGGAACCAATCACACAGCATCACTTCTACCCGTGCGCTAAACATCTGTAATGCCAAGGAACCAATCACACAGCATCACTTCTACCCGTGCGCCCAACATCTGTAATGCCAAGGAACCAATCACACAGCATCACTTCTACCCGTGCGCTAAACATCTGTAATGCCAAGGAACCAATCACACAGCACTCACTTCCCCGTGCGTCCAAACATCTGTAATGCCAAGGAACCATCACACAGCATCACTTCTCCCCGTGCGCTAAACATCTGTAATGCCAATGCCAGTAACCAATCACACAGCATCACTTCTACTCGTGCGGCCCAACATCTGTAATGCCAAGGAACCAATCACACAGCATCACTTCTACTCGTGCGCCCAACATCTGTAATGCCAAGGAACCATCACAAGCATATCCCTCTACCCGTGCGCCCAACATCTGTAATGCCAAGGAACCAATCACACAGCATCACTTCTACCCGTGCGCACCAACATCTGTAATGCCAAGGAAACCAAGCGACACTGCACTCTCCCAGTGCGCTAAACATCTGTAATGCCAAGGAGCCAATTGTCTGTGATCCCCGCCACAGCGCTGGGCACACTGTACTCCTCGTTGCTCGCTGCCGGAACATTTTGTTTGTGTATGTTTTGCGCTGTTAACCTCTCCAAAGCTGCAGCTCGAGAGGGTTCCAACGCAAATCTGCTAACCTTCAACGTACTTTAAGTTGTTCTTAACGGAGCAGAGCGGGTTACTATCGGGGTTTCTAGGACGCAGTGATGAGACCTTACGCCAAGAGGAGCGCGGGGGCGCAGAGAGAAAAGTTAAGATCACCGTGAGCAGAGCATTGTGGATGAACACAACAGAGACAAAAGTTTGTGATGGTGGGATATGTAGTGTGTTTTACACAATTACAATACAAGGTAAACAAGCGCAAAACAGTAAATGATGACATAAGGCAAAGGGTGGCCCTGCCCTGAAGAGCTACAATCTAATTGGTATGTTGGGAGACCGTCGGAATAAAAGTGCAGTCAGCGATGTAGTGTTGTGTTGTGTGGTGTGGTTGGTGTGTGTGTGTGGCCACACACATTTATATTGTGTGGGGCGGTGACAATGTCTTTGTACAGATTCTGGCTGTCAGCCGGCACCCCCAGCCTGTTCCCAGAGTGATGTCATGGGCGCGCTGGCAGGTCTAGATGTTCTGCCAGCATTCCACAGCGTTTATGATCACTCGCAGCAGATGTGAGTCCAAGAACACACTGTACCCAGAGCCGAAATTATGCAGGCTTGACTACCGTCCAACCCGATACAGAGAAGTGACTTGCGCGCGGGGGCAGAGGGAGGGGAAAGCGCAAACTATTTAATCTGTTTATAATTATCTACATGCCTGATGAAAAATCCACTCTTCCCCCCTCCTCCCTGCCCTTGTATTATTTGGTTGGGTCCCTGACGGAAGCAGCGCTCGTGGATACATGACTATTTATTTTTCTCCTCGCTCTAATGTAACCGGGGGAGGAGTGCGGGAAGAATCTCAAACAAGGGCAAGCATTTAAAGCTGTGGTTCCACTGAGCAGTCCAAAAAATGTTTAACATAAACAGGGGGAACGCAGGGGGCATTGTGGACAGATCATATTGCACTATAAAAATATCCATTATATTATTATTTCTTACTACTTTTAGAAAGTGTGCTTTTTTTTTTTTTTTTTTTTTTACATTTTTATTTTTTTAACTAAAATGATAAATATCCCAGCTAACTCTTGTACAGACATACCCGGTTTAAGGACACTCACTTTAAGTACACTCCGGAGTAAGGACATATCCCCAATAGGCAAACGACAGCTCACGCATGTGCCTGTCAGCACGTCCTGAACAGCAATACCGGCTCCCTACCTGTAGCGAAGCTGTGCACAACGCGGGGAGACTATAGAGGCCTGTTACAAAGTGCCTTATTTACATCATATGCACGTAATGATTGCTGTACAGTACATGCATCAATAAGGGGGAAACGGGTAGGCGCTTCACTTTAAGTACATTTTCGCTTTACATCATGCTCCGGTTCCATTGCGTACGTGAATGTGGGGGTATGGCTGTAATGTGTGCTAATGTCCAGTAATTAAATGACTTTCCAATCAGAGAGCAGGGGTATCCTTCCAGCTGTTATTAAACATATACAACACACGGTGAGGAACCAATCAGATGTAGGTTCAATCACCACTGTCAGGCATTCAAGGAACTGATCCGCAAGATCACTTCACCCTTTGCTAAACATCTGTAATGCCAGAACATCACAGGCATCCTTCTACCGTCCTAACTCTTAATGCCAGGCCACTCACCAGCATCACTCATTACCCTGTGCACTCTGTAATCCAAGGACAATCACACAGCTCACTTCTACCCGTATCGCTAAACATCTGTAATGCCAAGGAACCAATCACACAGCATCACTTCTACCCGTGCGCCCAACATCTGTAATGCCAAGGAACCAATCACACAGCATCACTTCTACCGCGGGCCAAACATCTGAATGCCAAGGCCCAATCACACAGCATCACTTCTCCCCGGCGCTCCACATCTGTAATGCCAAGGAACCAATCACACAGCATCACTTCTCCCCGTGCGCTAAACATCTGTAATGCCAAGTACCAATCACACAGCACACCACCCCCCACACAAAAAAAAAAAGTTTTCCCCACCCCCCCCGAACCACACACACAACCCCCCCTACACGAACCAACGAACTCAAAACCCCCTTTACTCGTGCCCCAACTCTGTAATGCCAAGGAACCATCACACCAACAAATCACTTCTACTCGTGCGCCACAACATCTGTAATGCCAAGGAACACATCACACAGCATCATCTTCTACCCGTGCCGCCCAACATCTGTAATGCCAGGAACCAATCACACAGCATCACTTCTACCCGTGCGCCCAACATCTGTAATGCCAAGGAACCAATCACACACATCACTTCTCCCGTGCGCTAAACTCTCGTAATGCCAAGGAGCCAATTGTTCTGTGATCCCCGCACAGCGCTGGGCACACTGTACTCCTCGTTCGCTCGCTGCCGGAACATTTTGTTTGTGTATGTTTGCGCTGTTAACCTCTCCAAAGCTGCAGCTCGCAGAGGTTCCAACGCAAATCTGCTAACCTTCAACGTACTTTAAGTTGTTCTTAACGGGCAAGCGGGTTACTGTCAGGGTTCTAGGACGCAGTGATGGAACCATTACGCCAAGAGGAGCGCGGGCGCAGAGAAAGTTAAGATCACCGTGAGCAGAGCATTGTGGATGAACACAACAGAGACAAAAGTTTGTGATGGTGGTAGTAGTGTGTGTTTTACACATTACAATACAAGGTAAACAAGCGCAACGTAAATGATGACATAAGGCAAAGGGTGGCCCTGCCCTGAAGAGTCTACAATCTAATTGGTATGTTGGGAGACCGTAGGAATAAAATGGCAGTCAGCGATGTAGTGTGTGTGTGTGTGTGTTGTGTGTGTGTGTGGCCACACACTTTATTTGGTGGGGCGGTGACAATGTCTCTGTACAGATTCTGGCTGTCAGCCGGCACCCCCAGCCTGTTCCCAGAGTGATTGTCATGGGTCGCGCTGGCAGGTCTAGATGTTCGCCAGCATTCCACAGTTTATTGATCACTCGCAGATGTGAGTCCAAGAACACACTGTACCCAGAGCCGAAATTAATGCAGCTTGACTACCGTCCACCCCGATACAGAGAGTGACTTGCGCGCGGGGCACGAGGGGGGGCAAAGCGCAAACTATTTAATCCTGTTTTAAATTATACACTGGCCTGATGAAAAACCATCTCTTCCCCCCTCCCTCCTGCCTTGTATTATGTTGTGTGTCCTACAGCCGCAGCGCCGTGCCGTGTGTGGAGTGCAGTTTTGCCTCCTGTTTGCAGAAATCACACATTTTATAAGACTTGTATGGGGATGTCTTAACAGCTAAGAGTGGGTGACTGGGGGTCTCTCTCCATCTTCCCATCTTTGCTGTGTGTCTCAGATCGCTTTCTGTGCCTTCACTACATCTTCTAACTCTCCTCTTCTCCTCCCTGCTCTGCGTCCCTCTCTCTCCTCCCTTTCTTCGCCCCCCTCTCTCCCTCTCTGCACTTCCCGCTCTGCTGGCTCCCCCTCGTCTTCTCTTCCCTCTCTCCGGCATCCCCCTGTCTTCTCTTCTCTCCTCTTCCTCTCTCGCATTCCCCCTCTTCGTCTCTTCCCTCTTTGCATCCCCCTCCTCTTCCCCTCTCTGCGCCCCCCTCATCTTCTCCCTCTCTCTTGCGTCCCCCTCATCTTCTCCTCCCTCTCTCTGCGTACCCCTCTTCCCCCTCTTTGCCTCCCTCCTCTCTTCTCTCTCTCTCCTAGCCCTCATCTTCTCCTCCCTCTCTCTCTGCGTCCCCTCGTCTTCTCCTCCCTCTCTCTTCGCCCCCTCGCTTCTCCCCTCTCTCTGCGTCCCCCTCGTCTTCTCCTCCCTCTCTCTGCGTCCCTCGCTTCTCCTCCTTCTCTCTGCGTCCCCCTCGTCTTCTCCTCCCCCTCTCTCTGCGTCCCCCTCGTCTTCCCCTCCCTCTCTCTCTCTGCGTCCCCCTCTGTCTTCTCCTCCCTCTCTCTGCGTCCCCCCTCGTCTTCCCCTCCCTCTCTCTGCGTCCCCCTCGTCTTCCCCTCCTCTCTCTGCTGCGTCCCCCTCGTCTTCCCCTCCTCTCCTCTGCGTCCCCCCTGCGTTCTTCTCCTCCCTCTCTCTGTGTCCCCCTCGCTCCTCCTCCTCTCTCTCCTCTGCGTCCCCCTCGTCTTCTCCTCCCTCTCTCTGCGTCCCCCTCGTCTTCTCCTCCCTCTCTCTGCGTCCCCCTCGTCTTCTCCTCCCTCTCTCTGCGCCCCCCTCGTCTTCTCCTCCCTCTCTCTGCGTCCCCCTCGTCTTCTCCCTCTCTCTGCGTCCCCCTCTCGTCTTCTCCTCCTCCCTCTCTCTGTGTCCCCCTCTCGTCTTCTCCTCCTCCCTCTCTCTGTGTCCCCCTCTCTGCTCCTCCTCCCTCTCTCTGTGTCCCCCTCGTCTTCTCCTCCTCCCTCTCTCTGCGTCCCCCAATTCTCCTCGCCCTCTCTGCGTCCCCCTCTTCTCCCTCTCTCTGCGTCCCCGTCTTCTCCTGCCTCTCTGTGTGCCCCCCTCTTCTTCTCCCTCTCTCTGCGCCCCCCTCTTCTTCTCCTTCTCTCTGCGCCCCCCTCTTCCTTTCCTCCCTCTCTCTGCGTCCCCAAATTCTCTTCTCCTCTCCTTATTCTATATAGTACGTTGGCGCCCACAGATCCTTCTTCAAAATCCCGCGTCTCTGCTACCCTGTGTGGGACAAGCTTTTGCTTCCCGTTCATTTGCATTGGCTTCACTGCATGTTGATGACACCCCCTCCCCCTGCTTCGGGTGCCTTTTTTTTGACTCCCTTTGCTCTGACATGCAGGGTGTGTGCACAGATCCAATTCCAAAAAAAGGGACACAAAAACTGAAAACGTCTTTCTATGGCAGCGAGGGGGTTAAGCCAACGGTGGTCCTAGGTGGGACATAAGCTGTAACTGTACTAATGTTTATCATGCGCCTGGCAGGCAGCTTCCTCGGCGGCGAGGTTTGAAGCCCATGTTGTTGCTAAGTAGCAGCGTTCCCCCGTACTGTAATGGGCTTATTTTGTATTCCGCGCAGCTCCGGTCTTATTTTTGTATGCAAGACAAAGTGTTTTGATGGCGGATGGATGCAGCCTGTGTCTAGAGGCTGTTTGGAGTTTGTATTCGCTGTACAGTACACCGTGTGCTCTCGGAACACCGGGCAGCTGAGTCTCGCTTTTGTTGCCGTCCCGCTTCCTTCTGCACAGAGAACATTCGGTGGTCGGAATATGATTTGAAAACCATGATTTGACATTAAAAAAAAAAGTCTTTTTTAAATGCCTTTTTTTTTTTTTTTAAATCTAATTGGGAATATTAAACGAGCTCAACTTTAAAATACAGTGTGTGTGGGTGTGTTGTTTGGTGTATTATATATCTATATAGTATCTATATATATATATATATCGTATATATATATATATATATATATATATATATGTATATTTTCTTATTTTTATTAAGAAATGAGGCAACCGTTACTTTATTATGTGGAAAGCCCTTGTCACCCTCGTCTCCCTCTCGCCCTCGTCACCCCCGTCTCCCTCTCGCTCTCCCCACACAAATTAGCATTTTCCTAATCTCTAGGTCAGCGGCGGCCAACTCCAGTCCTCAAGGGCCACCAACAAGTCAGGTTTCAGGATATCCCTGCTTCAGCACAGCTGGCTCAGTCGAAGACAGCCACTGATTGAACCACCTGTGCTGAAGCAGGGAATCATCCACCTGTACTGAAGCAGGGACTGATTGAGCCACGTGTGCTGAAGATACTGAGCCACCTGTGCTGAAGCAGGGACTGATTGAGCCACTTGTGCTGAAGCAGGGACTGATTGAACCACCTGTGCTGAAGCAGGGACGGATTAAGCTACCTGTGCGGAAGCAGTGAGTGGCCCACTCCTGTTCTCAAGGGCCACCAACAGTTCATGATATCCCTGCTTCAGCCAACAAATTGCAGCATCCGTGGATCGTATTGGTAATGATGATTTTTTTTTTTTTTAATCCACAAAACGTGGATTGCCCTTCTTAAGATTGATCCGTGGACTGAAAAGGAACCGGGTGATCAGCTCCGGTTTCCAATCCGCTCGCCAAATTCTGCCATCTCGAGTCACTACCCAGAATCCCTGGCTGCAGTGGACTGAATGGGATGTTTCGCTGTGGCCGTTTATTTGGCCACGACCAAAACGTCCGCCGGGACATTTCGCCGCGATGTCCGCTTCTGCGCCCGAACAGCGGTGACGCCAATGTTCGAAGCATTTAAATATCAGGTAATATGCAAACCTGCCACCTCGGGGCCGGAGGTGCGTCACAGCGCTACAAATACACCCGGCGTGGGAACGCGGCGGGCGGCAGCGATCTCTAAAAAGCAAGTACTACGGTCCAAGGAAGTACTGCGCCTCATGAGTTATGGCCCCATGGGATAGCCGCTACGTCCCCCGAAAATGCTTGTCTTGGGGGAGATCATGTCTTGCGCCCCTATAGATTTGATGGTGGATTCAAGGGGCAGGAGTATTCAGTTATCGGGCATTGTGTCTGTGTGTGTGTGCGTGTCTGTGTGTGTGTGTGTGTCTGTGTGTGTCTGTGTGTGTGTGTGTGTGTGTGTGTGTGTCTGTGTGTGTGTGTCTGTGTGTGTGTGTGTGTGTGTGTGTGTGTGTGTGTGTGTGTGTGTGTGTGTGTGTGTGTGTGTGTCTGTGTGTGTGTGTCTGTGTGTGTGTGTGTGTGTGTGTCTGTGTGTGTCTGTGTGTGTCTGTGTGTGTGTGTGTGTGTGTGTGTGTGTGTGTTTTTTTTGCTGCTACAAGACTTTTTTGTAATCATCGTACTACTGCTTAAAAAAAATGTGTGTGTGTATATACATATACACACACATACACAGCTCAACCCCCTTAGGCTGCGGTCCCAGTACAGCCTGTGCGCACGGCGCGGCGTGCACTGTGCGTGTAAGCACCGCCCCTCAATGGGGCTGGGCCCAGTACGCACATATCACGCAGAAGGTGCAGCCGCGCCGTGCTGCAGGGTTTTTCCCAACTCAATCAAATTGAGTTTATTCCTAGCGACGGAGGCGTGACGTAATGGCCACGCCCCCGCAAATCCCCGACCACGCCCCCTCCCGTCGCAAGATTCTCCTCTCCCTCGCAGATCGCGGTTTGCGCTGTGCACGCGTCGCCCCTACCCCCCCCTCCCCCGCCGGGCGCGCGTGTCACAGACATTACTGGGACCGCAGCCTTATACGCTGTGCTTGGGGTCCAAAGAATCACATCGCGTTATAAGCGGATCACGTTAGAAATAATGTACAATTGTATGCATTGTGCAATAAAGTATTTAAGACGCCAATAATCGTGTTGTAAAGTATTCATAAATACGAAAATTGGGAGCCACGCTTGCATCGCGGTATAAGCGGATTCGCGTTGTAGCGGATCGCGCTATAACGGTGTTGAGATCGTGCCCTGAAAATGGCAAAATACAAACCATTTAAAGGGTGGCCAACCAACCAACCCCAGTCCTCCCGGGCCACCAACAGGTCAGGTTTTCTGGATATCCATGCTTCAGCACTGGTGGCTCAGTCATTGTGACTGAGCCACTGATTGAACCACCTTTGCTGAAGCAGGGATATGCTGAAAACCTGACCTGTTGGTGGCTCATGCGTGCAAACATTGCTGCTTTTTGTTTTTGAAACTGGCGACTAGGGCACCGCCAATGGGGTTGTCTCGATTTTAAAATACCCTGCACTTCCGTGAGGGGGAGTGGTGGGGGCGAGGGTGGATGGTCTACATTTATTTCGGGGTGAGCGGGGCGATAGGGCGGCTCCGGCACAAAACCCCAAAGAACAGGATAAATGTAACATTGTAATTGGCCGACATCCACAGCCTTGCGGCTTTTTTAATGAGTCATAATAACTTCATTTAAAACCAGCTGAGCAGAAAATAGATTGGAAAGAAGCCGGGGGCCATTATGGATTTCTTGTGTGGTTTTATTTATTTATTTATTTATTCTCGTTATTTTCACCGTTTCTCTGTAGACGGAGAATCTTGCACAAAATCGCTACAAACTTCTGTCCGTCAGAACTGACTGTGAGGTCTTCTTTGTAGGAATGGCAAACCATGAAATCCGCGAGATGTGGCTGTTCTGCATGAAATAGATGGCGTTTTGGTGGAAAAAGTACTTTTTTATTTTACACGGTAGATGAGTTTTTTTTGGGGGGGGGGGGAGGAAAGTTCACCCTATGCTAAATATAGACGACAGCTACTTTATCATATATCTATACTTATTGATCCAGAGGAAGCAAACACAAAACCCCAGTGACATATCATCCAATGATATCTCATAAGGGGAAAAATAAATTCCTTCCTGATTCCAAATATTGGCAATCAGAGTGACACTGATCACCGTCCTTCCCATGTTTACTTATCGGTATATCCCTGTATACCAGGGGTGGCCACCTCTCGTCCTCAAGGGCACCAACAGGTAGGTTTTCAGTGACTCCCTGCTTCGACTGAGCCAACTGTGCTGAAGCAGGGAGCCACTGAAAACCTGACCTGTTGGTGGGGCCCTTGAGGCCGGGAGGTGGCCACCCCTGCTGTATACTTTTCCTTTCTAAAAATATGTCAAACCTTATCTGCCATCACAGTCTCCGTGGGTAATGAATCTCACCTTGTAGCTGCCCTTACTGTAAAGAACATCCGTATGATGGAAAGTCACCAGTCGGACGCTGTAATTACCTGGAGCTTCTGAGCTTAGCCACTGGGTGCAGCGGGCACAGCTGCCCCCTGCTATCTCATCCAGGGGAGGAGTGGATAGGGAAGTTTTATCTGCTCATTAGGTTGGACACCAAAAATAAGTTGGTACGCACTACAGTAATTGTTGGGGGGTATAATTTGTTTTGTGGTTACTTCACCCTAGTACAGGGGTTCTCAAGACGCCCCACCCCCAACAGGTCGGGTTTCAAGGATATCCCTGCTTCAGCACTGGTGGCTCAATCAGAGGCTCAGGATGAGCCTCTGATTGAGCCACCTGTGCTGAAGCAGGGGGCTATCCTGAAAACGTGACCGGGTAATGGCCCTTGTGGAGTTGGCCACTACTGATCTAAAGAGTCCCATGCTGGTTTGTTGCAGAAGAGGATGGGCCGGGGGTTTGGGTGGGAGCTTGGTACCCGTTTGATGAGAAGGGTTGCGATGCTTCCACCTGTCAGCGCGTCTATGTCCCTTTGCGTTACGGGGGAGCAGTTATGGAAGTAATGCTTTGCAGAATAAAAAGGGCGATGGCCGCTCGTTCCAGATCCTTCCCAATTAGGGGTCTGTGTTAGAAATACCTTTTTAACGCACTCCGTTGCTGCGCTTGGGAGAACGGGGTAAGGATGTTTGCTGATGTCATGAGACAATAGGTTCATCAATGACCTGACTGATGATGTCAGCTGGCTAATGGATGACATCCTGTCCATGGAAAGAAAAGCACAGCCTTTATCCCAGAATATCCCTTTGCGTCCTGGTCCCATCCTCCCTCCTCTGCTCTCGTGCTCACTAGCCGGGGACTTGTTGTACCAGGGTTTTTTTTTTGAGTCCTTTTCCAGCTTTCCACAGAGAGCAGTAAATCTCCCCGGTAACATATTTAGAGGCCGTGTGACGCTGTGCCCTCCTAAATACCCAACGCTTCGCAGAACATGCTGGCATTGAATACAGCCAGGTTCTAATGTACATAAGCGGGATTTCTTTATTAATTACAGGCGTTAAGGGGATTTAGAAGAGAAAGAGGTGACGCATTAGTGCAGGACTGGGCAACTCAGTCCTCAGGGGCCACCAACAGGCCAGGGCTTCAGGAATCTCTGCTTCAGCACAGGTGGCTCAATCAGTCCCAGCTTCAGAGCACAGGTGGCTCAGTCGAAGACTAAGCACCTATGCTGAAGCTGGGACTGTGCTGAAGCAGGGATATCCTTGATACCTGACCTGTTGGTGGTCGTTGAGGAATGCAGTTGGCCACCCTCCTGTCCTACACAATACCCCTACCACAACTACCCCCCTTCCCACCCCCACCCCAAACTCTCATCTTGCACCTAAAATCCCAATCTGTGTCCTCTCTCTCTCCCGGCTCAACCTCCTGAGTTTTAAAATAAACAAACGAACCTTCTCATTTCCGTACACGTGCATTCTCCGTTCGAGTGCGGCTTATTTTACAGTTAATTTTATTTATAATGTTTTATTTTTTTTCTCTCTCTTTTGTTGACGATGATGTCAATATATATATATAAAAAAAAAATTAATAATAATACTCCGGGAACACGCCGTACTCTCCTCTCTGAAATTGGCAAGCGGTGGCTGTTCCTGTGCTGATAAGAAGTACTGTAAATAAAACTGCACAAAGAGCCTGTTATAAAGTCTGCACTGATTGTTCTCTCGGGCCGCGTGTGTTTTTCTCTTCGGGGTTTTTTTTTTTCCGGAAGGGCTGTTTTGGGAACACTCTGTTCTTCTTCTGTCTCTAACCAAACATGCCTATCTCGTTGGCGCGTTTTGCCCCGTGTTTATTTTAGGAATCGCAAGGAATTTTAATGACCCGAATATTAAAACGCTGGACTTTTTTTTTTTGGCTGTGTAGGTTTTTTTTTTTTTTTGTTTTTTGTTTCAAGGGGTGGAGGAGGTTTTGGCAAAATGCTGTTTTAACCACGTCGTTGCCAGAGGCGCCAGCTGTAGTCGCGCTGCGGATGCAGTGTGCCAATGACGGTGATATATTAAGCACGGTTTAAAAGTGTTAAGTATTTGGAAATGATGTTAAAAGCCGTCAGTGTTTCCACGGTAACGCAGTGCTCGGAAAGGTTTTTACGATCTTTGGTTAATCTCCTGTGACAAGACTGCTGAGGTCTTGGACTTGCAGGTGGGTTGTTAATCTCATTTCTTTGTGTAGTCCGATGTTTAGCTCTTCAGGAAAGGGACTTATTGTGCCTGTAAAGTACTATGTACAGCGCAATACTGCCTAAAGACGGCCCAGGACTCCGCCCCTGGGTTCCTGAGATACTAATTGGTGTAGTTATCAGGGTTCCCCCTGCACATGGCTTGTGGGACCCCTGGGATTTGGCGGCCATTTTAAAATCTTTTCCTGGAGCTTAAACACCGCTAACTAGACTGGTAAATATCTCTGTAACCGGAAGGTTCCGCGGTACCAGAAAGAACGAATGATCGCAGGGTTTAAACCTAGGTTGGCTGACTCTGCGCTTCTTTAACCCATGCTGTGCGGAAAAGCTGTGTAATGCGGCAGGAATAAGCTTACAGGGGGTCTCGTTCAAATGGATTTGAAGGGAAAGGTGACGCTGTGTGTTCACTTGCATGTCATTTCCCAGAATCCCTAGCTGCAGTGGGAACCTTGTATGCTAAGGGCAGTGGCGGATTTAAAAATCCGCCGCCCATAGGCACTTACCTTGGTGCCACCCGGGTCTGCCCCTTCAGCGACATGGCGTCACGCTTCCATGACAACATGGCGTCAATTTGACGCTGAAGGAGAAAGTTACCACTACGGAGGCCCCACGCGCTCTCCAGGCATTCTGTGGGGGAAGAGAATGGGGCACCAGTATATGGGGGGGGGTTGGGGCTAAATGCTGTGCTGTATAGTGGCATGGAGTATCCCACCCACAAGAACCTCTATAGAATTTAGCATTTCACTACGATTAGATGCAGTTCCTCCCAAGACCAAAAAAAAAAAAAAGGACCTGTGCTAATAGTGTGGTGAGGTGTGTGTGTGTGGTGTGTGATCGGTGGGGGGGGGGTGGTGTGTGTGTGGAGTTAGGAGCCCTTTCCTTTTCCTGATTGTGATAGTGTTCGTCTGGTGTTGTGGGATGTGTGTGGTGGGTGTGTGTGTGTGTGTGTGTGTGTGTGTGTGTGTGTGTGTCAGTCATTTCCTGAGATACTTACCGAATTGGTTTCCATCGTTACATTCCCACTAGCGCAGGGGGGCTTCACTACAGTCCTCAAGGGCCACAAACAGGTCAGGTTTTCAGGATATCACTGCATCAGCACAGGTGGCTCAATCATTGTGACTGAGCCACTAATTGAACCAGGGCCCAGGGATATTCTGAAAACCGGACCTGTTGGTGGTCCTTGAGGACTGGAGTTGGCCGTCCCTTGCACTAGGAAAATCTTGCAGTTCTGCTGATCTGATAGGAATTCGCAATGTCATCGACGGGACAATGTTGTGACTTCCTATTGGATGACCGCGCGCGGCGTCTGAAAAATCCAGGAGGGAACAACGGTAACTAAATGGTTAAGTCTCTCGGGGAGCAGGGGGTCCCTGCGGCTAAACAATAGTGTTTCAGCTCAGCAGGAGGCCTTGGTTTACTGTGCAAAAAAATAAATGAAATGCAATATTATTTTTATTTTTTTTGTAGGTGGTTGGCGTGTTAATAAGCAATCTGTGAAATAATACTTCTTAAATAATTAACCTGACATTTTTTCATAACCAAATGTTTTAACTTTAAAAAAATAAAATTATTATTGGCACAATTTGTGCCTTATTCCTTTCCCCTGTCCCCAAATTAAACGCTTTGTGGAATCGAGTCTCTGTATGCAAATTGTCTGTTACCACTACTCGCCTTTTAATTATGATGCTGTCCTCCGCCAAACAGCTAAAAGTAGTGGGCAGCAAGTGCAGCATCTGCTAGAAGCTAGATGATATTTCACTAGGAAATTTGAAAAGCAAAACCTTTTTTAATGGTGATTTCGATCATTCTAATTGAGATCATTGCATTGGTACCCGGTTTAATAAAGGTGAGCATCCAATTTTAATTACCCCCCTAATATATTAGATCGGTGATGCCAAACGGAGGTTTGTGAGGTAGCTCCAAGGGGCTCACCCCCCAAAATATGATCCATCATGGAGGGTCCCTGAGCCTGTTTGGGGACTGCGTACTTTGTAAGACCCCAAACTGCACCTTGGGGTAGGGGGTATAGCTATCCATTACACCAGGATCTTCCATATTCCACAGCAGCAAGGCATTGTGGGGCATGACTTCGGAAGCTCCTGCCGTGAGTGACAGCGATACCCCCACCAGCCCCCCGCCGTCACTGCTGCCTGCGCACACTGAGGGGCAGTTTGGGGGATTATTAAGCGTGTGTTCCCCCCACGAGCTCAGGACACTATACACCCTGGGATTGGTCACACAGTTTGTTAGTGATTAGTCTGAGTCAGCAATCAGATGTATAAATGGAGAGTCACAGAATATAAATTAAAAAGTTTGGGGAACCGCTAGCTCACGCGGCTCCTTGAAATGATTGCACGAAACCTCCTTCGGTATTGTGCATGAGCTGCCCACGCTCAGTATCTTGGCCGCCGAGCTAACACTTGTATCTGTCTCTGCTTCTCCTAGCTGGGTCCAAGGCGTTTGTGTGCGAGCAGTGCGGATCGCCGTTCTCCAAGGAGGAAGCCTTGGAGGCTCACCGGCAAACACACACAGGTCAGTAACGCCGTCACGGAGGGGGGGGGGGGCGGGTGCGGGGGGTATTCCTCTGGCCCCGCAGAGTGAAGCGAGGGGGGCTGGTCATTGGACCAGGAAGGGCATTCTTCATACATGTTTTTTGTACCCAGGTCAAGTTGAGTAATGAGATTGGGGATACCCGGGGCACCCTGATCTACAACATTACTATTGAATTTTTTGTTTGTATACAGTAGGTGCAATCCCATTTAGCCGGCAAACCATAACACAAGTATAAATACTTTTTTTAATAACTTTGCCAACTTTGAACATTTCCAGGGTTTTTCTTGTCTTTATCTTTAGTTTAATGATCCTGCCAGTTCTCAAACCCACGATTTTTAAAATGTGTGTTCCTTGTTTGCCAGGAAGCCATCATTAATTAGTCCCACAGATAAACAGAACGAGCGGATATGTTTCACGTGCTCTGACTCGGAGAGAAGCGAAACTTCCTTATTTGTGTCTTGTGAACAATGACTCGAAGGCTGGGGACATGATGCCTCCGCCCGTGTGGAGGCGTGTGCGATCTACGCGGGTGCGTTTTGTGGCCGGTGGAGACGCGCCATGGGGTGGCGTGCCTAAGGGCGTCACGGAGCTCGTTCACCCTCATTGGGTGAACCGCTCACATGACCGGCCTGTCGCGCCAAGAAATCACTTTCAACTGAAATGTGCAGGGGGGGTGCGCATACGTCACAAACACACACACACTGTCACACACGCAGTCACACGCATGCACGCACACGCACACACGCAGTCGCACGCACACACACACACACAAGGCATTCACGCTTAGTGCAAATAGCTAATACAGGGGATGTGTGCCGAGCACGCAAGTTCTAAGTCAAATTTATTTGCGTTTTGTCAATTAAATTGTATTTTGATTTTTAATTAAAACATCACAAACAGAAATACAATTTCTGTGACAAAAGTCAAAGAAGTTTCACTTACTATGCTCGTGCACAGCACACACAGCTTTTTTTTTTTAAACATTATCTTAACGTGCATATAGCAAATAAAAATACCACGTGTGGTGCATTTGCATATCTGTCAGGTCTGCCTTTCCCCATTATCTCTTGGCATACAATGCTTCCACTGCAGCCAGGGATTCTGGGTAATGACATGCAAATGAGCAAACTGTTACCTTTTGCTTCAAATCCATTTACCATAGAACCCTATACATTTAGTGTGTGTGTGTGTGTGTGTGTGTGTGTGTGTGTGTGTGTGTGTCCATATCTTAACGCTCAGAGCGGGTTTATACTACTTTTTATCTCTGCTAAATCTCTTCATTATCCTGTTCCATTTATTTGGTTGGGCCTCCGACATCCATAAACCTGAATATGGAGTGGATCGAACATGATTTGTCTTATCGGCTCACCATCACAACCGAGCAAATATTCCCCACTTTCAAATCTGATCTACAAAACGCGGAGCCCTGATCCCTGCAGCGTTCCACTCAAGTGACGAGCCTCTTCTGCTGGGGTATTTGTGGGTCTAAATATGGAACGTTAATAAATGTCTGCTCACAAGCAGCGGACACTGTGTTTACAACGCTGCTTTACTACCTCAATGGCCGTACCTTTCACACTAAAGCAAGGGCGGCCAACTCCAGTCCTCAAGGGCCAGCAACAGGTCAGGTTTTCAGGATATCCCTGCTTCAGCACAGGTGGCTCAATCAGTCCCAGCTCCAGCACGGATGGCTCAATCAGTGGCTCAGTCTTCGACTGAGCCACTGATTGAGCCACCTGTGCTGAAGCAGAGGATAACCTGACCTGTTGGTGGCCCTTGAGTACCTATGTAATATGCGGAGGAGAAGTCCTCCCCTTTGCTGGAGCAGCTTTCAGCCCCATGTTAGACCGCTTCCCATTGGACGGGGCCGCACGTTCCCTGCGGGGTCGTCCTACCCGTGACCTTGACATGGTTAAGCGCACATGAGCCCGTGTCTGATGTTCGAGAGCTTGCGGTTTGTCAAGGAGCGGGTAGCGTGCCGGAGGTTTAGATGGCGTCACAAAGGACTTGTGCAGCCGAAAATAAGCGAGAGCGGGTCACCGTGACACGCGTATCAATGTCTCCGTCCACCTGCTGCGTAGACGTGGCAGTCTGATACACTCGCAGTCTCTTTACAAGACCCGACTCACCAAATGCACCTTGTGTCTGTACTTGATCTATAGCTTCCTCCCCCATATAGAATTCCCCTATGGGCTAATAATCTCCAACAGTATGAATACCGGAGTTGCCTCTGCTGGGAGGCGGTTCACTGCGTCCACAACTTGACCTCCGATCACCATTTTATGCCGGCGTTTGCCAATTGGTGACCGAAGGCAGACGTGACCTACGCAAGGACGCAGGAAACCCTGAAGTCCCATTATTTGGGAGGCATTATCTTCGCTCGTTTCTTAAGCTGGAGACTTCTTCCTAGATCTGTTTACTTCCCATGTTGTCCTTTGAAGTGGGAGAGCACTGTTCGAAAACCCCTGTGTCCGCTCCTTGTGACCTGCGACAAGTCACTTGTATCTCCCGGTGCCTCACAACCAAAGTTACACGCTAAGCTCATTTCTGTATTGGGATGCCGCCATAATTAACCCCCGTGCTGCCAGCGAGGCCTGCAGTACTGAAGAAACCGCTACCCCCTGTTTTTGCCGTAAGGAAGGGAGTCTCCAATCCAGTCCTCAATCCCTCCCCCCCCCATCCAACAGGTCCGGTTTTAAGGGTATCCCTGCCTCGGCACAGGTAGCTCAATCTGTCCCAGCTTTAGCACAAGTGGCTCATTCCATCCCTGCTTCAGCACAAGTGGCTCATTCCATTCCTGCTTCAGCACAAGTGGCTCATTCCATCCCTGCTTCAGCACAGGTGGCTCAATCCATCCCTGCTTCAGCACAGGTGGCTCAAGCCATCCCTGCTTCAGCACAGGTGGCTCAAGCCATCTCTGCTTCAGCACAGGTGGGTTAATCAGTGGCCACTGATTGAGCCACCTATGCTGAAGCAGTGATATCCTTGAAACCTGACTTGTTGGGGTGCGGGGTGGGGTAGAACCGCTGCACTGTGTTCTATTTGGGAGACTGACATCTGATGTGTTCAGCGTCCTGTCCAGTCTCACCCTGAAGAAAGGACACAACCGGCCATTCTTCTCCGTACCACCCCGTGGGCTGGGGATTAGCGCGAGGCGGGCTTAACCTTTCACCCCTCGCAAACAAAAGGGTTATCGCGTTTAGACCGGGCTCCCCTATACCCTGCCTTCCAGGGACGCCATCGTAACCCTTTATGTGCCAGAGAGAGAGAGGGGGCCATGCTTTCTAATGTATGTTTTTAAGAACCCGGGCTGTAAGGATTAACCTCTTCCCTTCCAAAATGGGCCTACCACGCAATGCGTTGCTGAGTCCCACCCTGGCTGGGACGGGGGTAACACTGTAGCGTGCCTCACGTAGAAGTAATTTTGCAGTTTGTGCTGTGGAACAGGTACAGTATCCCTGCACGCTATGGTCTCTAGCAATGCATTTGAACCGTCTGGTGCTTAAGGTTTTATATAGAATATCTATACTTGTATCACCGCATGTCCCCCATCTCTCTGCCCCCCCACGTCTCTGCCCCCCTCCTCTCTGTCTTTCTGCCCCTCCCCCTGTCTCCTTTCTCCATTCTATTCCCTAGGATTTCTCCCCTGTCTCTGTCCCAGTCTTCCTTCTCTCACCGACTGTCCCATTTGTTCTTTGTCCCAGACCCCCACGCCCCCTTCCCCTCTGTCCCTGGATAACCCCCCCTGTGTCTGGTCTCTCTCCCCTCCCACCTCTGTCCTTGGTCTCTGACCTTCTTCTTTCTGACCTTGTGAGACCCCAAAGTAATTCCCATTCACATCCGAATGAGCCAGCAGCGGGGGCGCCTAAAAATCAGGTTCGCGAATCCTTGAAGGTACATAAACCCCGAAACTCTGGGCTTGGGCATGATGATAATAATAATAATAATACAATAATGGGACTTCTGGTCTGTACAGATAGTGGGAGGACTCCAGGTTCCTGAATACAAAAAGTACTTGTTCTGCATGCTGGTAAATGATTACATGTACCGGTGCTCTGAGTATTGTACCGGTGCTCTGAGTATTGTACCGGTGCTCTGAGTATTGTACCGGTGCTCTGAGTATTGTACCGGTGCTCTGAGTATTGTACCGGTGCTCTGAGTATTGTACGGTGATAGGAGTATTGGAAAGGGGAAGATGGAGGGTCTGTAAAGGTGCTATGAGAGTTATCTTCCGTTACCGGGTGCTCTGAGTGTTGTAACGGTGTTGCTAGAGTGTTGTTGTAAAGGTGCTCTGAGGTTGTCCAGGTGATTGAGAGTATGTACCGGTGATCTGAGTGTTATGTTACCGGTGATCTGAGAGTCCTTTTTCTGTACCGGTGCTCTGAGAGTCCGTTTTTATGTACCGGTTGCTCTGAGCGTTAGTACCAGGTGGCTCTGAGAGTCTGCTACCGGTGGCTCTGAGAGGTGGAAAGGTGTAGAGGAAGAGGGCTTTTTTGGTACAGGTGAGATGAGCGTTCTGTGACCGGGGATCTGAGCGTTTTGTACGGTGATCTGCAGCGGTGTACCGGTGATCTGAGCGTCTCTGTCTAAAGGGGATATGAGAGGTCGCTTGTGTGGACAGGTTTGATATGAGCGGTTTCGTGTTTTTTACCGGTGCTCTGAGCGTTGTACGTGTGTTGAGCGTTGTGAACGGTGCTCTGAGCGTTGACCGATGTGTGTACGGGCGTCTGACGGCGTGCTCTGAGCGTTTGTTACCGGTGATGAGCGAGTTGATACGGTGCCTGAGGTTGTACGGGATCCTGCCTAGGTTTGTACCGGTGCTACTGAGCGTTCGTTTTTTTTGACGGTGCTCATGAGCGCTCCTTGTTGTATGTTAGACTTGAGTAGGGGTAGAGCTGCGGTGAGCTTGAGTACCGGCTTGCTGATCGAGGCATTGCTGCCACCGGTGCTCTGAGCGTTGTACCGGTGCTCTGAGCATTTGTACCGGTTTGACTCTGAGGCATTGTTACCGGGGCTCTGAGTATTGTAACGGTGCTCTGAGTATTGTACCTTGGGCTCTGAGTATTGTACCGGTGCTCTGGTATTGTACGGTGCTCTGAGTATTGTACCGGTGCTATGGGATTGACCGGCTCTGAGATCTGTACGGTGCTGGTATTGTACCGGTGCTCTGAGTATTATAGAAGTGAAGATTGGTTTAATAGAAATGTAGCGAAACTCTGCATTTTTGTGAAATAAGCAGGAGTGATACTAGGGTTGCCATGGGGCTTCTCCAAAAATACTGAGCACAATGATAAAAGGTGCGCCCCTCTCTCACCTCTCCTCCATGCTGTTTCCTCCTCTCCTTGGCCCCACCCCTAGGCTCCCGACACCACCTCCTGATTAGCCAGCAGCAGCTAATCAGGATGGAGAAAGCTGCCCAGCCCTCTAGCAGCAGCAGCCCTGCTCAGGGAAATCCTGCAGCCCCCAAGCCGGTCAGGTCACTATGTCTAGAGTGGTAATACTGACCACTTACATGTCCAGAGAGGATATACCGGCCACTTACATGCCCAGAGAGGATATACCGGCACTACATGCCCAGAGAGGCATTTTATACACGGCCACTTTTTGTTGTTGTTTGTTTAAAAACCCCTATGCCAGAGAGGATATACCGGCCACTTACATGCCCAGAGAGGATATACCGGCCACTTACATGCCCAGAGAGGTAATACCGGCCACTTACATGCCCAGAGAGATAATACCGGTATACACATACAGTACACTTCCAGTATTACCTAATTTTTTACTGGACAGTGTCCAAATACAGGACAGTCCGGTTCAATACTGGACACCTTGTAACCCTAAGTGGTACTCTGGGTTTTGGTGAGATAAGCAGTGGTCCCACCTTTCCCCGCCTCTCTGCCTTCTGAATCTTTGGGAGGAGAACCTTTTTTTGAGGCGTGCATGTGATTGGACACTGTCCAATAATTGATGTAGCAGAGAGTTACAGGGTCACCCCCTGCCCTGCCCTACAGCCCCCTTTCTATTGTACATGGAGGGTCTGATTAGCGATGGACACACAGACCCCCCCGCCCCCCCCCCTTATTTTTCCTTGGGAAATGAGGGTGGGGTGAGGAATGTGTGTAGGGGGATATTCTTTCCTCCCTAACATCTAATTCCGTTGGGTACCGCGTTGTTTGGTACCAATTTATCCTTTAATTCAGCGCTGGGGCCGCAGTCCCACTTAGGTCCAGAAGGGAGCGATGTTTTAACCCGGAGTAAAGCCGACTCGCACTTGCATATGATCGGCATTCTGTCCATCCCCTGTCTCAGAGGACCACTTTGGAAAGAGGACAGGGTAAGGAGGAGATAGAGGCCGTAAAACCTTTTCTAAATGTCCAGCGTTTCCAGTATAAATGGCCACATTTGTTTGTTTTTTTTACATTGGACTGGGCAACTCTTCAAGGGCCACCAACAGGTCAGATTTTCAGGGTATCCCTTCTTCAGCACAGATGGCTCAATCAGTGCTGAAGCAGGGATATCCTGAAAATCTGACCAGTTGGTGGCCCTTGTCGACTGAGCCACTGATTGAGCCACCTGTGCTGAAGCAGGGATATCCTTGGTCTCCCTAGAGGACTGCAGTTGCCCCTGACAGAGGGTCCTCCCCAAAGCGAATTACTGGACGGGACACACAAAAAAAAACAGACCCATGCAGTATTTTTAAATGTGTAAAACTTGCAAAGACTCCATAGTAACCAAATGCTTTGGAGTGTGGTAAGACTGTTTGTAAACTGTTGTATTAAGCGTTAATCCAGACTTTATTTTTTTTTCCTTTTTGTTACCGTGTACACTAATTGCATTGCCCTAGTTGGCCAAAATAAAGGGAACAGCAGGTGACAAATGAGATAGAAGTAATACATTTATTTACTTTGTGCCCTGTTTAGAAATGAATATGTTTCCCTTTTCTCTCAGGCTGCTGGATTGTGCGTAGGGGTCAGCGCCTGTTTCTGTTTTTTATTTAATGATGGCTTCATAATTATGATACATACAATGGACAAAGACCACAATTCACCTTAAGAGCTGACTGTCGTGTCACCAAAGACAACTGGATAAAGATTGTTAAAACCCTCCAACGCATTGTTTTACCATGAAAATGTTCCCAGTTAAAAAATTACATACATACATACATACATACATACATACATACATACATACATACATACATACATACAGTTGTGTGAAAAAGAAAGTACACCCTCTTTGAATTCTATGGTTTTACATATCAGGACATAATAACAATCATCTGTTCCTTAGCAGGTCTTAAAATTAGGTAAATACAACCTCAGATGAACAACAACACATGACATATTACACTGTGTCATGATTTATTTGACAAAAATAAAGAAAACATGGAGAAGCCATGTGTGAAAAACGAAGTATACCTTATGATTCAATAGCATGTAGAACCACCTTTAGCGGCAATAACTTGAAGTAATCGTTTTCTGTATGACTTTATCAGTCTCTCACATCGTTGTGGAGGAATTTTGGCCCACTCTTCTTTACAATGTTGCTTCAGTTCATTGAGGTTTGTGGACATTTGTTTATGCACAGCTCTCTTAAGGTCCCGCCACAGCATTTCAATTGGGTTAAGGTCTGGACTTTGACTGGGCCATTGCAACACCTTGATTCTTTTCTTTTTCAGCCATTCTGTTGTAGATTTGCTGGTGTGCTTGGGATCATTGTCCTGTTGCATGACCCAATTTCGGCCAAGCTTTAGCTGTCGGACAGATTGCCTCACATTTGGCTCTAGAATACTTTGGTATACAGAGGAGTTCATGGTCGACTCAATAACTGCAAGGTTGTGTGTGTGTGTGTGTGTGTGTGTGTGTGTGTGTGTGTGTGTAGTGTGTGTGTGTGTGTGTGTGTGTGTGTGTGTCAAATACAGTTACATAAGTGAACAGGGTATACATTATATACAAGACATTGCATGCACAGTTAGAGATAATATATATTATAGGCGTATATAACAGTTACAGACAGACCAGATCAAAATGTGAAACAGCTTTAGTTTTGAAAGATATATACACTCACACACTCACACACACTCACACACTCACACACTCACACACTCACTCACACACTCACTCACACACTCACTCACACACTCACTCATACACTCACTCATACACTCTCACACACACACTCTCACACACACACTCTCACACACACACACACACACACACACACACACACACACACTCACACTCACACACACACACACTCACTACTCGACATTCTGGATTTTCGTTTCTTAAATTTACAAATAAAGGACTTTATTTCATAAACCATGGTGATCTCAGACTGTCCATTGTGCGTTTTTCAGGCTCGGATATGGCAGTGTTCTGCCTCCTGTGCGGGAAACGGTTCCAGACGCAGACGGCTCTTCAGCAGCACATGGAGGTTCACGCGGGGGTGAGGAGCTACATCTGCAGCGAGTGCAACAGGACCTTCCCAAGCCACACGGCGCTCAAACGCCACCTTCGATCACACACTGGTAAGGACTGGGGAACGGCTCAAGACCTTGCGAGTACCACGGACAGCAGTGTCTACTCTGGTCTCATGGGATGGGGCTGCCTACCCTGTGGATCCTACAACCAGGGGCCAGTCCATCCTGATCCCGGGGCAGCCGTACAAGGAACTGTGCCCTGGGTTGTTGAGTGGGGTGGAGGGTGCAGAAGGTTTATGGGGGAGGAGGGAGAAGTTGAAGTACCTGCAGGACCCGTCCTAGTTCCAGAGGAGCGCCCCGCTGGGCAATCACAGAAGTTGTGCCTGACTCTTCCCCCAACATTCGTGGCCCTCCCTAATCCCACAATGCCTTGCCCAACTCTCCCTTCCGCTCCCTAACCCTCCTCCGGATCGCCCCTAGCCTTCCCAACACCCTCTAACAGAGAATGGATTGTGAGTTATCGCTGGTCGCCAACAGAGCGTGGGGGGGGGGGGACTTTGTAAAGATTGGGCTGCTTTTTATTTATTTAGATATTACCAACTTTATTTTTACGTAATTTTTCATCACGGTCCCTGAGTGAGGACTGCTTGTTAATTAAGTGTTTACTCAGTCCACCCTGTTAGAGCCAATACATCTAAGGGTGAAGAGATGGGAGCTTTGCCTGTGCAAACTCCTGTTCAGCACAGTGATATCACACAAGGGGGGCTAGGAGGGGGGTCTCTGGAGATCTTTATTTTCGATCCCTGCACCCGTTCAGTATATACCTCAAGCAGCCATCTCCGACACACTGTCTTCCATAGTACGACTGGCATATCCAGATCTGCTGTCTATTCTTATATGATCTACACCTAGAAACCCCACTGATCAGCGGGGGAAAGTAAGTATGGGGAACCTCCACACAATAATGCTGAATATTGTCTGCCATAAGGTTTGAGAAGCTCTGCCGTAGAGTAAATGAAACCCCCTGCCACGGCTCACCATCTTTATAAAATAACATTAATATACATCATTTTCCAAATACTTCTACAGTAGATCTCTGATTTTTGTGGGAAAAAAATGTGTAAAGACCCCTTGTACTGTATACCCCATATAAACATGTCCCTGCCATTAGGGCACTGTGACGTTTGAACTTCACCTTCCCATCCTATGAAAGTTTTTCAACCACCGTGAACTTAACTACTTGACTTGTTTGTATCCTGTGAAAAACAAATTCCTCATCTTTAGGTCCCTGGACTCGGCTGCCACTGTTTATCTTTTTGACTGATGACGGCATCGTCATTACTTAAAGAATCATCGGCTCCTAAAACAAATGTATTTGTTTTTTGCCCCTAGGTTTAAAGCGGGGTTCTCTGGAACTGAACTGCGTTTGATTTCAGCTCCGGGTAACCCCCCCCCCCCCCCCTGCTCCCCGAGATATTTGCTGTACCGCGGAACAGGGTGCCGGTATCTCCCTGCAGGTTTAAATGTCCCGGTCACGTCGGCCAATAGGATGCTAGAAGGGATGACGCCACGACTTCCAGTTGGCCCCGCGGGACATTTAAAGCCGCCATTTTGATAGCCCCACCTGCTACCGGCACCCCCTTCCAAGGTAAGTATTTCAGGAAGCTGGGGGTTCCTCGGAGGTGACATGAACGCGGTTCTGCTCCAGAGACCCCCTTACTTCAAATCTATTTCATTTTCTTTTAACGTGCCGCGATATATATATGTATGTGTGTGTGTGTGTGTGTGTGTGTGTGTGTGTGTGTGTGTGTGTGTGTGTATGTATGTATGTATGTATGTATATATAACATTTGGATGCACCTGGCTTATATTTTTTACAAATGATTTTAACAGGTGCGTATCCCGTAAATGTAACTTCTTGAACATGCTCCGGACATGATGTCACTGGGTCTGTAAATAGCAAGGCGCCTCCGGGGGACCAGTGCCACTACGTTTTAATATTTCCATTTTCTCGTGAATGAGGCCGTGATTTGCATTAGAAAGACTGCTGATTTTTAAACAAAATCTTTCTAAAACACCGTCCGGGAGGCCCCCGATATTCTGTTCTCTTTGGATCAGTCCCAGGACCGCACCTTTTTCTTTTCTTTTAAGGCCATTGACCCCTATCTGCCATATTGATCCCATGAAAGGGGTAGGTGGTGTAATAGGTAGACAATGAACCCCCCTCCTCCTTTACTCGTGCTGCAGAGCTGCGCGTGCTTTCATTAATAATGCAGGCGGTGTCCTTAGCATGCGTGCCCAGTCTGTGTGCTTACCATCAGCAGCTGTGTTTGATAGCACAGCCACTGTCGGGCCTCCTGGCATTGATTTAAAAGGACTCATCATAAACCATGCTCTCAGCTGTGTGATGGGGGTGGGACCGTCTGGTTAGTGCCGAGCTCCGCGTTCAGCGCATAATCGCGGCCTCGGCTGCTTTTTGTTTTTTACAGTAGGGAGATGTCCGAAGGCGATCCAGCTTATCTGATCAACAAATCAAGCACCCCGCCAATGTAATAGTCTTCCTAAAAAGAGGGTTAACATCTTCTGTCATAGAGCCTTATGACATTGTTTCTGTGGGTTAACTTGGGGGTTCTCAACTTCAGTCCTCAAGACCTACCCAACAAGTCGGGTGTTTAGGATATCCCTGCTTCAGCACAGGTGGGTCAATCAGTGACTCAGTCGAAGACGTCCATTTGTCAAAGACTGAGCCACTGATTGGGCCACCTGTGCTGAAGCTGGGACTGTTGAGCCAACTGTGCTGAAGCTGAGAGATCCTGAAAATCTGACGACCTAGGGGGTGTGGGGGTCTTGAGGAGTGGAGAACCCCTGGGTTAACTAGAAGGTGCAACACCCCTGCTAAGACCTTTGAGCTGGTTAAGGAGGTACATCCAGGGGACTGATGTGTCATTTTGTTTTTACTGAAATTTTGATACCTAAAAGTATTTTCAAATTATGATTTGATGTCCATTTGTAAACGCAGTGACCGGAGACTTGGGAGAGGTTTGATTTCCTCTGTTGGGAGATCAGGAGTTTGCGCAAAGCAAACCCCCTCTCTTCTCCCTCCTTGGCTTTAGTGGCTGTTGGAGGAACAAAATTGGCTAAAGTTAGATAACACACTTAAATAACTAGCGCCCGATCCCTCCCCCTGGGACTGGTGGGTCATCTCCCACCTCCGGGAGGGTATGGGGTGGGGGGGTGTAATAGAAAGCCATTACGGGAATCGGCGACCCCGGCAGCCATGTAGGTGACGTTGCCTTTTTTTTGTAATTTCTTTAATAAAAATTTAGAAAAAAAATAAAGGTTGACCCAATGAAGTTTGGGGTACCACAGATCTGCTCTGGGGAGGGTGTGATGGGAGCATGCAGGTGGGACTGCTGCTTTGTACCACGCCCCTCCGGTAGCGGAGCGGTTGAAGCACTGGCGCAACGGCCAGGAATTTGTGCGGGTTTTTTCTGTGGTAGCTTGCAGCGTGAAATAACGGGAATAATAAAAGAAGACGTGTGAGGAAGAGAGTCTGTGCCGTGCGTGTAACCAGGAGCACAATTTATGCAGAGGCACAGCCGCGGTTTGACACAGGGATAATGAAAAAACGTAGGTCATTGTGGATGACTTAAAGTCTCCGGGAGTCAGGGAGAATGTGAGAAGCGGCGGGGACATTACACGCTTGGCAGGCCGGCCGAGGAAAAAATACAGGTGCTCGTTCCCTGCCGTAAATGTGAGGGCCGGCCAGCCGCAGCACGCAGAAAATTGCAATTACAGTGACAAGTCGAATCAGTAATATTTTAAATATTCATGAGCCCGGGCTGCGGTGCTCAATCTTGTTTTATTGTCCTTTCTCTGCCTCCTGACATCAATAAGGAACCACGGGTCTGTCACCTTCTTTATTATATTTTCTGTCTGCAGACTAGGCTGACTGTTAGAGAGAGAGAGAGAGTGTGTGTGTGTGTGTGTGTGTGTGTGTGTGTGTGTGTGTGTGTGTGTACACATATAGTGGGCATAGGCATATATTGGCAAGTGCACACATCATGGTGTATACATACATATGCGAGAAAGTTTGTGAACCCCAATGATCATTACGGAAATTTCATAGTTTTTCCATAACCTTCTGGAATCAAAACCAGTCTTTTTTTCCCCTTAAATATCTAGTAGTGTTTAAATATAACCAATTCCATGTCTTTTGAAACAAAATGATGTATGAATTAGACAAACCATGAGTAATTAAGAGTCCGGTGTGTGTTAAAGTTGGTGAAACCCTGGTTTTATCAGCTAGATGAGAGGGATAATTAGAATCGGGTGTTTCATTTGGGTAGATGTTCAGGGATGAGTTTGGGAGACCCCACTCTATATAAAGACTAGCTTTTGTACCCGGCTTCGCCCGGGGAATTTAATATTGAATACATGTCCCCGCCCTCCCCCCCGCTGGCGGCACATCTCTGCTGCTGGATGTAGTGCGGGGTGAGATTTCTGTATCTGTGTGTGTGTGTGTGTGTCTCCCCCCGCTGCCGGAACATGTTCCCGGCCCTCCCCCCACCATTGGCGGAACATCTCCCCACACTGCTGTGGCATGTCCCCTCACTGCCAAATCTGCAGCAGAATGTCCAGTGGAAGTTTTTTTGTGCTCAGTGGTGCCGTTTCTGAGATTTCGATGCTTCGGACATACAAACAAACAAACAAACAGACGGAATCCAACTTAGAATTATAGTATCTTAATATATAAAATTGAAATTTGTGAGGTTGGTGCTAGATGTGGTGAATCTGATTGGTCCTCATCTTCTGGCCAATCAGATTGGTGGCTCTATGACGTCACCCAACTGCCACTCTCCTCCTCACCCGCAGCTCACCTTCCCCCTCGGCCTCACCCAACTGACACACACACACACACTCCTCTTCACCCAGCTCACCTCCCTGCCGGCTCCCCCCCATCAACCCCCCAGGGAGTCCACCCGAGCCCTGGCCAGCAGCAGCATGCGGGTAGTGTCGCCGCCGACACAGCTCCGTGTGGGGGGGGGGGGGGGGGGAACCGCCGCTGCCTCTCCCCCACCACACCTAGCTTCTCAACACTGAAGAGGTTAAGCGCCGTGGGACAGGCAGTGGGCTGGGCAGCCCCCGAAAGGACCCTTCTCCTCCTGTTGCCCCTGGTAAGATGGCGACACCCAGCGGACAGGCAGTGGGCAGGCTGCTTCCGTGCGTATCCCAGGCACTCTGCAGTTTTTCCTGTCCGTCTTTTCTTCCTTCCCCCCCCCCCACCCCCGTTGGTACATCTCCCCCCAGTGGCGGTACATTTTCCAGCCCTCCCCTCCCCTCCATTGGTTCATCTCCCCCCGCTAGCTGGCACATCTCCCCCCGCTGGCACATCTCCCCCCCCTCCCCCGCTGGCACACCTCCCCCGCACATCTCACATGACCAGTGATTCCCAACCTTTTTTGTTTGGAGGAACCCTTTAAGTATTTTGTACAATTTCGGGGAACTCCTAGTGTCACACACACACACACACACACACACACACACACACACACAGTCACACACACACACACACACACAGTCACACACACACACACAGTCACACACACACACACCCTGTCACAGACACACACACACACCCTGTCACAGACACACACACACACACACACAGTCACAGTCACACACACACACACACACACACAGTCACACACACACACCCTGTCACAGACACACACACACACACACGCTGTCAGACACACACACACACTCACACTCAGTCACACACACACACAGTCACACACACACACACACACACACACACACACAAAGTTTGCAGCAAGCAACAGCAGCCTCTCTCCTCCCTCAGCTCACATGTAAGGAGAAGCAGCAGCCTCGCCCCCCCCCCCCCCCCCCCCCCAAGTGCTGGGCTGCTAGAGCAGGAGAGCAGAGGAGGGAGAGCCAGGGACAGGAACACTGCTCCATGGAGCCCCGTTTGAGAATCACTGCGCATGACATACACAGCTCGATTCAGGCAAGGGCATGTCCCCTCCCTTAGTAGCCATGCCCCCGCCCCTCTGCTCCTGCACTAAGAGATTTGCTGGATATTAGAATGTCCATAACTAAAGAGGTGAGTGACATTGGAAGCTCAAAATAGTTGCGTTCACCTACAAATCCGCAGCAGAATGTACAGTGAAAGTTTTGTAGTGCCGTTTGTGAGATTTCGATGCTTCTGACATACAAACAAACGGAAAACGGAATCCAACTTAGAATTATAATATAGATCAGAAACCTTGTGAGTTTGGTCTTCACCATACAGGTGTGTGGAAACACATCCTGCCTCGATCAGAAGAAATCTCGGAGGACTTCAGAAAAGCAGTTATTGATGCTCATCAGTCTAGAAAGGGTTACAAAACTGTTTATATGGATTTGGGGCTTCATCAATCCATTGTCAGACAGATATAGTCTACAAATGGAGAAAGTTCACAATCAGTCACACTACCCAGGAGCAGTCATCCTACCAAAATCTCTCCAAGAACAAACCAGAAAATCATCGAGGAAGTCACAAAGAACCCTAGAGTAACTTCCAAGGATCTGCAGGCCACTTTCTCCTTGGCTAATGTGCGTGTTCATGACTCAACTATTAGAAAAAGACTGAACAAGAATGTTGTTTATGGAAGGATAGCCAGGAGGAAACCATTGCTCTAAAAAGAACATTGCTTCCCGTTTGAAGTTTGCCAAAGAGCACATATCTGTCCAGGGAACATTGTTCCAGAAGTGTTGTGGATCTGAGTCAAAGGTAGCACTTTTTGGCCTCGTTGAGAAACATTGTTTGGCGAAAACCACACTGCGTTCGAACAGAAGCACCTCATCCAGTCAAGCATGGCGGTGGGAGTTTGATAGTTTGGGGCTGCTTTGCTGCTTCAGGACCTGGAGGGCTTGCCAGCTTTGACCCAACCAGGAATTCTGCATTGTATCAGAAGATTCTAGAGGAGCATGTCAGGCCATCCGAAGCAATAACGAATCATGCAGCGAGACGATGATCCTAAACATGCAAACAGATTTACAAAAGAATGGCTGCAGAAAAAATTCTGCATTTTTAGAATGGCCTTGTCGATGTTCGGGCCTAAACCCTATTGAAATGTTGTAGCAGGACCTGAAGTGATCTGTACATGCAAGGTAGCCCTCAAATGTCACTGAGTTTAAGCGGTTTAAGGAGGAATGAGCCCAAATTCCTCAAACCAATGTGAGAGCCTGACCGGCAGTTACATGAAACGCTTGGTACTGAATCTAAAGGCTCACTTACTTTCTCACACACAGATACTGAATGTTGAATCATTTGTGGATAAATAAATGTTGGAAAAGTATAATGTTTTTGTGTCATTTGTTTGATCAGGCTGTCTTTATCTATTATTAGGACTTAGATTAAGCTCTAACAACATTTTAGGTTTGAATTATGTGAAACTCCTAAAGAGGTTGACAAACTTTTTCTCGCCATTGTATGTAGCAAGACTTGCTGCTCCCGTGACTGCGAGAAGCTGCGCGATTACAGCCGCGTGAGCACCTTGTTCACCGCAGCACGCCTACGGTCAGCAGGCAGAATTAGTTTTGCGTTTTGTTTATATATAATAATTGCCATTTGGTACGTGTGCCCGGCAGATGGTGCGTGCACATTATATCTGAGCTCTAAGCAAGCGATCTTATACCAGAAATGGGGTGGTCATATTTAATATCACAATGTCAGCACCTATGATTTCATTGGACATCTTTTCTTTCTGGGTTTTTTCTTGCAGTTACTTGGTTCTACATTTTACAATATATTTTAGCAAAAAGAAAACTCAGGTGCTAAGAACTCATCTTTCTCAAGGCCGACAGCTGGTACATCTGACTCTACAAGAGGGAGTTGGTAGATAAGACGAGGGGCCGAGCTAAACAGAGAACTTACAGTTCCAGCATTACGGAAAGATTGAAGGAAACATTTGTTTTACAGACACACACAATTTAATTTATCCCATATCGCAATGACAAACAAAGCATGGCTGTTCTTATAGCTCTGGAAAACACAAACCTGGTTATAGCCGTGCATAGAAATAATGTGAAAATATTATTCCTCCATTATTACCCAGAACTCCCCACGTGTTTTCAATACAAGATACAATGTAGTAATGCCTCGCTTTAAACATGACTTTCTTGGTGTAATGCGACCTTGCACTTTTCATCACGAGCAGCGGGGTCACACTTTCTGCAAAACACTATGCGTTAAGCACACGTGTCTCCGTCCATGTTTAAGATTGCAGTGTGTGCGTCTGTCCGTCCTAATCCTGTGATCTCGAATCTGTGTGTATACTGGGTCACGGAAGACCACGGTTCAGAGGAGTTTAAAATGAATGCGTGGCTCAAAAGGTGGCAAGGTAAATTAGTGGGCGTTTCTGCATTTCCGTGCGTTTCGGCTTGCAGGCCGTGAGCCGGAGATGGGTTTTGGTTAAACCAGCTTTCTTCGGCAGTCCGTATGTACGAGCAGCGACGGCAGACTTCACGGGTCACCGAAATGGGGCGGTCTCGCAGGGCGGGCACCAGATTATCTCTGGATCCCTAATGCCAATCACCCGTAAAGTAACAATGGTATCTGTTGAAGTAACAACGTTTTATTTATTGAAGTAACACTCTTGTCTGCTTCCTATTTAAAAGAAACCCGTTTCTCTTTTTCTGCCTGCCTGTGCACCTGATTCTGCAATGGTTGTTCTGCCCCATTATCTCTTTGGCCAATTTATGGCCGCATAATGTGTGTAAACCAAACGGCATAAGGAAAAAGCGCGCATTGACAATTTGCACGACTATAACACTGCAAACAGTCTTAGAAGAGGTAAGGCAAAGCTACTATGAAGACATTAAACGTTCTTTAAAAAAAAAATGTTTTAACGTATTTACACTTGTCTGAATTTTTTTAATGGGAGTCAGTCGCATGTAATCACGTTAAACGTGGCAGAACAGAAGGACATGTTCTAATCTGGCACGGGGCGGCTACATAGGACACATTATAATGGGGTCTCTGCAAATATTGGGCTGTGAGGGCTGTGAACTCTGACCCTTGTGACCTTGTGTCTCTGATTTTTGGGTATGGCATCCCGGAGTCTCACTGATGCAAGTCAGACGCTTGCCATGGAAATGCCATTTTGTTAGCCCAAATCTCACATCCCTCGTCGCCTCTGCCCAGAGGGGTAAGCGCAAGAAGTAGGATTTATACGGGGAGCGTCAGCACCTCCTGGGACAAACAGGAACGCTGGACAGTGACCTGTTTATTCGCTTATATACTGATAAACCACTGCCTTTATAAAAACACACATACAGGCAGTCCTCGTTTTACAACGCTTCGCTTTACCACGAATGGCTTATCCAACACTATGCAATGCATACCTATATTCATTTTTACAACGCCAAAATGGCTTATTCAACGCTCTTAAACGCTTGCCAACGTTGTGTATGTGTTGTATATATATACACATACACATAAACAATGTTACAAAGCGTCGTAAGAGCATATATATATAATATTATACTATATATTATACTATATAATATATTATTTATTATGTTAAATTAGATATATAATACAGTATATACACTATATAATTTATGTGTGTGCTGCATATCTTATTGCCTGCATAAAATATTTGGTGTATTTTAGTGTTAAAAATGCCTTCAGGAACGTAACCTTTCATTTAAACAGTGTTCCTATGGGAAAACGTGTTTCGCTTTACAACGCCATTTTGAGTAACGCATTGTGTCGGATAACCGAGGACTGCATGTACATATAAAAGGATTCTAATAGTTATTGTCCAATTTTTTTTTTTTAAATGTTCTTCACAGGGACCTTATATTCTTTATCTAATGCAGCGGTGGCCACTCCAGACCTCAAAGGCCACCAGGTTTTAAGGATATCCCAGCTTCAGCACAGGTGGCTCAATCAGTCTCTGCTTCAGCACGGCACCGATTGAGCCACCTGTGCTGAAGCAGAGACTGATTTGAACCACCTGTGCTGAAGCAGGGATATCCTGAAAACCTGACCCTTGTGGACTGGAGTTGACCACTCCTGACGTAATGTCTCTTTGTGATGGGACTGTTCGCCTGTACATTGCAAACACAAGAGAGAGCAAAGTATAGCTGCATTAGTCCTGTGGATGAACACACAGCGCTGATCTGCCGGAATTCCATCTTCCTGGTGAAAACCAACAAATACACATTTTTCGCGAGTTTAATGTTGGTTTAAAAAAAAAAAGGCACCCAGCATCCATCGCCCAGATTCAACCCCTAAATACAACTTATTCATGCACTTTGAGAATGACACTTTTTTTTTAAGCAAGATCTCAATCTTTCTAAGGAAGCCGATTTACACCGACAAGCGGTTTCTATGTTTCATTTCCTTGACCCGCTGAGTGGAATCGAACGTGTGTTTTCCCTCGTGTGTTTCAGGCGACCATCCGTACGAATGCGAATTCTGCGGGAGCTGCTTCCGAGACGAGAGCACATTGAAGGGTCACAAGCGCATCCACACGGGGGAGAAGCCGTACGAGTGTAACGGCTGCGGGAAGAAATTCAGCCTCAAGCACCAGCTGGAAACGCATTATAGGGTTCACACAGGTAATTGGGGGGGGGTGGGAGCATTACTTGAACAAACGCTAACAGAGCAGCAACCCGGCACCTAGTATGGAGCTAAGTATCTCCAGAAGCAGGGGATTCCTGGGGCTGAAATTAATGGGGTTCGCTCCGGAGACCCCCGGCTTAAATCCTATGTTTAAAAAAATTAATTTAATGGGGAAATATACGGCTTGGATTACCGCTTCCGTTTTCATAATTTTTTTTTGTTTCCTTGTTTGATCGCTGATTTATATTTATTTTAAACTGTGTTTTTTGCCTAAAAACAAGCATGGCTGCTAAGCGCCTGGTTTTGTGACATAACTGGACTGCACGAAGACTTCACCCGATACTCTCTGGTTAAGAGCGTTTATTCTGACGAGGCTCTGTAATTGAAACCAGCTCTACTGCCTGGTGTGGTGGGACTGGGTGTCTCGCACCGCAGCCATGCGGACACGCACGCACCGGCTTTGGGCCTTTTTTAAATTAAAATTTTTAAATTAAATCAAAAAGGGGTAGGGGGGGAGGGAGGGGGATAGGCTGGTCTGCTTTAACGCACCAATCCGTGCTACCTTTAAAATATAAAAAATAAAAAATAAATTAAATTTTAACCCTGGCTTGAAGTAGGGGGTCTCCGGAACTGAACCCCATTAATTTCAGCTTTGGGGACCCTCTGCTTCCGGATATACTTCCTTCCGCAGCCGGTGCCAGTAGCTGCTCTGCTCGACTACATGGGTTTATGTTATGGCGGCGTTATAGCGGCGTTTCAACACCGTGGCGTCATCCGGTTCGGCTTCCGAATTGGCCCACATGACGCGGGAGCTTTAAACTTCGCCGAAATGATGGCGCCCCCTTTCGGAGATCTGTATCTCGGGAAGCAGTGAAATCTGTGGGGTTCAGCTCCAGAAACCCCCTTAAAACCTATATAAAAAAATAATTACCAGTAGCTATTCATGCGATTTTTTTTTTATTTAAAGGGCACTTTAAAGATGGCCAATTTTCTAGTGACGCAACCATTTCTTTGGGACAGATCATTTCCCATTTCCTTAAGAATTTGTGAAAAGAAATAAGTTTACCAATCCAGATCCGAAACAACACACGAGTCTTATGTTGATCTGTCCCTCTCACTCTCTTCCCGTTGTGTCTTGCAGGTGAGAAGCCCTTTGAGTGTAAGCTGTGCCACCAGCGTTCCCGAGATTACTCTGCCATGATCAAGCATCTGCGAACCCACAATGGCGCCTCTCCCTACCAGTGTACCATCTGCCTAGAGTACTGCCCCAGCCTGTCTGCCATGCAGAAGCACATGAAGAGTCATAAGCCCGAGGACATCCCTGCCGACTGGAGAATTGAGAAGACCTACCTGTATCTATGTTATGTGTAGCGGGACACCCCGAAGTGGCGGTGGTGGTGGGGGAGAAGGTGATGTGAAGAAGGCAGAGCAATATCTAGATCAAAAAAAAGCCAACACATGGCAAAAAACAAACACATCCACTGTTTGGCCTTTCTGCAGAAGACCTGCCACTATTGCCATGAGATTGCCCTTGTGAGCATAATCTCTCTCCATATTTTCTTTCTTCTTCGCCTTATTGTGGTGTGTTCCTGCTTAGAACGAGAGGTGATGGTGTTGTCTCCTGTCAGAGGATACAAAGGAGTCAATACTTTGGCTCTAAAATATTACGCCTATTTTGCCAAATTAGTTCCTTCACCTCTTAGATGCCAGAGGGGCCCTTATACCCAAGTGGTTAAATGCTAGTGGCCATTAGGATGAAAGGTTAGAAAGGAAAGATTATGGTGTTTCTGAATATGCAGATCTGGGCTTATCTCGACCAGTTTCCTCCTAAATATCCATAGCTCTAATGGTTCAGATATTGGGGTGTTAGAAAGGATAACCGGTTCTGATGAGGACTAGTCTCTGCTTGCCTTCCCCATACGTCCGTCAATCCCTTGATTCTTAGCGGTGTTTACATTTCATTTGATCTTTTCTTGCCAGCAAGGTTTGACACCAGTAGAGGGCCTTTTGACCCAGGTGGTTCCTCAAAGCATTATTCATTGTCTTTTAATAACCAAATCTCGGATTCCTGAGCTTGTATTGGTCCTCTGTGTTCTTGAAGATCCAGTTAGGGGCGATTCCCATTAGGTTCCTATAACTGGTTTGGTTATGATGGCACCCTTTTCTCTAGTCTAGAATGGCACCATAAATTTATCATTCACTTCTCTTTTTGTTGGACTCTGTATCTGAAGCACTGAACGGGTTTGAAATTGCGTAAATTGAAATGTAGCTTTCAACACCCTTTAAATCCAATTATACAAATCATTTAGAGTTTGGTTTGAACATTCTTATCCTCCCCTAATTTATTAGGCTTGGAAATTCCATTAATGGCACTTAAATCTGGGTGCCGCAAGGGACTGTCGGCGTAATAGGGCACTGCTGAAATTAGTTTGGTTACCATGAAATGGACAGCATCCCCTTCTGGTATTTGAGGCCCTTAAGTGGAGAGAAATTGGTGATGACCATCTCTTTGAGACCAAACGACTTTTAAGTTAATGGGGTAATCTGTTGTAGCTCTCCAAACTTTCTTCACCCCAGACCAAAAGCCGTGCACCGACAGGTAGGCCTAGATAGCATGCAGGCAGCGGCTTGGAGTAGGCCTAGTTGGTGCGTAGTGGCTGTTGGGTCTAACAAGGACTTGTCCACTGTGGAAGGCCTAACTAGTTTTAGGCCTAAGCCATTACAGAATGCTCCTTAGATCCAAGCATATGTAATTTTGAGCCAACGACATGGATGTGTTTGGTTAGTTTGCTAACATCCCATCTCTACGTCTGCAAGAAGAATCCCAGTGTTCTCTTGAGAACCATATATTTTCAGAGGCCAAGAAAATAAGGGGGCTGCTTCTCATCTTGTACACCTTCTGGTTGGTTATTTGTATTTTTTTTTTTATACCACGTTTATCACATTGTACTTGAATTAATTTTTTTTTTTTTTTTTTTGAATGACCTCATGATCATATTTGCCGCGGCCTAATTAAAGGCATATATTTTCTTTGTTTCGCACACGTATGACACATTGTGGGTGAGAGAATGTGCCAAGACGAGACTGGACACGGGGAGACTTTGTGTCAAGATGTTTTGTTTGTTTTTGTTTGGGGGTGACCCGGCCTGTCGCTTTACGCCTCGGCTATTTTTGTGTTGACGTTTATGAAAGCTACCTCTTATGTTCTCTTGAGTTTTGAAAGCACGGTTTGTGTTGCTCTTGCATTACGCTTAATGACATCATTATTTTCATCTCATATTTTGCTTGTGTTTTTTTGTGGGGGGGGAGGGGGTTTCAGTTTTGTAATTAAGCTGCGTTTATATATAAATATAAGAGGTTTAGGGGATAATGTTGTAGATGGTTATTGGGGGAAAGCGGAGGAGAAATGTTTAATCCTGTCCATAACACAGAGGGTCTGCATTGTGGGCGACTCTGGTTTAGAAAGGGTTAAGATACTGCTGTTCTTGTTTGCTTCCGCATATTAATCTCGCCCCCAACCGTTGAGACATCACCTTGCTACACATTCGGGTGTATAAAATGGCTTCTATACCTGCAGTCCAGAGTGTGAAACTCCCCCGTTAGAGACGTTGTAGTTTAGCTCCGAGGCGCGCGGGGGGAGGCGATGAGTGAAGGATCTATGGTTTAAACTTGAATTTGTGAATAGAAAGTTAGTCTTTTTTTTTTTTCTCTCGTTTTGATTCATAATGTGAAGATAATGAAAGTATTAAATCTCTTGGCAGATATATTATTATTATTTTTTTTTTTCAATATGCTCCAACGCAGATTCACGCGTTAGAGGGAAAAAAAAAAAAAAAAAAAAAAAGGAAACTTCTTCGGCCGGGCCAAAATATTCCAAGGCACAAACGCGAGGTGTTTGTGAATCGGAGCATCGGACGCTGCTGGGTGGGTTAGGGACTCGAACACGGCTATTTCAAGAAAATCAAATGTTTTCGTGGCTCGCCCAGAATGGCTGCTCCGAATCTTTCCCCGGAAGATTGGCAAGACCGCGCGAACGTCAGAATATCGTGACGGGGAAAGAGATTCGCAAAGTTGTGATATTTTTGTAATATTTGTTAGTCTTTTTTCTTTTTGTCAGTTTGGGCCTATATATATTTTTATTTTATTTTTTGTAATGTGAACAGGACTGTGTGTGTGTTTTTGGGGTGTGCGTGGTGTGTGTGTGTGTGTGTGTGTGTGTGTGTGTGTGTGTGTGTGTGTGTGTGTACACGCGTGTGGTCACGCTGTACCCTGCGTGTTAAAGTGTAAAACAAATCATGCAGTATTGTGCTTAATCAGAGACACTTCTTCTGGATGGTACGGGGATGAAGGTGTTGCGGGCGGTTTTGTGCCAAGCCCGGATCATTTGAAATAAAGAGGGGGTCACTTACCATAGAGGCCTAATTACTGGGCACGGTGCCTTTTAAACCTTTCATTGCCAGAAGGGGTTAATGGCACCATTTCACTCACTGAGATATATATATATAAAAAAATGTTTTACCCTTTTCGCATACGTCCGTGTGAAATTCTCCAGTGCTTTTTGTATTTTGATCAACATTGGTATCTATTTACATAAAAAAATAATTTTGGTGCAATATTTTAGCATTTAAAAAATAAATAAAAAATAGGCTCCAAGTTGAATGTTCTTTGTGTTGTTTAGGAATATGTCCCGTGTTCTGCGCCTCTAATCACTGCAGCATTGTTCTGTATGTCTCAGTAGATCTGAGATGATACTTGATTCGCTGTTTTGCCAGTTTGACTTTGTAGCTTTGGTTTGAATATCTACTTTATGATGGAACTCATTAAAAATGGCAGTATTTTCTGTTACATTTATTGTTTTGGTATATAGCCTTCAAAAAAATAAAAATAAAAAACGTTTAAAATTGACACCTAACATTCTTTTATTAAAGACCATAAAAACAAATCACAAAGCAAAAACAGTAGTTATTGTATGTTATACGTTAAAGAATGATTGTTACTGCAACATTTCCTTTATTTAGGGCTGAGTTATAAGTCCGTTTTAGGAGCACTTGTGATGGGAGCCATTTTTAAAAACCCCCACAAAATATTATTTCAGATAAAGATTAATGCAAAGCAGCGTTCTGGAGTGTTTCACAAGAAGCTATGTGGTCAGGATAAAAGAGGGTGGATAAATACAGATATCCATAGAGTGAAAAGAAAAAGGATTACTGTGGCGAGCTTAAAAGGCTCGTTAAAGGATTACAAATGAAGAATTAGGTATTTTCTGACGCTCTCGGAAAGACAGGTTTTTATTTTTAAACTTGCTGAAATTCTTCAAAGCGTCGCCCCCCTCCCCCCCAAAAAAACCACCCGAGCTTCTAACCAAAAACTGTAACGCAACATGTCTCCATTTCCGTGCCATTGTCATCGTAAGTTGTCGGAGAAAAGGCCTCTTTCTTATCTGTGCCTGAACAGTTTTTTGTTTTTTGTTTTTTTTTTGTATTAAAAAATGTTAAAAAAAAAAAACATAATAAAAATGTGGGAAAACTGTGTCCAGCTCCGAAAAAAAAATATATATATAAAAATATTGCTGCCGTTTATCACAATTGTTGCGACTGTAATTGGGCAGCGTGCTTTGGATGTTGAACCAGGGATGGCATGGGAGATCGAGTTGCCACCAGCTTTCAAAAGTTTTTGGGTCTTCTACATAACAGCAAACCCCAAAAGGTTTAAGGAGAGCAGAGTCCCTTAATCTGTCCAGTTAACAGGCTAGATAGGGGATATTATGCAGTCTCTACGTTTTTTTTTTTTTTTTTCCAGTTTACAACCTCCTGAGGAAGGTGTGAGTTGGTGTGGAAACGTTGGCTTTCCATTTTGAAGTGAAATGAGCCTTATTTGTGTCCCGGGTTCCATAATCCAGCGTGTACTTGAAATCTGGGTGGTGTTGAAAGTTTAACCAGATGCTCATTGTACCCAGCATCGTTTTTAAGGTGGTGAAGTCTCGGATTTTGAGATCCTACTTTAACCTCCAGCTTCTTCAAACTCCGTTACGGATTAACGCTCCCGAGTTTTGACGGGAAGGGGAGTCTGACGCTTGTGTGTGTCAACCCATAACGGCGCTTGATAAAGACGGAGTGTAAACTGTTCATTATCTGGGGGCCCCCGATCTGGCAAAGATAGGTTTAAATAAAAGTAGGGTGGAAACTGACCAATCGTACATGCGAGTTCTGAACTCGGCTGTGCCCCATTTGGGTCCTAGTTCGAGCTTCACAAATTCTCCCTTCGACAATTATCTGTACGGCATGGGACCTCCCAGACCCGACCACGAGAGCCTTTTTTCAGAGGCTTGCGCTGTATTGTAGACCCGTTACCAGCCACAGCACCAGGCTTCTGTAGGAAAATTCCCCATTTATGAGCCCGAATTATTGGATAGACCCACAAGGACCTAAATTGTTTAGGACCTCAAAACTAAGCTGTGCCAAGCTGTAAGGCACCTTCAAGCAAATGGTGTATTAAGGGTCTGCTGGTTTGGCACGAATAGATACAATATGCAGTGCTGACCACTCGTGATGGGAGATCAGACGTGCTGGAACTCTGCATCCTTTAACAAATCAAGGCGTTAGTCCAGGGGTGGCCAATGCCAGTCCTGCGGGGCCACCAACAGGTCAGGTGTTCAGGCTAATCCCTGCTTCAGCACAGGTGGCTCAGTCTTTGACAGGCCTGGAGTTGGCCACCCCTGCTTTAGTCTTTTTTAGTTTGTGTTGTCAAAATCTAACCCCACACTGGGGCACCTAAAATTACATAGAACCAACCACCCAAACAAAATGTTCTTCTCATTGACTCGAGTGTCTCCACCGTGCAGCCATCCCTGGGGTGGAATCCAAAGCAGTGAGCCTGTCCCATAGTCTTTTTGGTGCATCAGTACTCCTCCTCATGTAGTGTTATGCATGTGCTCTGTGACAGGCCTGGTTATCAGCATAATATTCTGTCCATATAATAAGTGTGTGTATATTGTAGCATTACGGACCAACTGCCCTGAGGTACCCAGCAAATGACAACTTTCTCCCTTCTAATTGTTTTATTGTTTTTTTATATAATATTATTATTATTATTATTTGTTTCTTTGTTGTTTTTTGTTTTTATTCTTTTTTTTCCTCCCCACTTTCTTCTGACTGTCGTAACAGCACAAGTGCCAGTTGCCAACGCAGTCCAAAAAAAACAAAAAAAAACCGCAGAAAATAATATAAAGAGGAAAAAAAAAAGGAATATAGTGTTTAATGAATGGATGTTAACCCCTTCCCTGCCAGCGAGTTCTGCAAACGCATTGCAGGGCCCTTCTGCCAGTAGAGGGGTTAATGATTGTCTACCTCAGCACCCTCTGCCTATGTTAAAAGGGTGCCCAATGGTTATATTGCCTAAAAGACTTATTTTTGTTTATTGTTTCCCCCTTCCCTTTTTTTAATTTTTTTTTATTAAAGCAGCAGTTTGAGGGGAAAAACCCCAGATTGGCCATGAACGCAAATCCTGCATTGTACAGTCCCGCCCCCCCCCCCCCCCTACAACCAATCGGAAAAGATGACGACGGTGATTTAAGGAAGGGCTGGCCCTGGAGTTATTGAAAAGAACCGATGCTATTTGTTTGAGTTCTTTCATTCATGAAAATGGGCAGTTGGACATGTAGAGTAGGGTTTTACACTACAGTTAAGTTTGTGGTATTTGGGGGGGGGGGGAGGCGAACCATAAGAAAACACCACATTTTTCATAAAACCTGCAAAGATTCAAATTAATATTTTAACACGGATTTGAACCAGCTGGTGCTTTGGAGCTGGTTATTTTCAGCTCCGAGGATTCCCTGGTGCACAAGATACTTTGAGTTTTAAGTGCACTTCCTGTTTGGTATAAAGATGGCGCCCAGGGTGGTCCAATACAGAAATGGCAACATCATCCGTTGGGCCTTTCCGATTGGCTTGCAGTTTTGGCGACCATTTTGCTTCCATGGAGGAGGACACCGGCAGCTAAAACTGTTAAGTGTTTCTGGTACGGAGGGCTTCCCAGAGCCGAAATTCAAGCACTTCAGCTCCTGGGGACACCTGCTTCAAATCCTGTTAGTTTTCCAGCCGGTTCCTAATAATTTGGCTATTGTTCCCTCCCAGTAATAACCAATTCCTAACGAGCTGCTGCTTTAATGGACACTTTTTGTTGTTGACCTTTTCGCAATAGAGCTTCTGTTATTTTCTGTCCTGGTACAGATGCAGTAATAATCTCGAGAGGGGCATAGCTACATTTCTTCCTCTTATCTCCGTGCCGCGCTCTCCGTTCTGCGTAGAGACGCATTTCTTCGTAACTTCGGTGTTTTATGTTTTTTGTTTTGTTTTGTTTAACTTTGCCGGAGAAAAAAAAATTTGAATAAAATGCTGCAGGATTTTTTTTTTTTTCTCTCTACATTGTCACTGAGTGAAGTTTGTGCCTTGTATAGCAAAGAAAATATTTTTTACATCCTACTAACAGTAAAATAAATTTTTTTGTAGTGAACATTTTTTGTATTTTTATTTATAAGTCTCATAAGAAAACAAAAAAAAATAGCAATGTTCGGTTGTATACCTTAAATCTGCAGTTAGAATAAAGTTAATTCCATTGTCACTGTGGTTGTTTCCATTTCTCTTTGTGCCTTCTTTTTTTTTTATAGGGGTTGTTTGGAACGCTGGGTGTCTGGGGGTGTGGGGTTATGGATGTATAATACACAAAAGCAGACGCCCCTTGGAGAAACTACGTGGGGGGGGGGGTGGAGGAGAAGGATTCAAGATAGGGCGCACAGATGTGAAAAAAATGCATCGATTTTTATTCAGGGAAATGTTGGGTTGTTGGTATACTGGTGTGCATGGCTTCGGAGTACGGTGGGGATGGTGTGTGTGTGTGTGTGTGTGTGTGTGTGTGTGTGATGTTGTGTGCGGGGGGCATCCGTCTGTGTGGTTGTGTAAATGGTTAAATGTACAAAAATACCACAGTAGGTGTGATTTGTGTAACTGGGTGGGTATAGCTGTGTGTGTGTGTGTGTGTGTGTGTGTGTGTGTGTGTGCGTGTAGATTTTAACATTTCCACATCCTTATTTCTCAGATCTGTCCCCTCCTGAGACTCTCTGGCGCCCTCGTTGCTAGAAGGTGGGTTCCTCCGTCGGCTTGCATTGTGCAGGGAATGTAACTCTTCTTTCTGCATCGTTTCCTGCTCCCTTTTATGTCCTGTGTCCTAACACCACAGTCACATTTAGACAATACCTTGGGCAGATGCTGAATGGGAATCTCAAGCATGTCATAAATAGGCCCAGGACGGCGCTGGCAGATGGGATGCTGAAGACATTTGGTTTAGTGTGAGCTGGACGGGCAGCGTTTCCTAAAGCCGCTGTCCCACATAAGAAGAAATATTGGCGTTTCATTAAAGTGGAGGCGCTCAACCACATAACGCGACTGCTGGTTTTTAATGTCGGTCTCACAATTTAACTCTTGACTTCAAAGGGGGAGTATCAAGCTCAACTTGAGTGGGAGGCCACTGCTTCTGCGCGCGTGTGTGTGTCCTTTTAATCAGGGGACTTGGAGAGAGGAGATATTTTGTAAACACAATTTAACACCTTCACTTAGTTTCTAGCAGTATCTAATATCCTTTAACCACTGGGCATGATATCACACTGATGCACACAGTTTAAATCAGGGGTGGCCAACTCCAGTACTATGAACTGGTCAGTTTTTCAGGAAATCCCTGCTTCAGCACAGGTGATTCAGTCTTTGGCTGAGCCACCAGTGCTGAAGGAGGGATAACCTAAAAACCTGACCTGTTTGGGGGGGTTGCTTGAGGGCTGGAGTTGAGTGCCCCTGGACCAAGCAATCCTCCCTAATATCTTTCTTACTGATAAGAACGTGAGTTTCTTCTAGTTGGTTTGTAAGCAGCTTGAGCTCTGTGACTTTAGCTAAATCCCTCTCCATGTGGGACACTGGTTTGGCACTGGAAGGGCATCAAAGAAAGAAAGCGGTTTGCAGGAGCTGGGAAGGTCGTGGTGGGTGAATGACCCGCTTACGTTTCAATGGCCTTTGTCAGAGAGTCCAGGGGCTTGTATCTATAGTTGCTCTTTGACCCAAATATAATCTGCTGGATGGGAAGGGGGGTGGGGGAGACTCCTCGCAGAGAAGGTTTCCAAGCAAAACAAAGACTCTGTGGCCATCATTATGCTATATTTAGACCGCATGGGGTGAGAGGTTGGATACGGTTAGAGAGATATAATTATTTATATCTAACTTGTCCCATGAATGTCACTTTGGGCCAAAATAATGACCCTTTTAATAGAAAAAGAATACATACCGAGGGGGAGCCCTCCATTAAAGTCTATATTTAAGGGTTGCGGTTGTTTTACCCGGAAACACATCGCCGCCGGCTGATCTTGCCCTTCCAGTTAAAACCAATACGCACTGGAACGGAGACCACCTTTCCTGTTGGGTACCAGCTCGTCGCTGCCCACACAACGGCAAACCAGCGGAGTGCGGAAACGAAATAACGTGCGCTAATAAAAGCGAACGTCAGACGTGTCACGTTTTCCGTCATTGTCAACTCTAACAAAATGAAAACGCAGAAAATAAATAAAGCCGCCTTTGGAGAAGAAGAAAAAAGGCAGAACCGACGTCCCCAGCACTAATGCAACAGATACGTTAGAAAAATGACACTATTATTGTATATCTTTTACATAGCGCCGTGTACTCTGTTTTACAAAGATAATGCCGTATAGGGAATTATAATTATAACAATAAGAGCAACAAAGTGAGACAATAAGGAAGGAAATCCCTGCCCCGGAGAGCTTACAATCTAAGTGGTTTGTTGGGAGCAGGTGAGAGGGTGATGGCCATGCAGAATGGTTGGTAGGAGCAACTGGGTGTGGGACAGTAGCCATGAGTCCAGGCTACTGGGACGCTTCATTTAAGAGGTGGGTTTTCAGGTTTGCCTTGAAGGTGAGGAGAGAGGGTGCTTGGCGTATACGGAGTGTGAGGGAGTTCCACAGGTATGGGGCAGTAAGAGGAAAAAGGGTTAAAGCGAGAGAGCAGTAGAGGGGAAAGTGGTGGAAAGGACAGTTATGGCGCAGAAAATCAGGAGCATAAAGAGAGATCAAATCTGATTCATAGGGAGGAGCAGATGAGTGGGGAGACTTATGGGTAAGGAGGAGTACCATGTATTCTCCATTATTAGCAGAATAGATAATTAAATGAAGCACAAGTGGTTAGGGTTTCTTCAAACCAACGTGAATGATCTGCCCACGGATCCTGGACGCCTAAACTTGTGTGGCTCTCGGTTGACCAGTGCTCCGGCTTCAAGGGGTTAAAGGTGCACCATTGGTGTTATTTTTTTCTAGCTGGTTTTGGATTTGGTTTCGCCAATTGGTTCAGATGGGGACAGCGGAGATGGAGAGAGGCAAGCAAAAGAGGCGGTCACATTGAGAGAGAAGAGGGCACACTGGAGACCGTCGTGAGTGAGGTTCACATAGTGCAATGGTCTAGTACAAAAGTGGCCAACCCCAGTTCTCTAGAGCAGTGTTTCCCAACTCCAGTCCTCAGGGAACCCCAACAGGTCAGGTCTTAAGGATATCCCTGCTCCAGCACAGGTAGGTCAATCAGCGGCTCAGTCATTTTGACTGAGCCACCTGTGCTGGAGCAGGGATATCCTTACGACCTGGCCTGTTGGGGTTCCCTGAGGACTGGAGTTGGGAAACACTGCTCTAGGGCCACCAACAGGTCAGGTTCTAAAGATATGCCTGGTTCAATCAGTGGTTCAGTTAACGACTGGCCAACTCCAGTCCTCAAGGGCCACCGACAGGTCCGGTTTTAAGGATATGCCTGCTTCAGTACAGGTGGTTCAATCAGTGTCTCAGTCAACGACTGGCCACTGATTGAGCCACCTGTGCTGAAGCAGGGATATCCTGAAAACTTGACCTGTTGGCCCTTGAGGACAGGAGTTGGCCACTCGTGGTCTATGAGGCGTGCGTGCGTACACACATGCAAGGGGGGCTTGTTAACCCCTTCAGTTGAATTGCTGATCGTCCATCGTCTTCCACGGGAGAAGGCGGTTGGAAATGTTTCATTTCGCCGCCTTGTAATCCTCCCGCCGGGATGCTGAGCAACTGGCTTCCATTCAGAGTGAACTTGTTCATTGAAACTGGAGTACGGAGCACTTTGATCCCCCGCTGTGTTAATTATCCCATAGTTCCAGCTGATTGCTGTACACCGAGTTTAAGGCCTCCGCTATTTATTTACTGACTACATTAACATGGGAGGCGGCTCTCCTCCTCTCATCTGACTGCAGTGCACACAGCATGGGGATATACATGGGTTTTTTTTTTTAACTGCTTTGCTGCCAGAGGAGCACAATAGCAAGGCTGTAGTTGAAGTGAAGGAGCCATGGTAGTGGTGCACATGAGCGCGGCCATTTTTAAAAGCCCCCCTCCTAACCAATGCAGTGTTTCTATCAATGTTCTGCCAGAGTAAAGTAGCGCCAGATTTCTCCAGCGTCCTGATGAGGATAAAAAGTTTCTGAAAGGAAAATAGATTTTAGAGCTGATCAAGTAGGACTGGAGATTTAACCGTACTGCTGCCAGGGAGGGTCTACAGTCCACCTTGGCTGTCAAAGTAAATTATGCTTTTCCACAGTAGAGATGTACACGAAATGCAGCATTAGAATTGGTCGAGTTTTTTTTTTTCCATTTGATTCCCCACTAAATATTTCGTTAGATCTAAGAGAGGTAATCGTGTTCCCCAATGAGCACGCACTCTGAGAGATATCGGGAGGGAGCGAGGACATTAACAGAATATATTAAAAAAGTTTAAAAGAATAACAAATTGGGAGTTGAATTTAGTTTTATTAGTTGTCTATCTGTCTCTGTGAGTCTCTGTCTGTCTGTGTGTCTGTAGTAATTATACTATGTCCCTATAAGAGGAAACCTAGAAGGGGCCAGGGTAGCCTTCCTGCAAGACAGAGAGAAATGGGCTTATCAAGAACAGAAGAAGAAAGGTTCTTGAAAACTGCAAACGAAAAAACCCAAGTAATCAATTTATCTAGTACAATACTAAATTCAGACCATTTGAAAGTGCTGTCTAAAGGACTCTCCTTTTGCCCAACAAACCAATTAGATGTCTTTGAATGCGTTAAAGACTTACAATTATTTTCAAGAAAATTGTCTTGACACAAATTTTTCCATAGACGCATGCAATGGAGCAATCTCAATACTCCATATGAGGACTTTGACCACAGCGATTTCTCCAATATTACAAATCTCAGAGATCTTTGGGAAGAGAATGAAAGACCACCAGGACAAGGTCACTTCACGGACTCAAGGAGAAAATCATCTTTTGTGCCCCTACAGAAAATCGTACAAATGTTGATGTTTTTACTATACTAGTCACTAAGGATCTAAGGAGTCTATCAGTAAGGGCCACCAGAATCTTACTCATGGGGAAAGGCTTGCTTTGTCAGACCTAGAACATGATACAAGTATAATTACTAAACCCTCGGATAAATAGGGGAATGTAGTAATACTAGATCGGGATGACGACATCTGTGAATGTAAAAGATTATCTGACAAAAAAGTGCTACACTTTACTTAAAACTGAGATCCTACAAATACATTTCTAAAAGAACTGACCAACATTCTAAAAAATAAATTAAACAACAAACTAATATCTAAGAGTAAACACGACTATATGTTGGTTAAAACACCTAGACTAGCCATGTTCTACTACCTACCTAAGGTCCACAAAGGGGTAACTCCACCACCAGGTAGACCAATAGTGTCTGGAATTGAAAACCTAACTTCAAACACTAGCGTCCACCTGGATCAGTTTTTTTGCGACCATTTGTTAGCGCTTTGCGTCGTATCTACGTGATATGAAAGATACCCTTTTGAAACTAGAGGACATCACATTGTACCAACAGACATATCTTGTTGATCTCGACGTAGAAGGCTTGTGCACAAGCATTCCTCATACTGCTGGGTTGTTGGCTGTCTCACACTTTCTGAAAGCTAGGAGTGAACACTCAAAACTCCATAACGATTTTTTCCTGAGATTATTGGATTTTACTCTGACCCGGAATGTCTTCACATTTAATAATCGGCTGTTCCATCAAGTACAGGGCACAGCGATGGGGACCACCTGTGCTCCCACATTCAGTATGTCAATCTATAATCTAGGCTGGTGGGAGGAAACTGTGGTCTTCTGCTAAGACCAGGAAAGATTTACATCACATGTGGAACTCTGGGTCAGATATATTGATGATGTCTTACTGCTGTGGAAAGGCACGGAAGATATTCTAAAAGAATTCATTAATTATCTCAATAACACTGCAAATAATCTAAAATTAACATACCAGATAAAAACGGACAAGATTGATTTTCTTGACATTACCATAACCAAAACGGATAGTGGTAAATTAGAAACAAGTATTTTCAGAAAACCAATATCTATGAACAATCTACTAAAGGCTGACAGCCACCATCCTAGACTATTACAAACATTCCAACTGGGCAATTTCTTAGGTTGCGTCATAACTGTTCAACTATTGACGAAAACAAGAAACAGGCACTAGATATGAGCATTCGGTTTTATGAACGTGGACATAGTAGAGGGTCTGTAAAGAAGGCATATTATAGAGCCCTAACTACCCTGAGAAGTAAACTATTACCAGAAAACACCAAGAAACAGACAGATGGCCCCATTCGCTTTATCGGCACATACAACAGCCAATGGCAAAATGTAACGGATATTGTGGATATCTTTTATAAGCATTGGTATATCCTACTAGAGAATCCTGATTTGAAACAGGTCCTTCACGATACCCCTAGCATGGGATGTGGGAGAACAAGGAACATCAAGGATAGGTTAGTACGGAGGCACTTCCAAACTCAACCGATTTGAACGTGGCTAGGAGATAAACCTCACGGCTCATATCCCTGTGCCAGATGCAAGGCATGTAGGTTCATGAAAGTTACTAAACAATTTATGAACTTTACAAACACCTTTATCAAATGTCTAGCAACAGGTGTAATCTATCTGATAACCTGCCGAAATTTGTATGTGGCTAAAACACACAGGCAACTTAAAATAAGAGTGCTTGAACATATCGGAGCAATTGGGAACAGTCTAGACACTCCAGTAGCGAGGCATGTAATTGAAGCTCAGAAGGGTGATAGTAGCATCCTACATTTTGCAGGTATTGAGCATGTCCCTCTAGGTCCACGCAGAGAAACTGGGACAAACATTTACTTCAGAGGGAATGTTGCTGGATATTCCAACTGCAAACACAAAGTCCCCTTGGACTAAATGAGGGTTTCATGTATTCCTCTTTTCTATGAGGTTCCTCAATTGACATTCTCTACTGTTACTCTTCACTATCCATCATGCTATTTAAGACCTATATACAGATACGACTTTGAATCAAGTGAGGTGATCAAGATACACAGACTTAAACCAACTATGACATTGTATGTATTGACATCTTTATTCAATATTGTTATTCTCTACAAAGCATTCATCAGTATTTATAACATTTGTGTGTTTTTTTAATTGTGGGGATCCAGGTATACAGACTTAAAACAACCATGATCGGTATTGACCCCTTTGGGCAGATCACCTTTCGGGGCTCTCATTCCTACTCTTCTATATTGGATGTCTGCAGGATTGTGTATCATGGCAGCTGTTTACATAGTGCTTCACATCTACAACTATCAACTAGTCATATGCTACAATCAACAATATATATATATATACTGTATATATTTCCCCAATGTTGAATCCATGAACCTCCGCTACAATGTATGCAGGTCTGTTTTTTTATGTCAATATATGTTATACTATCCTAAATGGTAAGAACCGGTGCTATTAAGTACACACGGCTGCCGATCTCAGCTGATGGGCCTAAAACGCTGACACCCTGCAACTATTGGCTATCAGGGTGCCGCACCTCTGTTCTATTCATGTATATAGTATCCTCCCTGAATCAGCATTTTAGACTCCTCCTCCCTGATGAAGTGTGGTCTACGCACGAAACGTACGTCGGCTAGTAGGTGCTGGTGACGCCAGTGGTGAGGAGACACATCCTGAAGCGACTACAGACTATCACGGCTTGTATACCGGCATTTTGCTACACAATTTCAACATGAGTCCTTACTTTATTGGGTGCAAACTGTTTTCTTGCAACTTTCAGGTGACGGTGTGTAGGGCTCAGGCTGTAGACAGACACTGGTCGTGGTTAACACTAGAACAGGGGGAACAGGTCATTATCTGATCTCAGCCAGGCTCTTTCACTCTTAATCCCTAACGTATGGCCTTGTAGTATCATTTGTTTTCCTTCAGCCAGGCTCACATTCCAATTTCCCACGTGTATGGTGGGTAAGTTGGTATACGTAGGCAGACGAGCTGAAGGTAGTACTACTGGTGATGCGGGGTGGACAGTGGACACAAGTAGTTGCGACTGGCAGTTTTTGTGGAAATGTATACTACACAGGGATCATTTTTTTTTTCAGGCAGTTGAACAAAGCATCCGCCATTTACAGTACAACATTTCAGCCAAAACTCATGCGGCGCGCAAACAAGCATCCGATCTAGTAGAAATACAAGTGTGAATGACTTGGCTGATGCCAGCATTGTCACTGCTGACCACAATGGCAGCCGTCCCAAGCAGACGCGGTAGCCCACACACGTCACTGGATCACAGCTGGATCACATTACCATCAGACTCCGTGTCTCTTCCCACCCCTGCGTGTACAGTTTTTGCATGGCATACTCTATCAACACCACGCTCCTCCTCATCATCATCAATCATCATCATCATCTACAGTACCTGGACCATCTCTGCATCAATCCCTCCCTCAGCCATCCCTTCTTCCTCCACTTTATCAGAGTTTAGAAATAGAAGAGCTAGAGCCCTAGCATCCATGTTCCTCCTCCCAGTCCTTGTCCTGGCAGTTGCCCATCTTTTGCTGAAGGACCGGAGGTTGGATCAGACCCTCACAGGTCATTCTGCTGGTGCTGTTTCAAACCCAGAGGTTGAGAGCTGTCCACATTCAGTAACATATTCCTCCTCTTCCTCTCACTCATTATTAAGATTACATGTGCTTAGTTTGGCCTGGGTGGCTACACTCTAAGCCTTGTCCAGACTTGACAAGAACATCTAGTCTTCTCAGGACAACCATTCCCACCCTGGTGGGGTTGAGCGTGTCCTCCAGACCTAGTGATGAGGAAGATGATGGTGTTGACAGCCATTGTTTTAGTTATTGTCATACTGCAAGGCTGCTGAGGATCAAGTGTAACTGGTAGAGTTTTCGTAGGAGCAACTACCACTCTTTTCTCTAGGGTCCCGTCATAACTCTCTTCGGGCACCAGTCACCATTGCCACGATGCCAACCCAGTCAGTGCCCTCTTTTTGCCAATATTAAACTGACTCATTTTATTATAATTCACTGGGTGGGATTCATCAGCAGATCCCCTTGTACTGTGAGTATAATACTACTGTACCTCTCCCTCCCCTCCCGAAAGCACAAGCATCAGGTGTGAGCCCTATTTATAGGATCAGCGTTAATCGATGCACATTGGCCAATCCTATTGACTTAATACAGAGGTGGTCAACTCCAGGCCTCGAGCTACAACAGGCCAGGGTATAAAAATATCCCTGCGTCAGCACAGGTGGCTCAATCAAAGACTAAGCCCTTGATTGAGCCACCTGTGCTGAAGCAGGGATATCCTGAAAACCCGATCTGTTGGTGGCCCGTCAGGACTGGAGTTAGCCACCCCTGACTTAATAGCTGTCGAATCGTGTGTGTCTCAGCCGCAGCTGGTGAACGGTCAACTTTGTGAGGTCGGGAGCCGCGTGCAAAAGTGTTGCACGGCTGTAATCCAGTGAAACACACGGACCTCTGAAATATGGCGGTCATAAAAAAAAGTCTCCAACGGTATTCAATTATAAAATATGCAATCCCTCCGAGGCACAGTGAACAAACCCCAGGGACACGTTTAACCCTGCGAATGCCCTATGACATTCCAGTGCATGTCATGGGGAGCGGGATTTATGGGCCCAATGATGTGTAGGAACGTCAATTTCCCCCGTTTTCTAGGGGGAAATCTATCTATCTGTAGCTATCTCTACAATAGAGCAGCGAACGGACTCAGACGGACGGGAGGATCTTCCACCTCCGTTCCCGTCCTGGGGAACCTGCTGAAGACCAAACGATCACGTGACGCATTGGTGCTGCGGGTCTTCCAGCGCTCACAGGGTTAAGAGGTGACACCTGGGAAATAAGTGGCGTTATTAGGTAAACCCGGGGAGCTGAGACCTGAGGGAGGTTTCATTCTCTCCGGCCGCTCTCTGGTCCCACAGAGTTTGCACAGGCAGGGCCCCCCTCTCTCTACTCTTCTCCTCCTCCTCTCTGTTGGCTCGCTGAGAAGGACAGGGCAGACTCAGGTTAAAGAAAACGCTTGCTTGGCGCACACACCCCACCCGTTCAGAGGCTGCGAAGGAATTCCGTTTGCAATTAACTTCAGAGAAACAACAGAAACCAAATCTTTGCATTTAGAGCTGTTAGATTAGTTTAAAGAAGCTAATTAGATGTATTCTTTTGCAATAGTTTTTCTTTGGGACCTTTTTATTTTTGCTCTTGAGAAAGGTCCCAGGACCAAAACATTGAGTCAATAAATGTCACTTTTTTTTAATATAGGAGTGCCTTTCCCTTTTCTCCCTTTTCTGTATCTTTTTGGGCAGTGTGCACCCTTCCTTTACCCTCATTTTTTGTTTTGTGCGTGCCCTGTTTCTGCTTTTATATACAGTATATATACTGTATATATACTTGAATGCATAAGAACTCCCTGCAAACCCAGTTAACTATTGTCCTGCCATGGCTTGCAGGGCATTATAAGGGACGAGGCCTCCCACCCCCCCACCCACCCGCCAGCACCATCAACAGTACATACATACCGTACGCTGCCGCCTCCACCCAGAGGGGCACCCCACGGAGCTTGGCATTATATTAAACATAATGCAATGCTTGATATTAAGTGGAGCTAATTAAGCTCTGGTGAGAGCGGTGTAATTAAGATTCCTGCAGATTATGGTGTGAGACGGAGCATCCTCTATATCTGACTCCACGTCCGGCTAAGCCTAAGCGCAGCCCTGGCGTTTATCAGCTCATGTGACTCGTTGGAGCGAGCTGGCAAAGGGGAGACAGTTAAAGTGGCACGTGTGCGCTAAAGGGGTTGTGTTATCATACTGTGTATTTCTTATTTCACCCACACCCCCTCAAAATAAACACGCTGCCTTGTATAATTATGACGTGCAGGGAGTCTTTCTACTATGTATATTTCTAGCCTCCCATACATCCTTACTGCCAATGTAACAAAGTATTCTGGGTGCTGGTTTGGGGATACGCAAAGTATTCTGGGTACTGATTTGGGGATATGTAGAGTATTCTGGGTGCTTATTTTGGGATATGTAGAGTATTCTGGGTGCTTATTTGGGGATGTGCAGAGTATTCTGGGTGCTGATTTGGGGTTTTGAGCAGAGTATTCTGGGCTCTGATTTGGGGATATGTAGAGTATTCTGGGTGCTTATTTGGGGATGTGCAGAGTATTCTGGGTGCTGATTTGGGGTTGAGCAGAGTATTCTGGGCGCTGATTTGGGGATATGTAGAGTATTCTGGGTGCTGATTTGGGGTTGAGCAGAGTATTCTGGGTGCTGATTTGGGGATGTGCAGAGCATTCTGGGTTCTGATTTGGGGATGTGCACCGTATTCTGGGTGCTGATTTGAGGATGTGCAGAGCATTCTGGGTGCTGGTTTGGGGATACGCAAAGTATTCTGGGTGCTGATTTGGGGATATGTAGAGTATTCTGGGTGCTTATTTGGGGATGTGCAGAGTATTCTGGGTGCTTATTTGGGGTTGAGCAGAGTATTCTGGGTGCTGATTTGGGGATGTGCAGAGTATTCTGGGTGCTGATTTGGGGTTGAGCAGAGTATTCTGGGCGCTGATTTGGGGATATGTAGAGTATTCTGGGTGCTTATTTGGGGATGTGCAGAGTATTCTGGGTGCTGATTTGGGGTTGAGCAGAGTATTCTGGGTGCTGATTTGGGGATGTGCAGAGCATTCTGGGTTCTGATTTGGGGATGTGCACCGTATTCTGGGTGCTGATTTGGGGATGTGCAGAGCATTCTGGGTGCTGATTTGGGGATATGTAGAGTATTCTGGGTGCTTATTTGGGGATATGTAGAGTATTCTGGGTGCTTATTTGGGGATGTGCAGAGTATTCTGGGTGCTGATTTGGGGATATGTAGAGTATTCTGGGTGCTTATTTGGGGATATGTAGAGTATTCTGGGTGCTTATTTGGGGTTGAGCAGAGTATTCTGGGTGCTGATTTGGGGATATGTAGAATATTCTGGGTGCTGATTTGGGGATACGCAAAGTATTCTGGGTGCTGATTTGGGGATACGCAGAGTATTCTGGGTGCTGATTTGGGGATGTGCAGAGTATTCTGGGTGCTGATTTGGGGTTGAGCAGAGTATTCTGGGTGCTGATTTGGGTATGTGCAGAGCATTCTGGGTGCTGATTTGGGGATGTGCACAGTATTCTGGGTGCTGATTTGAGGATGTGCAGAGCATTCTGGGTGCTGATTTGGGGATGTGCAGAGTATTCTGGGTGCTGATTTGGGGATGTGCAGAGTATTCTGGGTGCTGATTTGGGGTTGAGCAGAGTATTCTGGGTGCTGATTTGGGGATGTGCAGAGCATTCTGGGTGCTGATTTGGGGATGTGCACAGTATTCTGGGTGCTGATTTGGGGATGTGCAGAGTATTCTGGGTGCTGATTTGGGGATGTGCAGAGTATTCTGGGTGCTAATTTGGGGTTGAGCAGAGGATTCTGGGTGCTGATTTGGGGATGTGCAGAGCATTCTGGGTGCTGATTTGGGGACGTGCAGAGCATTCTGGGTGCTGATTTGAGGATGTGCACAGTATTCTGGGTGCTGATTTGGGGATGTGCACCGTATTCTGGGTGCTGATTTGGGGATGAGCACAGTATTCTGGGTGCTGATTTGGGGATACGCAAAGTATTCTGGGTGCTGATTTGGGGATGTGCAGAGCATTCTGGGTGCTGATTTGGGGACGTGCACAGTGTTCTGGGTGCTGATTTGGGGATGTGCACAGTATTCTGGGTGCTGTTTTGGGGATGTGCAGAGTATTCTGGGTGCTGTTTTGGGGATGTGCACAGTATTCGGGGTGCTGATTTGGGGATGTGCACAGTACTCTGGGTGCTGTTTTGGGGATGTGCACAGTATTCTGGGTGCTGATTTGGGGATGTGCACAGTATTCTGGGTGCTGATTTGGGGATGTGCACAGTATTCTGGGTGCTGATTTGGGCGGCTTGCCGACTGCTGGCTGGGTCTCAGAAATAACCACGTAGAGAATTCTCCCCCCACAATAAGGGATAATAATGGTTACTGTAGGGTGCAGGAGAACAGAGATATATGTGCATGGTGTTTCTGTGGGTAATGGGAGTGATGGGTACCTAATGTCTCTAGACGACACTATCTCTGCATTGAGGTGAGAGGGATGTGTCACTGATATCTGTGTATTGGGAGGAGGTGAGAGTTAAGTAACTGTCCCTGATGTCTGTGTATTAGGAGGAGGTGAGAGGTTTGTGTCCCTGATATCTGTGTATTAAGAGGAGGTGAGAGGTAAGTAAGTGTCCCTGATGCCTGTGTATTAGGAGGAGGGGAGGGGTTTGTGTCCCTGATATCTGTGTATTAGGAGGTTAGGTATTTGTCCCTGATGTCTGTGTATTGGGAGGAGGTGAGAGGTAAGTGTCCCTGATGCCTGTGTATTAGGAGGAGGTGAGTGGTATGTGTCTCTGATGTCTGTGTATTAGAGGAGGTGAGAGGTATGTGTCCCTGATGTCTGTGTATTGGGAGGAGGTGAGAGGTAAGTGTCCCTGATGTCTGTGTATTAGGAGGAGGTGAGAGGTTTGTGTCCCTGATATCTGTGTATTAAGAGGAGGTGAGAGGTAAGTAAGTGTCCCTGATGCCTGTGTATTAGGAGGAGGTGAGGGGTTTGTGTCCCTAATATCTGTGTATTAGGAGGTTAGGTATTTGTCCCTGATGTCTGTGTATTAGGAGGAGGTGAGAGGTATGTGTCCCTGATGTCTGTGTATTAGGAGGAGGTGAGAGGTATGTGTCCCTGATATCTCTGTATTAGGAGGTGAGTGGTACGTGTCCCTGATGTCTGTGTATTGGGAGGAGGTGAGTGGTACGTGTCCCTGATGTCTGTGTATTGGGAGGAGGTGAGAGGTATGTGTGCCTGATGTCTGTGTATTGGGAGGAGGTGAGAGGTATGTGTGCCTGACGTCCCCTGGGTGGGGTTGCATGGTGAGACCTTTCATTAGATCCCTCACAGACTGATACTTGCAGAAGAACCTGTTGGGTTTAATGATTTGTGATGAGAAAGTCTGCAGTAATCTGAGAGATCGGAGAGCGCTCCTGCCACCCAGTGCCCAACACCAGTACTACAACTCATTCAGGAAGCCCTTACAGTAGTTATAGATTCATACTGTATGGATAACGTCTGACATTACTCATTATTGTAACATCCAGTGAAGCCTCCAGGGGCAAAGACTATTATATATTACTATTAGTGTGTGTGTGTGTGTGTGTGTGTGTGTGTGTGTGTGTGTGTGTGTGTGTGTGTGTGTGTGTGTATAAATGTATTATAAAGTTATAGTTAATATAAATATAAGTATATTTATGTTATTATTTAACATTTCTGAAGCCTGTATTAGGGGTCTGGTATCTCAGGAACAGAAAATGTTATAAAAAAATAACATTGAAGAGATTGAAATCAGGTGCAGGTACCACTCCAAACCCCTTCATTTTGAGTCAGTGCGTTGCTGCTTTACCCTTGAACTGCCAGGGGTTAAGATAATAAGGCCCCTATATCTCATGGCAACTTTAAGTAAAACTGATGCTACGACATTTCCATAATGCGACACTTAGTTTGGACCGCAGCTTGTAACAGGTGGCAACACTGGACATTAGGGATGAGTTACAGCAGGGTTCTCAACTCCCGTCCTCAAGCCCCCTCATCTGGTCATGTTTTCAGGATATCCCAGCTTCAGCACAGGTAGCTCAATCAGTGGCTCAGTCGAAGACATTTGCTGAAGCAGGGACTGATTTGAGACACCTGTGCTGAAGCAGGGACTGATTGAGCCACCCGTGCTGAAGCTGGGATTGATTGAGTCACCTGTGCTGAAGCTGGGATTGATTGAGCTACCTGTGCTGATACCCTTAAAACCTGACCTGTTTTGGGGGGGGGCTTGAGCACGAGAGCTGAGAACCCCTGAGTAGCAGGACGCACACATTATAAGGGTGTGGGGGGGGGGGGGGGCGTGGTGGTGATCCGTTTTGTTCCAGGTCTAAAATTGTCCATCAAAGCAACGTGTTCATTGCTTTTGTATGGAGCCTGTCGGGAAAAGCCTCTGGGATCCAAACCAACATGGGTGAAGGCCGCCATTTTGTTCTATCCCAATTTTTAGATGCTGTATGCCAAAATATACATCTGTTTCTTTTGGGGGGTGGGGGGAGGTGAAGAACATTACCTCTTATGACGCGCCACACAAAAAATCCTCTGCTGACATTATTACATTTCGAGGCCTTTCTGCGTAAACGGCTCTCCTGTGCCAACCTGGTGATCTGTTTTATATCGCAGCTAAAGAATAGGGAGGTGCAGGCAGCCGATCAATCCGGCTATTGGATTTGTCCAGCGAGGCGTTTGATGTTACATGGACGTAACCGATTGGAGACGTTGTTAATTGCCCATTGTGCTGATCAGCTCTGTAACTCAATTGATTTAACAGGGATCAATGGGCTGATTTAGTGTCTTACTAACTCTTGGTCTGGACACCTCATCAATAGATGGTTACTTAGGGACTATCAGCGCATTAAGTGAAGAACAGATACTAACAATTACCTTGGCACACCTGCTCCGTGACTTAACCCCTTGCGATACCGGAGAGGTTATCAAAGCGGTGAAATAGTCCCATTGACGCTTTGCGTGCCCATAGGCGTAGCTACTATGTCCTGGGGTCTGGCACTCCAGGGGTGTCCTGACATAATATTTATGTCACTGGGGCTCAACTTCAGTCGTCTAGACCCCCAACAGTTCAGGTTTTTACGGATAGCCCTGCTTCAGCACAGGTGGCTCAATCAGAGGCTCAGTCTTTGAGCCTTTGATTGAGCCACGTGTGCTGAAGCAGGGCTATCCGTAAATCTGAACTGTTGGTGGCCCTTGAGACCTGGAGTTGAGAAACCCTGCAGCAGGTTAAGTGAGCGTGATTGATTTTCTATAAAAACCCATCAGACAAGTATAAGTAGTTTGAAAAAATTTGTCAAAACTTTTAAAGTTAAAAGATGCAAAATGTGGTGGGCAGGTTTTTCTTCTTTTTTTAATTTTATTTCTTTTTTCACTGTTTGTAAGTTTTTTTTTCCCCATAAGATTGTTCATGAATCATGGAAGCTGCAGGTTACATTCCCTCTTCCTGATTCTCCAACCATATAAAGCTGGAACGATGAGATTCCAGATGAGATTGCACAGGGTCCGGTAAAAGTTAAAATAAAATAAAAAAGGATTCACAGGAAACAAAAGGTGTTAAAACGTTTACATTCAGGGGGAAATGAGATGTTTGACGGGTAGAGTTGGGGATCGTGTAACAAAAAACCCTAACTGCAAAAAAGGGGCAAGAACAGATTGACCAAAGCAAGAAATTCAATGGATAAATGTGGGGTAAGAGACTTTAAATCATACTTCCCAATGTGTTGCAGGCAGGGATGGGGTTAAGGGGCAATACAACTAAACAGCGCTACCAAAGTGCCATTATAATCTCATCATTTCATCGTGCAAATGTGAGACTTATTGGGGGCTATGCACTAAGCTCAATGGGTTTGCGTTCTGATGTTCAAAAAAAGGACGTCTGTTAAAAAGTGAGGCCGGGAACGCAATTCACTAAGGCCTTGAGCCCATTTTTTAACGTACGTGCTCAAAACACCCACAGCGTACGTGTTGCTTTTCCCCCCCTGCTAGCGTTCTTAAACTTCACGTATGCTAGCTGATAGAAAAAAAGCTGCATGTAACATTTGCATGGAGATTTGCCATCTCCATGCAAGGCTGTTACAGGCGATTGTACACTAAATAAATACATTTGAATAATAGTGTACATGAGCAGGGGGTCTCCCGAGCTGAGCAGCATTGCTTTCAGGTCCGAGGACCCCCTACCTCAGGAGATACAGGCCCCGTTATGGGGACCAAGCAGGCGAGCCTCAGCGTCAGCGCGGAGGAGCGCAGGCTGAGGCTCTATGGACGTAGCCTAAAAGCAGAGAGCAACGAGAGTATTTTGACACAGGCTCCCCCTCTACGGATACGTCCTGGTCACGACTTCACGCCAGGACTGTGCGTACGCTGCCTCGCCGCTCGCTCCTGCTTGCATGTTGCCATCGGGGGCTGCTGGTGCTGCTCCAAGGGCGGCGTTCTCCAAGGGATAGGGGTTAAACCAGGGGGCTCAACTCCCATTCTCAAGACCCCCAGTAGGTCAGGTTTTCAGGATATCCCTGCTTCAGCACAGGTGGCTCAATCAGTCCCAGCTTCATTACAGGTGGCTCAATCAATCCCTGCTTCAGCACAGGCAGCTCACACTGAGTCTCTGATTGTGCCACCTGTGCTGAAGCTGGGATAACCTTAAAAGCTGACCTGTTGGAGGGGCTTGAGGACTGGAGGTAACCCCTGGGTTAAACACAGGCAAGCAGTGAAAAACAGTAAAGCAGTCAATTCTTTATTTTAGGGGGTTATACATTGACAAATACAATGGGAACGGCTAGAGAACAGGATACATAGTAACAGCACAGCAAGCTGTCACAGGGACAGTGAGGTTTCATCCCAAATACGCAGGTTCAATTCCAGTCTCAGCCACTTACAACGGCCAGAGGTCATTTAGTGGAAGTCAATTTGGGCAAAATATTCTAAATGCTGCTAAGAATCTGGACACCGTGTGGTCTATTTATTTGAAAGGGTCTCAATGCTTAGCAACATTTAGTACATCTGGCCATGAATGTTTATGTGACTCAGACATCAAACATTAGACTAAGAATATTTGTGAAAGGCAGAATTGAGCTTTTATTTGACCGTGTATGTGATATTGTACACTATACAAAAATAAAGAATTACTATTTGTAAACCCCCTCCTAGGGGGTTATTAGAAGGTTGTAGTATCTCGGGCCAAACCCTGCCTTGCCATGGGATCATGATGTCACGGAAAATATATAGAGAAGGGGAAGGTTTGAGAAGGTTAGGTTCCTGGAGGACAAGAGGAGGGGAGCACCGGGGAGAAGAGGTTAAGATCTTCCTAAAGTAATAGCACAGACCAGGTCCCTTTTATTTTGTTGTGTTGAAGATCGGGACAGTGCCCCTGAGTTAGGATCCCGAATGAAAGAAGATGGCGTTCTACAGATCTTAAAGAAATGAAGACGGCCCGCCACGGAGGGTCCCAGGAAAGAGGACACCCGGATGTCTGCGGACCAGCTCTAACCGCAGGTCCGCATTCATATTCCTCATCAGTCTGTTAGGAAGTGGCAGTTCCCAAACGGTTTTGACCAATCGCTGAGGACCCCCCTGGTTTTCCCACACGGGCCCAGGTAACCCTGGTTAATAAAGAAGATGGTACTGAAGTAATAAGGGGGGGCCGGGTCCGACACAAGAGAGGAACTAAGTGGATAAACCTCCACTGTAGTGTTAAGTGTCGGCACTAATGCAAGCAACAGAAATCCTGCACGTTCATTAAAAAGAAGTATGAATTTGAGCGGTCCCCGTGCCTGGGAACCAGAATAAATGACACTTCATCGACCCAGCCGCCCGAATCCAGCTCCTGAGTCACGGTAACCCATGCGGAGAAGCCAAACATCGCACAACGATGTTACCTCCCAGAGTTACCTCCCAGGCAGGGATACAATTATTCAGAATTGGATGTATCCCTGATAGTAAGAAGGACTGAAAATGACTAACTATTTACTACTGAATATTTGAAGGGGGTGCAGTCTCTGTTACAACACCCTGTTATCACTATTCAACACTGTTTTTATCTCCGGGGAAGTCTCTTTCCAAATCCTAGAACATGTGTTTCATTATCAGACATGTAATTACTATCTATGTATTCATTTAATTTCGTTGAAAGAAAACTGTATATATTTTACACATACCAAAGAGAGAAAAATACCTTTCACACCCCAAAGATCTTCTGTTGGGGTGAGGAATTAAATAATGACCTTGCAATTAGAAGTATAAATATGTAACTGCGATAATCAGCTGTCTACAGGGCTTATAACATGTACATGTATACGCAGGAGAGAGGCAACCTCGCTCCTGATCACATTGTGCTGGTCTCTGTCAGGATTAGGAATTGGGATGATTTTTACAACCTGCAGCTTTTTAAAATGTGAAGGGGTTTAATGGACATCTTCGGGATTGTCACAATGACCATCCTAAGTATCAAAACTGGGACTGGATGTGCATGCTCGGGTGATCCGGAGCACGGAGTCCAAACGAATAGATGAGCCTCGTGCCTCTCTGCACAAGTAAGTTTACACAACAATAGTCATGAACCTGGATTGGTTGAATGTCATTGCTTTATATTTGTGTGCAATGTGAGATGCACTGTGCTGCTATGCTAGGATACCACCTTATTTTCCAATGGCAGCTGATTATTTATTAGCTTTTATATACTGAACCCTCTGGTTCATGGATTCACTACACCTGTCACACGCCTGTGACTCAGAAACTCATTGTACCCTTTCACCCATCTTATGTTTGAAGGGGATTTCAACATACATGTTATTTCTACACATGTTTATATGTGTTACATATAATATCACATTAACAAGGGCAGGGTGTGTCACCAATATATAATATTTAGCTTAAATAGTGTGTTATCGTTCAGAGACTTTACAGTCTTTGGGATCCTGTGTGGTTATTCATGCAGCTGCAGACCAATGCTCTTTGGCCCTTAGAGGATCCTCATGAGAGTACTTCATAGAGATAGCTGCTCAAGATCTTTTAAGACCTCACAGATCACATCTGCATATGTACCGTTGGCGACATCTATGGCAACTGTTCATGGAAAGATCTTGTAATCTGCAACAAAACTACACGTCTCCAGGATTGATACAACGACTGGAACTCTACACTATTGTAACAAAGAACTCTGCTTTCACGTAACCGTCCACGGATATTACATCACTAACGTAACCGTACATCACTATACCATTATTATTACACTACCCAATTACAGCAGCATTCCATATTGGTGCCCCTTCCATTTGGAGGTGCGTATGCTGCAGTATATAACGAGGCTGAGTATAAGGGCACCTTTCCAATCACTTGGAAATGTTTCGTATTTGAAGACTGGATAACTAGAAATGGTTATTCAATGGTTACAACTGGTGTGTCCTCTTACCTGCTTCTAATGCCTTGTAACCTTTTCTAAATGCCAACACCTGGGGAAGAACTTCCCTACTGGTTACTACTGTGAATTGAAGGGCAGCTCTAACATGTGACATGTGGACCTGACAAAGGTCTTCTTTGTGTTCAATTAGAGTATCTTTAAAACGAAGGCACATGTAGAAATACTAGTTGACCTTATGCATGTTGATTTTGAGGAGCAGTTGTTTTAACCTTGCATTCAGATTAGTCTTCCTTTGGAAACACGAAGGCCAGAGAAGACCTGGATGAGAATCAAACCAGTGACCTTGCTTCTCCCATGTTGGAGCTTTAGACAGCTTAGCCATGTGACCCAGCAAGGTTCAGACCTGCTGCCAGTAAGACCACATGGTTGCCAGGGTGACAGTGTACGCCACAACTGCCACCAGATACATCCGGAAGAGCAGGACATCAAGGACGTATCCGACCTGCAGCCACTCCTTGGCAATGTCACGATACTCATCTCTCTTCTCCAGGTACTGCCGAATGGATGCGATCTCGTGGAGAATGCTGTCCACCACCGCAGAGCTCTCGCTTGTTGGCAGAATCACCTCCACTGTCCTCTCATACTCCTTGGCATTTTCGGCATTGCAATGAGCCAGCTTTGCTGTGGGACAGAAAATAATTCCCATTCTGGTAAGACTATAGGTGGTTATTGGTTGGGAAAACTAATACCTTAATTTTACTAACAACAACCAAACTCAGACTAATGCGTGCAATGGGATAAAACAACTGTCCTTGAAAGGGTTGCTGGTCCTGTACTTCTTTAAGCTAAACTGGGCTGTGCATCCTGATTAATACAACAGAGTAAAAAGATTAGTAATACCCCTGAAAAGGGAGGAAGCAATAAATCATTACTCTTGGTGGACTTATTTACACGTTGATGCCCAGAATCTGAATATTACACTCAAAATGACCCACACAACCATGATGTTTCTTTGTCATTGTAGATTCCAGTGTCAATGTCCCTACTGTCATGCTGAGCCCCTTTCTCAACCTCCTAGCTCTTCCTCGTGCATTTACTATACTAAACACACGTCATCTGCTGCCCCCCTCTTGTAGACCGATACCCCTGAACCGATCTCACCAGTGCTGCTGTTCACCATCTGACCGGATATGTCAGAGCTGGGGGTGCGCTCGGCTCCAAACCTCGTCTTGTCCCGGATGCAGAGTAAGACGGTGATCTTCCCCAGGACCAACCTCTTCACCCACCCGGGGACGTGGGGCTGGAGATCCTGCTTATGGACCAATCGGACTATGAAGATAGTCTCTGCCAGGCTGATGACCAGCAGTGCCATGCAAACCACAAAATACACACCTAACGAGACAGAACAAACACGGTGGAGTCGGTGGGCGGATTGGGCCACGCAGAAATACAATGACCATTCTGTTTTGGTTTAATGCCTGAAAAAAATACAAACTAAAATATAATGATTACGATATTTCTTATTTTCAGTCACCTTGGTTTGGGATGTACTTCATTCTAACGCCAGGATAAAGTACATTAAGTGGGTTGAGATTCGTTTTGATTCCCTTGGCTTCTGCATCTCTTGGAACCACACAAACCTAGCCCCACCCACACTTTCTTCACCTGCTGCCTTACACGGGAGCAAGGGAGATAGGGTCTTACACGGGAGCAGGGAAGATAGGGTCTTACACAGGAGCAGGGAAGATAGGGTCTTACACGGGAGCAAGGAAGGTAGGGTCTTACACGGGAGCAAGGGAGATAGGGTCTTACACGGGAGCAAGGGAGATAGGGTCTTACACGGGAGCAAGGAAGATAGGTTCTTACACGGGAGCAGGGAAGATAGGGTCTTACACGGGAGCAAGGAAGATAGGGCCTTACACGGGAGCCAGGAAGGTAGGGTTGCATTGGTCCAGGAGAAACAAAACCTGGATCTTTTCAGAGAAAAAACACAGTATACTTTAGTCTTGCTCATGATCAAAGTGGTGTAGGTGACATCTCAGCTCATAGATGAACTGTCTCCCAATTCCTATGAAGATGATGCAATATTATCCTCTTGCAGATGTTTCAAACATTATGAATCATCTTTTAGGAAGGAAATATCGGCATTATGTTAAATAAATCTACTGCTGAGCTCTGGTGGCTGCATTGGAGATGTGGAGGATGTGGAATACTGTACCTTATAGATGTGTAATTATTTATATATATATTTTACACAAGGATCGGGCGCTTCTTTCTCTTTTCGTTTCATATATATATATTATTATACTGTGTTCGAAACCTATACATTTGCACGCCCCGGGCGAGTGGATTTGACATCGTGCGAGCTCCTATTGGCCCAAACAGCACACTGTGGTACCAGGTGGCGAGTAATTTTTTGTTCGGCGAGTAGATTTTTTGGTGATTTGTCGACCACTGTTTTATATATATATATATATATATATATATAAACAGTGGTCGACAAATCACCAAAAAATCTACTCGCCGAACAAAAAAAATCTACTCGCCACCTAGTACCACACGTGTGCTGCTTGGGCCAATAGGAGCTCGCCACGAATATATATATATTAGACTAGAGCGCTAACTCAGATAGATAAACGGTGCAACAACAATGTCAATAGTTTCAATCGTAGCTGCACAAAGCAGCGTGCTTTGTGGAAAATGTCTTATACTTAGACTTACAAAAGGTGTATAGCGTAGCATCAACACATATAGTGTAGAACAGCGGTGCGCAAAGTGGGGGGCGCGACCCCCAGGGGGGGCGGGAGATTGTGCTGGGGGGGCGCGGGCAGTTGCAGAGGCCCCGCGCTCTTCCCCCAGGCATTTAAATTAAATGCCGGGGGATCGCGTGAGGCCCCTGCAACTATTTACTTACCGGGATTCAGCCGGCTGTGTTGCGTCGCCATGGCAACGCGGCGTCAATGGACGCCGCGGCACCATGTGACCTGACGTCACACGCCCAAGCAGCGGCATCTGCCGCGAAAGAAGGTAGGCAGGGGGGCGCGAGAGCCGAGGGCAGAGTGACAGGGGGGCGCAGCACAAAAAGTTTGCGCTCCCCTGGTGTAGAATCACTGCAAGAACAGAAGACATTATCCACGTTTGACACTATATGACTTTATTGTACCGTGTGTATCTCTGTGAGTTAGCATTTTAGTCTGCTACATTATCCATTTGGTTCGGTTGAGGACCGAGTGTCGGATCTCCCACTATAGCAGCGACTTAGAACAGGGACAGATTACATTTTAGCATTACACAGATTTCCTGTTACATGCACAACACTAGATTTACATTTTTTTACTGTGATTTCACAATTTGTATTGTTTTTTGTATGTATGTATGTATGTATGTATGTACAGTATGTACAGTATGTTAGCCAAGCTTAATAATCAAGGTTTCTTGCTTCATTCATTGTAACATCGCCAGAAGAAGAGATCAGTGTATCTCGAAAGCTCGCACAAATAAAAGCATTTCGTTAGTCACAGAACGGTATTGTCTACTGTGTGTGTGTGTGTGTGTGTGTGTGTGTGTGTGGGGGGGGCACTTCAATAACTGTTTTCATACATATGTATAATACCTAAAATGTGAGACCAAAGCCTAACCCAAGCAAGGCTACATATAGAAGTGACCCATGCAGAAGACAAAGGCCATCTTTATCTGTAGTTAATACTTTCTCATATACTATTGTGCCGCATCTTCGCAGCATCAGTAGAATATATTAGGATTCCTCCGTGTCGTTTCCCTATTTTCTATTTGTTTGAAATAGCAGATGTTTTTCTCCTTCATTTAATCCTGTCTTCTTCATTGCTTTTGTTTTTCTTTTATTACCAGAAAGACATGGATGTATTGTGCAGATCGTTAATTTTTATTGTGCGCAGACATCTCAATAATCCGTAGACATAATTTTACTATTTGACTGTTCTGTACAGATATTGCTCTTTGTGATGCCATAAAAAGCTAACAAACAGCTTTAGTAAGGTAATTAGATTGAGAAATACACTGACCCTGGTAGGCGCCTTGCTATGAAAAGGACTCTGCAGACGATAGAAGGTTTGTTCTCACCTATCAATGGAGTCCCTATGGCTGTGGCAGGTAGTGTATCTGATACAATGATGAGGAACACAGAGTAGCCCAAAAGGAGTGTGATCTTGAAGGAGACCCTCTCCCCACTGTCAGGGGGCAGGTAAAAGCCGATAATATCCATGACCATGAGAAACATGCTGGGCAGAAGCAAGTTCACAGCGTAGAAGAGAGGTCTTCTTTTAATGACCACCTGTGATAACATGAAGGTCATGGATACAAGTTAGAGGTTAACCAAGATGGAAACAGAACACACGATGGGTATTATCCCAGTATTTCCTCTCTTCCATCTCTAGATGATGCCTTATTTGGGACATGCATATAATTTCTTCACTAGCAGATCCCTTTATTCTTTAATGATGTGCAAGCCTCTCAGATAGAGATGTGGGAACTTTGCGCAGAAGCTCACGCAGACCCGCTAAATATGTCCCCCAAGCATATTATATTAAGGCATGCGCACAACTGTAGTGATGTCACTTGAGGTGGTCACGCAACATTTTCTACTGACAATTTCATAGATTTTCTGCCATTTTCACACATTTTTGCGCATATGTAAAATAGTCCTGCATTTTCTGCAACATTGTGTTTGGTTTAGTCCCTGACTCAGATAGATTAACCCTTATTCAATGCAGTATGAAACTGCTTCCCTGTGCTGGGGAAGGTTTTAGCCCCTCTGAATTGACCAGAGCTGAGCTCTTCTCCATCTGGGAAACGGCGTCACAGCATATTAAAGTTGGGCCAAAAATACACTTAGATTGTAAGCTCTCTGGGCAGGGATTTCCTTTCCTATTGCCTGATCTTATTTGCTGCCCGTATTGTATTATAATTCCCTGTACTGTATTGTCTCTCTTATAAAGCACTGAGTACAGCTGTGGGTGCTATATAAATAAAGATATACATACATACATACCACGCACATACAGAATGGCATGCATGATAGGCATATAAAGCCTTAGATCATGCATTTGAAAAATATTATTGTTTATTCATTTGTATTGTATGTACAGTGGCGGCCGCCTTTAATCTCCTGCGGCCGTTTCACCGCGATTTTTAAAATCGTGGGCAGATGCGGCATGTTTTCAGCTGTTTTCGGCGCTGCGGGCGCTTTCAATGTTAAGTGCCATTAGCGCTGTCTGGGAAATGTGGCTGACGCGCGGCAAAGTCCGTGACAAACGGAAAACATCCCCGAATTTTTTCGGGGATGTAGGAGGTTTTAAAGGGGCCGCAACAGTACTTCCAATTAGTTTGTAATTTGTTAATCTCGATAATGTAACAGTAATAAAGATAGCCCTCAGAGATTCACACGGCCTTGGTAAGTATAAGTGTATTTCCTTGTGCTGGCTGGCCCATGAGCTATGATATAAGAAGGCTCTGGAGCACTTATCTGTTAGATAGGGCCATATTTCTGCACCTCGGTCTGTTCTAATGTCACACTCTATGTGATGTCTTCCAACCAGACATAACTCACATGGAACTTCATCTCGGCAAAGCTGTCCTCATGTTCCACAAACTCTCTGTACTGGGACAACACGTAGAGTAGTTCCCACTCCCCCTTGTTCATGAAGAGGCTTTTGTCCTCCTTCACCTCCTCTGGAGTTCTCCAAAGTGACACATTGATATCCTGAACTAGAGCGCGGAGAGATGTGTGTGAGCACCATTTGGTTTACCATCCCAAAAAGTCACGTCAAAGCAGCCCTAATATACAGACCCTGGCCATACCCGCCATGTTAATCTGTCTTCCAAATAACCCACAGTAATAACAGACATGAGAATACTTTCCTATCAATGATGACAATTAGTTCATGAGAAAGAGGAGGCAGAGGAGAAGGGGAGGAAGGAGAGAGAGAGAGAGAGAGAGAGAGAGAGAGAGAGAGCGAGCGAGAGAGAGGAGAGAGAGAGAGAAAGAGAGAGAATTGTGATGATATATACAGTATATATCTGTTTTTAGCATTTTACCTGGCATCGATGGCCTAACAATTACTAGTACTTTACAAGCAAAGCACGAAGGCAACAAGACAACTCGAACTGTACTTCCACATTTTAAGTCTCATCATGAAAGAGTTTAGATGAAGGTTGTAAAAATCTTACAACGTATTTGATCACCAGGGAAGCAGAATTTGGGGGGTTAAGTACTTATACTTGTCCGACTGCTTAAAAAAAAAAGCATCAACCATCTACATTTAACCTGGTAAATATGCCAATCTTTAGTTCCCTTTGGGCTGCCCTGTTAAAGCTTCCAGTCCGACCCCTTCCAGTTGTACAATTGTGGGTCCATGGTAAGGATGCAGAACATACTTGTGTGAAGCCAGCTGGTGAAGGTAAGAGAGCAGTTCTGCAGGTCAAAGGGAAAGTTGTAGATGTTTAGGCTGCAGGCGGTCACCACTTGGATAGGCTTGTAGTTCTGCACTCTGCCTTCATGGTTCACATACACGTACGGGATATCTGGGGACTTCCCGACGTCCACACTGGGGATGAAAGCCAACCCACCATTGTGAGAACCGAATGGAATCATCATCACATGGCCCGTGCATGCAATGCGCAGTTAGTTGTGCAAGGGGCATATTGAGGGACACTTCGGCGGTGCATCTGTGTTCACTAACAGACTGGCGCGCGACGCATTATTTAAATGCCCAACAGAGAATGAAACGCGGTTGCTGAACATTTTAAACAAATATTAGCATTTTTTTGCCTTGTAAATATTGGGAAGGGGGACGGGGGGGGGAGCTGGTACAAATTACTAAGGCACAGCGGCCTGGAAGAGGGCCGGGTCCAACTACATATCCATTTGCCGCGCTTTCGGGCGTGGTGGGAAGGCACTTAGCTTTGGCGACCATCTCCTTGCTGCCGCCCTCCTCCTCCTCCATTTCACCGACGTGACGTCACACAGCGTCTAGTTGCCATGGCAATGCGACATCGCAGTGGCAAATTGCCTCCCGACATCACGTTACCATGGCAACGCGGCACCGTGCGACGTCACGTTGATGACGTCTGCTTTGTCATTCGATGCTGCAGTTCAGAAGGAAAGCGGCAGCAACAGGTAAGTGCGGGAGAGGAAAGAGCTGCAGGGGCCCGAACCCGCTCTCGGGGGCCCTGATTGGGAGGAGGGCTGAGCGTCTAACCCCTCTGCTGCAAAAGGCACCGGCAGATATTGCAAAGTGGCGAGTTTAAATATCAATGCAGTGGAAAGTGCTGACAACCGAGGCTGCCTGAGAAACTTTCAAGGTGCAATAAATTGAACGACGTAATGGGACATCTTTGCTCTTTGTGATGCTCGTTTCATCGTCCATGATGCTTTTAATAGATTTTCTGTGAAAAATGCATTTAATATTTATTTTACTGGTTCTGCTAATTGTACTCCTTCACTGCCAAATGTGCCCAGAATGCTATAAGGGATGTCAGTGGCACAACTTAAAGGATCAGTCCCCTCCAACATCAAACAAATCTCATCTCCTCCCACCTATTGATTTTGTGTTACAAATGTAGAAAGCAGGGGGTCTCCAGAACTGAACCGTGTTAATTTCAACTCCGGGGACCCCCTGCTTCTCGCGATGCTTACTTAGGACAGTACTGCCGGGTTCCCCTCCAGGGGAAACGAAGTGGAGGTTTAAATCTCCTGTGTCACACAGACAGGGGATTTAAACCTCCAGGAAGTACCCGGCGGCACCTTCCTCGGTAAGTATCCTGGGAAACAGGGGGTACCCGGAGCTGAAATTAACGCGGTTCAGCTCTGGGCTTCCCACCCAGGCTGGAAAAAAAGCGGTGAATTTAACTTCAAATGCCACTTTAATCTCATTACTGCTGCTGTATATAGTAGAGAAGGAGAAAAACTGGAAGAGCACTACTGTAGGTATCAAAAAAGTAGAAAGGAGGGTGCATAGCCCATAAAAAGATTATTTATTGGTCATGTAAAAACAGGGTAATGGAGAGCCCTACCAACGTTTCACGCTTCACAGAGCGCTTTCTCAAGGTTTACCCAGTACCCGTCTTCTATCAAGTTTATGTTTAGGGGTCCCCCCTACAAGTACCTGGTTATTCATTCATTCATTTATCCTACTGTTGGGGTCTTTAGCATTACGCAGTCACATGGTGCTGCTGTATATAAGAGTAAAAGTCGATCAGAGCCGGTTCAGCAGCATGGACAGGTATACAGTATAACTGTGGGGATCTTTAGCCGTAGTGAGTGAGGCTTTATAGGAAAGTAACATCAGTCAAAAGGAATGAAACCGGGAAATAAAATAACTCCCTCTGCGGTTCCCTGTGCAGAAAGTGAAGGGGAATAGATATATGAGCCGTGCATAGACTCTCAGTCAGCCTTGCAGGTAGTACATGGAGTGAAGGAGAGCAGTGGTGTGATCAGGACCCTGGGCAGCTCCCTGTGCTTTTCATGGGACTGGATAGGATGCTGCTGATACTTACAACTCATTGATGAGTATATCCGGGATCCAGACCTTCTCTGTAGGAATGGAGATTTGAGTCACGTTTTCAAACTCTGTGGGGTCCCACGTGAGAAACTCGTCCACCCAGAACTAGAGGCAACAGAAGCAAAGTACGGAGCTCAAACTCAAGTACACACTTTACTTACAGCCAACCACACACACAGCTATCTTTGCATACCCAGTTAATCAACCCCACACTGATGAGACCCATTAAGGTCGAAACAAGCTGTCTGTGGGTGGTTTTCTGGGTATGCACCTTAAACCCAGGCTGTGCTCAAAGCTGTACCATGCAGCAAGCTTAGCCTATAGGGAACATGTTAAAAAATGGTTTTTTGAAGCAAAAAGTGGCACTTTGGTGCTCATTTTGCATGTCATTTCCCAGAAATCCCTTGCTGCAGTGGAAGTGCTGTGTGCTGGTGGATAATGGGTCGAAGGCGGGGTTGCGAACCTGCCTAGACATGCAGATTAGCTACAGTTGTATATATTATATATATATATATATATTATATATATATATATATATATAAATATATATATATATATATAGTATATACTATATATTAGTTGTTCTTTGTACTAAACACATTGTTACACTAATATATTTTCTCTCTCACTCTCATATATATATTTTTTTTTTCACACCACACACCAATAGTAAGCAGAGTTCTCCAGGAAACCAACAGTATGTGCCATGGGGCCAGACTAAGATGGCTCAAAGTTTTATTCACACATCAACATTTTGGTCCCATAGGGGACATTGACAAAAGTGTGTGCGAATGCGTGTCTGTGTGTGCGCTTGTGTTTCTGTGTGTGTGCACGCGCATTTTTGTGTTATGTTGACCATTGTTTTTGTAACAAAATTAGAGCACTGGGCAATTAAGTTGAAAAATAAACGGCCACTTTAAAGTGATACAAAATGTAAATAAAAAGTGCCATTTATTAATGAGACATTGTAAACAATGCTGTTATTAATGAACGATTTTATTTTCTATCCCTTGGTTCTTAGCACATTGTACCGGGCTAGTTAAGCTTCTTCTTTTGCCTCCGCAATATGAAGGTGCGAGGTGTGAAGTGTTTATAGATTGTGTATCCCACAGAAAATACGGATGGAAACACTCGAGCGCCGAGTATATCACGCAGTTTTAGGCGCACACGTTCAAACTGTTTTACCTGTCGATACCAGATATACGTTGTCAGCACTTGATTTTTCTCGTCCTGAGAAGGAAAGAAGGATGAATAACACAGCTCTCTATTATCCTGACACCGGACAGAAAACGTCATTTTTAGCAGAGAACAAAATCTTGTTGCTTTTAAAGATAAATAGCACCTAACTCCATTAAGTGGGGTAACATTGTGTGACGGTACCTCAAACAGGAACGGACTTTATGTTCCCCGAGTACCCACAAAGTTAATTATCTGCAAAAACAACAGCCAAACTACGTTCCATTCGCAAAAGCTTAGCGCCCCATTTAGCGCTGTCTTCCAATAATGTCAGCCTTGGCGTTACTCCCATGCAGATCCTGAAATAGGGCGTTTACTGAAGGGAGTTGACAGAAGAGGGGGAATAACGAGGGAGAGACAGGAGAGGGGAATAACAAGGGAGACATAGGAGAGGGGGTATAATGAGGGAGAGACAGGAGAGGGGGAATAACGAGGGAGAGACAGGAGAGGGGAATAACGAGGGAGAGACAGGAGAGGGGGAATACTGACGGCGAGTAGCCACAGTGATTGTGGCAGGAATAATGAGAGAAAATAAATAACGCTATGTTAGGTACATTTCTAAACTGGGAGGTTAAACCATCCACACCCTGCAAAAAATCCCTATTGTGTTGGAGTGAATAACGCCAAGTTTACTCTTGACACCAACTAACGTAAACATTAAGTTGTCCAGCGTTATCTTTAACAGAATATACGAGTCCCCTATGATAATGCCTCATTTGCATGCTAATTTCCATCCATGATCACTAAATGGGAGAAACATGGATGTTAGTTCCTTTGACAGTGCAAGGTTCCCATTTAGTACGCTTTTACAGACCTTTGTAATCAGGAGAGGTCATTTTATCCTGCGGCCTCTATTTTAGAAATGCATCAAGGCATTGTGCAACTTCTTTGTGTCGGTCGATATTGTTGGCAAGTGGTGCGACACCTTTGAAGCCCCAAGTGAGAATTTTATTTTAAGATGTAATAAGTAGATACAGTATCAGTACAGAAGGCAACAAACACATTGCTGGGGGGACTGGGGATCGTGCAGAGGTAATCAGGAGAAGCAACGCTATGTCAGCTCCCTGCGTGGTGAGCGGGAGGTGGCCCCGCAGGAAGTCAGTTGATTAATTCTGTCCATTGCCCTTTTATGCCACTCCTAACCGCGGTCATTTCAAAATGCTGAATTCCCCTCAGTTGTGGTTCCATGTGCCTGAAAAAGTACTGGGTACTGGTCACATTAGAAAAAAATTCTAAGCGAGTGTTTGTTAAACAGTCCCTCTTAGGAGCAAAGTTTACTAATGGCAGTGACAGGGTTAAGGTGTCAGTCCCTCTTAGGAGCAAAGTGTACTATGGCACGTGACCAGGGTTAAGGGGTCAGTCCCTCTTAGGAGCAAAGTGTTGTACTAAGGCAACCAGTGACATGGTTAAGGGGGTCAATCCCTCTTAGGAGCAAAGTGTACTATAGCAGTGAGGAAGGGTTAAGGGTCGTCCCTCTGGGAGCAAAGTGTACTAATGGCAGTGACAGGGTTAAGAGGGTACAGTCCCTCATGGAGCAAAGTGTACTATGGCAGTGATCAGGGTAAGGGGGTCAGTCCCTCCTGGAGCCAAATGTTACTAATGGCAGTGACGGGTTAAGGGGGTCAGTCCCTATCTGGGAGCAAAGTGTACCAAATGGCAGTGACAGGGTTAAGGGGTCAGTCCCTCCTGGGAGCAAAGTGTACAATGGCAGTAGGTGACAGGGTATAAGGGGTCAGTCCCTCCTGGGAGCAAAGTGTGAGCAAAGGACAATGGCAAGTGACATGTTTAAGGGGCCCTCCTAGGAACAAAGTGTACTAATGACATTGACATGTTTAAGGGGTCAGCCCAACCTATACAATATGTGGGCCCCGTTCCACTTAGCACATAAAGTACCAGGGACGAGAGAATGGGAATACAAGGTGTAATGGTGACAAAGGCTGTGCAATCGTGAAAATATCAGCGGAGAAGCACTTCTTTTAGATATTGTTTGTTTTTTCGGTTACCAACCATAGTGGCCAGGCACTACCATGCATTGCACTTATACCTCCTTCTACTGTCTCCCAATGTGACTCTTAGATTGTAAGCTTTGGGGGCAGGCGGATCTTTTTTCCCCACCATGTGCTTAAGCGTTTGATGCACTTTATTAAGCTGTATAACTCACATATTCTAATGTAATCTGTATGTAAAGTCTCTGGTTCGTGATAACGGCCTACATAGCATATTATATATGGATAATATAAATCACAAACACACACACTAAACACACACATACACGCACATATATACATTTAATATATAGTATACACAACACACACACACACACACACACACACACACACACACACACACACACACACACACACACACACACACACACACACACACACACACACACACACACACACACGTACCCTTAGGTCCCACATAACTGCCACTCTGTGAGGCCTGTATTTGTATATACGGTAGCTAGTCCCCTCCTAGGCTTAGCTTACCACTCCGAGGATGGCGTATACCATGACATCTATATACACCATGGTGGTGCGCCTCCAGTCGTGCACGGGCCGCACCCCCTTCCTGTACCCATCCATCAGGTGGTCCGAGAGGCGCAGCAGGGCCGGCTTGGGGGGCATCTGACTGCCGGCCTCTTGGGCTCCTGAAGTGATGTTAACATTGAAAAGAGACGTGGGGTTCAGATAACATAGCTCGCCCCATCCACATGCTGTGCTGCATAGTGTTGCCGAGTCTCTCTTTCACAGGGGACTGCAATGTCCGACAACATATATATTTTTATAAGCTTTATTTTGGAGGGCAACGTATCTTTAACCCTTTGCCGGCACTACGCGGCACACAAGGCATCACAGGAATGTTTCCCGAGCGAAGAGGCGGTGCGAGTTCTGCTTCCATTCTGGATTTTGGGTCGGGGAGGGGGCGGGGGTGGTAGGGAAAGGTAGTGGTTTTTGGGGGGCGGGGGGGGGGGGGAAAGAAGAGTAGTGGTTTGGGGTTTTCTTTTGGGGGGGGGGGATAATTTTTTTGGGGAGAAAGGATAGTGGTTTGGGGGATGAAAAAGGATAGTGGTTTTGGAGGAGAGCACAGTGGTTTTTTGGGGGGGGAGGGTAGTTGTTTGGGGGGATAAAGTGTAGTTGTTTTGGGGGTGATGTGGTAGTGGTTGTGAGGGGAGAATAGTGGCTTTGAGGGTCAAAGGGTAGTGGTTTTGGGGGTAAAAGGGTAGTGGTTTTGGGGGTGAAAGGGTAGTTGGTTTTGGGGTGAAAGGGTAGTGATTTTGGGGGTCAAAGGGTAGTGATTTTGGAGGTGAAAGGGTAGTGGTTTTGGGGGTGAAAGGGTAGTTGTTTTGGGGGTGAAAGGGTAGTGGTTTTGGGGGTGAAAGGGTAGTGGTTTTGGGGGTGAAAGGGTAGTGGTTTTGGGGGTAAAAGTGTAGTTGTTTTGGGGGTGAAGGGGTAGTGTAGTGGTTTTGAGGGGAGAATAGTGGTTTTGGGGGTGAAAGGGTAGTTGTTTTTGGGGTGAAAGGGTAGCTGTTTTGGGCAAGTTATATACATTTTTTTTAACATGTTCTGTCAGATAACTCTGTCCCTCTCAATGACGGATGTTGGTGTATAAAGCAAGATACGGCCAAGAAATAATCTGCACAGAATAAAGACCTAAAATATTTACTATTGGGAATTTTTGTGTGTCACGAATAACCTGTAACATATAATGGCTGAAAATGGGCGCTTTACCCAACACAATGGCAATGGTGGTGTGCTCTGTAACCAGAACACACACGCTTGAATTCTGTATAATAAAAAAAAGTCCAGAGGACGCCACTAAGAAGAAGGTTTATTGGGATCCGCTCACTGCTCACCTTGAGAAAGGCTCCACAGCTATCAGAAACCTTGATGTGGTCCACAATAAACCTTTTTATTGGTAAGTGCCTGTCCTCTGGACTTATATATATTGGTATTTAATACATTTAATTAACCCTTTTACTCCACAATTTACAAAGTTTTAACCCCTTCAGCGCCGAGGGGCCAACAATGCAACATGCTGGTGTCTACACACCAAACGTGAACTGAGAAGGTCAAGGTACTGAACATGGACTCACCTGCACAGGACAGGAGCAGTGAGAGAAGAAGCCCACAGTGATGGGTCCAGGTATGTGCTGGTCTCATTGTTACTGATGGTCTCCGGGTTTGGATCTTCCAACCAGCAGTAATATATCCCCAGTGCAGCTTCAGAACCGTCTCTCTAGAGTCCAAAGAACTTGTCCCAGCCCGGGATTGAGGTCCGTCTCTCTACTGTCTCTATGGCCCACAAGTTACCTCTCTCACCTTAGAACCTTCTCTCTGCAATCTTTCTATTCTAGGAGAAGTTTCTCTCTCGTGTGTATCCCGCTCTGTCTCTTTTCCCTCCTACATCTGACTTATTGTATTCTCTTTATTCCGAGTCACTTTCTTTCCTCCCTCCTTATCACTCTCACCTCTTCACTCACCTTACACTATATACCCTTTCTTCCTTCTCCTCTATTTCTCCTGACTTTATTTTTCTTCTATTACTTTCTCTAACTTTTTGCTTTTCTTTCAATCCCCCATGTCTCGCCCTGCCCCCCCCCCCCCTTACCCTACTGTCTCCCCGTCTCCGCCTGTCTATCCCTGTCCCCTCTTTTCTCTCTTTTTTGTTTTTACCTTTTCCTCGTGATTCTTCCTTTCCTATATTGCGCCTTCACTTTCTCTCCTATCTCTCCCTCTATCCCTTCTTTCCTGCCTCCTTTCTTTCTCTCTCTCTCACCCTTCTCTGCTGTTTCCCCTTCTCTCTCTTCCCCTCCCTCTATTCACCTGTTTTCTCCTTCTTACCTCTTTATATCCTCTCAGATGTTTCAGGTCCTGTAAATTCGTTCCTATGACCCCCTTAACCTCTCTCCTTCTCACTCAACACTCTTTGTCTCTCACCCGCTCTCCACTTCTTTCTCTCTCGTTCCTTTCTCTCTTTAACTATTTATTTCGCTGTATATCTATTTCTCAATTCCTTGATATCTGTCTCTCCTACCCTCTATCTGTCTCTTTATATATATTTCACTCTAACTTATTCTCTCTCAATGTTTCTTACTCTCTCTTTCTTTGTCTTTTTATATCCCCCCCTCTCTCTATCTGACTCTATCTTTCTCTGACTCTCTATCTGACTCTCTACCTTTCTCTGACTCTCTACCTTTCTCTGACTCTCTACCTTTCTCTGGCTATATCTCACTGACTCTCTATCTGACTCTCTACCTTTCTCTGACTCTCTCTTTCTCTCTCTCTCTCTCTGACTCTCTACCTTACTCTCTGTTGTCCTCTGTCTCTCTCTGCATCTCTTCCTCTGCCCCTCTCACTATGTCTGCAGTAACTTTCCTGGATGAACTTGTCCTGCTGTCAGCAGCTGGCAGCTTCTCTTGTCTCCGCGTGATGTCACCTTGTAATCTAAGGAGTCAGCCTGCGCCTCTCGCCTCCTCTCCCTCTCGCCCATTAGTGCTGTCATGTCCACTTGATACTAATCACTTAGACAGATGGTTTCGCACAGAGCAATTAGTTACCTGAGATCGTATTAACTCACCCACTGCCAGAGAGGGTACGGATACAAGACCATGGCTCTTATAAGACTCACCTTACAGATATACCCTCAAATGGCGCAACCGACTCCAGATCCGCCCGACCGACTCCAGATCCGCCCGACCGACTCCAGATCCGCCTGACCGACTCCAGATCCGCCCTACTGGCTCCAGATCAGCGCGACCGACTCCAGATCAGCGCGGCCGGCTCCAGATCAGCGCGACCGGCTCTAAAACCGCACGATCGACTCCAGATATTTCAGAAAATGAAAATTGTCAATGGAGCGCAAGTGATTTGGAATCCATGCTGTCTGTTTACATCAATTTTGTTTCTTCAAACTCTATTCATACTGAACTGAGAAAGATTGTGTAATATAAGAAGAACACATTTAAGCGAAACAACTTATTTTGTAGAAAAGTTAGAAGAAGGGAATTGTTTATAGTACATTTTGGGTACACAACATGAAGTCCGTCCAAGGCCAAGATAAGATAGGCTTTGTGCCCGGACAAGGATTACATTATTGTAATTGTTTTCTAACAAGTCATGCATAGGTTAATATAGTAGCTAGGGAAATAACTATATGAATCCTGTTTTAGAGTAAATGTGTCAGAACAGAAAATACACAGCCCAAGGATATGTTCTCCATTCTTCTCCTGTAAGTGCCTATTGATGCCTGAAGCTTACTGTAACTGCCTTAGAATAATAAATGATATTTGGAACTGCAAAGAAACCTGTGTCGAACCAATAATTATTGGAACAAAGAATCTGTATTTTCACACGCTGGATAAACATCTATTTGCAAAAAATGACATGTCTGCTCTTTATAATTTAGCACAGTTCCCAAAAAAGGAGGCCGCGCTCGTCCGTTGTCTTCAGGGTATGTCTTATGGCTGGGACTCGCTGCGCCCAATGGCGCGGGCGGCGGCGTGAGCGCAACTCACCATTGCGGTTTAAACTCACGATCCGGTCCCAGTCCCTCCTCACTGCCAACTGACGACGTACTGTGACGCGTCAGCCAGCACGGGATACAAGAGAATGGTGTTCCGGTGCGGCAACCCGTCACATGGTACGCGAAGGGGCCAATCATAGACTGGCTCCCATTAACCAATGGCAAGCCAGCTGTGAGCCCTGCTTTGTTTTGGTTTTGGCCCCGCCCCCCATCATGGCCGCGCCCCCCTACGTCATGGCCGCGGCCCCCCGACCCGTGTGGCCACGTTCACCCCCCCCGGTCCGAAAAAAGTTTCATGCAGACCGCAGATCGCGGTGCAGTGAGTTGCACGCGCAGTCGGCAAGCAAGACAGCCGTGTGGACGCGTGCAACGGGGCCTTAGCCTTAGAGTGATTTTCTTCTCCCGCAGCTCCTTCACTCTCCGGGGATCAGCCGGGCCAACAGTCAATCGAAATGTACAAAAAAGTTGGAGCACAGAGAAGAAGAAAATTTGGTGTTAAACAATCGTCACTTTATTGGTTAGTACACTGTATATTAAAAACTTACAATTAAGTATAACTGCGTGCACGATGGGGCTCCCACGTTCATCCGTAGTTAGCGCCGTCACTACCCCTGCCCAGACCGTTCTCTCCTACTGCGGATCCCCGCAGAGTTCCTGAACCGGAACCGGAAGTCTACCCACCTGAGAATGGTGGGCGGGCTCTCACGTGAGATAGTAATAGCTGGCGGGGGTGACGTTGGGAAACAGGAACGGGTACCCCTATCATGCAGGTATTACACTCCTAGATAGACGTGTATACCAAACTACTGAGCAACCCCTCAACGCGTTTCACGCATACTAGTGCTTCATCAGGAGTATTGGGGCATATCAGGAGGCGGCCTTATATAAGCCACCACCCCCTAATTGCCCCTAACACAAAAAACATGTGTAAACTTGCTACAGATATTTCCTAATGGTATTGTGACAAATGACATACGAAAACACATAACATGATCAGAACATTCCTATAAATTTGCCCTTCAAATATGTCTTAAAAAATCTATAAAATATTTTAAAATTCTCAAAAACGATAACTTAAATTAGCTGTTTAAACCCTATTATTATAATATTATATATATAAATTATACTGTTTAAACCCTATTTAATACACTCTATACATAAAGCAACTTTAAATAGTTATTACCCAAAACAATACAATTAAATAGTATTACTATCAACAATTGATACAATCAATAGTTAATATATTCCTAAACTTCACCATTACATAAACCTAAATAAACCTTTTTATTTTAAATGATATATTATATAAATAAATATAAATTACTGAAACATCTCATTAATAACATATTATTGACATATTAAAACTGTTTAGTTTTTACCTATACTACACATAAATGAATTAACAGATTTGAAGTTAAAAATCTATATACATCATCTGAGGAAGGGGTTAAGTTGTATCATTTCATTTAGGCCACCAGGTATTCACCCCTCCCTCCCCCTCTCTATTTCTCTCCCTTCCACCCCTCTTTACCCCTTCCCCCTTCTCTCTCTCCCCTCCTTCCCCCCCTCTCTCTGTCCCCTCGCCACTCTCCCCTCCCTCTCTCTCTCCCCCCTCTCTCTCTGTCCCCCCCCTCTCTCTCTCTCTCTCCTCTATCCCCTCCCCGCTCTCTTCCCGTCTCCCCCTCTCTGTTTGTCCCCCGTTCATATCAATCCATTCCCCCCACCCTTTACAGCTCCCCCCTTTTACAGCTTCATGCAGTGTGTGTGTGTTTGTGTGTGTGTGTGTGCGTCAGACAAAGTGTGTGTGCGTCAGTAAGTGTGCGTGTGCGTCAGGCAGTGTGTGTGTGTGTGCGCGTTAGTCAGTGTGTGCGCGTCATTGAGTGTGTGTGTGTGTGCATGTCAGTCAGTGTGTGTGTGTGTGCGCGCGTTACTCAGTGTGAGTATGTGTGCGTGTCAGTCAGTGGGAGGGGAGAGAGAGGGGAGCGGGAACATTACATCCCGGGCAACGCCGGGTATATAAGCTAGTATAATATATACAGTATATGCCCTGACACACAAGGAGATCCTATACCAAACAACCAAGGGATAGGAACCTACTGGAAACGTATACTGCAACAATGTCATACTCAAAAGACTCAATCCTGTGTTGGGACCTTTATCAAGAGGACAAACCCGAAATATCCTGGGATTCCTTATATCTCAGTTGTATATATATATAATATATATATATATATATATATATATATATATATATATATCTATTATATTAATCATTGTATTCTAATGTCTCTTCTGTATAGCGATACTATTTATAGATACATGCATATGTCCCACACGCCACTTACAGTACGGTGCAGGCATCAATTGCCCTTTTTATTATCCAAACTCAATGAGGAACACCCAGCTCAGGAAGCGATCCCTTCTCGCCAGCTCACTTAGTCACTCAATCTAATTAGACACCAATTTGCAGCCTTGATGCTGCTGACACGAGTTCTGCACATACAGTAACAGCAGCAGGAGAACAAGCGGCCCGACCCTCAGCCTGCTGTACGGAACGCATCTAGTCCCACACACCGCCCATAAGTCTGCTCTGGTCTGCACAGGTTACTTTGCTATCAACACAATAAACCCCTCTGCTTCTGGTAACCTGTACATGGCCTGTGCTGCTTAATTAGCGCCAGTTAGCAGATCCAGAGTGGGAATGGTCACCCCCTAGGAGTCCATGGGGTGTCTCAAGTGGTGGTGGTGGAGGGTCCCAGGAAGTGTAGCGGGTGTCTGAGCCGGTGTGGGAACTGCGCACTTAGTAAGACCCTAAACTGCACCGGGTGCCGCTATCAATGACAAACAGGAGCTTCCAAAGTCTTTCCCCACAATGCTTTGCATCTACAGAGGCAAGGCATTGTGGGGCGTGACTTTGGAAGCTGCCGCAGTGTTTAACAGGTACACCCCCCATGCTGTCTGCACACACTGAGGGATAGCTGGGGGCCTTATTAAGCGTGTCTTCAACCCTACCAACTTATCTGCGCCCAGTATCTTCTCCTATAAAGATGCAGCCCTATCATGGGAACATTGAGAATGAAAAGCAGTGCTGTGTTTATTGGTTTAAATCTAGCTGAAGACATCCAGGATAGTACGAGTATTTTTAATTCCAATGTGGATGTTTTCGCCTTATTGAGCTGCTTCAGACAGTTCGTTAGATAGATCTGATCTTTGTCTAATGAGAGTGTGATGGTAAAACTCCGTGTGGAAGCCCCTTTCTAACCCCTTCAGTGCTGGAGGATCTGCCATCACAGTAGCCATGTGGCCATCCGGCTCTCCCTGATCATGTGATCACCCGATCGATCAGACGATCTCTACGACATTCCGGTGATGTTGCGGGAAAGGTCCTCTCATTCCCTGGGGATCTCGGCCAGCACGCGAGCATTAATACAAGTCAGTGTGCAAGGTCCTGGGCCCCTGTGCATACTGCAGTTATTGTTGTTTTCCCGGGCCAAATTTTCCCCCAAAAAATTCTAGTAAAAATTGGCAACATTGTGGCAATGTGAAATCTTACAAAACCTGCAAGATTTAGGAGAAAAACGCCCCCTAAAGATATTCAAACCGATCTGGAAGACATTCACAAGTCTAGTCAGCACCTACTGCTTCTCTTCCTCCATCTTGGGAAGACAGGCTGATGCCATCATGTGCCAGGGCCGGCCTTAGGTCCTGGGCAGGGAAGGGCAACCATCTTGGGCACCAGCGCCTTTGGAGGCCCCACGCTTCCTCCTCTCCCTCCTGTCGGCACCGGGGTCCAACTTTTCCCTGACCAGATGGGGGGATCTGGAGAAGGTAGCGCAACCCCCCCCCATGCCCCCGACCCTCTGCCAGTTCCTCCCCCTGGCCGGAAGTTGGATCCCGGCACCGACAGGAAGGAGAGAAGGATTCGCGGGGCCCCCAGACCGGCAGAGAGGTAGGTGTAGGGGGGGGGGGGTTTGATCTTAATTTCTCCGCAGCGGCCTGCCTCCTACAGCATCATATGATGCTGCATTGCCATGGCAACGTGATGTCACATGGCGCCACGATGCTGCTGGAGGAGGCCTGCTTGTCTAGGTAAGTCCCCATTTTTTAACAGGGGGGCCCCACTACTAGCGTGTCACCTTGGGCCCCGCAGAGCTTAAGGCCAGCCCCCTGATTTCCCCCCTTTCATGTATCGAGCAAGAACAATGTAAGCATAAAACGCAGACAATGACACTGGACCCTGTCATTGTCCCCTGTTGCCCTTGTCATCGTGACCGTGAACCTGCTGTCAGTATCCTCTGTCCTTCTGCTTGTGCCCCCTTCTCTTTGCAATGGTCAATGTTTTCTGTCCATAGCTGTATTTTGGCTGTTACTGCCCAAGCTCCGGGGCACTTTCTTAGTGACTGGCAATGTTTCCTTAGTCTGCCCCCCCCCCCCCCCCCCCCCCCCTTGTGAGACTGATCCTGAAAACTTGGATCTTAAAGGAGCAATCCAAGATAGTGATTTTTTTTTTTTAAATATAGAATTGAAGCAGGGGGTCTCCGGAGCTGAACCCCGATAATTTCAGCTCCGGGAACCCCCTACTTGCGGAGATACATGGGCCCACAGGCTTGGAAATATTCGAAGGGCGGACATATTGTGAACCCTGGTAACCGAGGAGAGCGGCTAGTGGCACCTAATTCGCAGGTAAGTATCTCTGGAAGCAGGCGGTCCCCGGAGCTGAAATTACCAGGATTCTGCTCCGGAGACCCTCTGCTTCAACCCTGTATATATTACAGAAATATAATTCGCAAAAAAAATCCACCGTCTTGGATTGCCTCTCTAAATACCCAGGGAGTATAAAGATAAGATCTCACTGTTTGCATCTGAGTTATAATGAACTGATGAGCATGTATCAAATTCTCTCGGAATTCAATTGCTTTAATGGGATTTCATTGTAGCAACTTACTGATCTATAATTGTGTTTCTGGGAAACAGATGATACAGACTAATGCAACAAATCCGAACAAGAAAACAGACAGAGGGCAGCGGTGGGATATCGTAGCATTGATTAAGCTCATTTTTGGGACATGATTTCTCTTCCTGTACAAACACCCCGATAATCAAGACAATAAACTTGGTAGACATGGAGACAAGGAAACGAAAAAGATATCGATATTAATACAACTTCGGTACACACTCAAGTTCCTCCACCCTCGACAATGATAACTGCTTGAGGTATACCCCCAACTCGAAGTGCTATCTTCAACAGGGGTTCTCAACTCCAGTCCTCAAGCCTCCCCCCAAAAGGTCAGCTTTTCAGGATATCCCAGTGTCAGCACAGGTGGCTCAATCAGAGGCTAGACTGAGCCTCTGATTGAGCCACCTGTGCTGAAGTAGGGACTGATTGAGCCCCCTGTGCCGAAGCAGGGATATCCTGAAAACATGATCTGATTGGAGTAGAGCATTCCTGATCTACAAGCTTGTCCAAAACACACATAACTCACAGGTCCTCCTCAACCCAGCTACCCAAGCCAGGTATGATCTCCCCGCCGCCTTCATCCATCACCACCACACTGGAGGTCCACACCACCATCATTCAAGGAGCCAACACTAGCATGATTGTTTCCCCCAGACAATACCTTCTACAAAGTTGCAACAACTCACACATGCAACTCAACGCTCTCCTTTCGAGCATACACAGCAGTTGACCTATATATATTTTTTCCAATTATTTTAATTATTTAATTTTTTACCCTTTTTACGCCTTCTTTTAGTTTTAATTACAAAGTCAACATAGGTGGAGAACCAAGAGTAACCCAGTTAACACAAACATCTCGGGAGTGGGGCTCCTTCTGTCCCCATTACTAAAGAGGACCAGACATCTCCTAACTTCTCTTACCTCTCTCACCATTCTCTTCATGCTAAATAGGACTGGAGGGGTCCCTCGGTATGGAGGCTTGGGTCTTTATGCAGTGTGTGTGTGTGTGTGTGTGTGTGTGTATATATATATATATATATATATATATATATAGATATATAGATATACACACATATACATATACACATATACATATATTACTTGTGAACACAGTCACATGTCTTAGACAGGTCTGCAACCCTGCCTTTCACCATTATCACCTAGCATACAGTGCTTCCACTGCAGCAAGGGATTCTGGGAAATTACATGCAAATGGAAACAGAATGTGTCACATTTTGCCTGAAATCCCTTTTTACATGGAACTATTATAAGCAAATGCTTTGCTGTGTGTGTGTGTGTATATATATATATATTAAAGCAGGGTTTTCTACTCCAGTCCTCAAGACCCCTCCCCTCTCCCCTCAACAAGTCAGGTTTTGAAGACACTGATTGAGCCATCTGTGCTGAAGCAGGGAGTGATTGAGGCACCAGTGCTGAAGCAGGGATATTCTCAAAACCTGATTTGTTGAGGGGGGAGGGTCGTGTGGACTGGAGTTGAGAACCACTGTATTCAAGTTCAAAACAGCACCAGTTTTATCAAAGAAAAGTAATCCTACAGTGTACTGAAAGCGATGTGGAGTTTTTCCTTTGCTAAATCTGGTGTCATTCTATAGCCAGGAGACAGATAAATAGAATCATTCTTGATTCCAATGCTTTTAATGAAGTAATGTCCCACATTGCAGAGACTTCACATCCCGGCACGCTCCCTCTATTGCCCCTTTGGCCATTAAGAGGTTAATGGCGGCAGAGCGCAGTATACAGGCTCCATAACAATAAAAACATTTGTTTGTTATACAGGGAAATGTTCCCCCAGTGGCTCCTGTCGCGGATGAGAGCGAAGCATTCGGATGGAATTCTGGCTCCGAAGTGTCTGTCTGGCTTCATGTACAGTACAATATGGATGCCGTGCGCAGGCAGACAGGGCACGCACGTTGCCAGCACAAGCCGTAACCCCCTGGGTGCCAGGTGGCCCATCTGGCAATTAAGTGGTTAATGGCGCCCTCTGTCCTCTGTAGCTGCTGGCACTAACAACAAAACCCAGCGCTTATTAACCACTGCACAAATTATTCACTAATGCACACATTCTTCACTGTTACACACATTAACACACTGATACACACACATTAACACACTGTTACACACATTAACACATTGATAGACACACAATGCCACTGATACACACATTAACACACAGTTACACATATTAACACACTGATACACACAACACTACTGATACATACATTAACATACTGATACACACATGAACACACTGATACACACACAATGCTAATTCCCACATTAACACAGTGTTACACACATTAACACACTGATACACACACAAAGCTACTGATACACGCACTGACACACTGATACACACATTAACACACTGATACACACACAAAGCTAGTGATACACAAAGACTCATGGATATACTGTACACAAATACTGATACATACATAAACACACACAAAGACACATTGATATACACAGGTACTGATACACACATTAACACACTGATACAGACAGCGAAAGTACTTGTTTAAACAAATAGACCAGCTATGTTGTATGGGCAGCTTGTTGTGTATACTGTACTCTGTGATATTTGTTACTGAGTTATTTGCTGCTTATCACCGAAAAGATATTAGACAAAGATGGTAAAAACCCTCCAAGCTTTTTTTTACTTTGGAAATGTTAACCGCTGACACAATTATTTTAAAATACCTACAACTGTCAGATTTTTTCATTTACTTTTTTTATGTAAGCTACTAAACTTGTCACTGGGCTACGTTCCCTGTAACCGTTGATTACACCAGATGCCGCTTGGCGGCAGCGCGCTCTGGTGACGTCATCCGCGCACCGCCACCGAGCGGCATCTTGAACAAGCAGAGGGAACAGGAGAGGAGAGAAGCAGAGGAGACAGGGAGGCGTAGCGGAGGCGTGGCCGTGAGCAGCTCGCCCTCATTGGCTGAACCGCACACGTGACGCGGCCGACGCCTGCCAAGAACAAATTCCTCCATCTCTTCTCCAGCCTGCGGCCCTGCAGATCCAGGGGCCGCGCACGGCGCTCAAGGTGTGCATACCTCAATTGGATTCATGCATGTTGCTTTTGAGCCGCGCGGAGGTCGACGCTGCCGGCGTTCTTAGGTATAATCACGGCCTTAAAGAGGGACAGTGGTTCGGAGCAGCAGTGATCAAGATTTCGTTCTCAAGCAGTTTTAAGCAAATCCCAATGGCGGCCATCTTGTATGGCCCAGCCGAGAATAATTTGACATCAATACGTCTCCAAAACAGAAAACGATTGAATGATCTCCCAATGAGACACTGAATAAGGATGGAAAAGGTCAAATAAAGGCATCTTCTACAACAGAGCTATCACAAGAGCAGGAACACCAAATGACTATTGTAATGCCATTTTTGAGACATTTAAAGACTTAAAAATGACTGGCCTTCAATGTTTGGCCAGCATTTATAACCCCTGTAGCATATATATTTACATAATTGCACTGCAGGAGCAGACAGTCCACCTGCCTGTCCCAAGCCGCCGGTGGCAGGAGAGCCGCCAGTTGTTCACGATATACATGTAACTGTTGTTGATCTGCAATGTGAGAATGAGGCTGTAACGCAATCCTACCAAGCAGAAAGGCAAAGAAATTCACGAGAGATTATTTCTCCCGATTGTGAGGGATTTCATCTCTGAATCAGTAGGAGCTGTCAGGATCAATACAATATAGTTATAAAGTGCGAGGGCGACGGCGGCCCCCCCTCCCTGTGTCTGAGGGTCGCACGCTGAGGGAGCTGCTGAGTTTTACAGAATTACATGTCCTTTATGATTTAACGCCTCAGGTCTGACATCCGCGCCGGGCTGTGTGCGCTGATTACTAGTTTTGAGATGGTGGGCTTATTTGCATGCTAATAATGTAACTCATACTTGTGAGTATCTAAACACACACACACACACACACACACACACACACACACACACACACACACACACACACACACACATATACAGTTAGGTCCGGAAATAATTGGACACTGTCAAAATTCTCATAATTTTGGCTCTGTGTAAGGAATCGGGGAAACACGCCCCCTGCGGTGTGCTCCCTCCTTACCTGCCGCATCTCAGTTCCCGCTCTCCTTATAGAGCATGCATGCAACCGTGGTTCCCTACTCGTACCACGGAGCCCGGCCACCCCCGGTCGCATCACGCATTCTCTCACGCGTGGCGCGTACACGTGACGGCGTGCGCCGCCCTCCAGCTGCGAGTCAACTTCACGCCCCTTTGTGGCGTATTCTCTACCCATGCCTAGTTTCCCTGATGTCTCCCTGTATGGCGTGCGCCGCCCTCTAGCTGCGAGTCAAGATTCCCTGTTGATTCTCTGTGTGGCGGGCGCTGCGAGCCTACCTTCCTATGCATCGCTGCCCCTAAGTCTCTTGGATCGCTCGGAGTTCGATCCTTAAGAGGGGGGTACTGTAACGATGCGCGGAACATGCCCCCTGCGGCGTGTCCCTTCCTTACCTTTTTACTTCTGATCGCCGCGCTCTAGCTGCGAGTCAAGATCCTGTGTCTTTAAGGATTCTGAAGCAAGCAACGCCATCTTGCTTTCTGGCAAACCCTGCCCTCTTCCTCCTGACAGGAGGTAAGCCTCTCTTTGACTTTCTCTCTGCTATTAGTCTTTTGCTACCAGCCCTGGTGCCTGCTGGTACTCATCGCATACTGTTCCTGCCTGGACCTCCTTGGGACCTTTACTTATCTCCTGTGGATTCCGGAAGACTGGGACAGTCACTCTTATACTACTGACGTTAGTTTATCGTCGGGTAGTGTAGGTACCTGCTTAGTAGGGTTCACCTTGACCTGGTAGCAGGCTTATAATTCCTTGGCCAATGGATTAGACTAAGAACCCTTATGTTTATTTAGTTTCGCTTCACCTTGCTGTTTTTGTTACTATGCCTTTAAGAAGTCTGGACGTTCTCCAAGAAGCAGTCCTTCTCTGGATGTTACCTTGTGCTCTGGACTCCATGCCCATGTTACTGGTTTCCATTTCCAGACTCCCGTGCTGAAGCGTTGGCTTCCCAGCAACCCCCGCGTTGGTGCCTGAGAACGTGTGCACTCCCGCTCTGCTGTCAGAGCATGCGCGCACATGCGGCTGGATCACTCGTGTCTCTGAGTAGGCACCGCACCTCCGGACGCGTCGTGCATTCTCATGCGCGCGGCGCGGTCACGTGACTACGTGCGCCGATCCCCAGCTGCTCGGCAACTTACTCCCTTCGTATCCCCTGCGGCCTCACCATCTCGCTAACGGGCCCTTCCCTTTCCCTGCGCTTGTGAGGAGAGCACAAGCGTGACACTCTGTATGCCACTACAATGGATTTGAAATGAAACAACGGAGATGCAATAGAAGTGCAGACCTTCAGCTTTAATTCAAAGGGTTGAACAAAAATATCGTATGAAACGTTTAGGAATTGCAACCATTTTCATACACAGTCCACTTATTTCAGGGGCTCAAATGTAATTGGACAAATTAACACAATCATAAATTAAATGTTCATTTTTAATACTTTGTTGAGAATCCTTTGCAAGCAATGACTGCTTGAAGTCTGGAACGCATGGACATTACCAAACGCTTGGTTTCCTCCATTGTGATGCTTTGCCAGGACTTTACTGCAGCTGTCTTCAGTTGTTGTTTGTTCGTGGGTCTTTCTGCCTTATGTTTTGTCTTCAGCAAGTGAAATGCATGTTCGATCAGGTTGAGATCAGGTGATTGACTCGGCCATTGCAGAATATTCCACTTCTTTGCCTTAAAAAACTCATGGGTTGCTTTTGCAGTATGTTTTGGGTCATTGTCCATCTGTAAAGTGAAGCGCCGTCCAATCAACTTCGCTGAATTTGGCTAAATCTGAGCAGATAATATATCCCTATACACTTCAGAATTCATCCGGCTGCTTCTGTCTTCTGTCACATGATCAATAAACACTATTGACCCAGTGCCATTGTAAGCCATGCATGCCCATGCCATCACACTGCCTAACTGTGTTTTACAGATGATTTGGTATGCTTCGGATCATGAGCCGTCTCCATACTTTTTTCTTCTCATCATTCTGCTACAGGTTGATCTTAGTTTCATCTGTCCAAAGAATGCTGTTCCAGAACTGGGCTGGCTTTTTTAGATATTGTTTGGCAAAGTCTAACCTGGCCTTTCTATTCTTGAGGCTTATGAATGGTTTGCACCTTGTGGAGAACCCTCTGTATTTGCTCTTGTGAAGTCTTTTCTTTATGGTAGGCTTGGATAATGATATGCCTACCTACTGGAGAGTGTTCTTCACTTGGCTGGATGTTGTGAAGGGGTTTTTCTTTACCATGGAAAGGATCCTACGATCATCCACCACTGTTGTATTCTGTGGACGTCCAGGCCTTTTTGTGTTGCAGAGCTCACCAGTGCGTTCTTTTTGTTTCTCAGAATGTACCAAACTGTTGATTTGGTCACTCCTAATGTTCCTGCTATCTCTCTGATGGATTTTCTTTTTTTTGCAGCCTAAGGATGCCCTGTTTCACTTGCATTGAGAGCTCCTTTGACCGCATGTTGTGGGTTCACAGCAACAGCTTCCAAATGTGAAAGCCACAACTGGAATCAACTCCAAACCTTTTACCTGCTGAATTGATGATGAAATAATGAAGGAATAGCCCACACCTGTCCATGAAACAGCTTTTCAGTCAATTGTCCAATTACTTTTGGTCCCTTGAAAAAGATGGGGCTACATATTAAAGAGATGTAATTCCTAAACCCTTCCTCCAATTTGGATGTGAATACCCTCAAATTAAAGCTGATAGACTGCACTTTAAGCCCATATTCATTATTTAACTGTAACTTTAATTTATTTTGGTACACAGCCAAAATAACAAAACTTGTATTAGTGTCCAATTATTTCCGGACCTAACTGTATGTATACACTTATATACACCATCTATCTATATCTATCTGTAGACATGTATTATATATATACACACATATAAAAATATTACTTGTGAGCACATTCACCATTATCACCAAGCATACAGTGCTTCCACTGCAGCAAGGGATTCCGGGAAATGACATTCTGGAAAAAGGTGGAGGTTTTTTGTTGCCTTTTTCACCTACCATAACTTAAAATGTATATGGTAAACCTACCCAGCCTAGAAAAATTGCAAAACAGGTATAAACCAACCTCACACTGATGATACCCATCAAGGTTGAAACATGTCTGTGAGTGGTTTGACTTGCTTTGCATCTTGTACCATACAGTATATATATATATATATATATATATATATATATATATATATATATATATACACTTAGTTAAGTTATGGTGGGTAAAAAAAAGTGACAAAAACCCTACACAGTAATTCATATAGCAAATGGAAATATTACTGTATGCTCATCTGCATGTCTTAGACAGGTCTGCAACCCTGTCTTTCCCCATTATTGCCCAGCATACAGCGCTTCCACTGCAGCAAGGGATTCTGGGAAATGACATGCAAATGAGCACTCAGTGCCACCTTTTGTCTCAAGCTCGTATTACACAAGCAAATCCTCAGGCCAATGCATGCTGTTTTAAACACAGCTTTTAGACAGAGGCTGGGATGAGATGCAAAGCCATTAAACCCACTCACCAGACATCGTCTCTATCTTATATATATATATATACTATATATAATATATATATATATAGATATTATATATAGATATTATATATATTTATATATATATTTATATATATAAATCAAAAAATAAATAGATGATACCATTCTGGTGGCTAACGAAATGCTTTTATTTGTGCGAGCTTTCGAGATACACTGATCTCTTCTTCCGGCGATGATACAATGAATTAAGCATTATTTCATTGTAACATCGCCGGAAGAGAGATCAGTGTATCTCGAAAGCTCGCACAAATAAAAGCATTTCGTTAGCCACAGAACGGTATCATTTATTATTTTTTGATTATTGAAGCTCGGCAAACAGGTACTGATACCTCTACATGTTATATTATATATATATATATATATATATATATAAAGCAGAAAATAGCCGTGTTAGTCCAGTTGCGATAGTGCAGAATAAATGAGTTCTTCAGTATTCGGTGATACCTTTTTTATTGGACTAACAATTTATGTCATAGGACAAGCTTTCGAGAGTTATCCTCTCTTCTTCAGGTCTTGCAATACTGATCTACAAAGGGTTCAATTGCTAAAACAGTGTGGAGAGAGGAAAACAAAACAAACAAAAAAACAGATATTTACTGTAGATAAGGTAGGGTGTTAAGTGTTTGAAGCCAGGGGACAGTGTCAAAGAAAGATGGGGAGGGGAAGGGATACTGGGGGGGAGAGAAAGTATGGATAAGAATAGAGGCAAGCAGGATAATTACAAGCAATTTTGAGAATCCACTAAATTCCTGGATGTGCAGCTGTATGATCCTTTAACATTGAATGTTCTATGGTTGTGACTGGCTGTGGGATCCAGGCAAATATATTTGCAGAGTTTGCAGCGTTTGTTGCTGCACGGTTTTGTGCCATTATCCATGTCTTTAAAATCGTTGTGAAGTTTTCTGCTGACTAATTTCTGTTTCAGGTTTGGTGGTTGCCGGAATGCAAGAATGTCCTATGACAAAAATTGTTAGTCCAATAAAAAAGGTATCACCGAATACAGAAGAACATATATATATATATATATATATATATATATATATATATATATATATATATATATATATATATATCTCAAATAAAAAGATCACTTGTGAGCACATTCACATGTCTTAGGCAAGTCTGCAACCCTGCCTTTCACTATTATCACTATGCTATAAGGTGGAGGTTTCTTGTAGCCTTTTTCACCCACCATAACATATAGAGTATTATATATATATATAAAGCAGAATAAGCCTGAAGAAGAGAGGAGAACTCTCGAAAGCTTGTCCTATGACATAAATTGTTAGTCCAATAAAAAAGGTATCACCTAATACTGAAGAACTCATTTATTCTGCACTATATACATATATATATATATATATATATATATATATATATATATATATATATATATATATATATATATATATATATACAGGGTGTGTGTATGTATATACTGTATATCTATATGCAAGGTGCATGTACTGAATGTATATAGTGTATATCTGTATATGCAGGGGGTGTGTACATTGCTCCCCTCTGTTCTCTCTCCCTAAGTACATCCCTGAGGAGGTTCCAGGTGCACCTTGTTAGCTGCTGGTCCCGTGTGTGATTAGATCGGGGAGCGTGCCTGGTTGATGCAGTGTTGAACATTAAAGCTTATCATGCTCAGCTCACTGATCTAATCAGCGTCACGGGTAATTTCAATTATGGATGAGAGGCCATCAGCAGCACGAGCATGAGGTGTTGGGAGCACTTAGGAGCAGCGCTGTATTGCTAAACCGACGCCTCTACACATTCAGTATGTTTAAAGATGAATATATAACCTCCCCAGTATCAGAGGGGCCTTCAACGCTTTGTTTCTTTCAGGGGACCCCCCTCTACAAGACATTATGTATCTCCATAGACTTTCAGAGGACCCCCTTGTACAAGAAAGTATTTGTTCCCCATAGACTCTCATGGAATCCCTTGCTATAAGAATTACTTGACCCCATACACATTTATGGGATCCCTCGGTACAAGATATTATTTGTTCCCCATAGACTCTCATGGGATCCATCGATACCATAAATGATTTTTTCCCATAGACATTCAAAGGATCGCCTTCGACTGGAAGTGATATATTCAGAGAAGGAGCGGCTCAGTGACTAAGGACACTGACTGGCACTGAGTTTGAAGCAGGGGAACCTCCGTGTGACCTTGGGCAGGTCACTTTATCTCCCTGTGCCTCAGGCACCAAAAACATAGATTGTAAACTCCACGGGGCAGGGACCTGTGCTTGCAAAATGTCTCTGTAAAGTGCTACGTAAAACTAGCAGCGCTATACAAGAACAAGCTATTATTATTGTAGATTATTCATTTAATACTGAGTTAATTGGGGCAACACCATCACTAAAACGATCCCTCACTGGGATTAAAACTTTTCGAACAAATCAAAAACTGGTATAAAGGAAAGAACGAAAGTCAAAAAAATCTCTTGTTATGTTTTTATTTTAAGATACATAGCTACGTTTATATCATGATGCAGCTTTGTTCACAAAGAATATGCCCATCATATTTTTCAAACATTGTTGTGATTAATAACAATTATTCAAACAGTTCTTCATATTCGCTCGGCGTCTGTGGTTTTGTATGGCCATCCCTGGCAGTTATTACAGTATAATCCGTCCATCTACTGTATACTGGAAACAGGGTTTAAGTGGGACCAGATTTAGATTAGAAATCAACCTTTCACATAGGAGAAAAACCTTCAATGTCCTCCACCTCCTAAAATACCAAGTTTTTATTTGGATCTTACTGTTTATTTTGCCTCTACAGACGTAAAGGGTACCACTTTTTAAGAATTGATTTGTCTCTAAATTCCACTTGACATTTTGCCCACAGACGTTGGTAGAATCCATTGTCTCAAAGAATTGATTTACTGGGGAACATTTGAAGCTTTATGTCCCTAAACTAAAATCCCTTGGAGAACTTGGCACATTTCTGGAGGAAAGATTTTTTTCTGTCATGCTCCTGAAAATGCCTCTGTTCAGGCACATTAAAGAATAAACAAATACATTTCCCCATTGTTGCTTTTCATAAAACATTATTTTCAAACGTGGTGAGGTGTAAGGACTTGTAAATATGGGAGTCGGAGTGGTCAAGTGGCCTTGAATGCATTTTAAATGGGTAAATTTGGTTCAAATCCTTGATTAGATTGTAAGCTCCATGGGGCAGGGACTTATGCCTGAACACAAAGAAAAAAAGAAGTTAAGCTTATGACGTTCCCTGTACGTCACAAGGGACGGATCTACAGGTTCTCCTGTGTTCAGAGAACGTTGTGCTAATTTTTCTAAAGAGATCGCACTCACTGCTCCACCGAAGGAATAAACAAAATTGAAGCGTATGTGGAAGGAGCTCCACTTCCATTTCAGTCATCAGGGGGCTGGTTGGGAGCTTTCAGGGGGTCGGTCTCAACCATGTGATTTCTACTGAAGCACTCGGGAGCTGCCGAACTTTCGACACAGGGAAGGTTAATATATAAATGGACTGGCTGATGACAACAAGCAGTATCAACCTTAACGTTGACCATCACACTTCTAACTGGACACATCATAAGAGCTCCATGCCCACCACAGCAGACTGAGGGTGGCTGCATAGGCGGTGAAGAGCAGCAGGTAAGCGCGGAATAGAATGGTATCGAGTTTGTAGCAGAAGCTGAGCCAGCGCCTGTGCCAATCCTCTTCCGACTCCATCTCTCGCATGTAGGAATGGATGGAGGTAACCTCTTCCAGGATTCGATCCATCATTTGGTCAACAGGCAGACCGTGGCTGGGATACTTGGGGGCATCTGCTTCTCCTGCCCCGGAGACACTCTCTGAAAGGCAAATATAACAAGGTGCAGGAGGGGAAGAAAGAGAAGGGCTAGAAGACGAGGTCATGGACCTAAGCTGAAGCGTGGGAGGCTCAAGGGAAATGTGAAGTACTTATTCACTGAAAAGGTGGTGGATACCTGGAATAACCCGTCATCTGAGGTGGTAGGGGCAAATACAGTAAATTAATTAAAAACTGCTTGGGTTAGGCACACGGCAGTCCTAGGAAAGAAAGCTAAGGAACTAAAAGGGTCTGAGGTTTCACAACAGATACTGTAGGAAAATGAAAAGACTAGGTTCAGCTGAGGAAACCCCCCAGATCGAATACTGTAAGAAAATAAATTCACATTTTTGGACAGGATTGCTTCTTTAAAATTAAGCATGGAAAAAAGTAAGATATTAATTATTTTCATAAAGAAGCCCTTCCTCCGACTCAGCATGCTTCCTTTTATCAAACACCAAGAAAACAACCGGAGTAGACAGAATTATATCTTGATGATAAGGTGTATTTTTTTTGTCCAGTTTCACCACCCACCAGGAAGCCTTAAAGTTCATATCAGGAAGTTGCTGATAACTGCAGTTCTCCCATATTATCACTAAGGGGCGCTCACTGCAATACCTGCTGTTTCATTGGTTGACCCCAATGAGTTCCCTTCTTTGTCTTCTCCGTGATGGTTACGTTGCTCATCAGACAGCAGTGGGCAACGAGACACCAGGAGTTCACTTGACCCTTCTTTGTCCACGTGAAGGAGTTTTATCACCACAATTGATTTGCCAAGACTCAAAACCATAAGGGCCATACAAACCACAAAGAAAACACCTAAACATGGACAAATACACAGGTAATCAGAAGAATATCTAGTGGCCTCATCTTTTTATTGGTTACTCCAGTAGCCCATCTCTACCCATTGCTTTTTAGGTCTTATTTTATGAGGTGTGAGCTGGCATACGTTTATCTGCCAATACATTTTGTTTGTACTGTAAGACCCCTTCATAAATTAAGTATGTTTGATTTGGAGTAAGGCAGGTCAGTACGCTTGGTATATCCTACTTCCAAAATCTTCCACATATGACTAGGTGGTGAGAGTTGGATCGACTGAGATTTAGTGGTGACTGTGGAAACCAGGTGTCCCAGGTACTGATGCAGTCAGCTTTAATATCCCAGTCAACAACAGGCCTGGTGCAAAAACAACAATAAACGAATCTGGGACTCGGATATAAACCCAACAACCCATGTCTAAGCACAAGTGCCTGACTAGGAAACCTACAGTATTGCCAGCTGTGAGACCCAGGAGTGTTAGATCTTGGAATCCATGCCTTATGGGGAGCACCAGTGCTAGACCTAATAGGCAGGGGCACATCTGGTGATCATAACCCAGCAGGCAGACTTCAAACCCAACTGGCAAGGATAGTAGCTATTAGTCAGACACTAAAACCTCTGGCCAGCTGGCAGACCTGGGAGTCAAAACACAGAGGACTTCCAATCTTACACCCAAAACCAGACTCTGTCCTATTCCTATTAGAGGCCCTGGTCACATGTGTATTGTTGTACATAGCTGTAAGTCCCTTCTTCATTTTACCCATGTGATTATGGGTCAAATAGTGATTTTATTGGAGGGGGAGGAGGGGGGGAGTTTCACGACTTATTGAATTTACGTCTTAAAGAAACGAAGGATTTCATATTAAAATAATCTATCTGTTCTGAAAGCATGGCTACATAGAACCAACCTTTATGAAATAAGATCCAAAGACAGTTATTTAAAAGGTTTAGCACCTCCTGAGATCAGACACAGTACCACTGCTTTTTTATTGGTATATTGGCCACTTCCTGCAGTTGGATCATTTGCAGCTCATATACATCACGCAAACTCACCGATTAATGGTATCCTTAAGGTAGTAGCCGGCAGTTCATCTGTCATGTTGACTCTGAAGACCGTGTAGCCCACAAGGATGCTGGTCTTGAACATTATCCGGGTACCACTATTTGGGGGCAGGTAGAAGCTCATGAGGTCGACAACCATGAGCAGGATGCTAGGGAGGAGAATACTGACAATGTACAGCAGGGGGCGCCGGCGAATGACGAGCTGAAACAGAGAATAGACCTCAGAGAGTGGACCACTTGTGGTCATGGACACAGCTTCAAGGTTAAATACACAGCTTCAAGGTTAAATACGCATAAGATGCAATAATAAATGCCCTTTAATGCAGATTCCCAGTCTTATTTAAATGTTTTCCTTGCTGTCTTATTTTACTTTTTATTTAAAAAGGACCAACGCCTGTAGTTGTGTATTTAATTGGCAGCCTATTATTTGCACCCACTCCACTTATCAGAGACACTGATCTTCTCTTGAACCTCTTGGTGACTTGAGGGTTCTTTGAACTCAAGTGATGTCACAAAGTTGGAGGGGTTGAGCAGCGATGTTATCTTCGCTTGTAAGGTTCCATTTTGAAGGAAAAGACACACAATTTAAACTTCATTGAGCAGGGAAAAAAACTAGGGGGAAAAACACCTGAAATGAAACACCGTTGTATAGGACAGTGAAGAAACTTAAAAATATATATAAATGTACAAGGAGAACTGCCCTTAAATAAACTTCTTAACTGGCCAACTCCAATCCTCAAGGGCTACCTACAGGTCAGGTTTAAGGATATCCCTGCTTCTGCACAGGTGGCTCAGTCTTTGACTGAGCCACTGATTGGGCCACCTGTGCTGAAGCTGGGATATCTAGAAAAGCTGATCTGTAGGTCGCCCTTGAGGACGGGAGTTGGCCACTCCGTGGTCTAACCAGTTCTGTGCTCGATGCAGGAAGAAAAAAAAGTCGCTGATTAACAGAACCTTATGTCTTTTTTTCGATGAGCGCTTTTGATTGGTTGGTGTTATTAGGACAATGCCCCTTTAAGGGGAGTCCTAGCTATGTACACTATAGTTGTGAATTCCCATTGGTGATAATGAAAGAAATAAATCTAATTGGGAATTTGTACATGATGAGTACACAGAAGATGAAATAGAAACCCTACGGTGTTCGTTTAATTGCTCTGCTGCTCGTCTAACCTTCTGCTGGTTCATTTGATAAGTTTCTCTTTATGATGCTATGAATTTCTGAAGCGCTCATTTATTCCGCACATAATTCCCCCCCCCCCTCTCTTTATTTCGCCCTGTGCTCATTTGTGAGCCGTTGTCGCAATGATAATGATTTTGCCATTAAAGCTGCAATCACTGCGGCATGAGAGATTCGTCTCCGGCTGGCTATTTGTCACTCGGTGTTACGTGTGGTTAACTGGTCTGGCCGGGGTTCGCTGGCACTCCTGGACATGCCAGAGCCGTAGAGGACGGTCAGCCCTTTCCAAGATCTGTCATGATGAGTAACTGGGGTACGCGGATTAATTATAACACGAGATATGGTTGTTCTACTTACAGCAATGCTTATTGCATACCCTCCAACTGCACCTATTTAGCAGGTATACTACATGTTTTGGCTCCTGTAAGAGCAGATGTAGCTATTACACAGAAAGTATTTGGTGTGTGCTATGGTTATGGGACTTTTGTAGGGATTGATTGGAAGCACTTGTGTCCAGCACGAGTAGAGGAAAAACAGTGGTTATTATTATTGTTATTTTTATTATTATTATTATTACATATTTTATACCCACACAAAGTTGGAGGGTCTGTTATTGCTCTACTTACTGTACTACCCCCTGCAGTGTTCCTGTATTATGTGCCACGATACTCGTGGTAGCATCCACACTGAAATAACCACTGTCGCACGCCATGCAATTATCACTATGTGTCACGTGGCCTGGAGTCCGGTGGCTGGGACAGGCAAGTAGTGATGGTTAGCAAACAGGCAGAGGTCAGGGCTGTAGGCAAGCGGGCAGCGATGGTCAGCAAACAGGCAGAGGCCAGGGCTGATGGGAACCAGGTAGCAATGGTCAGTAAACTGGCAGAGGTCAGGGCTGGTGGGAAGCGGGCAGCGATGGTCAGCAAACAGGCAGAGGCCAGGGCTGTAGGCAAGCGGGCAGCAATGGTCAACAAACAGGCAGAGGCCAGGGCTGGTGGGAAGCAGGTAACGATGGTCAGTAACAGGCAGAGCAGGGGCGGGAGGGATGAAGCAGGTAGCGATGGTCAGGAAACAGAGGTAGGGCTGGTGGGAAGCAGGTAACGATGGTCAGTAACAGGCAGAGGTCAGGGCTGGTGGGAAGCAGGTAGCGATGGTCAGGAAACAGAGGTCAGGGCTGGTGGGAAGCAGGTAACGATGGTCAGTAACAGGCAGAGGTCAGGGCTGGTGGGAAGCAGGTAACGATGGTCAGTAACAGGCAGAGGTCAGGGCTGGCAGCAAGCAGGTAACAATGGTCAGGAAACAGAGGTCAGGGCTGGAGAGAGGCAAGCGAAGTGAAGTCCGAAAGGATCTGGTACACAGCAACAGCAGAGGCACGAAGAGGCAGCGAGCTCGTCTATAGGGATAATCACAATAAACAGGCACAGAATATACAAAGCAGAGGTCTTATAAAGGTCTGGCTGAAGGGACAGGTGACAGGTACTAAGTACTAGAATCCTCAGAGTTTTCTACAGAAAGCAATAGCAGGCAACAGCACTTCCAGTGGCAGACTGGGAGAACTCCAGGCAGGGAGTGAGACAGGCCAGAGTTCAATAGCCGCCAGGGACATCCCTAACAGTATGTGAAGCTACTCCCCAGTGTAGAAAAATTGAGCTCCATTCAAAGTAAGAGATCTAATATCTTCTTGATGGGAAGCGGCTGCACTGCTTGTTGAATAAGGGCATCAGTCCTTTCTAACTGCAAACATCATTGGCCCACTTACTGCAGTAGCCACTGTTGTGTATTCCATCATCTGTTTATTTCACGTCAACTGACCAACTCTCCCTATTTCTCAGTGATACTCACTGATAGCAGTTCAACTTGAGGTTGGCAGAAGAATACATATCAATCAATGGACCCCCTGCTTCCCGACGTACCCCAGGTAGCATCCCCGGATTGGTAAGAAATATGGAGGGTTTCATCTCCCATGGCACGGGAGACTGCAGGAAGCTGCCACATGAACCACCATGGCTTACTGTTGAACCGTGGGCCATGGGAGATTTAAGAAACAATCATGGATCACTAACAACCACGTAAGGGAGGTAAGTGTCTCCAGAAGCAGGGGTCCCAGAGCTGAAATGAACATGGTTCAGGTCCTGGGACCCCACGCTTTTTACCTATTTAAAAATTGGTTAGAATGATGCTACGATTTCATGTTAAGTAACTTAACATAGTTTAGTGCACCTGGGACTTAGGGGCATTAGTCTAGCAGCCAATTTACTTCAATGGGGTTGATATAGACTCAGCCCCGTAAATCGTAAGCTGCCCAAAGATGAGCATGCCAGCTGTATTTATCTCACTGAGCTTTACCACCAACATCTCTCTACCACACCGTACCTTGTGTTTTCATTCTCCCACCTCGATTTACATTAGAGCTTACAGTCCGTGAAAAAACAACCTGCGAAATGCATTGGGAGTTCCACCCGCCTGCGTTTTACATGGCTGAATATTTGTTTTTTTTTAATTTTGTATGTAACCGCATCTTCTTTAGCCCGATTTCTTTGCCTTCCCGCCGTCGGTGGGCGACTTGTCTCCAGGTCCGCGTGCCCATTTGTGTTAATGCAATGTCTTTGTAAGGTATATTGGTACGTCACCGTTCTTACTCATTGGATTGCATTGCAGAATATCATCAGAAACTAATCATGGTAAGAATAGTACGATTCACAGTTATTCTAAATGTTTGGTTTGCTTTTTGGTGCACCTAGATCTGTACTGTATGATAGAGGACATGAACGTTAATTAACCCTTTGAGTGCCATATGATCGCTCCATCACTGATGACGGATCAGAAGAGCAGAAGTCCTCCTCTTTTCCGTGCCACTAAGTGACAGATCGCGTTATGTAGAGGTGGCCCATTTTTATTTTTTTTGCAAATTTGGATCCTCTCGGACCGCAGATTTCAGCGGATCAATGTCAAAAAGGCGATTCGTGTTTTGCGGATTTTTTTTTATTATTATTATCCATACACTTCGCGGATTCTACAAATTGGATCCTACAAATCCGTCCATGGGTTGTTTGTATCCAACGGTGGATTTTGATGAATCCACGCGGATTGGCGCCACCCAAATCCATTTGCGGATTTTACACTGCGGAACGGATTTTGGGGGGTTACATCAGCGAACATCCGGAAAACAGATTTGAGTGGATTCGCCTATCTCTAGTTACGTGTCCCAGAGAAGCACAGAACAAAAAGGTCGGGGTTAATATGATGTAGCTACTATATCATGGGACTCCTGGGGTGTCAAACCCCATCATGTAGTAGCTATGTCCAAAGGGTTAAAATATATATACATTCTAATACAGCAAAAAGCAATTATTACTGTAGCAGAATCTATTCATCTGAAGAAGTGCTCAGTGGTAATGTGGTGGACCTTGTACAAACCCCTCCTTGTAAGCTTGGGCAAGTCACTCTATTTGTGCCTTAGGCACAAATGATTGTAAGCTCTTCGGGAGAGAGACTCTTTTCTCCTGCAACATTCCATGTGCAGAACTGCATATTGTGAGCCCTAGATAAGACAAAGGATTTCTATTGTCTTACTCATGCTACTCCTGTCTTCCCGGGTCAGCAAATGTGCCCTATTGCTGTATATGTTATATCCCAACTCCAGTCCTCTGGGGCCACTAGCAGGCCGCAAACAGCCACTTTGGCATATAAAGAATAAGGCCCAAATTGTGATAGTATTAGGGCAGAGGAGGGCAACTCCAGTCCTCAATGGCCACCAACAGGTCAATTTTTCAGGATATCCCTGCTTCAGCACAGGTGGCTCAAACAGTGGCTCAGTCTTTGAGCCACCTATGCTGAAGCAGGGATATCCCTAATACCTGGCATGTTGGTGGCTCTTGAGGCCTGGAGTTGGCCACCCTGGTAATATCCTATTCATGTTCCTTTTTGCTAGAAGGAAGCTTATAACACCCCCCCCCCCCTTTCCTCCCCGAGCCCTAATCGCTCCATTCTTCATTCCCCTCTTTTGTCTCTGCCCACGTTCATGCATGGGTATCACCGCTCTCCCTCTCGCAGGTAATGGTGCGTGAGTTAGTAATTGCTCCCTGTATTGCTCCGTGTGCCCGTGTTCTCCATACAAGACTCCTTTTTCCTGTTTCATGGCAGTAAGGCTGCACGACTCAGATGCCAATGATCAGGCTGTGGAATTCCAGCTCGGAAAGTGAAGACACCCGTTTCTAACCCAGACCTGGACAACCCATACTCCTCCTGCAGCAATGCGGGTAATAACGTTTCCCCAAAAATGTTTGTGGTTACATTTTGCCTACTTAAAAAGGGGCCATAATCAGGGTCCACTACAGCACGGAAACACCTTTTGACTTCAACAGGAGTTTCCGTGTGATGGGACTCCAATTAGCACTATCGTGGTTTCATGAATCACCCTTTTTAAAGACTAACTCTCTAACATGTCTCTGGCCGCACCGGTAAAGTTTGGGTACGGAATCTGTGCCCTGTTTGACTCCTTTCACCACATTGAGAAAGGTCTGCTGTGTTGGTCCGAAACTTTGGATGAAGAAATACTAGGGTGGCCACATTGAAGTTTTTCGAATAGGGGGACACCGAAATCCAGTATGAAAGTGTGACGTCATAATGAGGGATGAATGATCTGCAGATGATGGGAGCTGAACGGTATCACGCGCGTGACCGCTATATTCTTTGGGTTTTATCATCTCTGCGCTTGGCGGGCGGGGAAAGACACGCGCTGACCTAACACGCAGTGGTGGGAGAACAAGTAATGCCTATAGGGATGGGGGTCATGCGGTTATGAGATGACCAGGCAGTGTCCTAACTTTATTACTTTAATAATTTAGTAAGTGGACATCTATCGGGAAAGGGAACTATTACACTCACGTAGAAATCTGTTACGTTTTTAGGACTGATTTCATTACAGTCATTTTAAGTTCAGACATTTCATGTCAAGGAGCTAAAATAAAGGATGTCCTCTCTACCCCCTTTGTATCAAAAGCCCTCTCCCACCTTAAACCTTTCTCACTGACTGCCCCACACCTCTGAATTCTCTTCCCCTCAATATCAGACTAGCACCCTCTCTATCCACCTTTAAGACCCACCTCAAAACACACCTGCTTAACGAAGCATATGAGTAGCACTGTGGCTAATACTATACACATGATACTTAAACCTTGGCCCCCTGCAGACGCACTTACCAGAATGTCCTCCTACTGTCTCTGTACGTACTTTCTACCTACCAATTAGATTGTAAGCTCTTCGGAGCAAGGACTCCTTTTCCTAAATGTTACTTTTATGCCTGAAGCGCTTATTCCCATTATGTGTTATTTGTATTATTTGTTATTTATATGATTGTCACGTATATTACTGCTGTGAAGCGCTATGTACATTAATGGCGCTATATAAATAAAGACACACATACAAAATATGGGACAGTGATGCGTCCCGACAAACCTGTCCGGGACAAGTTAATGACATAAGGGACAATCCCGTATATATGGGAAGTCCAGCAACCCTAATAAACACGCACCCCTTGGCCACCCTTTTGGAGGGCAACTCTTTTCCCTTAATTTCTATGGGATTTCACCATTGAGTTTCAGCACCCACGAGTCACACACACACACACACACACACACACACACACACACACACACACAGACACACACAGACACACACAGACACACACATACTCTTTTTCAGCACATGCGCGAAAGTGAGACGGGTGTTTCGATGTTTCTTGCCGGGTAAGATATTTGTAAATGCTTCGTACGTACGTTAAACTGGACCTGGGCGAAGCTGCCCCCCTGTGTGTGTAGGATCTCATAGTTGGAAGGGATAGAAAGGAGTTCCCATTCGCCATCGTCCAGAAATATGCTCTTGTCCCTCTTGATTTCCTCATAGCTCCTCCAGATGGAAAGATTCAGATCATTGACTGGAAACAAACAACAAAGCAGCGGTACTTTGAGTGTGAAAATAAGAGTATAGTGCTACGGTGTACCTCCTAATCCAGAGGTGGGCAACTCCAGTCTTCAAGTGCCAGCAGCAGGTCAGGTTTTTAGAATATCCCTGCTTCAGCACAGGTGGCTCAATCAGTGGTTCAGTCTTCAATTGAGCCGCCTGTGCTGAAGCAGGGACATACATAAAAGCTGGCCTGTTGCTGGCACTTGAGAACTGACTTTGAGACCCCCAAGTCTAAAACATTATATAATGTATGCTCTGAAAACTGAAAGAGAGAGTTATTAAATGAATCTCCATTCTGGTTAAAGCTGAAGCAGGACACAGCAACACAGCGATACACATCAGGGGGTTATTTATTCAACTGTGTGCTGATTGGGGCAATATTGCATGGAGACCTCAATTGAGGTCACTGGGAGTATCCCTGTGGTCGGACCCTGATAGCTAGTACTGTTACTATTTAATAATTAAGCCCCAACATGGTCAACACTTTGACTAAGTCCTGACCACCTACCCGAGAGGTAGACCATAAAGAGATCAACATCCTCCTCTGCCCTCCCCCCTTCCTCATACCAACCCACTACGATATAACGTAGGCAGGGAAAGCTTGAGGCCAAGACCTCCGGGAGTGGAGGCTTTTTTCTCACCCCACATGTGCACGGACGATACAGCTCAGGGTCCGAGTCCGAGGTCGCCAGGACTTGGGGGCAGCCCCTCTCAACACTCCTCGTCCCTCCTCCCCCCTTCTTGTCCCCCTCCCCACCACCTCATCCTTCTGGTCCACCCCCCCCCCTCCTCTCTCCTCTTCTCCCATATAGGCTGGTCTTACCACTTTGCCCCTTAGAGCCCACCTATTTTAAAAAGGGCTAACCTCCTTAAGTAAGGATTACAAGGAATAGGGCAACCATTGTAACCAGCTGGGGTTCTTTTTATTTCGTTTCTATTCTATACTGTTAAAATGTTGCTATTATGTACCAAAGTCTGTCTGGTTGTTTGTTTATGGATGTTTGTAACACTCACCTAATAAAAAATGTTTATACAAAAAATAATAATAATAATAATAATTAAGCCCCAGAGATACTAGTTGGCACTGCTGATACACATAACACAAAACAGACACTGATATATACAATGATACACACAGATTTGCACATGCTCACTCACACGTACACAATACACACACACACACACACACACATACACCTTTTTTTTGTTTTGTTTTTTTTTGTGTGTAAGAGGTTGATGATATTGAATTATAATAAGTATGTACTGTAAGAAGTGCTGAAAATGACATACTCGCAAGGCGGGGTGAATTGAAAGTTAAGGCGTTAATGACCCCCTTACCTGTATGTAAGCAGCTGCTGAAGGTGAGGCTGCAGTTCTGTATGTCAAAGGGAAAGGCGTAGGTCTCCAGGCTGCACGCTGACACCACCTGCATGGGCTTGTAGTTCCGGATGGTCCCTGAGGAGTTCACGTAGACATAGGGCAGATCTGGTGACCTCCCGTCTTCCATGCTGCAGGAAAAGAAATGTTCCTGAGGCTCTCCCTCAAAAACCATCTTGGGATTGACGCTACCTTTAACCTTACAGCAACAACATCCTATAATACCTGGAACTTCATGTACCCTAAATGACATCGCCACCAAAAAAGGTCAAACATTTTGTTGGGGTGCTGCCTACTTTTACACAAGTGAAGTATGGACACTGGTCAGTGACATGGAGGCTGGGTGCGAGTCAGAGAGGGTAAACGGCTGGGGATCATCTTTAAACAAATTCTGTATAGATCCGGGTGTGAATCAGGGACACGGCGACCCCCTCTCTGTGTGACACTAATCTCATACGTACAACTCATTGATGACAATGTCGGGGACCCAAATGACGCTGAGCGGGAGGGAGATTTCACCGATTCCATCGTAAGTGCTTGAGTTCCAGGACAAGAACTCATCTTTCCACATCTGCAAGAGAACAAGACGGGCTGTGCAGCTGCTAGCTCCCAGCCGGCATGCTTATAAAAACAACCGTAATGTCTTTGTTGGGGAAAATGTGATGTGTTGGGTCTGAATTCCTGATGGCTGTGATGTGAGGGAAGGGTGCAGTATGTATCCCTCAAGTATCTGTAGTAGGAACAGGTGAACGGTCTTTGTTGATGTCTGTGTATTAGGAGGAGGTAAGAGGTATGTGTCCCTCATGTCTCTGTATTAGGAGGAGGTGAGAGGTATTTGTCCTGATGTCTCTGTATTAGGAGGAGGTGAGAGGTATTTGTCCTGATGTCTGTGTATTAGGAGGAGGTGAGAGGTATGTGTCCCTCATGTCTCTGTAATAGGAGGAGGTGAGAGGTATGTGTCCCTGATGTCTCTGTATTAGGAGGAGGTGAGAGGTATTTGTCCTGATGTCTCTGTACTAGGAGGAGGTGAGAGGTATGTGTCCCTCATGTCTCTGTAATAGGAGGAGGTGAGAGGTATGTGTCCCTGATGTCAATGTATTAGGAGGAGGTGAGAGGTGCATGTCCCTGATGTCTTTCTATTAGGAGGAGGTGAGTGGTATGTGTCCCTGATGTCTCTGTATTAGGAGGAGGTGAGTGTATGTGTCCCTGATGTCTCTGTATTAGGAGGAGGTGGGTGGTATGTGTCCCCGATGTCTCTGTATTAGGAGGAGGTGAGTGGTATGTGTCCCTGATGTCTCTGTATTAGGAGGAGGTGAGTGGTATGTGTCCCTGATGTCTCTGTATTAGGAGGAGGTGAGTGGAATGTGTCCCTGATGTCTCTGTATTAGGAGGAGGTGAGTGGTATGTGTCCCTGATGTCTCTGTGTAATGTAGGATGGAAAGTATTTGGCTTGATGTCTCTATGAAGGGAAGGGTTAGAGCGTGACACATGAATACCTGCCGGTGTATATGGAGGAGTGAGAGATATGAGTCCCTGATTCCTGTTGGAGGAGAGGGTGGGAAGTATGTCCCTTTCATGTCTTGTGTATCCCAGATATCTGTGTCTACAAGCAAATCAATGATTGTTCATACATTACCTGTCGATACCAAATACTGGTGGTCATCTTCTGATTCTGTCCATCCTGCCAAAGAAGATATGTATTACGACTGGCAACCCTACCTCGCCTCTAAGACGTATCCTGAAACACACCTCTTTAATGAAGCATTTGGGTAACTCCGTTGCCCGATACTATACATCTCATATACGCTGACCTTAACCCCTTGCAGACACCAGAACACCCTCCTACTGTCTCGGTAAGTTCTCCCCTCTTAACACTTAGACCAGTGATTTCCAACCTTTTTTGTTTGGAGGAACCCTTAAAGTATTTCGAAAAATCTCGGGGAACCCCTATCTGGCCGACACATATTAGGTTCGACAGGGGTCAGTCACAACATTTCACACCTCACGAGCCACCTCTATTTCCCACCCTTTACCCATGTATTTCTCTCCCATCCGTCTCACTAACTCTCCCGCCTCGCATGTATTTATCCCTTGCGTCTCACTCTTACTCCCTCTTTTCCTCACTCGCTCCCTCCTGCCCCCTCTCTTCTCTCACTCGCCCCTACCTTCTGTCAATTACCCCACTCTCTCTCAAGCCACCCTACAAAATACATACCAAAAAACCCCACCCCCAGGGGGGGGTCTGTGGTCCATAGGAGGAACACCTGAAACTGCTTTAAGGAGCCCCAGGGTTCCACAGAACCCTGGTTGGGAATCACTGACTTAGACTGTAAGCTCTTCGGGTCAGGGACCCCTTTTCCTAATGTTACTTTTATGTTTGAAGCGCTTATTCCCACTAAGTGTTATATTATTATATCACGTGTATTACTGCTGAGAAGCGCTATGTACATGGTTGGCCCTATATAAATAAAGATATACATACAAGAGGCAACAATTGGCTATACAAATTACCTGGAAAGACCGGGTGCATATTTGTTACCACTGGCAAAATGAGAGGATTCAGGATTCAGGACGTGTCATTCTTACTACACAGTGCTTTCCAAATAGAGACAGTGCTTAAAGCTGCAGTTCTAGCAATATCCTACGTGTGTGTGTTTTTATTAATTAATCAGTTCTGTACTATGAGAAAATCCTTGTAGCATTTAAAAAATAATAATAATAATAATAATTTTAAAGACATTTTTAATGTATTCTAATGTAACAAGCATTTTTGTTCCTATAGCAACCATTTACAATGTCACATCCCCTTCCCCTTCTGAAACAGCATCACATTTTTAAGCCCTGCAGTGAACCAATTGAATCTAGTGCCTGCCTGGTCACATCAGTAAAAGGGTAGAGGCACAAGCCCCCAGCGATGCTGACCAGGAAACGTCCATGTATAAATTCACAGTATAAAAATATCTTCATTCCTTCCAAACATATCAGCTTAATAAGCCCAGAGATCCATGTGCCACAATTGCATAGGTCAAACAATGCCCCCATATAACAGCCAATACAGGTATATCTTATATGGTTGTAGGTGGTAACCCAAAGCTTGATTGTAGTAAATCATATATACTGAAAGTCACTCACTTGTGATCATGTGAAGACCCGGAAGCTGTCGGCGTGCTCCTACCAGAGAGATGAAGCAAACAAGAGAAAATAGTAGATGGCGGTGCAGCTGCCATGGAGGAAAATATGAACCAGAACGGCCAGCTTACTAAGTACAAAAATGTATTAGTGGCACATTTAAAAACAGCAAAGTAACACTCTTACGCGTACTCTTTGATAAAGTGTGTGACCACGCGAAACGCGTAAGAGTGTTGCTTTGCTGTTTTTAAATGTGCCACTAATACATTTTTGTACTTAGTAAGCTGGCAGGTCTGGTTCATATTTTCCTTCAAGGCAGCTGCACCGCCAGCTACTATTTTCTCCTGAAATGGAGGGTATACGGAGCTACTGCGCATGTCCGAAAAAGGCTCCCAGAGTTATCTTCAATCAACTTTATTGAACACACACAGGGCTACACCAGCGTCTCCCCCTCAACGCGTTTCACCCTTACACAGAGGGCTTCGTCTCGGAGTACTATTTTCTCTTGCCTGGTCACATGATCTTCCTCACAGAACTTTGTCTGTCAGTGCAGCAGAAGAGGACCCAGGAGGCATTTAGTGAACCCCAAGCCGAATCTTCAGCGATCGATTACAGGAGAACGGATCAATCGGCAGCTTAGCTAATCACTTGTCAGTGTGTAGATTGCATTAATGCACATAGTGAAAAAACATTTTTAATTTAAAATAACAGCTTGAACTGCAGCATTAATGGTAGTTTCACTTGTTTAGTTCAAACTCTATCAACTTTTATCCTGATCTGCACTAAATATTAGCCCAAATGTTATATAAAGCGCTCTAAATAGTGATTCATTTTGAACTAAGTACAGCTACTTGTATAGGACACATTAGCACAGAAATGGCCAACTTCGGTCCTCAAGGGCCACCAACAGGTCAGGTTTTAACTTGACTGAGCCACTGATTCAGCCATCTGTGCTGAAGCAGGGATATCCGGAAAACCTGACCTGTTGACGACTGGAGTTGGCCACCCTTGCATTAGAATATGCTTTAAATTGATCAAGGGAGTGGATGTCTGAAATGGTAATTTTACTATATAAAGTTTGCAGAAGAAAGTCTCAGCCTCTTTGCCCCTCTACTCCTCTGCCATAAATTTGCAGTGCGGGCCAGGCTGCCGCCTAATTTATTATTCCTGTGCGCCTGTATAATTGTTACTGGTTTAAATTTGATCAAATTGAACTTCACCTTCAGATGACACACTAAACAAATCACCAACCTCTTTCACACTCTAATTAGTTCCTGAGTCATTAATCAGGATGCTCGGAAGAATGATATTATTAGTCAGAGGTTCAAATTACTGTTCTTGGTTGGGAAAAATCTATGTAGAAGTTTGTCTCCTAGCTGTGGATGTTATTCATGGTACAAAGAAGGTGTAACACAGGGACTCTCAACTCCAGTCCTCAAAAACCACCAACAAGTTAGGTTTTAAGGATATTGTCACGTAGACCAGGTCTTTTAACACATTTATATTGAAGGGATCAGTCACAAGACAAAACAAGGCAGTGAAATAAAATGAGGTTTATTTGGAGAAGACCTCGGAAATACAAAATACAAAAAAATACACACTTAATGGGGTCTGGGGAATGAGACCTGCCTTTCCTATGTGCAGGACGCCTGCTTGCATGGGCTTACACCCAACAGAACCTTGTTCCGTATGTCCTGGACCGAAACCCAGAAGAAAATCCTGACCGGGCCTAGTCCTGAATCCTCTGGAGCCAATTCCGGCAGAAAATCCTGACCGTGACTGCTAGTTCGATTTTGAGAACTTGGCCGCAAAAGACGAGGCAAGCTTTTCAGGCTTCAAAAACCAAGCCGGTCGCTCTGTTATTTCGAATAGAGCAACCTTGAAAAGACCCCCGTAGCTTAATCGACTCCTGATTGGTTGCGCTACTCTCTCCTGGTCAGCACCTTACATATACAGTGCTATGTTGGGCTATCCCCAGAACGGAGGGGGAAAGGAGTAGCCAATTGGAGAAGGGGAATCCTGCCCCGCCAGCCAATAGAAAGAGGGGCTTGACCCTCGGCTGATGTCAGGGGAGTAGGCGTGCCACAGAGGCTCGAAAGCCGGGTGAGTGGGAAATATGATTTTAGCCAAGAAGATAAGACTATATGGCTACATCCTCTCTGGCTAACTCATAGCCTCCTGCCGGGCCAGCTCCACCAGGTCTGGCACTGACAAAAGGGTGTCCCTTTGTAGTCCGGACCTGGCCATTCACCTTTTCTCACTCACCAAGTGCTTTCACACCTCTGGACATCCTCTCCCCTTTGAATTACGGACCCTATATAGACTTGCTGGCGCCGTAACTGGTCACCTTGGCAAGCTACATACAGCCTTATAATAAATGTATCAAACATTGAAACATATTTTAATACATTGGGACCATGGGGAGACTCGTGACTATGCTGGATATAGGACTGGTATATCGGGGCTTGAAAAGCAGGAGTCTGGGGGACACAAGGCAGCCCCGGTGTAATTCTACTCGCATCCCTGAACATCGGGTAGAATTAAGGTCCTACCGGTAGCTCCGGTTCCCGAACTCCTACAAACAAAATAATTGCATTCTTACCCAAATATCCCACCTAAAACACACACAGAAAGTTTCATGAGTCTGGGGTACAGGGAATATGAAATAGGAAAAAACAGGGTCATTTTATTTTCCAACATGTATCGTCCCTGGCTTATGGAGGTTACCAGGGACATTATGAGTTAAGGTGTAACCAGAGGACTTAACCTTTATTAGATAGCCTAGTTACCCCTTCACGTCACAGATATTCCTGCTTCAGCACAGGTAGCTCAATCAGAGCCTCAGTCAAAGATTGAGCCACTGATTGAACCACCTGTGCTAAAGCTGGTATATCCTAAAAACCTGACTCGTTGGGGGGTCTTGAGGACTGGAGTTAAGAACCCCTGGTGTAACCCATCAGCCATATGACCCTAAGTTTGAAGGACAGACTAATACTGACTTTTTATATACTCATTGGGCGTTGTCGTCCTTTTGATAAAAAGTGGACTATACAGTAGGTTCCATCCCTAAAATCTGGTGGGCGAGGGGACTCTTGTGGTCCTCAGAACTTGCACCCTCTTTAACCACGAGTTAGTCATTAAAGCTACTCCTTCAACCTTACTCTTATTTGTCTATTCTATGGGCTAACATAGTACCCTCCTTTATTTGTGGTCTTTTAGGGGATTATTCATTAAACTGCAATAGTACCAGTTGGCTCACTGTCGCATGCAAACTTCCATTTACCGTTTCCATGAGATATAATAAATAACCCCCATTGGGTCAAAATACTCTAATGGCAGTGGGAGGTGGATGGGTGACCAAGCTCACTGATGACTAGCGATGGGTGAATTTTCTTTGCGGGTTTGGACCTGCCTTGGATCGGACAGTTTCTTTGGTCGTGGATTTTCGCGGATCAGTATTAAAAAGGGCGATCCATCTATTTTTTTTTTTCTATCACTGACAATCCACGTGGCGGATTATGAATCCGTGGTCGAATTTTTAACAATCCGGCAACGGATTGTGGAATCCGTCCGGATTCAATTCAATGGCGGTTTTGGATTAATCCATACAGATTGAAACTGAATCCATCAACGGATTTTACACCGCAGAACGGATTTTGAACGGAAAAGCCCGGCAAATTCCGGGGACCGGATTTTGACAGTTCCGCCCCCATCTCTACTGATGACTCAAAAAGGATCTAAGAGCTGTCTCTAAGTGGGTCACTGACTCTGCACTTCCTTGCTCCAGGCTTAGCTGCACACACTGTGTATAATGCAGCAGGCAGAAGCCTCAGGGAATCGCTAGGAAGCCAAAAATGACACTCCGCCTACGTGCCTGTTACTACCCAGAATTCTTATCTGCAGCTTAACCAGCGCATGACGTGACACGGTGAGGCGAAAGGAGAACGTTTGTGGACCTGTCAGTGATATGCAGGTACACTCGTGGTTAATATGTCTTTGTAAATTATTCAGCATTATGCAAACCCTCTCCCGTAAAAGCAACTAGAAAAGGGGAATGAGCGGATACTTACCATGCAATCAGCCAAACAAAAGTTAGTAGATAAGTGAAGTACAACATCTGCCGATTTATAGTGTGAAAATACTTTTACTTAAGAGGTTTGGGTTTAGAAAAAGTGCCATAATTTTGCCTATTAGACCTAGCACTCCCATTAGAGGACTTTGGTCCCATAATGGGGATTCGTTGTTGGTTGTGATTTTAAAGGGACCAAAATTAGGGATCTACACAGATGACATTGCCGTGTACCGAGTTTTCCAAACCTCTTATGTTTCCTTAACAAGTGCACCTTGAGGTTTAGAAAGCTCTATACACTATCATTTTATCATGAAGATTGAAGACCCCAAATGCTCCGAGACCAATATGGCTATTACCACACTAAACTGCGCACCATTGTAGGAAAGCCTTTAAAATGAAGTACTTTATCAACCTTTCTTTTACAAATGGCAACAGGTCAGACACAAATCTCAGGATGAGATACATAAATAGAGCTGTATAACATAGGTAAACTGTTACTTACGACATCCAACACAGCGTGGATAAAGAGATCAATGTAGACCGTGGTGGCATGTGTCCAATTTTTTACAGGTCTCACTCCCTTGCTGTAATTGATCATAAGGTGTTTGGTCAACTGATGCAAGGTTGAATTCTCCATCTGGTGAAGGTCTACAGCAAAGGATCCTGGGAAGACACAGTTAAAAAAAATGGGTAGCCATTATATTGGATATGTACCTTCAACCTGGATGCAGGATCCCCATTTTAATGTGCTATTAAGCCATCCTGCCTGTGCTGGAGAAGTATACAGAATACAACATGAATCTGAATCGAAAACTTTCCCCTTGTGAAACAAAATTGTGAAATGTGCAGTGTGGTTTTCATTTGTCTTCTTCTGGATTAATATGAAGATAGTATGAATATTTCACATTAGTATTTAGCAAAAGGTTGATTTCAATGGACAGTTGCAACCGTATATCAAGTTGCACTGGTACATAGAGAATGTCCCAAAGAAACATGGGACTATACTCATGAAGTTGAGGTTAATCCTCTTTATATCGCTAAGTGTTTTACAATTGTTCCCTGTTTTGATTCTTTAGTTACTATTGATTAAACTGGGGTAGTGCTGATCGGGACTCCAATGGAAGTCAATGGCAATTTCCATTAAATTTTGTGCCGATTGGCCCTATTGCAGTTTAATAACCGTCTGGCTAAGCAGAGGAGAAACCCAAAATAGCAAAGTATATGAATGTTCACAAATGAAGCAATAGCCACTTCAGCAAAACAACCCAGAGCTGGTCGTTTACATCACATCGGAAGAAATGGGACGAGTGTCTTCCAAACTCACATCATTTCAATGACCTGCAACGAAGAGTTATTCAGGTTAAAGAACAAATCAAGGCGACGCATTCAATTCCGAGTTGAAACCATTGACACGCAAGGTTCTCTTTACAAAGTTTCTTTACAAACTGATGCATGAATTGTGATCTTTTCTCGGGTTACATTTGGTGCTGGGGGTTTTTGCACCAATATTGTCCCAGTTTTGCAGACGGGAGATTCTGACAAGTAACCTCGACTATATAATCTTGGAAACATTGCTTAAGGATTATTTATCACATCCCCCCATCTGGGGGAAACTGGGGAAAAATACACTGAAAAAACTGCTTTACCACAGGGACAGTTTTTCACCTGGGAGCCTCTTCTAAGTATCTGCCCCTATCTGTTTTCTACTTCATATCAAATGCAACCTTGCTTAGTCTTCAAAGTTAGTCTTTCTTAAACATTTAATTTATGTTTAACTGGAGTTTATGCTAAAAAACCAACAGCTATGGGGATTAGGAAGCCTTACCTGAAAGAAGAATCAACAGCAGAGATAAAGCTGCCATGTTTAAATCTCCTGGAGATATTGTAGGTCCTACGACAAAGTCACAGTAAATAACGAGACGTCCTTACAGCTTTAGGACTGGATGTCCGTTCCAGCCGCACAGAGAAGAAACGAACAAACACTTCCAGGGCCTGTGTTTTACAAATGAAAGATCTACAGTTACCAGAAAATTAGCCAACTGGCCATTCATCCTCCTTGCTCTGAATAATCCCATTAAAAGTATGAATAATCCCATTAAAATTATGATTTCATCCTGTTCTGATGGGACAGAACAGTGGATAACACGAGAGTCCCTGAAGGGATCCAAATGCATCGCTAATTAGATTGATGATGTGAAGATCCTTTACCTGTGGCTGTGGTCCAACTAACGATGTTCATTCCAGTAATAAGATATTCCAAAATAGCATCTGTAACCCAAGCAGTTAAACACACAACTCCAGAGTGTTTCAAAAAGGTGCAGTCCCACCCTGGACCAAACTAAATGAATGGCAGTGATATCATTAGTGGATTAAATCCGAGACTAGGTAAATGTTACTTTTTTTACATTTTTTGACAAAAGCAGATATTTCTATATTTTTGATATCTACAGTTAGGTCTGGAAATAATTGGACACTGACACAATTTTCATAATTTTGGCTCTGTACGTCACCACAATGGATTTGAAATGAAACAACGGAGATGCAATAGAAGTGCAGACTTTCAGCTTTAATTCAAGGGATTGAACAAAAATATCGTATGAAACTTTTAGGAATTGCAACCATTTTCATACACAGTCCACTTATTTCAGGGGCTCAAAAGTAATTGGACAAATTAACACAATCATAAATAAAATGTTCATTTTTAATACTTTGTCAAGAATCCTTTGCAGGCAGTGACTGCTTGAAGTCTGGAACGCATGGACATCACCAAACGCTGGGTTTCCTCCATTGTGATGCTTTGCCAGGCCTTTACTGCAGCTGTCTTCAGTTGTTGTTTGTTCGTGGGTCTTTCTGCCTTAAGTTTTGTCTTCAGTAAGTAAAATGCATGCTCGATCGGGTTGAGATCAGGTGAGTGACTCGGCCGTTGCAGAATATTCCACTTCTTTGCCTTAAAAAAACTCCTGGGTTGCTTTCACAGTATATTTTGGGTCATTGTCCATCTGTAAAGTGAAGCGCCGTCCAATCAACTTCGCTGAATTTGGCTGAATCTGAGCAGACAATATATCCCTATACACTTCAGAATTCATCCGGCTGCTTCTGTCTTCTGTCACATCATCAATAAACACTAGTGACCCAGTGCCATTGTCAGCCATGCATGCCCAAGCCATCACACTGCCTCCACCGTGTTTTACAGATGATGTGGTATGCTTCGGATCATGAGCCGTTCCAAGCCTTGTCCATACTTTTTCTTCCCATCATTCTGGTACATGTTGATCTTAGTTTCATCTGTCCAAAGAATGCTGTTCCAGAACTGGGCTGGCATTTTTAGATATTGTTTGGCAAAGTCTAATCTGGCCTTTCTATTCTTGAGGCTTATGAATGGTTTGCACCTTGTGGTGAACCCTCTGTATTTGCTCTCATGAAGTCTTCTCTTTATGGTAGACTGGATAATGATATGCCTACCTCTTGAGAGTGTTCTTCACTTAGCTGGATGTTGTGAAGGGGTTTTTCTTTACCATGGAAAGGATCCTACAATCATCCACCACTGTTGTTTTCCGTGGATGTCCAGGCCTTTTTATGTTGCAGAGCTCACCAGTGCGTTCTTTTTTTCTCAGAATGTACCAAACTGTTGATTTGGCCACTCCTAATGTTCCTGCTATCTCTCTGATGGATTTTCTTTTTTTTTTTGCAGACTAAGGATGCCCTGTTTCACTTGCATTGAGAGCTCCTTTGACCGCATGTTGTGGGTTCACATCAAAAGCTTCCAAATGTGAATGCCACACCTGGAATCAACTCCAGACCTTTTACCTGCTTAATTGATGATGAAATAACGAAGGAATAGCCCACACCTGTTGATGAAACAGCTTTTGAGTCAATTGTCCAATTACTTTTGGTCCCTTGAAAAAGTGGTGGCTACATATTAAAGAGATGTAATTCCTAAACCCTTTCTCCAATTTGAATGTGAATACCCTCACATTAAAGCTGATAGACTGCACTTTAAGCCCATATTCATTATTTAACTGTAACTTTAATTTATTTTGGTACACAGACAGAATAACAAAACTTGTATCAGTGTCCAAATATTTCCGGACCTAACTGTATATGCATATATTGTATATGTTTTGTTATTTCAGTGTTTCCTTGTAATCGGGTGTCGTAGATGGTTTTTATGGTCTTTAGCTAAACCAGTTATTACAAGCAGGGGGGTTGGGAACCCCTAGGGTTTGTGAGGTGTCTCAAGGGATTCGGCAAAAATGATAATGTAAAGGTGGATCCCAGGCAGTATAGCGGATCCTCAGCCCATGTGGGGGCTGTGCACTTAGTAAGACTACAAACTGTACCTTAGTCTGGGGGGCATAGCTTTCAATTACAGCAGAAGCTTCCACAGTCACACCCCAGAATGCTTTGCATCTGCAGCAGCAAGGCATTGTGGGACGTGACTTTGTACACTCCCGCAGTAGTGTACCACTATACACCCTCATGCTGTCTGCACACACTGCAGTTTGGGGCATTATTAAGTGTATGCCCGCCCACTAGTAGACACTATACAGTTTTGTTATCAATAGTGACAGGGATCGGACCGTTTTGTTACCAATAATATGATTATTGTAATATTATCATAATATAATATTATTATAATATAACAATAACATTATTATTATTGTTACCAATAATACGATTGACTAATTGGGGGTTCACTGAACAAATATTTTCTAGCAGGGGTTGCACAATGTAAAAAGGATGGGAACCACTGATCTAAACTGTTAAGAAGGGCAGAGGGTCACTCACCCCCAGCCATTTCCTTTCTGCTCTTAGGAAGTAATCACAATGCCATCTTTAGCCAAACATCCCGGGAAATACTAAGTTACATTGGTAAGTTGATGAAAAAATAGTTTTTTTTTGACTAAGTGGGGGCTGTCCATGAACAGGACTGGTCTGAGTTTCCTTTACCCATCCTAATGTATGAGAATGTGTGTCAGTATTCATTGGGGTTTGTGTGTATCTTAGTGTGTGACTTAATGTTAATTGTTTACACAAGCATCTGTGTGTGCAGTGGGACGTTTGGCAGCGGCCGTCTCGCCGCTTTCAAGTCTCCGCCAGCGTTCAGCCACAGAGGGACCCTCCACAGCAAGCGCTCTGCTGCCGGCTGCCTCGCCAAGGTAAGTTAATGTAAGGGTTAATTTGACAATTGTGGTATTAGGTAGGGGTAGTGGTTTCAGGATAAGGGGTTAGGTTATTAGGGTAACGAGTTTAGGGTAAGGGGTTAAGGTTTTTAGGGCAGGAGGTAGCATTAGTATTAGGGGATTTAGGGATTTTACGGTACGGTTAGGGACGTTTGCGGCGAAGCAGCGGGCGGCGAGGTGAGTAGCAGCTAAACACCGGCGGAGATTGAGTCGCGTCGAAATCGCTGTGATCAAATGTCCTAGAGACCCAGACTGTCTATGTGTAAGTGTATTAATGTGTGACACTGGGTGAATGATGCAGTCAGCGTGTATTACTCTGTGTGTATGTCACACTTGCCTCTGATCCGCGTGGAGACCGACTCAGGGAAGCACCACGGGGCAGAGTCATGCGCCCACGCACTGCCAGGGTAGTGCAGGCGCAGCGGCGTGATGGCGGAGCTCCGCGAGACGCATCGCGCACGCGCACGGGTTGCTCGGCAACCAGGAAGCAGGAGAACGTGAGGGAGCTGCTGGAGCCTCCCACAGGCGGAGACTTGCTGAGTAAACCGCATCACGTCATCACGTCGCGACGCGCATCGCGCACGCGCGCGGGTTGCCCGGCAACCAGACCTAGCATCAGGAAAGCCTAATTGCAAGCTGTTTTTGATCAGTGTCTCTCTGACACCATTGGTGGATCAGTACACACCCCTGCAAGGTAATTGGACCCTTCCCACATATATACCTGCTTCTGCCTGTCCTTGATTGCTGAGCATAAACTCCTGTTTATGCATTGTGCTCACCGCTGCTGTCACTGGCACAGTCTCATCTCCCGGGGCTTCCAGTTCTGCCTGTGTCAGTCTGTGTCTCTCTTATACATCTCCTAGCTCACATCGCTGGCACAGTCTCATCTCCCGGAGTTTCCAGTTCTGCCTGTGTCTGCCTGTTTCTCCCACACACCTCTCCTAGCTCACATCGCTGGCACAGTCTCATCTCCCGGGGCTTCCAGTTCTGCCTGT
>CM071572.1:69748589-69778258 GCA_036426205.1 Ascaphus truei
ACAGTCCCGGACAGACGGCGGAGCCCCGGAGTAAGCCGTTTGTCACATATGGTGGAGAATGCGGGCAGAACACTAAAAGGTCTGCGGGTTAAAGAACTTTAAGAAAAAAAAAAAAGTTTTTTTTTCTCCAAACAAGATGGAAGACGTGGTGGGTGCGCTGGTACGCAATGTCGCTGCCCAGAAATAAGCGAATGAAACCCAGCAACAGGTGAATGCAACCCAGCAACAGCTGTTAATAGCCCAGCAAGAGACTACTGCAAACCAGCAACAGACGAATGCAGCTCTGCAAAACGCGAATGCAAACCAGCAAGAGACAAACCGCTTGCTGAGAGAGGAGCAACAACGGTTCGTCCAGGGCTTACAGCAGGAACTCGAGATCCTGAGAGGGACTATCAGTAAGACTCCACTGGCAGAGGCAGCCCCAGTCCCGAAAATGACCAGGGCAAGCCACTACCTTCAGAAGATGGGGCCCTCGGATGATGTTGAAACCTATCTTCTCACTTTTGAACGCACGGCACAGAGAGAGGGTTGGCCAGAAGCTGAGTGGGCCAGTCTAATCGCACCGTTCTTAAGCGGCGAACCCCAGAAGGCTTACTTTGATCTAGAGACAGCCGAAGCTAACGTCTATGCAAAATTGAAGTTCGAGATCCTTGCCCGCCTTGGCGTAACCACGGCCATTCGCGCCCAAAGGTTCCGCGCATGGTCTTTCACGTTGGATAAAGCCACCCGATCCCAGATGTATGACCTCATCCACCTCGCTCGGAAGTGGCTGCAACCCGAGATCAACTCAGCAAGCCACATCGTGGAACGGTTGGTCATGGACCAGTTCTTGAGGAAACTTCCCCCTGCACTACGCCGTTGGGTCAGTTAGAGTGACCCCCACAAGGTAGACTAGCTGGTGACCCTCGTAGAAAGGTACAATGCAGCAGAAGAGCACCTGCAACCCACAGTCATGGAGCATCCCCACTACCCAAGCTTCCAGGACTCTTCCAGAGACGGTAAAAGGGTACCAGGGTTAAGGGGGGTTGAAGAGCGACGACTGCCTTCACACAGCACCAGCAACAGTGACTCGCAAACTAAGGGCAACAGCCAACGTGGGGAGCCGAAAAAGGGCTCTAAGTGCGACACAGACTATGTACCTAAATGTGTAAATTGTTATGAGAGGGGCCACACCGCGAAAGTCTGCCCACTAAATACTGAACCAATGCAATGCAACAGCGTTGAACCTTAATCGTTGTGGTCTCAATGTATGGGCCCTAGCCCAGAGGACCCCTTGAATAACCATCTCTGGGCATTTGTAAAGGTAAATGGTAAGAGGGTTCGGGCACTACTTGACTCTGGGAGCATGGTTACACTAGTGTCCGAATACCTGTTGCCCATTGGGAAGAAACAGGTAAACAGTTCACAAAGAGTGGCAATTTGTTGTATACATGGGGATAATCACGAATATTCCACTGTTGATGTTATTATTGAAACAGAGTTTGGTTCTTTAGATTTCAAAGTGGGTATAGTACCCAAATTGGCACATGATGTGTTAATAGGGACCGACTTTCCCCATTTTCTAAAAATGTGGTCCTCCTCTCAGAATAGCGCCCAGAGTTCAATAGCGGACCATAAATAAGTAATAGAAGAAACAAATCCTTTCCCTTTTTCAGAAATGGAGGTTGACGAGGGCCCAAATAAAAAGGGGAAAGAGGAAGAGTGCTGTAAAATTCCCTTTCCCATGGCCACCTTTGGTAGGGAATACCCCAAATCAAGATGTTGAACAGGCGCTTACCACCCCAGAACAGGATAAGACCTTCGCTGACCTAGAGGTCAGTCCTGGGGTTTTTAAGAAGGCCCAGTGGGAAGACCCCACATTAGCGGAAGCAAGGGGGAATATACGGGACCAGAATAGTACTCCGGGCTAACCAGATATGTCACTTGCCTACTCCTACTTTGAGGTAGAGAATGACCTAGTATATCGGGTTGATAAAAGGAAATCAATTATAACTAAACATGTATTTGGGAGGGTTACTGTAAGTATGTATTTGGGAGGGATAGTGTATATATTTATTTGGGGGTTAGTGTAAGTATTTATTTGGGAGGTTAGTGTAAGTATGTATTTGGGGGGTTAGTGTAAGTTTGTATTTGGGAGATTAGTGTAAGTATGTATTTGGGAGGGTTAGTGTATGTATTTTGGGGGAGTTAGTGTAAGTATGTATTTGGGAGGGTTAGTGTATGTATTTTGGGGGAGTTAGTGTAAGTATGTATTTGGGGGGTAGTGTAAGTATTTGGGGGTAGTGTAAGTATGTATTTGGGGGGTGTTAGTGTATGTATTTGGGGGTAGTGTAAGTATTTGGGGGTAGTGTAAGTATGTATTTGGGGGGTGTTAGTGTATGTATTTGGGGGTAGTGTAAGTATTTGGGGGTAGTGTAAGTATGTATTTGGGGGGTGTTAGTGTAAGTATGTATTTGGGGGGTAGTGTAAGTATTTGGGGATAGTGTAAGCATGTATTTGGGGGTTAGTGTAAGCATGTATTTGGGGGGGTGTTAGTGTAAGTATGTATTTGGAGAAGTGTAAGTATTTGGGGGTAGCGAGCCCCGCAAACATCCCAGCTAATTCCCTGGACTTGGAGCCGTGATCAGAACCCGGACGCAAGCTGAGCACAGCACAGCGACTGAACAGGCGCAGCACCTCACAGCAGCCGCAGCACCTCACAGCAGCCGCGTCGCCTACTGACGTCATCGGGTAGAGACGGGGAAACCAAGGAGAGGACCTGCACTATATCTACTGTGAGGTTGTAGCATTTTCTGAATGGACAGGACTTGCTATGGTTGTTTCCCCTCATACAGAGGTAAAAGGAAGGGTTCACAGTGTAGTGTTAGGACCTGCATTTTTGGTTATGCCTTGACATTGGTATGCAGGCTTACAGTATGATGCTTTGGCCAAAGGGTTTAACTAAATAACCAAAAAAGTATTTGTACTTTATACTTATTACCATATATGTTTTGTCAATTGGATGTAGCATTGAGCACCCCTGTCTTTTGTTGTGTGTGTGTGTGTGTGTGTATATATATATATATAACTGCGTACTCATTTGCATGTCATTTCCCAGAATCCCTTGCTGCAGTGAAAGTGCTGTGTGCTGGGTGATAATGGTGAAGGGCGGGGTTGCAGACCTGCCTTAGACATGCAGATTAGCATACCGTTATATTTACATATTTTTTTTGTGTGTGTGTGTGTGTGTGTGTGTGTATATATAATATGATGTTATATGTATGTATATATGCTGTGACGTCATGCCCTGCCTCCTCTATTCTGTCAAGCTGAGGAACAGTGGGTGACGTCACACCGGACGACGCTTCGGCCTCTATGTCTTCCATAGGAGAAAGAGAGAGGGGGTGGTCGGACTTTCTCCCCCCACGTGACCGCGCTGAATTTGAACGTGGTGGTGCGCAGGCCGTGTCGCGCGCGCAGTATGTCTGGTCACGTGAGGGAGGTGTCTTTCTCTCTCTGGCGCGCGCCGCCCCCCCCCCCCCCGCGCTCGCGCAGGGTAGGCGTGTCTCGGACGCGCGCACGGGGGGTGAGGAAGGCGGTTGAACGCCACAGACCGGCCGGAGACCGCGCCAGAGACCGGCCGGAGACCGGAGGTGGGAGGGTGAGACATGACCGCAGAGAGGCAGCCGGAGGAGGAGGGGGGAGGAACAGAACGAGGAGAGGACCAGGAGAGCGGCTCCGAGGCGCACAGCATGGTGAGAGGGGGGGGGGGGGGGGGGGGCAGTGTGTTTGTGTGTGTGTGTAATATACAGTGTGTGTTATATACAGGCCTGGAGCAGGAGAGAGAGTGTGTGTCTATATATTATCTGTATAATATGGGGGGCAGGTGGCCCTGACAGGAGAGGGTATGTGTACTGTATATATGTGTATGTCAGGCCTGGAGCAGAAGGGAGAGTGTCTCCTGACAGGAGAGGGTGTGTATGTGTATGTCAGGCCTGGAGCAGGAGAGAGAGTGTCTATATCTTATCTGTATAATATAAGGGAGAGGGGTTGTGAGTGGATACAGTTGTGTGTGTGTGTGTGTGTGTGTGTGTGTGTGTGTATAAGTATATAATATTTATATCCCTTAATCATATGGGGGCCTGGAGCAAGTGTCTGTATTATCTGTATAATATGGGGGCAGGATGCCCTGACAGGAGAGAGCTGCCTGTGATTGTATGTTTATGATGTATAAATGATTGCATATGTGTGTAACATAATAACTTTATAATATGAAGGTCAGGAGCAGCATGTGTGTCTACCTGTAATTGTTATCTTGTATGTTTTATAGAATATGGTTTGGGCCTGGAGAAGAAGAGATAATGTATGAGTGTATAGACAAATGATGTGTCTATGAATTGCGATGGAATATATGTATTCTATTTAATATAAATATGGGGGTCAGGCTTGGAGCAACAGGACCTAATGGAAGGGACAGGGATTGTATTAATGTTTAGACACACTTCTATATGTACAGTATAACATTTTATGGAAGGCAGGTTAAGACCTGACAGTCATGTGTCATACTCTGGCCTGGAGTAGGGGTCACTGAGAGTAGATACAGGAGGTTGGATGAGAGTATACACAAATTACCGCAATATAAAATATATTGTGATTATTTGTGTATTATGCATTGCATAACAATATGAGGGTCACGTAGAGGTGTATAAGTACATTGTTAAAATTATATATATATGTACAGCTTTACAATTTGGAAGAGCAGCCAAGTTTTATTCTGTAGCACAATTCAGCATATGAGATGTACAGTACAGTATATAATATACATGCCATTAGCCGTACAGGTGAGGCGGTACCTTTTGTGCTTAGACTTGCTATACATTTTGTAAGTGAATGGGTTAGAAACGCAAAGAAAAAGGGTTGATGTTATGAAAACATCAAAGTCTTCAAAACAGACATGTCACTTAAATCAACCTAACATACATGTACCAACACTCTGTAAACTGCTGAAAAATGTGCTGAAGGGGATCTAGATGTTGTTCGTTCTTTTTTTTTTTTTTTTTTTCCCCAACAATAAACGCACATTTCTGGGTTTATGTAACTCGCCTCCAGGCTACAATTATTTCCTGGGAGAAGAGCTAATGTTTCCAGCTGCCAAATTAAGTTTTATTAATAGTTTCTGCTGTTTGAATACTTCTGATTACTTCAAATAGAGAGAGTTTAGGCAACGTCACATGATTGTCATCTTAAACGTCACGCTCAGAGTTGTGGATTTTGAAGACGTTTACTTTTGTAGATTGGGTTACCTTTTTATTATACCAGGATGTGGGTTCATCATGGATGAATCTATACTAGAAGAGTGCAGTGCGTTTTGGAAAACTGTGCACAGTATTATTTCATTTTGGATGAAATCTCATGTTGGTCCATTAATATGTAGAAGCACAAGTGAAATGCTGATGCTGTATATATCACCCACACCAATTAAGTGATAAAATTATTATAAAAAAAATAAACCATAACGCAAAATTACATTAAAAATACTGTATTGCGAATGAAAAAGCAGTTTTGGTTGCCCAAGCGACCATCAGGGTTGACAAGTAATACACAATATATAATAAAAGGCCTATCCATTTAGTGATTGGCCAACCCAACAACCTATTAAAACGAAGAACTGTGCAAAAATCTTTAGATAGTTCTGCAGCAAAGTCCCAGCTGTATCCTTAAATGGCTGAGGCTATAATCTAGAGAGTGCTGAAAGGGTGAGCGCCTACTTTTCTTTCTTTTGATAGGCTGAGATGCATTGAGATTGATTTACTAATCACGTGGACTTCTTGTATTGACTGGGATATAATACAGTGCATAGAGACCTCTGCTTCTCTTGGAGCAGCACAAACTTGTCAGTACAGCAGGTGAAGAACGGGGGGATGGGAGGGCAGATTTGTGCTGTCCTTAAAGAGTCTCTTTGATACTTCCAGTTACAAGGCCACAATTATTTGGTGGAGTTATCGTTTAATACACTTGACCTGGCCATGTGAATTCCTATGCATTGCAATGGTTATGACTTCCATCAATGACAGGGCTAGCAACATGTTAATCTCTGGGGAAAAACAATGGAACTCCTGTGATCTTTCCTCCATAAAGAGGGGAAATCCCTTCATATTGGGGAAAGACACTTTAGGGAAAAGTGTTGGAGAGGAGCCTCATGTAATTTAATTGGGTTACATGACAGTTTTTTTTTTTTAAATGAAAACTGGGGCTTTCCTTTTATTAAAGTGCTATTCGTTATACAGTACTTTTTATTTTGTAGAATTGAATTATCCCTCAAAATGTTGCTTTGTTTGGCAACGCCTAGCAGTGTCTATTCCTGAATCCAGTTATAAGCAGTCAGCAAGTTGATGGTGGTAATAGACTATCTCTGGTGAATGAACCATGTATAAGGACCCTGATACACTATAATAGGATTTGGCGCTGATGGGATACGTTACAAGGAAGTACCAGCCTCATATAATATATATTTTTTGCTGAATCTAAATGATATTTCTTTTATTACTTTCAGTGTGCTTGGTGCTTTAAAGGATAAAATTAAAGGGGGGGGGGGGGGGGGGGAGGGTAGACGGGACAGTATCAATAAAGAAATGCCCCAGAAATCTTACAATCTATTCTATGTGCTCTTAGGTAATTCATTTCAACATTGCTATATTTCCTCTTAATGCAAGTACAATTTACATAGTGCAGGCGTGCGTGCGACGAGGCGCATAGTGTCACGCAAGCAATCCGTGAACTGATGGGGAGGCGTGGCCATGATGTCACGAGACTGGTTTGCCCTCATTGGCAGAAACGCTCACGTGACGCGGTCGTAATGCGAAAAAACAAAACAATTTGCTTGTTTAAAAAGCCGCTTCGTCGCATGCATGGTCGTGCGCACTATGGCCGGCCCGATATAGCTACTGCATTTTGGTAGCGCACACTATAATCGCGGCCTAAGAAGTGTCCTACGAAGTTCAGAAATCTCTGTATTATATCTGTCAATACAAGAAATGTATAGCCTATGAACATGTTACATTTCTCAAAGACCGATAGGTTGACAATTTTTGTTATACAATTCTGCTTGAGATGGTTGAGAGAGCCTTAGCTATTTTTGTGGCAGGGGATGGTTGGCTATATTAAGGCTGGCAATAATGATTTAATCCTTTTTATATAGTGTTCTTGAAAAGTAGACACAGAATTATATTGGTTCATCCGCGAGTAATACACTACAACTGGTATTTTCTAACTCTGGGGGTAAATACCCAGCTCAGGTGAAGGCGTTTTCTTTCTTGTTCTGTTTACTTTTAAAGGAAGTTCATTGTGTGTGTGTTATATGTATATATGTATATATATTTTTAAAATAGATATTTGTGGTTTCCCCTTTAAACTTTCACTTATATAAGTGAATATTTCATGTGACTGCCTCTCTAGTAACAGGATTTAAAGTGGCAATTGCCCCCTAGTCTGGATATATATCTTTATTTAATATAGCCTTAAGAAAGGGGTAAATGCCAATGAGATAGATGCAAAGATCATCTAATTGCTGCACAAACCAAAGATAAAACTCTGCCAATAAGTAAATATCTGTAGTGTACATATTAACTTGGCACTCATTGCTGGTTCTGGCTAATAAGTACTGTGTTGATTTTAAAGCAGCAATCCTCCCCCCGGAAGCCAATCTGAGGTTCGTATAATGTTAAGTTATGGTGGGTAAAAGAAAAGTGACAAAAACCGTCCACTGCGCAGCATACAGCAAATACAAATATCACCCGTGAGCACATTCACGCTTCACTTCCAAGTCACCCGGCTATGTATATACAGTAACGGGAGTGCACAAGAAACACTGCGCTAAAGAGATCAACATCTACTAATGAACGGCAGCTTAATTTGGATAAAACCATGATGTATTAAAGCAGCCATTCTTCTCCTAAGTTGCTCTTATTACCATTTTATTCCTGCCTGCCGTAGGAAATCCTGTGGTGCTCTTGTCACTGGGTGCCCCCTTGTTGGAGAGCCATTCCGCTCTGAGGTCCGCGGAATGGAAATGGGAGCCAGTCACAACAATCAGAGATAAGGGGAAAGCCACACACTAACGATATTTCCCTTATTCGTTGGCAATAATGCTGCTGTCACCCACATTTTTTAAATCCCACAGTACTGGGGCACCAGAGTAAGGCCGGTAAATAGTGGGTGCTGCGCCTTGCGTGTGCGGCACTTATAGTTGGCTGTGGTTAGCCAGCCATTTTATACTAGGGCCGCGCGCGCATGGCAGTGATCGTGGAGCCGGGCGATCGGGGGGAAGACTCAGAAAAGTACCGCCGCTGTAATGTGTGTGTGTGTGTGTGTGTGTGTGTGTGTGTGTGTGTGTGTGTGTGTGTGTATATATATATATATCAATGTTGTACAATAAAAATATTTTTTATTCATACTGTACAACATGTTTTTTTATTTAAAAATATTATTTCATACATTATTAACTTGCACAATCTATACACAAACATACATACACACATATATATATATATATATATATATAAATATATATATATATATATATATATATACATACATACATACATACATACATACATATACAATACATATACATATACATATACATATACACACAGTTACCCAGTGACACACACACACACAAACACACAGTATCTTCCAAGACTGTTGCTCACAGCAGCACGGACCCGTACACAAAAAAAGTGTGTGGCACTATATTACGGGCCTTAAGTATCTGATAAATTATTTTTATTTATTTATAAAAATGTTTAACCAGGAAGTAATACATTGAAATTAGGGGGTTTCTTTTCTAGTGGTTCAGGAAAAATAAATATAAACCCACCTCCCCCCATGTGAAATGGCTTCCTTAAAAGTTTGAAACTGTCTTGTGCTGTTAGAAAAATAAATAAGTTATTTTATTCTCTGAAAGAGTGGACAATGGCAAGGAGACATGTAACGGTATCATACTACCAAGCACCATCGCACACTAACCATTGTGCGAGCACTACAAAAGAAGCTGCTTTCTAACTTTCTCTTGTGTAGCAATGTGTGACTGGCACCTCATTGTGAGTGAGGAATGACAAACACAAATGGCATGTATAACTGGCCTTAAAATAGCACATCAAACTCATTTGCATCCCCCTGCCTCCTTATATGTCCCACTGCTCGTGACACTGAAGGGCCTGTGACTTTTACAGTTGGTGACATCCACCGCTCGCCTTCTCAGAACAATTCTGTTTGCTGATTATCGGTCTTCTCAGCAACTTATATTGAGTTTGCAGTGAAGTGAAACCCCATGGCATTTTACCACCTCAAACTAGGACACGTTCTAATGTTATTGAAACTGTTTTTCAAATGTAGGCCCTAACTCAGGGGTGGGCAACTCCAGTCCTTAAGCGCCACCAACAGCGCAGTGTTTAAGGATGTCCCTGCTTCAGTACAGGTGATGCAGTCTTTGACTGAGCCATTAATTGAGCCACACGTGCTGAAGCAGGGATATCCTGAAAACCTGACCTGCCCACCCCTGCCCTAAAACCACCACAACAAATGTGATGGATCTATTTAATACATTCTGATTGTGTTAGGGGTCCTTGAAGGTATTGCTAAATAAGAAAATAATGCTGCAGTGATTTGATTCCACAGCTGGAAATGAATCGGGTGGGAGTGGTTTGGCACTTCAAATCTTTATTCTAGAAACCAAGACTTATACAGAAGTTAAAGATTGGTCTGAAGAAGGGACCGTTTGTGGTCCTGAAAGCTTGCACTCTTTAACCACGAGTTGAATATTAAAGGTATCACTTCTACCTTCATTTCTTTGCCTAGATTAATACGTAGAGAGGTGGGTGGTTTCTCCAGTGATAAATAATATCAGTGAAATAGGGTGCTTTCCACAAAACACCCATTACTTCCTCATTACAACAGCTAAACTAGCAGATTGACAAGCAGAATAGAAGCCTGACCTTTTCGTTGGTGAAATGGAACAATAAGTTATACATTATTAGTGTTCTTGCCATTGAGGCGTACTGTATGAACCCAGTTTACATTCCACACGCTTTATTCTCCCTGTTCTGGATGCACCCTCAAATCTGAAACTTTCTGCTTAAAATGTGTACTGCAGCACTTTATAAGGGAACAAGTTTTGTAATACTGTGTAGTATTCTGTTTTGGTTTCAGGATTGCCAACTTCTTCTAAACCAACTGAAAGAGATCACAGGGATCCAGGATACTTCATTTCTTCATGAAGCACTTAAGGTCAGTATCTCCAAAGTACATGATGAGAATCCTGGTTCAGAATGTGTGCTGGCGGGAATGTGAAATAGTGTTTGTAGGATTTCTCATTTTGGGCTGGAACAGCTCATGGCTTGCAGGACAAACTTGAAAAAAGTAATAAGGACTCCGTTTGCATCCACACTACTTGCTTATGCTTGTAACAAAAAAATAAACATGACTTTCAACCCCTCCAGCACTTCACGAGTTAAAATACTGACTTATTGCTTTGTCTTCTATTGCTGTTTGTTTATGTAAGGTGGGCAGAGAGAATAATAGTTAATATGTAGGATAGTGTGTTAGTGATTAACTCTGCTTATTATTTGTGGCGAGGATGTATGGTACGGCTGCATTAATCGGTCGGTCGGGACCAGGTGGCCTGATTTTCTATTGCTTTCTTTTACTCCCTTCTCATGTGAAAATACCCCAGAGCCTTTCCACACAGAGAAAGCTAAAAATGGCACATAGGCGTGTAGTAGTAAGACTCCCTTTCTCTCTCTTGAGATGGACTTCAGCTGTTATTAGACCGATAAGCACTGAGCCACAATGTCATGCCCCATCACTAAAATGTCACTTAGATGTGAATATGTTAGTTGAAACGCTGGAAGGAGTTTCATTTTTGTTGGCTTCTTCCTTTCATAGGTGCTTCAAAGAGAAAATATCTTGTCAGGGGCATAAGAAGTCTGCCCTAGGACTTGAACTTGGTTCTCTCGGATAGTGCCATTGACAAATACTAATCAAAAGGCAAATAGAAAGTTTCAGAAGTATAATGCTTTTATTCCTTCAATTTCCAGGTCTCAAATAATGACATCACTCAAGCTGTTAGCCTTCTTACGGACGAATGTGCCAAAGAGCCAGACCCAGAAGTGCTGGCGGCTGAACCATCTGATAGTGAAGGAAGTGCCACGGTCAAGCAAACGATGTCCGGTAAGTTCAGAGAGGAAGATGTTTGCGGTTTCTGGCTTTGTTACTTTTAATCTAGCTTCTAGATGGTAGTGTGCACCATGATTACAACATTAGTTTTTTCCCTCTGTGCCAAGATTTGCAACGGTTTACCTGTTTTCTATATCCTATTTATGAGAAACTATATATTAGAAAAGATAGGAAATTCAAGTGTTACTCACACAGTCCCCAAATCCGCTCAAAATGGTCAAATATCACACAGTTTGCAAACTGCATATTTGCAGGTGGACATGCAATGATCTCCGGTTTGTCGCTACAAATTCTATGATGTTACGTCTATGAACCCAACACGCCAAATATGGTTTGATCTGGCATGTTTTGCAGGTCAGTCCTGCCCTGTGGTTTATTAGGAAGCCAGTGTAGCTCCTGGTCATTTAACCAAGTAAAAAAAGAAATATATATGTATTTTAAAAGTATTGCAAATTCTGATCCTCTGTAAATGGTTTTTATTGAATCTTTTATTTCTTTAGTTTCTGTGCTGGAAAAAGATGGACAAATTTGAGGTGTTCATCTCAACTTTGACCTGGAACACAGGACAGAGAGAGATTACCTGTTAACAGATTGAACTGTGGGCCGGGTTCTTTCCGCACACTGCAACGCAATGCAGGCCCCTTTTGCAGTGAAAGGCTTTACAATTTAATAGCATCCTCCTTTTGTATAGTTTTAAAGCTTTTAACAGAGAGCAGTGTGTCTCGGTGCACATATAATTCATTTTGTGTTATTCTCACCTTGCATTGCTGCTTTTCAGCTTGTCACCTACACATTGTTCTCCTACATATTGTTGTCAGGTGTGGTCGACCTCAAGCATGATAAGGATGAGCTGCAGGCAGCAATCGCACTCAGCTTACAGGCGTCCACAAGCCTGCAGATAGAGGGGAGAGATTCCAGCAGGTATGGCTTTTTAAATGATGTCTTATAACACCTTAGTTCAGGGGTGCGCAAACTTTTCCCATTGTGTCCCCCGTGGCTCCGGCGTAACATTACCATGGTAACCTGGTGTCATTTGATGCCGCGTTGCCATGACGACGCGTCGCTGGAAGGTAAGTGAGTTACACAGGCTTCGCGCTGTCCTCCAGCATTTAATGTAAATGCCTTGGGGAAGAGCGCGGGACCACTGTGCCCCCGCTGGAAAATCAGTGGGGACGTGCCCCCAGTTTGCGCACCTCTGCTGCCTTAGTTTACAGTGGGTTCTGCTACAAGTTGAAGATGAAGCTGAGTTTTACATGCTTGAACAGGGGTGGCCAACTCCAGTCTTCAAGAGCCACCACCAGGTCAGGTTTTAAGGATATCCCTGCTTCAGCACATGTGGCTCAATCCGTCCCGGCTTCAGCACAGGTGGCTCAATCAGTCAGACTGTGCTATAGACAGTCTATGACTGAGTCACTTATTGAGCCACCTGTACTGAAGCAGAATATCCTGAAAACCTGACCTGTTGGTGGCCCGTGAGGACTGAACTTGGCCACCCCTGTGCTTGAAGAACTGTTGGCAGCAGTAGCATACAAAATAATCAGAAAACACAACTTTCACATCGTACTCTAGTCTTGGGGGCTCCAGCACAATGACATCACCAAGAAAGGGGTTTTTACCTTTTTTAAAACCTAATATTTATCAGGTTAAATTAAGTACATAATAGCTGCTACTTTTAGTTCACTGTAAATGTTACAATAACTCATATTTTAAGTTTAAAAGTTGAGCACTATTCCATGTAGTATAAGAAAAATAAATATTAGTACAAATGTACCGGGTATTGATGTGTATTCCTTTAAAACTGTTAGTTTTGGGAACATTTTTACAAACTAATATCAGAGAGACTTATATTGAATCTGAATATCTTGCTGGTTATTTCTAGTATCAAGGTTTGCTCCACAAAAACTGTACGCCATTTCTAGGGCATCGTTATCTAGTGCGGTCATTCATTGCTTAGAAATATGCCTTCAGATTGATTTGAACATGTCTTTATTTCTACCCCCAGGGCTCACGAGTCCCAGACCACTGAATGTAAAAGCCGCGCAAAGAGGAAACGCTGTGAGGTTTGGGGGGATCACCCTAACCCCAACGACTTAATCAGGGTGGAGGACTGGCCGGTAGGACTAAAGAACATCGGGAACACATGCTGGTTTAGTGCAGTGATACAGGTACGATGTTGCAGAACACTAACCAAGTTCAATGAGACCAGTAAACACATGTACGGATGTGTGTGTGTGTGTACGTATGTATGTAGCAGGCCTCTGTGTTCCCCAAGATACCTCGGCATATACACGCATGACTTTTAATATCATAGAGCAGGGGAGGGCACCACCAACAGGTTCGGGTTTTCAGGATATTCTTGCGTCAGCACAGGTGGCTCAATCAAAGATGGAGCCACTGAATGAGCCACCTGTGCTGAAGCAGGTGCTGATGCAGGGATATCCTGAAAACCTGACCTGTTGGTAGCCCTTGAGGACTGGAGTTGCCCACGCCTGTCATTGCGTTGCAAGGATTCAATGGTAATATATACACACCCTACGCAAAGCAAAAATAATCTCCGTTTGCTTTTTATTCATGGGTCACATTTGGATCAGTGTTGAATAAGAGTCCTCTATTTTCCATTGCATTTGAAGAAGTTTATTATTTTGTTTTATGTCCTTAACTCTAAATAAGGATTCCTCACCGATGTTATCATTTGTAATCCTCGGCAAGAAATTTGTGTAAATTTGGTTTTCATCAAAACACTTGGCTGTGAAGAGATGGCTAAAATACCCTCCCGGCTTATTCCAGTCCAAGGGTGCGCAAACTGGGGGGCGGGAGATTTTGCTGGGGGTGCGCGCCGTTTTAATGAAATGCCGGGGGATCGCGTGAGGCCTCTGCAACGCTATACTTACCTTGATTCAGACGCTGTGTGACACGTCGCCATGGCAATGCCGCGTCAAATGACGCCGTGGCGTCATGTAACGTCACACGCGTCAAATGACGCCGCGGGTTACGTGACATCAAATGACCCCACGCGTCATTTGACGTAGCTCTAAGGTAGGGAGGTGGGGCGCCAGCACCTAGGCAGGGAAGACGGGGATGCTGCTGGAAAATGTAGTGCTCCCCTGTTTTAGCCTATAGCGACACACCTGCCATTCTACTATTCTCTTTCTTTAACTTACCTGAAAAGGAACGTTATCTTTTATTTGCACTGCTGCACTAGATTGCACTTTAAGAGGTGATGCAACAGAAGACAAAGATACTCAATGCTACATCCAATGTGACAAAATAAAAGTTAAATACTTCAATGTTCGTATTCTCATGAGTAAGAGTCATTAAGTTAAACCCTTTGGCAAAAGCGTTATAAGCCGACAGCCACGTCGCGGCATGACCAGTATGCAGCCACGTCACGGCATGACCAGTATGCAGCCACGTCACGGCATGACCAGTATACAGGTCCTAACACTACTAGTGAGTATTCTCATTTACCTCTGCAGTGGAGAGAGAATGGATCGATCAGCAGCTTAAATAATTGCAATGCTTGTAATTTGAACTGCTGCATTTATTAAAACAAAACAACGGCAGGAGGAAATACTGCTTTAAGTCCTAATTCCACTTGCATAAATATAATTTTTTTTATGGCCTTTACTTTTCATCCTAATCCTATACTACACAGCCAATAACTCCAGCAGTTCAAGTAATGATTGCAATTTAGTTTTATCGGGACGTCTTGAATATGGTCACTGCTGGAAATTGTGTAACAGATCTGTTATAACACAGCTCATATCATTGCAAGTTTGGAGTCACTGCGTCATTCGGTGCTTATCAGTACTGGGACCCCTGCTGTCGCTACTGGGACCCCTGCTTTTTAATATGTTTATTAATGACCTTGAGGTTGGCATTGAGAGCAAAGTCTCCATCTTTGCTAATGATACTAAATTGTGTAAGGTAGTAGTATCAGAGCAGGATGTAATTTCTCTCCAGAAGGACTTGGAGAGACTGGAAACTTGGGCAGGTTAATGGCAGATGAGGTTTAATACAGATAAATGTAAGGTTATGCATTTGGGCAGCAAGAATAAACAGGCGAATTACAAATTAAATGGAGATATATTGGGGGAATCCTTGATGGAGAAGGATTTAGGAGAGCTTGTAGACAGCAGGCTTAGCAATAGTGCCCAAAGTCATGCAGTAGCTGCAAAGGCAAACATGATCTTATCTTGCATCAAACAGGCAATGGATGGAAGGGAAGTTAACATAATTCTGCCCCTTTACAAAGCATTAGTAAGACCACACCTTGAATATGGAGTACAGTTTTGGGCACCGATCCTAAGAAAAGACATTATGGAACTAGAGAGAGTGCAGAGAAGAGCCACCAAATTAATAAAGGGGATAGCCATTGTAACTTATGAGGAGAGGCTAGCTAAATTAGATTTATTTACATTAGAAAAGAGGCGTCTAAGAGGGGATATGATAACTATATACAAATATATTTGGGACAATACAAGGAGCTTTCAAAAGAACTATTCATCCCACGGGCAGTACAAAGGACTCGGGCCATCCCTAAAGGTTGGAGTAAAAGAGATTTCAACAGTAACAAAGGAAAGGGTTCTTTACAGTAAGGGCAGTTACAATGTGTGATTCATTACCCATGGAGACAGTGATGGCAGATACAATAGATTTGTTCAAAAAAAGGTTGGACATCTTTTTAGAAAGGAAAGGTATACAGGGATATACCAAATAAGTAAACATGGGAAGGACGTTGATCCAGGGAGTAATCTAATTGCCAATTCTTGGAGTCAGGAAGGAATTTATTTTTCCCCTTATGAGATATCATTGGATGATATGACACTGGGGTTTTTTGTTTGCCTTCCTCTGGATCAATAAGTAAGTATAGATATAGGATAAAGATCTGTTGTCTAAATTTAACATAGGTTGAACTTGATGGACACACATCGTTTTTTTCAACCTCATCTACTATGTAACTACGTAACTAATTCTGACGCTTTTGGTAAATGGTGGGTTGTACGGTGTGTCTCTCAAAAAACTGTTTAACGGACAAAAGTGTAGAATATGGGGTGGAACTGATACCTTCGGTTGTAGATCCGGAAGCTTATGTATCAGTTTGTTGCGGTTTCCTATTTAACATCCGTTTAGAAATCCTAGGAGAAATGTACAAGTAACTACACCAGTAAGTTTGGCTTAGCTTCAAATGACCCCCTTTTTTGGGAAAAAAAAGGGTGGGGGGGGGGGGGGGGGTTTTGGAGAGGAAAGTTAAAATCAGTGGGATTGCTGCTTTAATTGCTAATCTAAATTACTTGGGACTGGGGCATTAACTGAAGGGAAGCAGCGTGAACATGTAAAGTGTCACTTATGTTGTGCTATGCTTCTAAATGCCGGAGAGATTTGAAACTTGACACAATGGCCTGTTCTGACTGTTCAGTTGTGTTTACACTATTACGTTGCTAAACGGAAGAACAGAGTGAGCGCCAAATTGTGTGGGCGCTGAAAGACTTGGGTTTGGCATTGAGATGACATTTTTTTAGAGCCTGTTGTAAACCAGTTGGTTGGTATTGCACACAATTAAAAACAAGCATTACACTCCGATTCCTAGGTGCGCGTGATGAGTGTATGAGACACAGTTAGAAATAAGCTCTGCTACATGATTGGTTTCTTGCTGTTTATTAGCGTCTGACTCCGAGATGGAAATAACCCCTTCAGTTTGATCGGGTCCCAGCTGAGTATTCCACAGAATTCCTTTCAGAGCTGCGATAATGTGGAAACCTAAACTACCAATTAAAACTAAAGCCTGTATTTTTTATTTAAAATGGTGAGGTTTGCTTAATGCCTGAGCAGCAAAAAGAGCTAGCAAACATACTGTACAATGCATTGAAAGTGCTGTGGTAGGGGTGGGCACTCCAGCCCTCAATGGCCACTGACAGGTCAGGTTTTCTGGATATCCCTGCTTCAGCACAGGTGGCTCAATCAGTGGCTCAGTCTGAACCACTGATTGAGCCACTTGTGCTGAAGCAGGGATATCCAGAAAACCTGACCTGTTGGTGGCCATTGAGGACTGACGTTGCCCACCCCTGCACTAGAGGGATTAAGTGTAACCCCATCTATACATTTTTTAAAAATCAAACATTTTAATTAAAGACCACAATCTGTGCCGCAGGTTAACATGTTTTTACAAAAACAAAGCTTACTTTTAATTTATTGTTTAAAAAAAAAAAGAGACCCGTTTAAAGGGATATTTTGGTATGCGTCTTGAAGACCCATATAGCTATTTTCTTGTGTGTTTATAGTTGCCAGCCGCTTTGCAGAGCTGTACCTTAAAAACCACAAATGTACAATGTAAACATTTTCAGAGAAGCCGGGTTTTACAGTGAATGCTCAGACTAACACCACATCAATGATACTGCAATCTTGTTAGATTATTCAATAAGCCATGATCATTATTAATGTCTCCTTATAGTCGCTCTTCCACCTGCCTGAATTTCGAAGACTTGTCCACAGCTACACTCTTCCTCAAAGCATACTTGAAAATTGCCGAAGTCGCAGTGTAAGTATTTCCCCCCCTTGCTTGTGTACAGGACTGAGAACTTTTCCTCTGGCTCCTGTTATCCGCTGCAGCTTTGTATCTGCTGCGTTTTGTAGGCGGTGGTAAAGCGCCTCTTACTCTGCCCATGAAATTCTGGAGCGGTTTCTAATTCTGCCAAAGAATAGCAGAAAAGGCATGAAATATTTTAAATATGTGTAGTGAATGTGTCTCATTCCTGTGTCGGTTGACTGAGCCACCTGTGCTGATGCAGGGATATCCTTAAAACCTGACCTGTTGGCACTCGAGGACTGGAGTTGGCTACCTTTTGATGTATTCTTTTCTGTCTCTTATTTCAGGAGAAGAGGAACATTGCTTTTATGCAGGAACTTCAGTGCCTCTTTGCCCTGATGGTTGGCTCTAACCGGAGGTTTATTGATCCCTCTGCTGCCCTGGAGCTTCTGAAAGATGCCTTTCTATCGGCTGAAGCACAGCAGGTAAAGGGTGGGAACTCTGCGAGCGTCAGTACGTATATCATTTATTCCTGATCAATGATGTTACACACCCTGAATAAACATAACTCGATGTGTAAGTGCTAAGACCAGCTGCTTTGCGTTTGTAACGACGTAAAGGTGTTTGGTGTATTCTCATTAACAGTATCTTTGTAAATTACATTACATCTTTTTATGGCCCACACGAAGTCTGTCCTTTATTTTTGAGAGGCAAGGAAATATTTATCACTAACGATGAGTTATTTCCTTTTAAACGAGTCCTTGATTATGCTAAACAAAATCACCCTGTTGTGTATGATTAAGAGCTGTTCAAATATTGTTGTTTATTTGACGCCGCTGACAGAGGGACTTTTAAAGCATTGCTGGGCATTCTGACAGTGAAGAGGTTAATCATGACCCGCCGTGCGGCTGTGTGACCGCTGTCCCGTTTGCGTTCCCGTTATAACGGAGTCACGTGTTCCTCTGTACACAATATAATATGTTTGTTTGCTTTTATTTGCTGTTAAAAGCTCCACTAGTAATATTGTTTAATGGTTCACTCGTAAAGGATATGTTTATCATGCAAAATACAAATAAGGTTGCTGTGAATTATATGGCGTTAAAGGAGCAATCCACTGTAACAGAATTTTCAGCTCTGGGGCCCATTTCAGTTCCCTTGCTACTGGTGAAATTACCGGTATTTAAATGGCCATCCAATAGGAAACCACAACTGATGATGATGCAGCTTTCTATTGGCCTGAGATTTTACAGTCCTTTCATATATATAAATATTAGTAACAAAATGCTGTTCCTTTGTGCGTCATCTAATTTAACTTGTTATTCATAAATCTCGGCAGTGTATGCTGTACTTCACATGTCCTATTACATCGCAAGCGAATGACCGTACAGAGATCTCACCTGCCATCAGAAACCCAAACGTGCACAATTCTGTGAGTCCTTATGCACCTTTCCCGATTTCTGGCACTAATGGTGTGTTTCTACTTGCTAGCAAGACGTCAGCGAGTTCACACACAAGCTCCTGGACTGGCTGGAAGATGCTTTCCAATTGGCGGTGAATGGAGAGTGAGTTACTTGTGTTGTAAGGGACCAAGCGTTAGAAACGCTTTTGCAGGCCAACGTGACACTGTGCGACACTATCATGTTGGCCTGCGGGAGATTATTTTGTACAGTGACCTGTTCATTGTGTGTTTGGGCACTTTTTTTTTTACTTGCAACATGTTTGTTGTGTCCTTGTTATAATCTACTGCAGTGGTGGCCAACTCCAGTCCTCAAGGGCCACCAACAGGTCAGGGTTCCAGGATATTCCTGCTTCAGCACAGGTGGCTCAATCCAGTCTTTGACTGAGCCACCTGTTCTGAAGCTGGGACTGATTGAGCCACCCGTACGGAAGCAGGGATATCCTTAAAACCTGGCCCTTGAGGACTGTAGTTGGCTACTCCTGATCTACTGCTTCACAGGGGTTTTTTGTTTGCCTTCCTCTGGATAAATAAGTAAGTATAGATATAGAATAAAGTATCTGTTGTCTAAATTTAGCATAGGTTGAACTTGATGGACGTACGTCTTTTTTCAACCTCATCTACTATGTAACTATGTAACTATGTAACAATGTTATCTCTGGGGTATGTATATAGGCAGGTTTGATCAAAGCATTTTGAATCTGGATTTTCTAATCCAGAACTAATAATGTGGAATTGAGATATCCTATTGTTACAGCAAACATGTCAATCATTTTCTGTTCATAAATCTATGGAAATATAGGTTCATGTATTTATTACCATATGCACTTTGGTGGGGGAGAACCTGTATTTTATTTTACAATTAAGCATGTTTTTTTTTTTTTTAGCAGCGCAAGAGATAAATCTGAGAACCCAATGGTGCAGCTTTTCTACGGCACATTTCTTACCGAGGGGGTTCATGATGGTGAGCAGTCCTTGCCTGCTTTTGTGTATTGGGAGTACATATGTGAGACACGTTATGCCACGGGTACAAGAAGCTGTACTTTCACTGTACAGGTGGTCCTCGCTATACGACGGTGTGTTATCCATCGAACGGATTATCCGACGCCAGATAATGCATTCCGCTGAGCGCCTTATCTGCCGTCGGAATAGATTACTACTGCGGATTAACATTACTTCCGCCATCAACTGTCTGCCAGCTGACAGTGGTTTGCGGGACGGATTCCGGCGCCTGTACTTGAAAATAAATGTATGCAAGTAATTCTGCGTGCACTACTTTAGTTGTCTCTGGACCTATTGGTCCTGTCGGTGTTTTAACTTCATATCTGGGCATAACTTGATTAGATGCACTTAAGAGGGATTGAATGCTTTAGAAGTCAATGTGTTATTTTGTTATATTGATTTAGGCTGGCAACAAAAATAGTTTTCTTTGCCTGTGTTAATGTGTAAACTAAAAATAAAAAAAATATTGTTTATAACAGGGGTGCTCAACTCCAGGCCTCAAGACCCCCCCCCCCCCCCCTCCCCAACAAGTCAGGTTTTAAGGATATCCAGGCTTCAACCCTGGTGGCTAAATCAGAGGCTGTCTCTGATTGAGCCACCTATGCTGAAGCAGGGATATCCTGAAAACCTGACCCGATGGGGTGGGGGTGGGTCTTGAGGACTGGCTTTGAGCACCCCATGTTTATAACTAGATTGGTCAGCACTAGTTCCAGTTGTATGAGAGGATTCCAAATGTTCTTGTGTAAAATGTACCGACAGATAAAACTTTTTCCAACATTGAGGCTTTTGGCCAGTACCCTCTGCAAGTGAACGGGTTTCGCAACCTGAGTGAATGTTTGGAAGGTGCTATGGTGGAAGGAGAAATTGAAAATCTTCCAAGCGGCCCATCAGTGACGTACCGGCAGGAGGTCAGTGTTAACACGTCCTTTTAAAGAGCACGAGTGGTTTTAGTCCGAGTTCAATGTTTCCCTTTCACTTGTCATTACTGTGAATTCAACTCAATGTATATTCTCCAGATGTAGAATCTTCATCCCCCCAAAAAAACAAATAAGTAGGATAGCCTGTCGGTGGTGGTTTGACCAGACACACCGATATTCAGTAAAAATTATTTGTTTTCAATACGCGTCTCTATTTATTTATAATACTTCAGCTTTTCCATGTTCCTCTTCCCTGCCTTACATGCTGTTGGCGTTGAGACGTGATCAATAATATGTTTTATTATAATCCCATCAGGAAGTATTTTCTGATCTTAAAATCTCCTTTATGACTATCTGTAAAGAACTTTTTTGTTTTAGTCTTAAATACCGTTAACATGTCATTACTTTCCACGGCCTGGTCATTAGTTTGTGTTGTTAATGAATAATCACGTAGACAATGCTGTGTTATTCCACGCTCTGTTTACACGGCAGCCCCTTCTCTCTCATTCCAGCGCTGGTTTACAAAACTTCCCCCCGTTTTGACATTTGAACTTTCCAGATTCGAGTTTAACCAATCCTTGGGGCAGCCTGAAAAGATCCACAATAAACTTGAATTCTCCGAGATTATTTACATGGACAGGTAACTTAATAATGCTGCATCACAGCGAATCCTGGGTGTTAGACCTCTTCTACTGATGCTTTTCCAACACTTTCTAACCATTTAAAATCTGTTAGTTCAGTTCTTCCTAGGACCTAAATAAACCAATAGCAGCAACATACAGCTAAACCCCGTTATAACGCGCCTCGTTATACCGCGATTCGGTTATAACGCGGTTTTCCCGTGGCTCCCGTTTAAAAAAAAAAAAAAAAAATTAAATTTTTTTTTTTTCATTTTTTTTTTGCACACTGCACACACTCACTGCACACACTCACTGCACACACACTGCTCATTGCTCACACTGCCACACTGCACACACACTGCACACTGCACACACACTGCTCATTGCTCACACTGACACACTGCACACACACTGCACACTGCACACACTGCTCATTGCTCACACTGCACACACTGACACACTGCACACACACTGCACACTGCACACACACTGCACACACACTGCTCATTGCTCACACTGCACACACTGACACACTGCACACACACTGCTCATTGCTCACACTGCACACACTGACACACTGCACACACACTGCACACTGCACACACACTGCTCATTGGACACACTGCACACACACTGCACACTGCACACTGCACACACACTGCACACACTGCACACACACTCACAGACACTCACAGACACTTACGCACACTCACGCACACTCACACACACTCACGCACACTCACGCACACTCACGCACACCCACGCACACTCACAGACACTCACAGACACTCACACACACTCACACACACTCACACACACTTACACACACTTACACACACTTAGACACTCACAGACACTCACACACACTTACACACACTTAGACACTCACAGACACTCACACACACTTACACACACTTACACACACACTCAGACACTTACACACACTCACAGACACTTACACACACTCACACCCACATACACACACCCATATACACACACACACTTTCTCTCCCATATATACATACACACACACACTCTCACTCTACACAGACGGGGGGTGGGGTCGGAGCAGAGGAAAGGCCGCGACCAGCACCACCACCCGCTCCCCCCCCTCCTCCCGCGCAGGCAGCGGGAGCGCCAGGGACAGCGGTGGGGAGAAGAAACCCCCCGCTACCACCTCCATGCAGGCAGCGGGATCTGAGGTAAGCGGCGACCTGAGGGACATCCCCGCTCCCATCTCCTGCCCCGCGGCTTGTCCCGCGGTGACAGGGGGAAGCGGGGACAGGAGGGACATCCCCGCTCCCATCTCCTGCCCCGCGGCCTGTCCCGCGGTGACAGGGGGAAGCGGGGAGCGGAGGGACATGCCCGCTCCCATCTCCTGTCCCGCGGGATGAATATGCGCTAAAGCGCGGCGGCCATTTTTTTTTCTCGCGACCCCGTTAGTAACGCGGTGGTCTCGGGGTGGACCCCGAGACCCGCGTTATAACGGGGTTTAGCTGTATTTATAGTTTTAAATATGGGGACGATTCAGAATTTATTTCAAACCAGACGCACACAAGTATCTTTAACTTGATTTTTTACACTTTGTTGAATGGGATGTTCGTCTTCAGAGGAAAACCTTTAAGTAGCAGCTAGGACAGTGAGAATGTACGTGTCAATGATTGAAACCTCAATGCACAGGTACCTCTACAAGAACAAAGAACTCATCAGGAAGAAGCGCGAGGAGATCAGGAAGCTGAGAGGATGCATAGACGACCTCCAGCAGAAGCTGGAAAGGTAAACGAAGGTCACTGATCACTTTTAGCAACACCTTGTCGATTCAGGGCTGGGTAATTACAAGGCAATATTCACATCTACAGTTCAAACTCAAGGTTAGATATTGGGTGCTGTTTTTGTTGAAACCTGCAGTTTATGATCAGTGGAGAAGCAGTCTTCCTTGAAATAAGCAAGTTTTGCGGTGTGGAGAGTTGGAATTACCGTTGCAATTTCACTTTGTCAAAGGCAACACCACCACCTCTCACTTTACTGTAACTCCAGTGTGTGTTGCTTAGTGGGACTGTAGCCTTGCAAAGTGTTTTCAGGTAAAGCCTTTCACATCATACTTGGTCTCTTCACCTCTTCACCTCTTCACCTAGGTACATGAAATATGGCTCTGGCCCCAACAGATGCCCTCTTCCAGATATGCTGCAGTACGTACTTGAGTTTGCCAGCACAAAGTCTGCGGCTAAATGCCTTCCTGTGGCCATGCCAGAAGCGTCAATGTCTTCCACAGAAGAGGACAACTCATCTGATGCTCAACCTCTAGAAAATGGGTAATTCAGATCAGTGGCATAAAATAGACGTGCTAACTCACCTTGTAGCTGGAATACCCCTTTGACCTGCTTTTGAAACAGTGCTGCTTGAAAGCCATTTCTGCCTCCAAAAAGTAACACAACGTGGGTGGGTTATTCATTAACCTGCTCCACTCCAGCAAGCAACACACGCGTTTCATGCAGTCTTCACACAGCTTTACCAGAGAAACGGTCTTCTAGAGCAGAGGTGGCCAACTCCTCAAGAGCCACCAACAGGTCAGGTTTTAGGGATATCCCTGCTTTAGCACAGGGGGCTCAATCAGTGGCTCAGTTGAAGACTGAAGCAGGGACTGATTGAGTCACCTGTGCTGAAGCAGAGATATCCTTAAAACCTGACCTGTTGATGGCTCTTGAGGAATGGAGTGGCCACTCCTGCATAAGGCTGCGTCCATAGAGATGGGAGCAGTGCTGGACCGCGCTGACGCTGAGGCTCGCCTGCTGAAGCCTGTGCGATTTCATGCAGGCGAGCCAGCGGGCGTGATCGGGAGGCGGGGAGAGGCAGAGGGAGGCGGGGCAGTGACGTCGCTGGGCCAATCGCCCGCGCCGTGACGTTGACGGTGCTTCGCGCTGATTGGATGGTTTCAGCCGACAGCGCTCTGAAAAACAGCTTGGCTGTCGGCTGAAAAATCCAACTCGTCAGCACGCGCCTGCGGACGCTCGCGTGAGCCCCCTCTAAAGACATCCTCATGGAGGATGCAGGGGCTCAGCGCGGAGCGTCCGCACGGCTCAGCACGGCTTCCCCTGCTATGGACGTGGCCTTAGAGATTATCCCTGAAACTCATTTAAGGTCCAGTGATGTTACAAAGGGGGAAGGAGCTGCCCATCCTAACTAGCCTCCAATTTACAGGACTGGTGCTACAGGGTCCTCCGGGTAGCTGAACTACACAATTTTCAACTCCAGGGCCCCCGTGCTTCCCAAGATAGTTACTGGGGAATTGTATTACTTCATTGTTTTTTTTTAAAGGGGATTTAAATGGCTATCTAACAGGAAGCTGCTTACTATTGGCCCAAGACTCAGCTTCCATTTTGTTTCCTCTGAGGGAGACATAACGCCAGTGCTATACCATTAAGTATCACAAGACCCGGGGGTGCACCAGAGTTGAGAATAGTGGTGTTTGGCTCAGCCCCTCCATTTTGGCAATATGTTGCAGGCCTCTTCTAGGTTTGGGTTGTAGATGAACTCTGGCAATTACATCATTTTTAATATATACACTTTGCCAAATACAAGCAAAACATTGTAATGTTTTGCTCTATTGTGTAATTAAGGCTTTCTACGAACGACAAATGTAGAGATAAAATTAAAGCAGGAACCTGTGGAGGTACCGGTATTACTTCCTGGTCTTTAAAGGTGATTTAAATGGCTGTCCAACCGATGACATGGCGACTTCCCATTAGCTCGGGATTTAGCAGCGATTTTGTTTCTCCTGGAGGGAGGTTAAATCCAGTAAATTCACCAGTTGTTGCTTTAAGAAAAGAATCATACACATTGTATTTTCATTGGCAAGACGGTAGTGTGGTCTTAATTTGTGTGCGTTATTCTGCTCAGGTTTGTGGCAAAAGATGGTGAACATTCTATCGACGAGAGTTCCCCTGTTGGCAATCCCGTATCAGGGAGCGCTTGCCCGTTGCATACATCAGAACATCGGACTGAACCAAACGGCACGTTATCTGCTGAATATCCAGCTCCCCGCACAGCTACAGAGGAGGAGCTGTGCTCGGTGGCGACCTGCTTACAGAGATGGAGAACGGAGGTGGAGCAGGACATACAAGGTCAGGTGGGAAGTTTCCAGTTAATCGCCATCACCTTTTCCTTCGTAGCAGGAAATCTCTAATCACACAGTAACTCAGTTATACTCTATATCATGGGTGGCCAACTCCAACAGGTCAGGTTTTCAGGGAATCGCTGCTTCAGCACAGGTGGCTCAATCAGTGGCATAGGCTAAGGCCCCGCTCCCTCAGTCAGCGCCCCTGCACTACAGACAGGCGGGGCGCTGACAGACACAGACTGCGGTCTGTTGGGAGTGGGTTGGGCGTGGCTTGAGCGGAGGGACCCGCTACTCCTCCCCCCCCCCCTCTCTCCTCTCTCCACGGGCTCGGGCTGCAGGAAGGAGCTGCTGCTGGAAGGTAAGCAACAAAACACACACACCCTACCTTGCTTCCTGACAGCTCCCGCCCCCAACGCTGATTGGCTCATCAGCGCACCACGTGATCGGGATCACAACTTTCTTGCATCCCCTGGCGGCTGACGCGTCACAGCGCGTAGTGAGCCAGCAGCGAGGGGGGACTGGGACCGGCTCGGGAGGATTCCCCTGCTGGTGGGGAACGCACACGCGGCCGCCCGCGCCGCCGGGCGCAATGGGTCCCAGCCCTTAGTCTTTGACTGAGCCACTGATTGAGCCACCTGTGCTGAAGTAGGGATATCCGGAAAATCTGAGCTCTTGAGGACTCCTCAAATATATACTCTCATACTTGCTGTTTTTAATGCTTCCCACCCCCAATAATTGAATAAAATAAGAAACAAAGTGGTCGGACGATTTCCAGTTCCGGCCACAGTGTAACACGCTACTTAGAATAACCCCACCCATTCTAATACTGAGTCCCAGAAGTATGGAATCTCCTCTCTGATTCCAAGCAATATTGGCTTTTTATTTGTCAAAAAATGATAGAATAAAGGCCTGGCCTAGATTTTTTTTTTTTATTTAATTTTTTTAAATCAAAATATATGTAAAAAACATAAACACATTTTTCTTTGAAATATTTGTTAGCATTAGGATAGCTATAGAGATGTTTATTTATTTTTTTAAATTTCTTTTTGCAGATTTAAAGAACTGTATTACCAGCATTACCCAATCCATTGAAGAAATGTACATCGATCCTCATCTGTGTGAGGTAAAGGCTTTTAGGTCCCACTAAATAAAGCGACATGTAAACAGTCAGGAACCTGTTTTGGCTTTTAAACACTCTTGATTTGTCCTTATTCTTTAATGCAGATTGGAAAGAAGCATAAAAAATGCATGTTTCCAATACTGACTACATTTTCTGTACCCTCAAAAGAAAAAAACTGGGGTACCCTCCCTATAAACTTAGGTGTAGGGACCCCCAGTAAAGAGATTAACCCTGTGCTTACGTCCCTGATAAATCTTCTGCAGCGTCTCCCAGCTTCTTCCTTAAGCTAAGGCCCCGCTCCCCCAGTCAGCGCGCCCGCACTGCAGACAGGCGGGGCGCTGACAGACACAGACCGCGATATGCGGTCTGTAGGGAGCCTGAGCGGGAGGTGGGCGGGAGTGGGAGGGGGGGGCGTGGCTTGAGCAGAGGGACCCGCTACTCCCCCCCCCTCCCTCCTTCCACGAGCTGCTGCTGTAAGGTAAGCAGCTCCCTCCCCCTTCTGCCACAAAAAACACACACACACACACACTACCTTGAGTAGGAAGCTGCCTGATGACAGCTCCCGCCCCCGCCGCTGATTGGCTCATCAGCGCACCACGTGACGCGTCACCGCTCGGGATCACAATTTTCTTGAATCCTCTGCCGGCTGACGCGCCACAGTGCGTAGTTAGCCGTCAGCGAGGGGGGACTGGGACCGGATAGGGAGGATTCCCCTGCTGGTGGGGAACGCTCGCGCGGCCGTCCGCGCCGCCGAGCGCAGCGGCTCCCAGCCCTTACCTGCTGCTTCTTAAGAAATCCCATCCCCCAAGTGTTTGTAATATGACCCATTCCTTGATGGGGGGGGGGGCAGAAGATGTAGCAACAAACACGTTTACATGCAAAAGTTACTTGGAAAGATAAGACCATTTGGCCACATTGTAGCTGAAAACAAAATGAACGCCTGGTCCCTGAAGTGCTGGAACCGTGCGACAGAGTACATATAGCGTAATACAATTGTATTACTGACAGGTAGGGGTAATTGCGGGCTTGACCTTTATTAAAAGCAGTCACATTTACCCTGACCGCCAGTTATGTTTTATTTTATTTTGTTTACATGGAATTGAAACGGTGTCTCTGGAGATGAACCCCGTTGATTTCAGCTCCAGGGACCCCCTGCTTTCTGAGATACTCACCTATGTTTTAAAACTCCTGCGTCGCACGGGCCAATAGGAAACTGCACCGGAGGATATCACAGCTTCCTATTGACCCGCAGGGCGTGGGAGCATTGAGACTCCAACATAATGTGAACTCAGCTTGCGGACCGGCTACCGGCACCTCCTACGCAGGTAAGTATCTCCGGAAGCAGGGGGTCCCTAAAGCTGAAATGAATGGGGTTCAGCTCCGGGGACCCCCTTTTCAATCCTATGTAAAAAAGGGGAAAAACCGGCAGCTTGAATTGCCGCTTTAAAAGGTAACTTCTAGCTACCTACGTTCTAGTTACGCTTTTAACTTCCAGTGCTGAGATCTCATCAAGGCTAGTCTTAAAATAGCCAGCTCCATGTGTTCTGTGACATCAGCCGTAGCTTGGGGTCTTGTCTCAGGATCAAAATATGCCTTGTAATGATCTAGCTGAATGAATTACAGTGCTAGTGACTGTATCATCAGGGGGGAAATGTGAACAGCTGAGAATTCGCTCTGCTTTCAGTGGCGTTCCAGCTTGGGTAGTTCTTTAAAGCTGCAGCATCAGTTGAGACCATTGTGATCTAATGAGGCATTTAAAGGGTTAGAACTAGGTAATTGGCAACCTATAGAAAATATTCTCAGATCTGTAAAAACAGACAAATAGTTTTTCACAATTGCTTTGCAGACGTGGTGTAACTTAAACACACTTCCCATGTTTGCTCATATGCTGAGGACGAAATGTGCATAATTACTGTCATTACAGACTGGGATTCAGCAAGTTCATAGTTCCTGGAGAAAATAATACCTTACTGTATTTAATTTTTACGTAATTTTTTAGGAAACTGTAAGTTAATTGTATTTGCAGCAAATTATTTAACGTATCTGCATCCCCCCTCCCCCCCCCCTGGATTTGTTCTCCAGTGTAGATCATTTGTGCAGCACATTAGTATTAAAGGGTGAAGGCTGGAACGGGCTGCTTTCCGTTATTTCCCCAGGTTCCCTACAGGCTGCATGCAGTGCTGGTGCACGAGGGCCAGGCTAACGCAGGCCACTACTGGGCTTACATTTACAGCCACAGCAGGGCTTCCTGGCTCAAGTACAATGATATATCCGTGACAGACGCCTCCTGGGAGGAGCTGGAGAGAGACTCGTACGGAGGAATGAGGAACGCCAGCGCTTACTGCCTTATGTACATCAATAATAAGCTTACATACCTCATTGCTGGTAAGATATTCCAAGCTTTGTCAGTCCAGCATGCAGCTAGGGCAGAATGGGCCAACGCCAGTCCACAAGGGCTACCAACAGGTCAAGTTTTCAGCCACCTGTGCTGAAGCAGGGATATCCTGAAAACCTGACCTGTGGTTGGCATTTGAGGACTGGAGTTGGCCACGCCTGGACTAGGGGATTCTCTTTCATCTCCCCCTCCCTCCCCCTTTCTCTCCACCTCCCTCCCCCTCCTTCCCCCTCTCTCTCCCCCTTTCTCTCTCCCCCTCCCTCCCCCTTTCTCCCCCCTCCCTCCCCCTTTCTCCCCTCCTC